>JAJJKC010000012.1:0-600000 GCA_022984845.1 Xylaria nigripes | reverse complement strand
GATCCATACGTACTTGGAAGATCTCAGACTCCATAGTCTGAGCAATACCGGCACCCGTCCCCGTGACCAGCTTTTCCAATGCCGAGACAACTGCATGAAGATCCCCAATGTTGACATACTCGAAGAATGCAATATTCTCAAGCAGGAAGCGGGAATATGCCACGTGTGTTGGCGGCTGTTGGCTAACATCAAGTTCAGAAGGCTCAAATTCTAACTGGCGAACGAACTTCTCTAAAAACCTGACGCGGCTTCGTGATTTACTGATCTTGAGTATTTCAATTAATAGATGTAGCTTTGGCGTGAATGGAGCTTCAGTTGCACCACGGCAGTCTTTGATGACGTCGCGTTGATATTGAAATGCGGACTGCACAGCCTTCGCATATTCTCGCTCAAGCACACTTTCATATTTCTCATGCAATGACTTGTGTTCGTAATAAGCCAGCTCTGATATCCTGGTAACAGGACAAGTCTCCAAAGTAATAAGAGTCACACCAGTCTCTTTAGGGTGTACGAGACCTTGTCGGTTAATGCTAGCAAGAATCTCTACCGCGAGGAAAGCATGATCGTCCTGTGAGGCCAAAGCGATTCTTGTAATTGCCGCAAGGAATCGTTGTGTAGTCGCACTGGCAACATCATCGAAACTTGTACTGCCCATTACTTTGAGGTCCTTTTTTTCCTTGGTAGCGGCTGCGTTTGATTGATTCGACCTCTGCTCCTCGACGAAGAGAAATTCTCGGAAAGATCGAAGGATCATAGATTCCAGAACCACTGTTTGTTCCTTAAACACCTGCTCGAAGACTGAGATAACATTCTCCGAAACAAAATTCCTGGGATTAGACTGGCAAATCAGGCCAATCGCATCTAGCGCGGGCCTCCTTACTTCGACTGACTGGGTTGAAGTGGCGAAGGGACAAATTACGTCCACCATGAGTTTTGATACAGAATTTCCCTTCCAGTTCGGAAATTTGCTTGTGAAAAGGTCTGCATGGCTGTCGAGCTGGCAGTGTTTGCCACCCATTCCGACAATGAGCGAATAACGATCAAATTGCCGAATCGTTTTTGTATCTAAACCATTGGCAAGGCCACCACGAATCTTCTGAATGCCAGCAAGACTTGAAGATATAAGCCGGGCAATGGGTTCCGTATTGTTGAGCAAACCACCAATGATCCAAATACAGGCGGTCACATCATCTAGAAGGGTCCTCGTAATCTTGGCAGTTGCTGGCATAAGGTGGGTTCGTACTTCGGAAAGGAACTGCGTGTGGACACTGGAAACTTGGGGTAAAACCCTTCGATATATAACCACAACAGCTCTGGAGACAGCTAGGTCGTCGCTTGTGCTGACACTAGCGATGTGTGGTTTGAGGAGTCTGATTTGCTCAAACGTGAATAATTTTGGGTCCGCTTTTGCGAATATCATCAAAACCAGCAGAGCGTCCTTTCCCGATGGAACAGAAGGGTCATTCGATTCAGGGTTATCTACAAGGTCAAACATATTGGCCACAAGCTTAGTGCAGACTCGAGTGTTAGCTTCACACATCTTGGATTCAGGCGCCAAAATTGTCTGAAAGACCTTATCAAGGATCAATGCGGTGTTGCCTTGTTTTGCGGTGTGAACCATCAAAGCCACATGGTCTGTGAGCGACTGCTTGAAAGATACGGACTCATCCTCTTTATAAAATGGCGATATCCATATTTCTTCAATCATCTGTCTCGCCAGCTCGCGAACTCCTTCATCTGGATCCTGCATTCTGTGGAGAAGGCCGTTAGCAATGGTACTTCGGACAACCTTGTTCTCATTGCGGAGATAAATATCCTTGGCGAGTTTCATGGCTCTTTTCCGTACGCCCACACCGGAGTCAATAAATCGTTGGATGACTGTAGGGGTCATCCTTTCTTCAAGTTTTGGGCGCATACTAATGCAGTTTCCAATCAAGCCAAGCGCAGAGTCGCGCACCTGGGGCGAAGAATCACTCGAGCACTGTAAAATGAGGTCCACGAAGGCACTATCCCCGTCCAGGATTGACGGGTCCGTCTCGAGTACTTGATTTACACTCTTGAGACTTCGGCTGCGGACAGTTGCTTGGTCTGTAGTCATAGAACCCATCAATACACTCAGGATTGTCTTAAAAGCCGCACAGAAGTGCGAGCGCAGTAATATGATCGCGTGCGATAGCTTTGCGTGGCTCGGGGAAACAGATTTAAATCGCCACTCTCTTGATAACCACTTGGGGTCTTCTATCATGTTTCGCAGACGATATGCTGTTCTGCCATACTCTGCATCCCGTTCTGCTGAATCATCTTCCGCAGCATTATCATATCCAGGCCGAATTTGATAACCCCAGTCAGTCACAAGGTATGAAATAGCGCTATAAAGGTGACCATCCTCGTTCAAGCGGTCTTGAAGAAATTCAACGGCGATTCGATAGGGGCCTTCCCATTTTAGAATTTTGTCAAGAGACACGTGACCCTCTAGAATTGACAAAGTAATATCAGCAAGCCATCTACCGAGTTCATCAGAATAACTGCCTTCAAAGATAATAGCAGTCTTGCGAACGTGAGATCGTAGTTTCGAGATTGATGCGGCCATTACACCCAATAATTCAAGTGCCATGTTCCTCGCCGGCGCAGAGTTTTTCTCGCCATCGACATGCTGGAGCATCATCAACATAGTAAGTCGGAGAAGAAGTTCGGCTGCAGGCCAGTCCGGAGAGTCCAGGCATGTGGTGAAATCCTCAACAAAAAGATCGAGAAGATTTCGATACGGCGTATCTCCAGTTTTTGTAGACTTGAGGGCTCGTTTTACGATGAAGTTGACGACATAGTGAGCATAGCGAGACGCGCCGTCCGCGAGTTTACTTGCGAGATCCTGGAGTTCCTGTACGGCAACTTCGGATTCAGTCGCACCATGATCCTCCGTTCGAATTGTATACTGGGTGGCCTTAGTGGCTTGGCGTGAAGTGGGAGCCGCGTTATCTTGTATGGACTGCAAAACCTGCGACCGAAAGTCGTCTTTGCTATTATCTGCCTTGCCGGCGCTAGCTTGAATCAGTCGCATAATAAGAGCCGAAATAGGTTGGATGCTACCACCGCCGGAGAGTTTGAACTGTCTAGCTTTTTGTTTCCCCACAGGCAGCTTTTCTAGTGAGGTTAGTATTTCGCTGAGAATTCCTTCTCGCTGAACCGGATTCATTAAGAATATTTGTGAAAGCATGTGCATAGCCACTAGTCGTAAGCCGTCGAACTTAGAGACTCCAACTACGGAGTCCTTTTCTGTATAAGCATTTTCCACAAACATCAGGCGCGAAGAGAGAAACTCTAGCGTATTGACAACAGTCTCGGAAAGATCTATGGTCGTGATGAGGTCGGACAATAACGCGAAGAGCTTCTGACTAGTAGCGAATAGAGTGATGATGGCCTTTTTATGGGCGATCAAGTGGCGAAATAAGTTGGCTGTCAGGCCTGTGCTTCTTACTTCAGAGATAGGCACAATAATGCCTTCCATGACGTTTCTGAAATGAGTGAGGCAGAGCTGGATGAGGTCCTCGGAGTAAAGCTGCTTCTCTTCACGTCCCCCGCACATGACTGTTAAGGCTGTCCGAGCAGCCCTGAGCGCTCTATCGATGTCCGGTAACTGTGGCGCCCAGAGATTGATCTCAGTTTCACCCCAGTCTTCGCTGATCTTGAACTCCAGGGAGTCTGCATACTTTAGAGACCCTTCACTTAAGTTTTGGAGTCGAATGAGACTATCGAATGGAACCTGGACGAAACAGCTGGCTTCTATGGCTCTTTTGAGTAATTTCTGGGCCCTGTCAAGGGTTCCCGAGGCCATCGTAGGTTGTTGATCTACTGTTAGATATACAAGCGGTGATGAGTGTATCTGTTGACTAGAAAGTTGATCTTCAGCTACGAAAATCTCTTGGAAGCATCTTTTCATCTCTGAAAAGAGAATATTAGCTCTCTCTCGCTGGTTAAGATCCGCTGCCAGAGGGTCATCCATCGACCCTCGACCTATCCTGGTGGATAGGTCTGCTGGTGCCTCGGGTGAATCTGGCACAATGACATGTTGGTTTCGATCAAAATTAGGCTTGGGCAATTCTATTGTGATCTCGCCTTTCCTTTGTGAGGTTGGAACGGATGATTCCGAGCTTTGAGAGCGTGCCATCGTGGTCGTCTGTGATATCGCTGGCTTTTCAACCTTTTCGACGCTAGCTGGACTGGTTTGTGGTGTAATATTCTGTGAAAATTGTTGACTATATTGTGTAGGTTGTGGGATGACCTGCGGAGTTTGTATGGCAGGTGGCTGTTCTCTCTTAGGAACAGGGATGGGCGATATCTGGGGCTTAACTATCAAGTCGGCGAGTGCAACGGTCTGAGGCTGAGATTGAGCTGTCAGGGGCGAAACAGGATTCGTGGGACGTGATGCGAGTAGATTCGAGGCTGCATCTCGTTGCTTTTGACTAGATAATTGTATCTCGATACGAGACCTATTGTGTGTGACGGCCTGTACATTGGTGATGACTGGATTATGTTTAACAACCTTTGGAACATCTTGTTTACGTTGTTCAGGAGACTTTTTCATAGCCACAGGCGTAATGGCTGCACCTCCAAACGAGGAATTGGCAGAAGTGTCAGGCGATGGATATCCGAAAATGACAGATGTGTTGTCATAAACTAATTTTGCGAACGGCGAAAGTCCATCGGTAAGATTCTTGGCAGAGCTATTCGGAGTGGAAGCACTTTTGGGCGTCATCTTAAATTCGCTATATAGATGGCATTAGATAAGTTTATGGAACGATACAACAACGCCAATGCTCACAATTTAGTAATACCGCTGGGCTTCAGAAGATTTTGCACATAGTCAAGACTGGTATCGAGACGCTTGGATTGATGAGAGGTTTCGGCTTCATAGTTCAGCGCATCATAATCGTCCCTCGAGACCAAATTAGCGAGAGATGTCGCAAACGATCCTGCGCCGATTGTGGGGTTGCTCAGAATGCCTGATTAGACGTCAGTTTGGTATTACGTCAGGTGAATTCATCAACTAGTCGCGGAATGGGAGTAGGGAGGTTGAATGTCATTTTTCTCAGCCGGCGCGAAAGACTCATTGGAAGTGGAAGGGGGGAGGAGGAGGAAGAAGAAGAGTTCGACAGCTGTTCCTCGTGTGGCAGGAGCTGGAGAAAAAAGATGGATTTGTTGACTATCGAGGAAGGAGATGGTGGCATGAAGCAAGAGTCGCACTTGCCTGAGTCAAAGGGCAGAACCGACGTGAAAGGCGTATATGGCAGAGCCTCTTCGAGAGAGAAAGGTCGCGTTCGAGATTGCCGGCCATCGAGCGGCATATTCGAGGACTGATGATGCCGCCATTGTTGTTGCGGTTGCTGCTGCGGTTGCTGCTGCTGAGATGACACACCATTTCGGTGGGAGAACTGGGGATGCGCCATATCGTGTGTCATGCATCCTACCACTTCACCTAAACTTTTCTGTTCCCCAGTATCACGATATCATGGCGATGGACATACGCCGGTGTAAACACAATTGTACAGCAAGGCCTAAGACATGCGAGATGCTGTGTTGGCAGAGCTAATTCGGCTATCGACGGGTAGAGAAAGGCGATTCAGGCCGCGGTAAGAGGGAGGAAAACGCTGAGTGTGATGCTCGACTATGAAGATTCAGTGTCGGAGGCTGCAAGTTGCGACGGGCTCGATGATTCTCGGTTGTTGCGTACCGCGTCTGCAAGATTCTTATGTTGCCTGCATTGTACTGACTACACAGGTACGGGGATCCGTACTCAGCTTGCCTTTTACATATCAATATATTACATAATCAAACAGGGGTGAATTACATTATGAACTAACCTATCTAAGTAGTCAGATGACCACCTACGTCCGTATACGTAGATAGTTGTGGTTAATTGTACGGATCCGTACAAGTGCCTTGGATTTGAACTAGGGAATTATGGGTCTAAATTTTAGTATGGCAGATAACTACCTAGCCTAGGTAGGTAGGTACCTAGGTAGTGCGTGTGTACATATCATATCATAGGTACCAGGTAGTAGTTCGTTCAGGTGCTTATGATGCCTACGGCTTTTTTTTTCCATTATACGGTTAAATCAGAAAACTAGAACATCAATAGAGTGTTTGAACTTCGTGTCTTATTTGAGTCAACGCTTTATATTCCTACATATCAGGGTGTCAACTGCGACCTCACTGCGACCTTTTATCCAGTAAAACAAGATGGCGGCGATTGGTTCCCTAATTTTCTGCCTGGATTGCGGCAATCTCCTCCCTGTATCCAAAGGCAATGTGAAAAATATCCTACATTGCGACTGCTGTGGCGCCGAGAACAAAGGTCGGTAATAATTGTAATGACTGAAGCCTTTGTTGTCAATCAGCTGACGCCAGCCCTTAGACACGGCATCCAAGACAACCGTTACTAAGAGCAAGGCCTCCGACTTTCCTTCGTTGCTGCGCCAGAAACTGTCCACCGTCCAGTCCGTTGAGAGACACAAGATCTCGACCGAAGCCGTAACAAATGCAACATGCGACAAGTGCGGACGCACTGAAGTCAGATTCTCGGAGGTGCAGATGCGCAGCGCCGATGAAGGCAGTACTATCTTCTACAGGTGTGACTGCGGGCACAAGTGCGTCTCTCCTACCGTTGTAAATAGAACTCCGATTGCTAACTTTAGGGTAGATGGAATACGAACAACTAATGCGCTACGTGAAACGATATAAATCAAATATAAAGCAAATCTTAAGGCATCGTGCCTGGTTCAAATCAATCTTGGTATAGTGTTGCCGAAACGCCGACCACCGTGCTCTCTATACCCGCTCTTGAAGAGTATATCCATAATTTTATGCCGCAACCTTTGGCGCCTCAGGGATCAGCGCATACTCCGCTTGATTTGATTGTTCGTAATCAGCCATGTCAAGGGCCACGATGACACTTTCACGGACCACCTTCTCCTTATCGTGAAGGAACCGCTTCAGAATCTCCTCAACACCTTCTTCCTCGCCGAGACTACCGAGTGCCTCCGCCGCTTCGTGGCGGACCATGCTAGCCTCTTCGACATTACTTAGCGCAGCTGTAAGAGCTGGTATCGACGCGGGATGGGAGAGTTGCCCAAATACGAAGGCGATTTCGTGTCGGAAGAGGGCAGAGGAGTCTGCGAAACCTCTAGCCAGGGCGTGCACAGCAGGAACCGCTGTCGGTAGGTCGGGAGGTGATGCAAGATCACGAAGCGCGAACATGGCACGATACCGAAGGAAGAGGGGCGCATCGGTGTCCATCAACGTCTTTTCTAGTTCTTCCACGCCCTTAGTCGACTCGGGCATGGGAGGCGCAGGATCGATAGAAGCAAAGTCACTATTATAGGTTCAATTTCGTCAGTCTATTCAATGCACGCAAATAAAAGCCTAGTTTGAGAAGATGCCGCACCTTTGGTGCAACTTCTCTTGTTTCCGTTGCTGAGAGTTCTCCCATTCTATCCGGTCGATGGCGATCTCACATGTCTCTTTGATTATCACATCTTCTCCTTCGCGATTCAGGAATTGGCGAAGAATGTCTAGGTTTTCACTGTAACCGAGTGCACCCAAAGCTTCGGCGGCTTCATGCCGACACATAGGGTCTTCCTGTAGATCGGCCAATGCCTTTCGCAGGGGCGCGACGGCAGCGGGGTTGCTCGACTGGCCTAGACAATAAGCGAGTTCATGCTTGAGAAGAGCAGATGGCGACTTGAAAGCAGCGGCAATAGCTTCCACAGCCAATTCTGCAGTACGTCCTGCCTCGTGCTTTGCCAGGTGCTTGAGAGAAAAGAGGGCACGAAAGCGTACAGGCAGCGGGGTCGACTCTAAACAGAGCGACTCGCGCAGATTGGCGATAGTCGCCTGCGTGTCCGCTTCGGACGGCATTAAAGCGTCGAGTAGATCGAGTAGATCGAGTAGATAATTATCTGAGAATTTACGCTTATGAACTCAGGGCGTTTTTTTCAATCAGGCGCGTATAATGGGAGAGATCTGAAATGGTTATCAGATGCAACTGAATCTTGAATTATGACGGAGGGACAACAAAGTGATAGAGGGTAAAAAGATTGACCCCTCACCCCACTATTAAGTGTGGAAGGGTTTACCTGGTAGGTACAGGTACTAGGTACCTAGTTCTATCTAACCATTTTGTGCATTTTCCGGACCGATTCGGCCCGCCATAGCCCTGACAACCCACAATTTGCAGCAAAAATGCTGAAACAAGTTTGAGAGCAGTCAGGGGTAAATGACGGGCCGCTACGTCCGTACCTTAGTTACCCAGTAGGTAAGTTACGGACGTATAAGTACCTAGGTACCTACCTAGTAGTAGTAAGTATACGTATATTACCTAACGTCTAACCTGCTGGCGTATAAGTACCTAGGTACCTAGGCCAGGGAGGTACAATTCCCTACGACTCGCTAACTATTTCTGGCGTAAATTCAAGATTCTGCGAAGCGTTAACGATGCTACCTGTCGGCAATGAATCGGTGCCAACTAGGTACGGAAATGTGCAAGTAGACAAAAATAGATCCTCTTCTTTTCTCTTGTCATGACTACTACTACTTGTTTTAAAAGGGTCTCTCCTTTGAATCAAGAATTTCGTTACAGGTGAAGTATATGATTACCTAACACACCTTGTCATTCACCAAAGCTGTACGAAGTACGGAATATGATAGGTACCTATGCGACGGCCTTTCAATAGTTATGCCAGGCCGACACGGTCCGCAATCATGTGCTTACCTAGTCACATTCGGGCCGGCTTGAACTTACGAATTTCCAACCAGGTGAACGAAATAGAGGGGAAAAGAACCTTGGAAGTTTTACGGTGCATACCTCCTATCCCCGGACGAAGAGAGAAAACCGCTTTCTGAGTTGAAAAGGAAAGAGTCTCAATTTGGTGCAGCGAAGTAGTTCAGGCGCCACCTTCGCTGATCACGTTGACCGACTTAACAAATCTCATGATCGCCAAACTTTTACTGCTTAAACCCCCACCTTTGCAAGTCACACGATTGATAGGTAGGAAGATGCTGCATCCGACAAGCAACAGTGCAAAGTATATCTGTAAGCCTGTCTCGATCTTCCTAATACCGAGCGAGCAGAAAAAGTCAGACAGCAAGATCGCATAATGTAGCACTAACCACTTTTCGTAGTTGCGCCAGCTGGCAAGGAGACTCATGGGCAAGCAGAGCAGTTCACCAAAGCAGCGCTAACACGCGCCGACCTGGATGCAACGTCTCCGATCCGGCAGTTCCACAGTTGGTTCGCCGCCGCCCAGCAGTCTGGCCGTGTCGCGCATCCAGAGACTTGTTGTCTCGCAACGGCCTCGCTGCCATCTGGTCGCGTCTCCTCGCGCATGGTGTACCTCAAAGAGCTCGATGCCGAGGGCTTCGTCATCTACAGCAATTTCGGCACGAGCCGTAAGGCCCGCGACCTTGAAAGCAACAGTTGGGCGAGTCTTACCTTTTGGTGGGAGGATCTCGAGCGCCAAATCCGTGTAGAAGGTCTGGCTTCTAGGATCTCTAGCGAGGAAAGCCAGAAGTATTTTGATACGCGTGTCCGCGGTAGCAGGATCGGAGCCTGGGCCAGTCGACAGAGTCAGGCCTTGACGCCTGCTGCGACCGGGACGACTGAGGAGGGCAAGGAAGACGATGGCAGGAAGCAGCTGGATGATTGGGTGAAAGAGGTCGTGGAGAAGTTTGAAGGCCAGGAACATGTGCCTGTTCCCGAATTCTGGGGTGGATTAAGGATAGTCCCAGAGTCGGTCGAGTTTTGGCAAGGCCGCCAGAGCAGATTGCACGATCGATTTCTCTACACCAAGAAGACGACTGCTGTGAACGGGAGCCACGAATGGGTGCTAGAGCGTCTCAGCCCATGATAGGGCTACTCACGGTCCTTATTAGTGTGTGGTCGAATGTGAGTGAATACTGCATCAATCAACAAGAATCTTGACGAAATTCGTGATCAGCTTATAAGTAACGTGATACAGGACCAACTACGGACTAAGTCAGTAAAGAGAGCGCTATTAATATTGACAAGAGATCTACGGATCCGTATAGTACTCCCGACTCCGCCCAATTACTTGTGACGGCTGGGGCTGATAATTAAACTTATATCAACGCTTGCCCAAATCGAGATTGAAGCTGCTCATGTCCTGATCTACCAAGGTAACTCTGTGGTGGCAGCTTTATGTTGGCGAGTTCTGTCAGAAGATCGTACAATTATAGGTACCTATGGAAATGAAGCGGCAACGTGAGATGAGATATGCGAATCTAAGACATTGCCAAGGAATCGGTATTGATATCAAAAATGTTTCATCGGTGTTCGTCGCAGTGGCTCACCATTTTAACAGGGTTACCTACTCATCATTACATATGTGCATACGGAATACCAAAGTTACAATGTTGGCCTGAGCGAAACTCGCGTTATGCGCTTGCATTCGCTCTCCGATGCTGCCGGTCCACCCAACACAAGTCCCGGGCGCCGCAACGCCAAGACCAGGCATGATCCATTCCTTGCGCATGTCACTTTCATTTGTTGCATTAACCCCCGCGATCGACGCATTTTCATCTTGCATACGGACGTATTCCTCTCAATAATATCAGTTCGGCCGGGCGAAAATAGGTACACTAAGCGCTCTGCGCTCGCTCCCAGTACGCTTCGTGCCGATGTTAAGCATACTTCCGTTTCGTATGGACCGCTATGATGATACAGGTTTTCTGTGTCACTCTTGGATGATGCTCCGAGACAAGTCGCTCAACCGAACAGGCTGAAAAATGGAGATCCGATTGCCACATCTGCTCCGGATTCTTCACCATGTTCCTTTTTCCCTATGTGAAATGCATCTAACTCACTTGGCCTCCTAATATCGCTTGTATGGTCATTCAAACTCAATCAAGCTTCGAACAATTTAACGTAACATATACGGCACGCATTACCCAATCCGATCCTCACCATTCTAGCAGACTCCATTCCCTCCGGTTTGTGAGCCGTATTTAGGGAGCACAAGTAGTTAACTGTCTCATTTTCCAATTTTCTGTTGATTGATATTATTTATATCCAATCCCAAGCATACTATATACGTCATTGGTCTCATTGTACCCGGTGAAAAACTTCATGCCTTCTCAATCGGAGAGAGCATGGAATTTCACATCATTCCGATATTCATGACCGATTTGTCGAATTTCCCCTGTATACAGTACAGTGTAGCGCACGATTGAGACTTTGGTACCTATATGCAATGTTCATTATATCATTTTTTGGGGCAACTTTCGGCGTGCGATCTCAACTCAGCATGTGTAAGAGCAAGTGTTCTGACACCTCATCTACTTGGCTCCGGGCTGCTTGGCTTATTATAAACGTCGTGAACAAAGCCAATGGTAGAAGACCACCAGTTGCGTTTAACATGTGAGGCGGAACCAAACTTAGACATATCAGGTTCTCTGTCTTCTACTGTAATTCGATTTCGGGCTACACTACCATTGTGATTTGAGACTCTGCATGACCCGGTCTTTCTGCAGACCTGACCACATAGCATCTATATTATGGCTAGTTATCATTCGGAACCGAGATGCCTCAGCGACAAGAAACTTTCTAGGCACCGCGGGACGCCTATTGGATGATCCATCTGGCTCGTACTTCTTCCCGGGGATGCCATGTATAGCTTTGCTGAACCTACCACAACGCGCCGCAGGCCTCAAGGGAGGGCCGGCGTAACCACCCCTGCCGCACAGCTCGGACAGCCACTTTCACTGTGCGTCGGACTTCAGGTTCAATTAGCGAAAGGAACTTCTCCGATTGTTTGAGTCTAATTCCAACAAGGCCAGACTATCGTCGGTATGTCTCCAACAGGGTCCGTCCTGACACATCTTCAATCGTTTATTTATATAGAAATCAAGGTTCCACCCCCGATATTTAAAACCTAGCTTCCTTCACTGCTTATCCATCGCACACCATAGTCGCTTTCCTTTCATTCTCCGAAGCTGATACTTGCCCTCGCCCTCATCCTAGGCTGCTCGCTTTTCCCATCTCATCACTCTTTGCATTTCTCTCGAACAGACTTTCATGATGCCTGGTACAGTCACAAAACACGACCAAATTCCTGGGCCATTAGGCCTCGCCTCTGCCTCTCTCGAGGGCAAGGTAGCTCTCGTAACCGGCGCTGGTATGTGACCCATATCCTGTCAATTTTGAGGTTGTATTATCATATGATACGGAGGAGAGGTTCTCTGGGCTTCCAGGGAACCAGATGAATACGGTGTATGGTTCCACGGACAACCCCAACTGCACGTCCGGGCGGTTCTCTCGTCGGAATTCAGCCAATCACCAGCCAAACCACCTCCCAAAATAGTCAAGAAATTTCTTCGAACCGAGAGCTGAGATGAGATGCGCTTTCTGACACCCCCCTTTTTCGTAGGCCGTGGCATTGGTCGAGAAATGGCGCTGGAGCTGGGCCGCCGCGGTGCCAAGGTGATTGTCAACTACGCGAACAGCAAGGAGTCAGCAGAAGAGGTGGTACAGCAGATCAAGAAGAACGGATCCGATGCGGCGTCGATTCGCGCGAATGTGTCCCAAGTCTCCGAAATCGTCGCCCTGTTCGAGGAAGCCGTCAAGGTCTTCGGCAAGCTGAACATCGTGTGTTCCAACAGCGGCGTCGTCTCTTTCGGCCACATCAAGGATGTGACCGAGGAGGAGTTCGATCGCGTCTTCGCTACCAACACGAGAGGTCAATTCTTCGTTGCCCGCGAGGCCTACAAACACCTCGAGGTCGGGGGCCGCCTTATTCTCATGGGCTCTATAACGGGTCAGGCTAAGGGTGTCCCTGCGCACACTGTCTACTCCGGCTCCAAGGGCGCAATTGAGACCTTTACACGCTGTATGGCTATTGACTTCGGTGACAAGAAGATCACGGTTAATGCTATTGCTCCCGGCGGTATAAAGACGGATATGTACCACGCTGTTTGCCGTGAATATATCCCCAATGGCGCGAACCTGACCGACGAGGAAGTCGATGAGGTAAATAACTTCCACTTTCGTCTATATTGGTGCGCGGATATGATTTTACTAACTCATGATAGTTCGCGTGCACATGGTCCCCTCTGCACCGTGTCGGTCTGCCAATTGACATTGCCCGGGTTGTCTGCTTCCTCGCATCGCAGGACGGCGAATGGATCAACGGCAAGGTGATCGGAATCGACGGCCATGCCATGATGTAATATACCAAACCCAATAGACGTGTGGCTTATGGTGGATATCTGATTCGTTGATGATATGGGAGGGCGCTTAAGTAACCGCTTCGGAGTTCAGTAACAAGGCTTCTCTAAGAATATAGATCGGGAATAACGTCCGGCTTCACTTTGTGCATCGATTTTCTTTCCTTTGCAAGATTTCACTGCATCAACGCCGTGTAACGGAAGCCATCAAGTTCTGGCGGAACGTGGCGCTGCGCTACCTCATGCTGTGCTGTCACCATCTGACTTACGCGCTGTCATCGCCGCTGTCCATATGCACATCCATATCTCTAGATTGAGGGTGGCTTAGCAACATCATCTGCTATTATCTTCTAAACAAGCCAGCTTAGCCTGAAGTAATAGACAGGTGATTGGAATTGGTGCCAAGACTAGCACATAAGATCGCCAAGTTCCGTAAGCACGCGGCTGGAACAAAGGCCAACCAAGATCGCGGTCAACGCTCTCTGCAGAGTGCATCCAGCTGAAAGACTAGCAGAGAACGAAACTTCTAGATGTCCGATTACTGTATCATGGGGGTACAAAACGCGGCCATATGTATATCCGGGAGATAAGTATTGATTACGAAATGGAAATGCCTTTGGCAAAGGGAATTGAATAGGTGTGACGGCTGAAGCACGACACACAAAACAAACGTTTGGGCATATCATAAATTTCTCGTTGAGAATATTTGTTTGCCCCATCACCTTCAGCAAACATGTTTGCGCAGTGAATAATGCCGTTTGCGCGGTCTGTGCGGAGGGCACGGACGTAAACAAGGACTCACTACCTATGGATACGTAGCGTCGTGGGTGATGTCGAGGCAAACAATTCCATCCCTCCACCGGGTAGGCAGGAAAGCATAGAGATGCTGAACTCGGTGACAATGGGGAGTATACTATCGTCAACAATGCTGTCCCGTCCGAGAGAATGACCCCGTGCGAGGGACTCTCCCACATCCTCGTCAGGCGCATGCGTAACAGCAAGTACTGATAGAACTATTTGATCAATGTAGGAGTTTGCTTTCCTTGTACACACCCGAATCAGAAAGTCAGGAACAAACTGATGCGCTTTCGATACGACGAGCTTTCTATTCACTGTGTGATTGGCATCAACCATACTCCTTACATCGGAAATTCGTAAAACATACGGATTGTATACGGTGTATTACCGGCGTCTGGACTCGAGAGGGTGTAGGCAATCAGTGACCCTCAAGGCAAGGTTTCATAACACTTTGCCTTCACAGAAACTCATGTAACATGTTTGTACAAAGGTCGAAACTTTCTCCTGGCTAGTTGTGACACAAGTTGATGCTTAGGCGGTGCTCAACCCCAGGACCTACTCGATAGTTAGTAGAGGTGCACCGATATCATAAGCAGTCTTCACTCCTGTTTGCGTTCACATGAGACGGTAGACTCGGTGTAAAAGTGAGCGAAGAACGATTCTTTGTTTGCGTCCCTATAACTACGCGCACATCCAATATACCAGAAATCTCTTCTCGTGGTACGAACGCACGGATGGCTGTATCATGGCAAACTCGCATTGAGAAAAAGAATGCCACAAGCGTCGCGTCTGGAAACAATAATTGTATAATCATGCGATCTTAGTTCCCTGCTTAGAGCCGCATTGCGTAGCAAGTTCATCATTCTCACTTTTTCATTGGAGGAGACATCTTGTTACTTACCAACTTCAATTATTGTGTAGCATGGATCTGGGCTGCTGATCTTTGTAGGAGTGAGCTGCCAGGATTGTTATCACTTATTGTTTGGTAAGCCATTCATCGCATATGATCAGTGACTCTTACCTACTCATGTATCACGGACTCTTTGTATGCGTTCACCACTGGAAGTGTACTTACAGGGGAATATAAATGCTGAGCCGGATCCCGTTACACTTTCAGCATTGAAGGACAATAATAAAGCCAACTCTACTTTCTCAACACCATTTCCGCAGATCATCTGGTAATATTTTCATCATGACGAAAACCGTTTCACTTGGCGGCTCCGGACCGACGCCAGAGAACATGGGTTGTAAATGCGAGTTCAAAGCATATCAAACGACCATCGTAGACAATGTTCCTAAATCCAAGGAAGTCGAACCTTTCGTCCATAACCCTGGCGATGATGGCGAGTATGCCCTGGTTATGAGAACAACCTTCGATAAGGGCCATTGCTTGAGTACCGAGTTAACGATTAACTCCCCGAAGATACTTGAAGTGCTACGAACTGTTGTCAGCCGTGATAGCTCCATTGAATCTGATTTTGGCACACCACTCACTCTGAAAGACCCTTTCGGCATATTGATGAACTATTGGGATGAGTTGGAATCGGAGTCAGACAACTACCACAAAACTGACGCGGAGTCTGATTACAGCAAGCACCTTGACCTGCTGTTCGAGTTTATGAATCGCGAGCTGAAGCCTAGTCGCGATGAGGCACTGAAATTGATACGTAAGGGTCAAGTTGCCTTCGACAACGCATGGATCATCTACCGCCCCGGCGAGATTTTGTACCGAGAGTACATGGAAAAACCCTGGCTTCTAGTGTGCAAGAAGGCGGAATACGAAACTGACCCTAAGAACGGCGCCTATTTGGAAATTCACGCCGTGTACACAGACGACGGGGGGGACGTGGTGGGTAATGCAGAATTCAGCCTGCGTCTCTGGCAGAGGGGTCAATTTCCCGGAAATCAACCTGTAGCCATTACAGACTTGCCGATGTACCCACGCAAGTTTGCGCCGGCTGGTGGCCCTGACATTGATTACCTGAGACGCCGAGGAGAAAAGTTCTTGGCTTTGAAGAACGGCTCTACAGTCCACTATAATGGACAAGCTGAATGGCTCAAATTACCCCCATACGACTACTACGACCCGTCGGGCGAGAAATTTCGTGGCGTTTGGTTGCCATACACTGAGACTGGGAGAGTCGTACTCGACCGTAAGACCTTCGGTGAAGAACAGCGGATGAGCTACATCAAGGTCAATCTCGCCGAGCCAAACCTTGAGCGCTGCCCGCCATTCACTATAGGATATTCTCTTAGTCGCAAGGATTGGGTCCGTTTGAGAGTGGACGATATTTCTGACGTGGACTGGACCCCGAATGCATGGGACGCGCTTGTTCTACCTGAACAACAGAAAGCGCTTCTGAAATCGCTTGTCGCATCCCATAAGTATGAGGGAAATGTTCGAGACACAATGCAGCAGAAGGGCAAGGGCCTTGTCATTCTCTTACACGGCGCCCCGGGGTCAGGCAAGACACTCACTGCCGAAATTGCCGCCGAGGCTTCAAAAAGAGCTCTACTTCCCACTTCATTCGGTGAACTCAACCGCAGCGCCCAGTAAGTAAATAAAGCCAGCGAATGTATTTCAGTGGATACTGATCAGACGATCGCAGTCCCTTGTCCGGAACAAGGTATTTTGAGAAGGAGTTGAAGAAGACTCTTCAATATGCCACTACTTGGGGAGCAATCTTGCTGTTTGACGAAGCTGATGTCTTTCTTGAGAAACGGGCGCAAGCCAGTACTGAGAGAAACGCACTGGTTGCTGGTAAGGCCGCTCTTATACTTCTGTTCCACCTGTACCTTTTTTCACTTGCTCAAATGCATACATACTAACACACAACTCTCCCTGCAGTATTCCTTAAGGAACTTGAGTACTTTAGCGGAATCGTTTTTCTGACAACGAATCGGGTGAACACATTCGACAGCGCAATGAAATCCCGCATCCATCTAGCGCTGGAATACTCTCCGCCCGGCGTCGACGCTCGCCGAAAGATTTGGCAGCGCTGTCTCAAGCTTATCCCTGAAGACCAGTCGACTGTCAACGTCGATGAGGCGGCGGACCAACTGGCCACCATTGACCTCAACGGACGAGAGATCGCCAACGCGGTCACGACAGCGCGCACAGTGGCGCGACATGAGAAACAGCCCCTCACGACCAAGCATCTGGAGACTATTCTTGAGGTCCGACAAACGTTTGAGGACAGTTTGTCCAAAGCGGCAGACTCCCCACAAAAAGAGCAGCGATGAAAGCAGCCGCGGACAGTACCTATCCTAGAAAGAGGGAATGGAGAAGAGCGAGCAGATGACGAAGTGAGGTCTATTCGCAGAACGGGAATACCTAGGTACACGCAGAAAGATTGGGATGCTTTCTCTTTGAAGGATTAAACAGAGCATCGTGACCTGAAAGGATGGGTCTGTCCGTTTCGCGCTGATCCCATATTAGTCATTAGTTATGTAATCAACTGGCTGAGTCATCTCCTCAAGTGTCCGAAGACTACGGATCCGTATTAACCATCCATTTATTCATCTACACCTACCTACTGCGGTACCAGATAGTATACGTAAATTGCCTTCATCTTCACTGAACAGCAGGTGTCTGAGCATGCTGCCAAACCCATGGTTGAGAGGCGGTTTTATGCATCAATACATTAGGTACGTCCGTACCTAGAACAGTCGGGGTCTGTGCTGGCAGGATGCTGGTATAAACAATGGAAATTGTTACCTAAGCCCAGACATGTGTATTATGTAGGTGCAAAGTACGTCCATACGGAATACTTACTTGCATTTGGTGGCGCCGCTCTCTGCTACCTATAGCTTAAACTTGGCTCAACACACACCTGTTTCTTGTACCCGTACGGAATACTGTCCCTTAAGGACGGAGGAATAGGTGTAGACCTGTTGACTAGCCAAATAGCCTCCTTTTCAGACTTTGACCTGACTGGTTTGGAGGTTATCCTCCCTCTCCTAATTATCTGTTCTACCTATTCAATCGCAGACCTCGCCGTCGCCTTGCCCTCTCTGTGCCACCTAGGTACTCGCAAGCCCCCCTCCCCTCCCCCTCCCCCCGGCCACACGACGTGTGCCGGCAATGTGACCGCCACAAGCCTCCCGCAGCAGTAAATTGCACCTATTCCTTGGTCACGGAGGGCGTGCCGCCCAGTTCCTGTCAAAAGTACGGTTCCTCAATCCTAATTCTGACCGCTACTAGTTTTAGTGGCGCACGGTAGACCTACTGTCCAGACTTCCTACCTATTCAGCTACCTCCTGGGCACCACACGACGTGTGACTGGTTCTTGCAGAAGGACTATTTGTTTGAGACCACACGGTAGATTTGATGGTTGTTGTGGGTCTACCTCCTGGTCTATAAAGAGGGTCTTCCTCCTCCAACCTTTTTTTCTTCATCTTCTTCGCCTCCAAACTCAACGTTTTTAGCACTCTTCAGCAGTCTCCTCCGCTCGCCAGCATCCACAGTCTCACCGTCGCCCCTGGCCGCCACTTACGATGCCTTGCCTTCGTTCTCGCAAGCCGTAGCCGTGCCGCCTCCGCTGGTCACGTCACCGATAACACCTCGGCGCAGGTCCGTCAGGTACGGATGACTTTTCTGGATTTTGAGGATAGAATTCACCACCAATACAGCCTCCGCGCTATAAATCGCCTTCACGATGTGGTCTCGGACCATGAGGGCCGCCTTGTTACAGTAGAGGTTCGATTAGAAAAGCCTTGATTTCGACTCAATGCAGGCCTTCAAAGGCAGACAAGTAACCTGTTCGTAGCCCTGCCATGCCCCTCCCAGTAAGGTTTTAGGTCCGCCATGCAGGACCATACCGGCCAACCTGCCGTGAGATACCACCCCGAGGGGCCCCCAGCCGTTGCAGACCCTTCCGACCAGCCAAATTATACTGTTTCTGAGGGTGTGACCGGCTCCGATGGCATCGGACCGATGCCGAGGACTCTGAAGATTACCGGCTCCCCGGCCGTGGCCAGCAACCGCGCTGTGACAAACCGCCGTTCTAGCCGCCTTGCCGCCAACAGTCGCAACGGCAAGGTTAAGAATACTGCTGGAACGGGCGTGAATCGGTTGCATGGTGAGGGTGTTGGTGGTGCAGTCCCAAAGGTCCTGGTGCTAGGAAGAGGTCAGGGAGCGATTCTGTTGACCAATTTAATCCTATAACGGTCTATGCCTAATATTTCGCTGGTGTGCATTTCGGAATGGGCACGGGCACGGGCACGGGCAGCTGTTCACCTCCCCCCTAGATGGATGCGGACAATTCGGTCACTCGCAGGGGTATGAACCAGTGAAAAAAACACTGTCAACTTATGAACACCACATACACTATGTTCGTGACCAGGACCCGGATTCTACATTTGTACCCTCCACTGGTGCTACGCTATACATGCTCCCGTCAAATTGTGTATATGATCAGCACATGAAACCAGACCTGTACCCGACAGTCGACATTCGACAGTCAATAGCATAATCGACAGTCGACAGGGGTGAAGTGGTCGACAGTCGACATGTCAACTGTCGATTGTCGAATTGAATACATATGGTGTTCTGGCAAATATATTGTATTCTAAACGACATCTGCTGCTACACAAACGAGGCTGTTACACTTAAGGTGCTGTTGGGGTCGTCGTCGCTGCCGCTGCGATCGCAGCAGGAATAAGACCATCATCGGACAGAATTCCAGAAAGGTGTACACTTTTCAAAAACTCTGCACGTTCAATCGAGGCCGCACTCAGCGATGCCCTGTCCCATCTACAAGAGACACCGATAGCGACAGTGACAGCGACGACGACAGCAGTGGCAGCGACAGCAACAGCGATAGTGACACTGGGGGTGACGGCGAGGCTTAAATGCTACCTAACGAACATAAAGTCATCGGGAAAACTATTCTACCTACCACATACCTAACTGGATTGGTACTTTTGTCTTGGCATTTTTACCTCTTTTGGATTCGACAACCGACAGTCGACACCTCCCTCCATGTCGAATGTCGACTGTCGGGTACAGGTCTGCATGAAACAGGCTCGATGGAGACATTTTATCACCAGCCCTTGAAAAACCATCTGGTTATTGGGTATATAAACTACCAACTACAGCATCTAATCTACTGAGTTCCGAAGCTCCAAGTCAAATCAACAGCTCACAGCCAGGGTATAAACAAACGCCTTCTAACTAACCGCCACGTGAAGAGCTTACTCTTCACTAAACTCTTCGAGGCCACACATACAGGCGACGCGGCAGTCGCCGACATGTTTCCGCATGCGTTTCGCGTTGCTACCTTTAGCTACGCCAATAAGCGGTCGAGAAGACTGATATACCCAGATTGATGGCCATAACAACGCGCTGGGTTTCGGAGCTTCTTCCAGCCTTCTTTCCATCTGCTTGATGGCCGCTACAGCAAAAGGTTAGTTGCGGCGTGTTGCGTCAGAATTCAACAAGTGAAGGGGTAATAGAAAAGGTTGGGAGAAAGAAAGAATGGGGGGGCTCTGGTTTCTTTGGTGGCTAACGTACCCGCGTTACAAGTTACTGTCGTGAGCCCCTCGAGCCAGCCATACGAAAATACGGATTTTCCAGACTGGCCCAAATAGCTGAGTACTTTCTGAACATAAGCGTGTGCGGAGTCCTCAGAGTCCTCCTGGTCATGATACATCGTATCGGTATCAACGATGAGAATCGGCAGCTGCAAGGATGATAGGATATCGCGACTGTGAATTGACAAAGCCTCAAATCTACTAAGACGTTGCTCGGGAGTCATTGAATCATCAGGTGTAAGAATAAGGTGAGCTCGCTCGTTCTCTTTCACAGTACCTATAGTATGTACGATTCGAGCGAGACATCTTGCCGCCTCCTTTGTGCATACTAGTGGACGCTGATTAAAAAGGGAGCAAAATTGCGGTATGATCGGATCCGCGGCCTCTATGTCAATATGATCATTCTGGTGCTGGCCAAAATACGGTTGCTTTGTGAGCGCCGAATGAGAAATGTCAGAGATGAGAGCTATCATAACCGAAATATCGACATTCAGCTTTGGAGTAACCCTCTTTCTCGGACTTGGTATCATTATACTGAGCAAGTCCTTAGACAGTGGCGACGGAGAAGCCAATGCATTGCCACAAGCAACGCGAACGCCCAAAAATCGACAGGATTCAATTACCTTATCAACTTCGGCGTTTCTTCCTTCAAACAACCGCGGTAAGACTAGACACGGGGTCGGGCTAGTGTGTCGAATCTGGTGTCCTTGAGCCACCTTCTTTAATTTACTAGCTAGCTTCAGGAGAGGAACATCGAGATAATTTTGAATGGCGCCATGGGTCGAATCGTCATTATCGCTATCTCCGCACGATACAGCCCCTTTTGCCATATCAATTAAGAGTCTTCTGTTCGTGATGGTCGATACCTTGTACCAGGATAGTCCACCGTCGGAGACGACATCAATGCGGACTGAATGACTAGCTTTCTTGCGCTTGGGTTCAGACCCGCCAGGGCTAATAATATTGTCGATTCGAATACCCGGGGCCAGGACGCGATGCTTGAAAGGGCCGCCGAAGACGGGACACCTCAGCTTAACTATATTTCTAGAAACTTTGGCAGTATTCCATATGGCCTGAAAATATGGTAAGTTGCTTGAGGCAAGCCGATGGGCGGAGAGAGAGTCATGATATAGTCGATCTATTTTTAAGCTCTCAATCTCGCACTGGACTTCTTGACAGAGACCAATATGCATTTCCATCGGAACCTCTTGGTAGTAGTCCTCGTATGCATCTTCAAGGTGCTCTGCGAAATGCTCAAGCTCGGCTAGCAACTCATTGGCGCGAGCTAGTGGATCTTTCTCGTCCGGTGTATTTATTTCAAGCAAAGGCTCACGACCCAAGTCGCTTTTGTTGGTTATGCTCATATTGATAGAGATAGAGATGTGAATGCTTGATCAGGAAAACCAGAATTCATATCGGTGTACGGATCCGTATCCTGTCAAGGTTATGAAATTTAGAGAAATTGTTTTTTTTTTGTTGTTTTTATTTTGTCAGAACTGGCAGACCGAATCGGCCCGAATAATTCCCCGTATTTAGATACCTAGCTGTTACTTCCGCCAACAGCCTCTGCACCGATGGGTCACCACTTACCTTGACGAAAGCCATCTCAAGATTCACTCAGATGCCGCTTCAAGGAAACGTCGCACGGGTAAGGGGAAAGTTGTCGCCGAGCATGTGAGGGATGGGGCAAAAAGGGTAACCGTAGTACCCATATGTGCTCCGCGACAGCTGTATTATGACGATTCGCTTGCTGTCAACACAAGGCAGAAGTGTATATGAAGAAGTTCACTCGTGAAGAAGTCTCGCGTATGTCAAACCACTTCGCTGCAGCAACCCGTGACAGAGTGTGGTTCAGGGATAACAGAGTACCGGTACCTTAAATCGATCAATGTCAATGGCGCCGACACTATCACAATGGCGCACGCTTCTATACTGATAGCACAAGTGTCTATGCATGCTTTACCAATCAATCAATCAAGCAAGCTTTCAATTCCGGCACCACAAACAGACAGAGTAGTCGACGATTCGGCATGTAGGGCCAGCTTCCTATAGATGGTCTTTCCCTATCATTCAAAACATTTTATTCTCGCATGACCGTCTAGCGACTTCGATATTCTTGCATTAGGACACTCTTAGGTTGACTGGAACTTCTCATGATCATTGATTGTGCTGTCCACCTACCATAGTGACTAAGGCTTAGCCACTATGTAGAAAAAGCCGAGTTTGCATGCTACATAAAAAAGACCCCAAACAAAAGCAGGGTCTCCAGCTCTCGTGCTTGAAGGCGGGCATGACCAAGCGCACACTGGCGAGAAAGTTCAAACGGGGCCCGAGTCGGCGATGGTCAAACTAACAAACCCCCCTCCCCTCCCCCTACGTCAAGACGCATCGCTATGACGCAGCGAACAGACCAAACACTTCCGCTGATATGCATATATAAGAATGACGACATTCGTAAACATCGACGACCGCTTCAAGTCTTTTTCTTCACAATTTTCCAAGTTCGCGACCGTCATGTCAGGCCATCCGACCACAGGCACGCCCTCCGTCTACGAGGACGGCGACGAGCGCAATTATGCGCGCGAAGATATTCGCAATGAGGCGCGACATCATTTGCGCAATGCGGAGGGGTACATGCGTAGTAAGTTTTACGAGGGGCGGTAACATCCTGCGGATCAAAGGTCCAACTCACTCCAAGCAGAAGATCAGAAGAGGGCGATGGAGGAAATGCTGAGCGAAGATGTATGGCGCGCCTATCTATCTATCTATCTATCCGTCTGCGTGGAGTGGTGTTATTGACGTATTCGTCTAGACACAAGTCCAGATCGAGGAGAGATATAAGAATGATCCGCTTTATAGGGTATGCGATGTTGGTCTCCATACATGGCGAAAGATAGACTTATTGACCTGGTGATTACTGAAGGCTACTATGCACGGAAACAAGCCCTCTCGAGGTGCTGTGCAGGACGCCGAGATTCAGGCGGAGGAGGCTGAACTGCTTAGAAAGAAGCAGGAGAAGATGGATGGTATGGTAGCTAAGAAGCTCGAGCATAAGTCGGCGAGGGAGCAGTGATGTGAAAGAGAAGGGTGTGTCATGTTTCCCTCCCCTTTTGAAGGAGAAGATATGTCAACTATATGCGTGTGCGTACCTAGCAAATATATCTTAGGTTCTACAACAAATACGGCATGGTTAAATCTGCGAAATTGTCGTCTCATTTTTTGTGAATGAATGTCTATAAACATGCTGTCTGGACACGATCCTCCCTCCTCAATATGAGTATGTACTTGCATTCAGCCCCTGATAGCCGATCACGGCATGCTTGACGATCGACACCTATTTTCTTCAGGATCACCCACATGAGCGACAACACAGAGTCAGCGATGACACTAAGCTATCGAAAAACGGCTTAGTACAGAGCTGCAATCTACCTGCAACGACATCACCGTCCATATATTGCATGTAATATCTAGGCAAAGTAGATATGTTGTCCAAGGTGTATAAAAATGTGAGTGTACCTTACTACTAGTATAATTTACATGAGCGGTTACTACTACGGCCCTGCTCAAGACGGACATATCACACAAGCGGCAGAATATTTTTCCCACGAGCTTCATCCCGCTAGTGAATTGCGAATTGGAATAATAATCATCATTATCTCTAATCTTGGAAACTCGTATAAACACGACCAATAAGGAAACTCGTATGTAGTAGGATCGAATCATTTATCCAAGATGGGGAAAGCATCTCATATGTAGCGAGACAAAAGTACAGTCTAAGGAATAACGGTTAGTGATGTTGTTACCCACAGAGACTCTCTCTTTATCCTCCACAACGCCCCTAACTCCATACCAAAATGTACGATCTGTGGCAGCTACCCAAGATAGAATCAGTCCTATCAACGTTTCCGAGCCGTGCTCGAAGGCCGGCACTCCATACGTTGAACGCTAATCCAATGTGCGTCTTCCCGAGGACCTATACAATTGGGTATAGGACCACGTCGTGATAGTGCTTATTCAAGAATATAATGGTAGTCGTCCTAGTAAAAAATGTTTAAGAAACAAGCCTGTCAAGGCTTGATTGGGTCGTACCCCGCACCCCGTTGCCAAGGACTCGCAGTCTGGGCTCGGGTTGTGGGATAATTGGGTAGACCTGGCGCTTCTGTGCTGTCATCACCGGCTGGAGGTAAAAGGGAGGCTTGTTGGTCCGCAGAATGACGCCCTTGTTCCTGTTGTGCATGGCTCAGGGTAGAGGCGGTTGCGAACGATGGAACAGCCTTATTGCTAGACTGCGGGCGCGAGCCGGGTGGTGGAGGGAATGACCGTGGCTGGAACGGCTCGTTGCCATCTGCTACATAAGCTGCCTTTTCTCCACGGGCAGTCATTGCTAGGGCATCGAGCTCGCCAGTTGGGGCCAACTGGCTCTGAGATTTCATGAAGGATGTCCGATCATCGCTCATGAACTTGTATCTGCCGTCAGGGTTGTCGGTGAAGAAAACAATGATGGTAGAAATAATTAGCACAAGAAGGAGGATCAGGGTGGCGGCGGCATTCAGAATCCATAGCACCACACCCACAACGCCGGTGACAATGGATGGTTGGTCGAAGACCTTTGTGAAGATCAGTAAGAAGATTGCATTGATAAAATTTAAAGCGCAAATGGCGATGTTGAAAGAGTTCAACTTCTTGTCCATCCATGGTCGTAATACGGACGCCCCTATGAGGGCACCTGCTTCGATGAGCAATAGGGCGATGGCCAGGACAGTACCGGCCGTCTGGGCGAAGGCGATGAATAGAGCTTTCAGTATAGTATATATGAGCACAGGTACAATGAAATAATACGCAGAGGCGCGGAATTGAATATAGAGGAAGCCTAGTGACCGGTCAGCAAAAATGAATGGGAGTGCAGATGTCACGAGAAGCAGGCATTTGTTTTAGGCCTACGAAAGTTACTTACCCCATTTGTTGAGTGTTTGGGGATCAGAGAAGAGAATGTACGCAGGATTCCTGTGCAAAGCGACCGAGCGATGAGCAATTTGGATCAACTTATACGAGGCCCAGAATAAGGCAATGTTGATGTATAGGAGGAAGAACACGGCTAGTACAACTTCGGCAGGGGAGTCCCGCTGAGTGAATTCCCAAAAGCAGAGAATAGTCACCGGTGCATATCCAATTAGGGTTATACGAAAGAGAATGCCTTTGAGAACAGTAACTGGATGATAATCGTCAGCATATATATTGGTATTTGATGAATTTGTGGGAAGCAGCTGGACGGGAAAAACCTACGCCATCCGTTGCGGAAATCCAAAAATGTGTCCCCCTTAATCAATCGGGTCTTCGCAGCAAGTTCACAGGCTCCTTTGAAAAGAGCAACAATGATTGCAGCAAAAGCCATGACAATGTAGAAAGACACAATTCCTGTAAGGAACATATTGGTCGTTTCAATATGCGCTCGGAAGGCTACGCGCTGTATGCCATAGACAATATAACTTCCGGTCGAGGTTTTGATGTTTCCACGCTTGACGAAACCATGTTGAGAGAAAGCGCGTGGCATAATCGCCTCCGCGCGTTTGAATAAGCCCATGGCTGGCGCCTGAAATGGTTGGGCTCGTTTCTGGACTTGGACGGACACAGTGGCTAGGGTGTCAATTATCCTTGCTGCAGTGCCGCCCGTCGAACGTTGATACCACGTGAAAATTTTTTGCACTACAGGCAGTCATGTCAGCCGCATAAAATGGACAAGCAACTATGGGTATTCCAACACCGATCAAATATGCTTCGTAATCAATGGCTAAGAGCTCGTGTCTTACGAAGTGGGAATACGGCGCGTCAAAACAGCTCAACACTTACAGAAAGGAACGTTCACTATTCCCAAACTCCACTGGAAATCCTGGGTCCACGATTGAACGACTGGCGGCAAGGGTATTCCAACAAGACCAATAATCGCCTGGGCCTGAAAATAGCTCGTAAGGGCTAACGCGGTGGCAGCGACATGCGATGCGGCGTTCGAATGTCCTAGACCGGAGAGTAAGGCAGACGAAGCGAGAGCGAGGCCGGCCACGATGGCAGACGCCCATTTTACACCAATTAAATCAACGGTCTGGCCATTTGAGACATTTGCCTCTAAGCAGGCAAGGCTTGAGCCTGCCATAGGACCGTCGGTGGCATTTATAAAGACCCTCACCTTCGCATCGATATCGGGGAATGTGTAGGCAATTCCAGGCACAAGATGAGCCTCTGCTGAGGGAACGTCAAGATGAAAAGGATCATTCAGTTTGCCTGATGTCATGGGGCAGAAGCCGGGAAGATTCAATTCACACGGATCGATGACGATGTGATAGAATTCGAAACCGTAGGCAGAGATGGCAACGTCGAACTTGACACGGGCTTGGATTGTAGAGAGAGCACTGATATTCACATCGATGGCATTTTGAGATGGAGTATATCGAAGATTGAACAGACTAGCTGTGAAGCCCGAGTTGGCCTGGCAGGAGTTGAGCGAGTTGGTCTCGAGCTTCCTTTCGGCAGCGGACGGAAGAACAAGGGCGAAGAGGCACAGGAACAGCACGAGCGGCGTCCTTAAAGCCGATGTTAAAGACGCCATATTGATATGACTGCGACGGCTGTGACAGCTGAGAGGAAGCAAATGCCGTACGCGTGTGTAGGTAGATGGATGAGGGGCCACGCAGGCCGGCGCATGCGAGAGAGGGAATATTAAGCAAAAGCGCAATGGTTGACGTCGCAGGAAATCGAGCGTGCTATGTAGGAGCTTGTTTGATTATCTCAAGGAAAAGAACGGCGGGGCGGGTCCGAAGAAGTAAACTCGGTCGGACGTCAGGACGATGGATTTTCAGAGCAAAATAGTATTAGAAGCTGGAGAGGGAATTAGGTCAATGTGTCGAGCCGTGGCAGGGAAATGAGAGAAAAAGCGAATGGAATCTGCCCTCTGGCGTTTAGCGTAAGAGAGGAGTGGACGCGATGGAGAGCTCGCAGTGCATGTAGACGGCTGAAGCTGAAAAAAACACTACATAGTACTGCACGGATTACGAAGTAGGTGGTTGAAGAACACTAGAAGGCCGGACGGAAGAGGCGGGAATGGCAGAACAACATGCTGACGTTATTGAGACACTAGCGGGTTTACCGTAAGGATGGGCAGCACAAAAAGAGAAAGAAGCGCTCGATTTTGGAACACTCACGACATCGCACAGCGCCAGAGTCTCACAAGTGTGTCTCTCTCTTCCACCGGCAGTCCCTGGTTGGCCACTGAGTGGATGGGAATGCTGCTTTTTTACCGGTTTTAGTGGGTATTGTTCATTAAATTAGGTACGAAGCACACTGCCGAAGGCTCCAACGCTAGACTACTTAAGGCATAATCTTGGTGTGTTTACTAGCCTAATATAGTGTGGCTTATTCTGAATAAGTTACGCTAGCACGGAAGAAGCTAACCCGGATAGGTAGTTAAAGATCCTCTGCTGGTGTCATCGTCGTTCGTCGTCGTGAGCAAGTTTGTCAAAGATGCCTGGTAGGTACCTATCGGTAGGTTAGGTGGTTACCAGTAGGCAGGTATTGGGTTGGTACCTGGTAAGGAAGTGCCTACATAGGTAGGTGGTATTCCAGATTCACTGTACGCATTACGGAATACCAGATCGAAAGTACCTACAATACCCTAGGTAGTAAGTACCTAGTACAATTCCATTGAATGCACATCCACCACAACTGGTACTAGTGTAGGTACGTAGGTATCTACCTAACCATCATCGCTTCAGCTTCTACTTCGTTGTACCTAAGTATGGATCCGTACGCTATGTTTACCATTCACGCACGTACGGACGTACTTACTTATATATGTACTAGGTAGGTACTACTACTAGGTACCTAACCTGCTGAACCATGGATACAGTATTAACAAAACTGTATTCACACGGAGTCGCGCGCGGCTGTGTGCAGCATGCACGGTCCCGGCAACATCCAGAAGCAGCTGCCAAACGTGTGAACTAAGCATAAAACAAAGCAGCCATACGGATCCGTACTACTGCTAGTAATTCCCGGATTCCGAACACGAAACTGACTCCAGCTGTGCATATCGATTACATATCCTCCCCGTCGGGACGCTTACCTAGGTAGGTACCTAGGTACTTACATACTACCAGTATACGTACTATTTATACCGAGCATCGCGTACATACAGGTTCTCGAAGAGCCTCGTCATGATGAGGTCGAGACTCAGTCAACTTATCTATTTTACTTATGTATACCTACTGATTACACTACCTACCTACCTATACTGTTGACTCCTCTAGCTTGTTAGTGTAGTGTAGGTATAATCATGATTGATTGATTAATTGTTTGTTTGTTTAACGCCGGAGAAGCGCCTCACAGCAGCAGGTGGGCATACTTAGGCCGGGGCTTACATATGTATGCATACGTAAGTATGGACAGGTGTCCAATGAAGATCGCGCAAGACCCAGAGCGATGACCGGGAAGCAGTGTATGTCATCATCATCATCATCATCATCACATTGCCGTGGTTGAGAGCGAGAGGGATTCATAAATGCGAATTATCATGCACGCCACATTTCTCACGGTAGTGCCACGTCAGCCCACCGAACCCCTGAGATCCCGTGATGGAGCCACCGATCCCGTGACCGAAGCTTCACGCTTGACCGGCTGCGAGGTATCCGATTACGGCTACGAGCCTACGGCTGGGTCGTACCGCTGTGGAGTGATTCGGAGCACTTCCATGAGGGTTTTCGGCCGCCGCGCTGCTTTGCTTCGTCGGCCCCACCTTGCCTGCCGCAGTGGCTATCCTGACATCTCGTCTTGTGCGCATTAATCGATACCGGTGTGCTGGGGTTGGGATTCAGATTAGGGGCAGCTAGGTAGGTAGTTCACCCATAGCCGTGCTAGGATCATGTCAGGACACATCAAGTGTGTCGGCGCAATACTTCAGCACAAAGCACGACTTGGCCGATGCCGTCGTCTACCGGCAGTGGCCTCGGCGGCCATCCTCGGCCTATCTTTGGGTCCATCATCTCCTTGGGTGTGCGACGACAACAATTTGGTAACTGGCAGAGCAGTGTTGTGTACCGACTAACCTAGTCGGCGACTGATCGGAGTGATCAGTG
Source organism: Xylaria nigripes (assembly GCA_022984845.1). Taxonomy (NCBI): domain Eukaryota; kingdom Fungi; phylum Ascomycota; class Sordariomycetes; order Xylariales; family Xylariaceae; genus Xylaria; species Xylaria nigripes. The sequence goes on along the minus strand of JAJJKC010000012.1, from coordinate 570,310 downwards.
CTGAATGATCTGGAATAATATCTTGATCACCGCGATTGATTGCCTATTGATCGTGGCGGCCGAACGTCGATTGATCGCTCCGACTGATCGGCGCGACTGTGACAGAGGTAAGAACCGACACAATTAACAGATAACTACAAGTATATCATATTCTTAAGCAATGGGCTGGCAATAGAAATTCTTAGTGTTAACCTGGGGCGAGTATATATTCGTTGCCTTCGCACAGCCATGGAGATAAATTTGCATGTAAGTAGTAATACGGCGATCCGGCACGGCATGTGCTCTCTTAACTCTTAGCCTAGCCATACACCGGCTATCATGAATGCCGCAGGATGCCAGATGCGCAGAGGAAAAATTATGTTCTAGACTACAAATGCGTTCGTCGCACAACTGCCCTCTCACCACCCCTTCATGGCTATCCATCTGTTTTTTTCTTGGGTTTAATATACCTCCCGCAATCCGTCCACTCATCGTCGTCCAGAGTCCGCTTGGTAACTCTGGCTCTCTCCCTTTTCTCCATGGAGGAGGCCATGGCGCGCATAGCCCCTGTCTGCTCCTCCACAGCGACGGCCAAGCGGGTCATCACCTCAATGAATTGCCCCTGGCCATCGGCCAGCTTGCCGATGGAAGCAGCAGCGCTCTCTTTGGCGACGACCCCTCGCTCCTGCGTCTCGGCTATGTGGTTTTTGCGCGCCGTCGTCATGGCTGCCGTCTCCTGGCGCTGAATATTTTGCGCCGGGAACCCAGTGTGGTCGTTCTTCGGCGTCTTTATGTATCTGGTTATGTCCCGCTGCAACGTATCAATGGACTGGGCAGTTAGCGAGACAGCAGCGAACCTACGGGCGAGCGAAACATACATGAAAATCGGCGTTGTTCTCGAGGAGCTTCGTAAGCCTCACGCCATACCAATACAACGGAGGGGTTGCTTCGGAGCAATCAATATCCCTCTCGGCACATCGCTTGCACGTCTTTTCTGAGATTGCCCAGCTGTTAGATCGCTACCATCTCATGGGGACTCGTACTTACCGGATAACATCTCGCAACGAGGACGCGGCTCTTTTCCGAACTGGTTCCACGAGGTCATTGCTCTGATACATTCGTAACAAGGTAATTGAATCCCCCTGCTTTTCTGTCAGCTGTGCGTGTGGCTAAGCAGCGCGCCGGTGCTTACTGGTCGGCCATCTTGTCTGTCACGTCACAGCCGCCCATTTTGGAGGCGGTTCTGGTCTTAATGATGAAAATGGCACGACACAAGATCGTCGATAGAGGCTTCTTTCTTTGCGGGGACTAGCAACGTAGAATAGAATATAATACTTAGAATGATTGTGTGTACTATTTTTAATTATGAGGCTCTTTCGGTGGGCTTTGGCCTACGGGTGGTAGAAGAACCAAGCTAAAAGGACACAATTGAATGTATAAAATCAACAAGTACTACTGGTAGTGAATGTTCGTACGGTCGACTCGTCGAGCGGGTTTTGCGTTATGCTGTCCCGGTGACGAAAGCTTGTTCTTTCCCGCTGGACTGGGTGCCGACTGATCTCGACGCGATCGTTCAACCTAATCTCATCTTGCTTTCCCATTGGGATTTCTTGGGTTGCCGTACTTGAAGCCTTAATTGCTCATGTCATTGTATAGAAGTATCCTGCGGGAAGGGGGATCCCGATTCCCAGGCAAGGACGAGTCTATCACGTGATGAAACTCGAGGCTCGATATTGCTTGTACCCCTTGTATGCTAGAGCCCTTCCTTCTAGATTCATCATCAAAGGATTCAGGTCTAGTTCTCAGCCTTCATTACACTATTGGAAAGTATGGTGACAATCAGAAAGCGTAGGCCATCACGTATCCGGAGAATACGACACACTGGTTTAAGCTTCTCTTTAAGCGCTTACCCCGTAGCATCTCGCGCAGAAGATGGGAAGGAGAGAAGGTGAGAATGACGAGGGCACGTGATGAGGTCGGGAGACCGTGTGATGGTTTCATTCACGAGATGTATAGCTATTCCTCTAGCTTGGTGGCACTACGCCTCCTCCTTGAGAGGATCATCACTATTGAGGTTCATCCACCATATAGGTTCATCGTCTTCCGTGCCCATTGTGCCCTTGTGAGATGGGAGCCTTGCGAGCCTCACATCCGAAGGATACTACAAGCCCATTAGCCGAGTCTGACTTCGCATCTGCCGTGGAAAAGGCATCTTTTGCGGTGAGATTGGTCCTCTTGAACGGCTTAATTCTTATGCTTGGTATTATTGCGACTATTGGCACATCATACATGACATTGCCAACCTGGCAGCTAGTTGTGTCGCCAATATCTATGACACTTATCCTACATGTAGGGAAGCGCCCATTAAGGGATAGGTATTTGCTTGATGCCCATGAGGTCAAGTTGCGGGGTTTCCAGACTTATCGCCTGGCTGGTTTCCATCTATGCGCCGCAAGCATGGTTGAAACTTGTTCATTTTCGATGCAAAAGAACTCTCTATTTGCTAGGATCTGGACGTAGTACCTAACCCAGTGTGCGAAGTAGGCTCTGCGGGGAAATGCGAGTCTTCTCGGACAATGGCAGTTCCTAGGTCGGGCATTTTACGAGGTTTTGAGCTGCTTACGGGGGTATAGGTATTGCCTGCCCAGAAGCTGACTCACCAGAACAGCGCCTCCGGCAAGCTATCTGCTCCGTACTGTCTCCGGCACCGGGCTGTCTTTTGAAGGGATTTCGCGTAGCGGTCGCTCCCAAAGGCCCTCTGATGGTACGGAATATAGGTAGAGGGAAGGTCGTGTTACTGTATTGCCCCTCTGCCGGTGGAGTATTCTGACCCCTCAAGCCCCTCCGTCTACCTAAGAAAGAAGACTTGCCAAGCTCTTAGATAGCCGCCGGCACAAGCAAGGCATAATTACATACAAGTAGGTAAGTAGGTACCTACCTGGCACCTTGTCTAGGTAGGTTGTCTGCCTTGTCTAGGTAGGTTGTCTGAGATTTTCGTCCAGAACAAGGCAAATTAGCCCCAACATGCAGGGAAATCAACGCCCTTCAAAGTCGTCTCTTGTTTTATGACGAAGTCTTGGGAATTTTGCGAGAGCGCTTAAGATAATAGTGGCGAAGATTTAAGTGAGCGAATGAGTGCAGTACGTAGTAATAGGAATGTAGTGTACCTACCTGCCTCTCTGCTAGTACATGGCTACCTACGGACGTACTTGCGTTGGCGTTTCCACGTGGTGACATGAGCACTGTATACCTACCTAAGGTAGTTTCGTCATCATCTCTGGCCAGTCTGCGATGCCCAGGCAGAGTCCCTGTGGTTGGCCCTGAACACAAAACGAGGTAGATTCGGCGTGCAGATGCGGTTCATCCCGTGATTTCGACCCTGCCTAACTCCATAGACCTGGTCCCTGTATGGCAGAAACTTCTAGGCCTATGGTTACGTAGGTCATTTGCTCAGGTAGGTAGTAGTACACTAAGCATTAAATGTCTACCTAAGTACGTCCGGACTTCGTATATGATCCACGTGACAAAGAGGGTTTGAAAGTAGGTACGTACGTAAAAACAAAGGAGGTTACGTAATGACAAGTTCCACGCAATGAACAATCTGTAACCCGTCTAGGTTAAGCTAGGTACCTACCTACCTAGGTACCTACGGATTACGTAAGGTACCTACGTAGATACATACCTAGGTAGGTACTTTATTTCCTACTCGGGCCCGCCCCACTCTTTTAGTTTGAAACGTCGCTTGGGATCACCAGCCTTTTCAGTTAGTGGCAACCGAGGCAAGTGCACTCGAGCGAATAAGAAACATTTAAAAAAACCACCCCACAAAAGCTATGGGGTAGGTACCTAGGCAGTGGAGGCGCGGGAGAGCTCCTACTGTACGGAATACCTACCTAGGTACCTACTAGTAGTAAATACCTGCCTAAGACAAATACAGTATCCGTACTGTATATACACTGTACATATTAAAGTACCTAAGGTAGTTAGGTAGGTAGGTAGGTACATAGGTACCTAAAGTAGGTACACCGAGCCCGTGGTCTTTAAGAATTAGTAGATGTAAAATACTGGGCCCGACGAACCGGGGTCCATCCTCCGTCTTCATACCTGTAAGGTATGGACGTAATCCGTAGGGTAGGTAAGTACTTACGAATTAAGCCATAGCTACAAAGAACATTCTGTGCCGGTGTGCTGGATAGCCGGTCCCCATACTTAAGAAAGGCCGTCCGCAACAAGACCGCCAGCGTGGCCAGCTAAAAAGAATGAGGCAGGCGAAGAATGAAAACGCGTTACCTATACCTATACCTATGGTGTTTGGTCTCGTGTGTGCATAGGTACTCATAAACACAGGTCTGGATCGGCCTGGCGGCCGGTGGTCGAGTCCACAAGTAAGTACTCAGGCATATGGAATACCTACCTACCTACCTACCTAAGTACCTAGGCACATTCGAATGATTCGATACTACCTACCTAAATTAGACTGTAATACTACTTCGTATCATCCTGTTCCTCATCTACCTACCTACTTACCTACGTAGGTACCTACCTCTGTACATTAGGTAAGTAGTCGCATTACTGTAGATACTTAGGTAGTCCGTACAATGTCAATGATTACCTAGGTACCTATAAGTATAGATAGCGCAGGCACTGTAATCTAAGATACCTGGTAGCTAAGGTAGGTAGGTAGTCCGCACCTGCCGGTACCTCATGGCTGCTTATCTAATAATCCGAGTGAATACGCAAAGTCGGCCCCAAGATCTTATCACAAGCAACTGTCAATTACCCACCTAGCTTCGCGGCACCGGAAGAACCAAGAGCACTCAATGCCTGTGAGAGCATTATATATTCTTACGATGGGCTCCATAGAGTAGGTATTAGAACATGATCACCGCTTCTGAAACGTTGGCCCGAGGCAACTCAAGGGGTTGATGTTGTCGTAGCTTTTCTCACAAATAGATTTTCACGCTCGCAGCAGCGTCCAGCCTTGGCCCGCGAAATGACGTCCTATTGTGCGATAGGTCCGCACCCGTCTACGAGAACAGCTCGGCCGCAATTAAGTACGTGCTTCATTGTGCATATCTACTTATACCTAGTGCATCTACAAAGTACCAGGTATTGTGGCGCAAACGCAAGTGAATAGGTAGAGTCAAGCATGCCTTACGGTCCGTACCTCTTGTATAAGTCGAAATTCAACCTATTACTGGTACTAATCAATACATAGGTATCTAAGGTATTTGATAGGGGAGCGGTTGCCGGTCAGGGTTCGAAACGCTCAGTTTACTGGAGTTTTGTGTATGAAAGCAATCGCCACGCCAGATGCCGACTCGAGGCACTTCCTTCGGCAAAACTTACCTACTGACTTACTGATCAATAGGTATAGCAACTCACTAGTAGTACGGATCGGTACCTAACTACGTCCGTAGTACGGACGTACTTGTAGTAAATCTGGAGCTATCAGGGGTAAGAGATTCGGGAAGGTGTGATTCTGTGGGTAAGATGCGTTCAACCGTATCCTAGTCAGGTTGAATTTGGCTAGACTACGATTGCATACAACTACGTATCTAATGATTCACGATTAATGCTTACTGGGGGTGGGCGGCATATAAGTATTTTCTGGCTCAAAGGGCTCATATAAGCATGGAGGGTGTAAGCCAGCCAGATCGTTCAGTCTTCAGCAAGTCACACACGGGTTATCTACTCTTGTAGAACCTGCACAGTTGACTGGCTTGTTTCTGCACCATGACAACAGTATCGCCTACGCTCACGCTCACGTCTACGAACGTGCCCGCATCTGTTTCAATGTCTGCTTCTACGGCTGTCGATTTTCAGGAAGAGAGACCCACAGCAGTGCAACAAGATGTCCTGTCAACAGAAAAACACAGCGCAGAGCCCATACTGGAAGCCTCACGCCTGGCCGACTCGCAAGCGCCCGATGGCGGCTATGGCTGGGTCATCGTGATTTCTTGCGCCACCTTATCATGGTGGTCGATCGGTACTGGTTACAGCTGGGGAGTCATTCAGGGTGCCTTGATAGAGGAGGGTTTATCGACACCCGGAGTATTGGCATTTGTGGGCTCTCTAGGTCCCACATTGCTTGCCGCCGTGGCTATCCTGAACTCCCGCCTCATGCGGGCCATTGGAGCTCGCTATACTGCCATGCTGGGCGTGACAGTCCTTGGACTTGCTGAAATATTGGCAAGTTTCGCCGTGAAAAGTGTGCCGGGGTTATTCATTACCGAGGGTGTATTGCTAGGGTTTGGATTTGGGTAAGTTTCTACGCAGTTGATGCGCCCATGTCAGTCCGTCCTCTTGCTGACACAAATTGACTTCGTAGGCTTTCGTTTATAGTGAGTCTATGATTTCCCCTCTGGCGCTCATCGATGCGATCATCGTTGTGCTAAGATGATCAATCCTAGGTCACTTCAAGCACGACAGCACAGTACTTCAGCAAAAAGCGCGGCCTGGCCAATGGCATCGTTTTCGCTAGTGGTGGCTTTGGCGGCGCCGTTCTCAGTATAGCATTAGACCCATTAATACGGAAGGCCGGAATAGCCTGGGCTTTCCGAACCCTTGGTCTCGCGGCGCTGGTAACGGGTTTGCCAGCCGCTTGGTTTTTGAAGGAGCGCACGAGGGCCCACTCCGGAAACTTCATCGATTGGTACGTGCGCCAATGTTTCTTCCGGCTCCGTTTGCTGACCGAACTCCCAGGGCTTTGTTCAAGGACATCAATTTCATCCTGATATTTCTAGTGGGAGCTATTGGAACCTTCCCTCTCCTCGTGCCGCCGTTCTTCCTCCCCCTATTCGCTCATGCCATCGGCTTGAGCACTACGACTGGTGCTGGTCTCCTAGCCGGATATAACTTTGCCTCTGCGGTAGGGCGAGTTCTATGCGGTTTATTATGCGATAAAATCGGCTCTCTAAACACGCTATTGATCGCGCTTATACTCACCGTTATCAGTACGCTGGCTGTGTGGCCCGTCTCTACATCGGTGGCCCCATTGGCAGTTTTCAGTATTGTGAATGGAATGTCGAACGGTGGGTTTTTCTCGACCATGCCGACAGTCGTGGGCAACTGTTTCGGCTCAAGTCGGGTTGCAGTAGCTATGGGCATGGTCGTGACAGGCTGGTCAGGGGGATATCTCCTGGTAAGATATATAACATCCGATTCTCAGAAAGACAATTCTGACCTTCAATATATAGGGCGCCCCTATTGCGGGATTTATACTCGATGCCTACGGTGGGCAGGACGCGAGCTTGCAGGCATTTCGACCGGCTATGTATTATGCTGGAGCTCTGGCCATTACTGCGGCGGCTTTGGTTCAGATAGTTCGCTACCGCACGAACCCGAATTTCTTTGCTAAAGTTTAAATAAATTTTGTGAATACGTTCCTCGTGATGCCTTGAATGTTCCTGGTGTAGGACCGTGATTTTTTCCGACACGTATTACCATATGTGTACATACCGTCTGCACGTAGAATGGTTCGCTGACCTGCGAGCAGACATAGTCTTGGCACTCGCCCTCTTCTGATTGAGAACGCTATTATCCAATCGGAGGGACGGCCGGTAACATGGGTCAGCTTTGCATCTAAGATCACGCAACCATTGGTTGCAAGTACAAAGAGGTATTAATGAGGATCAGGAATGGATTCGTCCTTTTTTGTGACGTGCACTAAGAAGAGACGCGCACTAGACAAAGAATAGGGGTAAGTGGAAGGATTTTAGCAGCAGTACTTCGTAGTTTTAAGGTATCGAGTTGCTTGGTTCCATCAAGTGTTTCTTGTTTACGTCCGTACTTTAATTAGAGATGTTAGAGAATCTACGTAGTATACTAGTAGGTACGGACATACGGATCCGTACGGATTAGACAAGTGGTAATTAGTGCGGGTTGTGTTGGTCCGGCCTGGATCCAGAGGCGAATAGGGGCTAGTTTGAAGCTCAAGGTAATATTAACAAAGTGTTGGACGCATTTTAGTTCTGCACTTCAATATCTGGTCTGCGCCGGTGACGTTGTCATACAGTCGGTTGCATACAATACCTTCATGTCGACACTCAGCAGATACGCTATCGTCTGGCGGAAGAGAAAAGGGGCGAGAATATGATTTATCTCGTAATATTTATCTCTAATTAATACAGGCCGACAATAAACCGATAGACAAGTACCCCTCAAAGTTGGAAAAGTGGCTGGGCAAGCAGGTTGAGGCGTCGAGAGCAAAAAGAACATGCGAAAAAAAATTGCACCAGCCGGGATTTGCACCCAGGTCCTTTCCTTCCTGCCGCGAGAAAAGTGGGAGGGAAACGAGTTAACTACTACTCCACTGGTGCTTCATTGTGTGGTTGCTTGCTCGTTGTTGTTTATCTGGCCAAGCGTCCTATCGAAGGCATGAGAAGGGGAGGGAAGGGACGTGTGAGTTTGCCTCGAGTCTTAGACGGGTCAGTCCTTGCCTTTGAGTTAAGGGCTGGGAGTGCGGGTGTTTACACGTGTTTGTTCTGTCATGTGTTATCATGTTCGAGAGACATGAAAAGATAACTACAAGACAAGAGAGGACAAGTAGTACCTGGTGACTGTCATATCTTGATGCTCACGCAGCTGATCTCCATTGAACACGACGACCACTTACTTACAACTACAACCTAACATCACAGGGCGGCTAGGAGAAGTTTATAAACTACTAAACAATTAAAGAATAAACACAAAAATAACATACAATACTAAAGACATAACTTTAAACTACCGAGTGAGGCTCACGACGACCTGCATTGCAAACAAGCCACAACTACAATCGTAACTATTACCAAAGTTGTAATAACCTAGCTTCGTAGCATCAGCATTGACTGATCAGGATTTTGGGTATAACTCGTGTATTGCAACCGGATTCCAATATATACAGCAAGACTTCATTGGCCCCTTTCTATAGCCAACTGGCTAATGCCCAAAGTCTAGCTAAGCCATGCAGACATGGGAACTCCAAAAAGAGAGCCGGCGTATATAGAACACAAAATATATGTGATCCTGTCCCGAAAAGGCACAAGCAAAACATGTCCGTCCCTAACAAAGCAAAATAAAAACAAGTCATATAATATCCCCACCTTGTCTGCTCTCATAAAATTGTGTTCATGATCCCGTAAATTTCTTCCACCAACTGCTTCGAGGCGTATCCGTGAATAGCGTTTCTCGCTGCCCCTTTTCTCGACTACCTTCCGATCGCTCTCGGCGATCCCGATCCCGCTCTTCCCGTCGAGCCCGTCTTCGTCTCTGATCATCCTCGTACTCTTTGTTCGAGTCGTAATACTTCTCCCGCCGTCGGGCAGCTCGCCTGGCCGCACGTCGAGCCTCTTCGTCATCCATCATTCGCCCGTCATCCGGAGGCGGGCCCGGCTCTGAATGGTCCTTGACCCACGAGCTCGTGCCAGAATTTGGCCAAACCGGTGTCTTCCTGCGCCGTTCATCATCTGTGTATCTAGACGTCCTTTCATTGGAATACCTATAATCCTCCACAGGCACAGAGCGGTGTCGACTAGACTTTTCAGCCCTCCTGGCCTCGCGTCTTCGCCGGCGCTCCTCTTCCTCTTCCTCCTCCTCTACGTGCCGCGGCCGTCGCCGCTCGGCTCGGGCCGCCCGACGGGCCTCTGCCTCTGCTTCCTCAGCCGCAGCTTCTTTTTCTAGCTTACGGCGGCGACGACGCTCCGCCTTCTCGGCCTCCTTCGCTTCGGCTTCCTCATAAGCAAGCCGCTGCGCCTCACGTTCGCGCGCAGCCCTACGTTCTGCGCGTCGGGCATCACGCTCCTCCTGTCTACGCAATTCCTCCATCTCTTCTTCCTGACGCCTGCGCCTTTCCCGACGAGCTTCTTCCTTTGCAAGCCGGGCCTCTTCCAATCGTTCTTGCTCTTTCCTAGCAAGACGCGCCTCTTCCAGTTTCTCCTGTTCCTTTCTGGCTCTGCGAGCTGCGCGGCGGGCTTCGCGCTCTGCATCAATTTCTTGCTCGAAGCTGCTCATTCTTCGTGAAGGCCTTGCTCTCTTGTCGGGCCTTATTACCTCGTCATCGGTCGTATGATAAGTGCTTCGACGACGGGGCTCAGTACGGGACTCAAAGCGAGGGTCGGAGCGACGAGGCTCAGGACGGGGAGTTGAGTGCATCAGACCGCCGAAAAGTCCAGAAATACCTCTTTTGGCACTTGAGCTGGACCGTTTTACTGGCGACATGCGGACAGGGCCGCCTGCATCGACAATGTCGACGTCATCTTCTGGTCTGACCTGTTTTGAGTTAGCAAGAATAAGTCATGAGTTATGCCGGCGCTTTGTTACCTTTGATCTCCTGCTGCGCATTGGTTTATCAGGACTTGATGCCAACTCGCGGGCTCTGTCCATAACTAATTCGTCGTCCATTCCGGCGGCGCGTGCTCGTTGCTCTCTCCGACTATAGCCCATATCCATCCCGAGAACTTGTGCCGCCTTCGAAGTCATATCGGGCATGTCTTCAGGTGGGGGCGATACTAGTCCGCCGCTCATCTCGGCAGTATGACGTCTCGAACTTGATTTAATCGTGACTTTATTACGTGTTGACGTAGAGCGAGAAAGCGGAGGTGTACTCTGAAAAACGCTATCCACGCGAGGTCTCGAACTTGGCGGTAATGCCTTGACATCTTGTCGTTGCTCTGCTTTGTCCGAACCTGAACTCTTGGACGAGAGCTTTTCTTTCTCTTTCTTGGGTTTCTTCTCTTCTGTCCAGGTCGTAGAGTACATCCTCTCACCCATACGTGGCGTGCCTGAATTCGCCCACATATCCCGTTGGGGACTGCCATAATCATTGACCTTGACTCGTTCCTTCCTGGGCGGCTTCGCCTCGGGGAGCGGCGCCGGGGATATTGCCGGTGAGTCGGGCGCTGCCGGTGGTGGGGGCGGTACAGCGGGTGGCACGACGGGAGGAATAATTTCGACCCTGACTATGCTCTTTCTGCTCTTCTTTGATTTCTTTCCTGGCGGTGGTGGTGAGAAATCAACAAGTTTGCGTTCAAGTTCACGTTCACGTTCGCGTTCGCGTTCATGTTCATGTTCATTTTCATAATCCACATCACTCTTGGTGTCCGATTCTTGTTCTTCAGGCGCCATATCGTCGCTGTCAGCAATGTCTTCGTCCTCGGCGTAACCATCATGGTATGCATCATGATGATGATGGTCATTGTCACTCGGTGGGAAGCCACCGGGGCCCAAATCCTTATCGCTCTGAGATGGCTTGCTTGCCCTATCATCGTGGGACCATGATAGACTACGCTGACTACGCTGACTACGCTGATGTCGTGGCAATCGCGGCGATATCACTTTGGGGTCCATGTCCATCACACCGCCCTGGACATCATCTTGTGCTACTGGCTCATACTTCTTGAGTTTCTCGGCGACCTTGGTTCCTTTCGATTTGCCTTTTGGCACCCAATTGTCGTTGAGTGGCTCCGCGCGAGCTGGCTTGACCAGGCCAGCGACCGGCCCAGTAGTGGCATCTTCCAGGGGCCTGGGTGGCTCAGAAATTCCGAACTTGCTTGCTACTGGGTGTCTGGGTTGAGAGGTGCATATCATTCCAGGAGGTGGGGCCTTTAAGATATGTTTGGCACCCCAAAATGCGAAGGGGTCACTACCTCTTGGCTTCGCTGGCTGCGGTACGCTTTCCAGGATCTCGTTAGCCTGCTCGACTGTTAGGTCCACATCGTCGAGGTCGAGGTCGTCGACATCATCCTCCTGTTCCTTCCTGCTAGGCTTATTTCTTCTGTCGTCGGATCTAGAACTTTGTTTGGATCTGGCAGCAGCAGCAGCCTCTTCGGCCTCTCGTCGCTCGCGCTCAGCCTGTTCCTCAGCCTTACGTCTAGCTTCCTCTTCTGCCTCACGCGCTACCCGTTCAGCCTCGCGTGCAGCTTCCTCTTCGGCATCGTTGTAGGCCTCCATAGCGGCGATACGAGCTTTCACTTTTTCATTAAGCCTGTCGAAGCGCGCCCGCTCCCTCATAGTGAGTTTCTTGCCCTTTCTAAGCTTGGACCGAAGGGCTTCGAGTTCCTCATCATCCATGGCCTCCTCCGCCTTGCGCGCGGCTTCTTCCTCAGCTTTGGCCTCTTCCTCTGCTTTACGTGCGGCTTCTTCCTCAGCCTCCCGGGCGGCCTGCTCTCGTAAAGCCAGCTCTTCGGCCTCCCGTTCATTCTGCGCATCCTCGTCTTTAGCAATAGCTATGATAGCTGAACGAGAATTGACCTTTTCGGTAAGCATTTCAAGCCGTTCTCGGTTTTTTGTAGTCAGCCTCCCCTTCTTCTTCAACTTGTCTGTAAGGGCTTCCAGTTCATCATCATCTGCGGCTTCTTCTGCCCTACGTGCTGCTTCCGCTGCTTTGGCCTCGCGCTCTGCTTCTTCTTTTTCATCTGCTTCATTCGCGGCGGCCTGTTTAGCTCGGTCACTAGCGTTCCTTATCAGCTCATCAAGCCGCCTTTGCTTTTTGCTAGTAAGTTTCTTTGTCTGCTCCCGATTTTTCAAATAGGCTAGCTCCTCTTCTTCTGCAACGATTTTGGCAGCCTCGGCAGCCTCAGCGGCCTTGGCGGCCTCAGCGGTGTCAACGACTTCAGTGGCCTCTCCGGGGGGAGTTGGATCCTGTCCCTTATCGGTTGCAATTGGGGGGTCATCCCATATATTCAGTTCAAGAATAGTGCTGGGCTTATTCACCTCGATAGGGGGCGGTGTGGGGGGTTTCGGGTCTGGTTTCTTCTTGTCTCTCATCGAGAATCCCCATATCCAACTCGACTCCCTCGCCTTAGCCTCGCGCTCGGCCCGTTCCTTTTCCTCCGCCTCCTTCGCAGCTTGTTCGGCCCGTGCCTTTTCTTCGGCTTCTTTGGCAGCAGCCAGCTCAGCACGTTTCTTCTCCTCAGCCTCCCTGGCAGCTTGCTCCGCCCGTTCTCTCTCCTCTGCTTCCCTGGCAGCTTGCTCCGCCCGTGCCTTCTCCTCAGCCTCCTTCGCAGCGGCTCTTTCAGTCCGCTCCTTATCCTCTCTTTCTTTCGCCGCCTTCTCAGCCCGGCGCCTTGCGTTCCCAAGCAACTCTTCAAGTCGTTTCTGGTTCTTGGTGGTGAGCGGCTTCCTCTGCTTAACTTGCAGATGGAAAAGCTCTCTTTCTTCCGCTGCAATAACGATAGCGGACTCCGGCTCAGGTTCAGGCTCAGGTTCAGGTTCAGGTTCAGGTTCAGGTTCAGGTTCAGGCTGGTGATTGTCCCAAATATTCACATCGAAAGCGGGAGCGGCTTCGTCTATGAAAAAGCGGGCTGGCATAGATGTCGGCGGAGTCGATTTCTTCTTCTCTCGTCTTGAAAAGCCCCAGCCCCAACCTGAATCCTCTCCTTCGGCCTCTTCGATCCGTTTTTTTTCCTCAGCCTCCTTGGCAGCCGCCAGTTCAGCACGTTCTTTCTCCTCGGCCGCCTGTCTAGCACGTTCCTGTTCCTCCGCTTCCTTGCTGGCGGCCTCCTCGGCCCGGCGGTTTGCCTTCTTTATTAACTCATCAAGCCGCCTCTGTTTCTTGGTTATCAGCCCCCTATTCAACTTCCTAAGTTTCAAAGAGGCCATCTCTTCTTCTTCCGCAGCAATCTCATTAGCTAACGCAGCCGCAGCGGCGTCCTGCTCGGTTTCAGGCTGTGGCTCATCCTGTATCTCATCGTCAACTTTGGACTTGGCCTCCTCCACGACAGCGGGCGGAGGCGTCTCAACGCGAGGAGGTGTCGGTTCTGACGGGATTGATTTCTTTCTGTCTCTCATTGTAAAGCTCCAGCCCCAGCCCGATACCAATTCTTGGGCCTCGCGCTCGGCCCGTTCTTTTTCCTCGGCTTCTTTGATGGCGGCCTGTCTGGCGCGTTCCTTTTCCTCCGCTTCTTTCGCCGCCTCCTCAGCTCGGCGGTTTGCATTCCTCGTCAATTCATCGAATCGCCTCTGGTTCTTGCTATTAAGACCCCTCTTAAGCATCCTGGCCTTTAACTGGGCAAGCTCCTTCTCTTCTGAAGCTATCTCAGCGTCCAATGCGGCGGCGGGCGCAGGATCCTGTTCCTTTTCAACTATTGGGTCGTCCCAGATATTCATTTCAGGATTGAGACCGGCTTCATCCGCATTAACGGGAGGCGGCATGTTAACAGGAGCTGCAGGAGGTGGAGGTGGAGGTGGAGGTGGAGGTGGAGCAGGGGCAGGGGCCGCAGAAGCAGCAGCAGCAGCAGCAACAGCAGCAGCAGCTGAAGTGGGCCTTGGCAAAAATGACTTCGTGGATTTCTTCGAGAGACCCCAGCTCCAGATTGATTCTTCGCCTTTCTCCTTATCGGTCTCTTCATCAGTCTTAGGGGCCGGCTTTTCGTCCGCCTCAGGATGATGGATTTGTTCCTGAGACTTGCGGGCAGCTTCCTCCATAACGGCTTGTGAATTCTCTGCATCGGGATCGGATTTGGTAACTCGAGCCTTGACCTTTTTGCTCAACAACTCGAGTCGGTCATGGTCCATCTTAGAAAGTCTTGTCTTCTTCAATAGTTTATTCTTGAGCATCTCGATCTCGGCGTCGTCCCTAGCCTCTTCAGCCCTGCGCGCCACTTCTGCCTCGGAATCGGCCTTGGCCTGTTCCTGTGCTTTGCGTGTGGCCTGTTCGTCTACACCGTGAGCACTCGGTTCCCTTTTGCGCGTGACTAGTTTTTCAGGCTGCTGCGTAGCCACTGGCTCTTTAATCTCCTGTACGGTTTTCATGTTCCCCGCGTCAGTACTCCTCATAGCATTACGAGCTTTAATTTTCTTAGTAAGCTGGTCGAAACGGTTTTGCTCTCTCATAGACGGCCTTTTCTTCTTATTCAGTGCGGCCGCAAGCATGTCGAGCTCCTCGTCGTCCGCAGCCTCCTCCGCCCTGCGCGCTTCTTCCAATATCTGGGCCTCTCGCTCCGCCTGTTCCCTTTCCTCGGCCTCCTTGAATGCGGCCAACCTAGTCCGTTCCTTTTCCTCTGCCTCTTTTATCGCGGCCTGCTCAGCTCGGCGGCTTGCGTTCCTCGTCAGTTCGTCAAATCGCCTCTGGTTCTTGCTATTGAGGACTTTTTGTTGAAGCATCCTGGCTTTGAGTTTCGCAAGCTCGTTTTCCTCTGCAGCGATTTCCGCGTCCAATGTGGCGGCGACAGGATGCTGGTCCGGTCCGTTTTCAGGCTGCGGGTCAAACCATACGCCTTTATTTACGCCAATATCGGGGCCCCTTTTATTCGTGTCATCGGGTGGTGGCGTGGGTGCAGGTGGCGGAGGTGACTTCTTCGTATCCCTCTTTGTAAAACCCCAGCCCCAAAAAGATTCCCCAGCGTTTTCTGCCTCGTCTGCCTCAGGAGCAGCCTCTTCTCCTGCTTCGGGGGGAGTCTGTTTTTCATACCCGTGCGCAGACTGTTCTTCAATTGTAGGTTGTGGAATATCTTCATCAACAGCGGCGGTACGAGCATTGATCTTTTCGGTAAGCTCGTCGAATCGTTCTTTGTCCTTCGTAGTGAGTCGATTTTTCCTCCGCAATCTGGTCGTAAGCGTTTCCAGTTCTGCGTCTTCAAGGTCTTCCTCAGCCTTACGGGCCGCTTCTTTTTCTCTGGCCTCCCGCTTAGATTGTTCCTCTGCTTCGGACGTGGGCTGTACTTCAACCTCTTGCGCAGCCAGTGCCTCAATCGCTGTTCGTGCATTTATAATGGACATATGCGAGTTGATTCTTTCTGTAAGCTCCTCCATGCGCCTCCTGTCTTCTCTGTTTAGCTTTCTCTTATTTTGGAGCATATCAAGTTCGGCTTCGTCGGCTTCCGCTTCCTTGGCTTCACGAGTAGCACATTCCTCTGCCTCGCGGGCTTGCTCCTCTGCTTCCCGTGCAGCAGCACGAGAAGTCGCTCGCTCTGAAAGCTCATTGAATCGCTCTTGGTCGATTACACCTAGACCTCTACCTCTCTTTGATAGTTTAGCGGCCCTAGCTTGAAGCTTGATGAGCTCCTGTTCTTCGGCTGTGATTTCAGCTGCTCGAGCAGCCTGTTCTTCCGCTTCACGAGTGGCTAATTCGTCAGCTTCATCACGTACGGCTCGGTGTTCAGCGTCCATTGTGGCTTGCACATTTTCCGCGTCGTCCTTAATATCGGCGAGAGCGGCGGCGTCAGCGGCATCAGCACGAGCGTTAGCCCGTTGGGTAAGCTCATCAAATCGTTGTTTCTCCTCTACAGTTAGCCTGTTTCTTCTCTTTGCACTTCTGGCCTTGAATCTAAGCCTCTCGAGCTCCTCTTCTTCGGCCGCAACTTCAGCCTTAAGCGCTTTAGCGTCGACATCTGCCGACTCTTGAGTTTGTAAAACTTCAGTAGCGGTGTTTGCTTCCGTCTCCTGCCTCGCACTTTTAGCGGCTTCCGTCACGGCGACCTGTTTAGCTCGTTCGTTAGCGTTCTTCACCAGTTCATCATACCGCTTCTGACTCTTGCTGCTGAGATTCTTTCTCATCATCATAGCCTTGAAATGGGCAAGTTCGTTCTCTTCCGAGGCGATCTCAGCGGCGGTTGCAACAGTGTTTTGATCCTGTTCAGTCACTACCTTAGGGGCGTCCCATACATTCGTACCAATATTGGGGCCGACTTTATCCGAGTCATCGCGAGGAGGAGTGGGCGCTGGCGGGGGCGTCTTCTTCTTCTCTTTCTTCGAAGAGAAAAAGCCCCAACCCTCATTTCCAGACTCCTCTTTAGATTCCTCTAGAATGTGACTACTGTTAGTGTTCTTTTCCTTATTCCCACGAGTGCCAGACGTGCGTCCAGGATGACTGCCGCCACCGGCTTCGCCGTCTGCAGGGGTCACAGGCGGTGCTTGTTCAGGTTCCGGTCCAGAGTCCAGTTCAACTAGGGTCATGGGCGCCTTACCCTTAGCCTTATCGTCTTTTTTCTCGGAATTCATCGAGTTACCGTCGTCATTGCTATGTACCAGCGTTGGTTCCACTGGCAGCTCTATAACTTTGAGAGCCTTTCTCGTGACTCCCCAAAAGCTCCAAGAACTCGACTCCTTGACCGGGGGAGCAGCCACCGGGGCCGCTACAGGGGCGACTCGTGGATTGGGCTCGGACACCGGTTCCCTAACCGGCTTTGCAGGTTCTGGGACTGGCTCAGGCTCAGGTTCGGCCACTTTGCCTTTCGATCTGTCCTTCTTGGATGCGCCCGATGCACTGTTCCCGGAAACGCTTTCCCTGGAGAATCCTGATGTCGGCCCGGGCGGAGGATCCTGTTCCTTGGAAATGTCGAGGTTGTCTTTCTTCTTCTTCGGGCTTTTCTTCGAGTTAACATTGGCGTAGATATCATCATCCGGTGCAGAGGAAACTGGTTTAGACTTGGGAAGGTCACGGGCGTAATCAGGTGATGCAGTCGTGCCTTTCTTGTTCTTCGTCTTAGTTGTGGTGGCCCAGGGAGAAGCCCAGGGATCGGCGTCTTGGGATTCCAAGAACGAATCCTGCTTTCTCTCGGGTTCCATGTCCCAGACGTTTTTCTTCTTCTGCATCTCCTTCTTTTGCGAGGAAGCAAATCCAAAGTCGAAGTCGCTCGTCCTCCTCTCCTCCCATGGGCCGTTTTGGGTCTTACCTTCTTCCGGTCCATCGTGAACCCCGAAACCAAAACCTACTTTGTTCTTCTTGTTCTGTTTGGCTTGGTCAGCGCCCCAGGCGTCTACATTTACTTCATCTTTCTTGTCGTCGGTCTTAGCAGCTGCCTTGGTACCAGACCTGTCTGTTATACCAGTATTCCAGCTGGAACCCCACGAACTGAAGTAATTGGTGCTGGTGGCTGCTGCACCGTTTCCAATTTTGTGTTCAAGAGAGGGTCCATTATCATCCAGATTTACGTCATCGAAGTCGTCAAGCCTCGATTTGGGCCGTAAAAGTCCATTGACCTTACCTGTCTCGTTTGGGCTCTTCTTTTTCTTGTTGCCAGCGGTTACGAAATTCTCCAGCCCGGTGTCTTCGGGACTTGGGTCGTCAGCGCCATCCTTCCTGTCATCCCCATCTCCATTGCCTGAATCTCCCCATCCAGTACCGCCAGCGTCACCATTCTGGTTGCCACCACCCCCCTTACCACCGTCACCAGGTCCCCCAGGTTCCCTTCTTTCCGGCGCATTGAAGTTTGAGGATTGATTTCCTCTTTTCTTCTTCTTGCTATGCTGAATAAAACCATCCTCGGACGTGAAGTCGCAATAGGCTTCGGGGATGGTGGAAGTTAGCAATGAATCCTCGGGGCTATCTCGCCGCTGTGATAAATCCGGCGGGTGGGGGCTCCACTCGCTCTCGGGCAATTTTGGAATTCGCCGCTGGGCACGTTCATCGGGTCGGTTAGGGTCGCTTATATCCCCAGATACTGGTGGGTCTTCATCGCGGGACAAGTGTGAGAGCCGCGATCGCTTTCGTGTAGGGTTGTGTATTGATAATGGACCATGAATAGCAGCGCGACGGCGCTGGCTCAATGTATCGGCTTCCTAATTACAATTCGAATATACAGATTAGCTTGGTTTTCAACCAGGAGCACGTGAAATAGCGGGAATTTTTAAAATAAGACGCCAGAGCACCTGCGACAACGTAATGCGCCGCAATGGGATTCACAGGCGCGGTATAATTGTCTCTTTTGGGAGGATTCCAGGGAAATGCGCTGTTTTGTGCGTTCACGGCCAGGGTCATTTTTGGAGGAACCTGGAGAACTGCTCACTTGTTTTCTTCGAAAGAGCCATGAACGGGAGATAAATGAAAGTCGCGCGTTCACGTCGAGCTCGGTCCATTGAGGTAGCTGGGGGTTGGAAGGCAAGATGGCCGACCATCCATGTTGATTCCTTGTCCCAGGCAGGTCGACAAAGCTCGTAACAGCGGCAGTAGCCATTTTGAGAGCGGACTCTACTGATCAACAGCGAGCAGGAGATTCATGGACGGTGCAGGATCGCCTTCACAGGAAATGAGAAAGATGGCTAAGAGGGGTATGAAGCGTCAAAAACGAAGGCCACAGCCTAGGTAGGTAGTACCTGGATAGGTCTTCCAATCGAGTGGGGAAGCAGGAAGTAGGTAGGTAGACCAGTCCGATCGGGGTCGACCCACGGGTTTAATCCAAGTCGCAAGAGGAGAGGCTGTCTGAAAAGCTGACTAAATTTCCATGTTGGTCGCAAAAGCGAAGGAGGAAGAGCAATTGAGATGCAAGGAAGACTGGCTAGGTTAGATTAGGATGCTCAGACAGTCAAGTCAATGTGTCACCTGGTATCAAAAGTTTTCGGGGGATGGCATAAAACTTGGTATTTTCTGTTGGTTGTTTACCGTTCTTTCGCGCCAACGCATTGAAAATCAACAAAATGCAAGTGAGGCTATGGCGACTTCTCTGGTAGCAAATGGAAATGTCTAAAGGGTTCTCTGAAGGTTCAGAGGTTACCAATGCGAACGGCAGCCCGCGTTGACGAGTATTATTATAACGTGTCTTCGACTGTCCATGCATAGGGTTGTGTACATGAGATGTAGTGTACCGCGACAAGACAGGCCTGTTGTTGATTATCTAACCCACTGATTCGTCTTAATAATAAATGTTCCTTTTCCTGCAGATGGCAGATGCAGAGTTGCGGCATTCCCTACTTCGTACTTTGTACGGACGTACAAGCAGCAGGGCACCCAGATCTGGCTCACAACAACAACACAACACAAGACAACACAACGGTTGGCTTTCAGCTCAGCTGACGAAACAAAAGAAAGGATACCAACGCAGATTAGGTACCTAGTTAGACAATTGGAGAAGCACAGGTTTACCTAATTCATGGCGATGGGAAGCTAATAGTGTACCTGGTCATTGAAGGTCGATGAAGACATGTAGGTACCTACATACTACGGATCCGTATGTAGGTGGGCATTCCGTAGATAGATTACGGGTACGACGCTGCAATAGAAAGTATTCCGTAATGTAACTTGTGACTGCGAGATGTGCGAAGAGTTTATGGATCCGTACGGGATCCGTACTGTCGTAGGGTTGCTGCTACAACCACATAATTACGACCTTACAGTACGTAGGAGTGGGGATATTTGTACGTACGTAAGTACATGCCTAATATAGGTAGGTAGTGTAGACCCCGGTAGGTAGCATTGCACGGGTAGCATCATATAATGTACCTAAGATAAGAACCTAAGCATGTACATTCAAGTACTCTAGATATTCCGTACTTAGGACCAAATCGGATGGATGGCCAGGGAGGGGGGGGGTCATTGTATCTGCCATTGGCCCGAGCTGGGGCTACAAACAAGCTATGTGGGCTAACTAAATAAGTCAAGTTAGTGTACGAAATAAACCGCTTGGAACATGCAAGCTGTTAATACCTAGGTAGGCACGTCCGTACTGTGTAGGCACCGATTCTGGGTCACGGTAACATGTGCCCGTTATAACGGAATCACCTGGTTTGTACGGTATTCGTAGGTACTTGGTACCTATGTTACGGATTGATACAAGACCCGTACGGATTAGGTGCCTACATTGACAAGACTCAGGACCTTGTGTGCTTTGTGAAGTCTTAATAGATAGGCAGAACCGCAATGTTGTCAGGAAAATCCCATTTTCCAAACTCAGATCGTTAAGATATCTACGTAGGTATCTACTCCAAATCGGCGTCTTGTTTGTTGTAGGTAGGTACCTACTTAGTCCGCCGCAAACGTTATGACAACGCGGTTTGTCGGACCGTCCCGAGAGTTAGGTACCTACGGACGTATCTCTGAAGCATCATGCACCGTCGAGTCAAGCATACATACAATACTTAAGTAGGTGGGGTCCTCCTATTGTACTATGTTCAGTACGAAGTAGAGTTCAAGGACGCCGTCAGATATCGGTATACTGTGAAGGACTTATGTAAGTAGATATCTCCTTGAGTGTGCAAAGGCAACAATTGCAGGATTGCTTACCAATATTTTCTTCACTTGTTCCGAATTTACTTACCGAATACCTACCTATACTAGGTATAAGTACACAACGTTACCTACTTCTAGGTACGGACGTACATACTATGTAACCAACCCTTGAATCTTTCTGCTGCAAGATGGGGATCTTTCTGGACATACGGACGTAGGTATAAAGTCGCTCACTGCCCACATGATCATGCATTCGTGCCTAGCTAGGTACCTACCTACTTATACTTATGTAGGTTAACGCAAGGAATTCCACTTTCTACCCCGAGATAGGTAGTAGTAGGCATCTAGCGGTGGGGTGTAGGGATGTATTCTGTGCATTAGGTATTACGTACCTAACTTAGTTGCACATTAACGTAAATTGTGTGCGTCTACGTCCGTACTTAGTGTAGTAGGTAGGTACGGATCCGTACCATAAGTTGATAAACTGCTCCGTATGAAATACCAGGTAGATACTTTGTCAATGATAATGACATTGCGTACGTTCGTAC
Organism: Xylaria nigripes; assembly: GCA_022984845.1. Classification (NCBI taxonomy): domain Eukaryota; kingdom Fungi; phylum Ascomycota; class Sordariomycetes; order Xylariales; family Xylariaceae; genus Xylaria; species Xylaria nigripes. The sequence continues at coordinate 548,920 of JAJJKC010000012.1, read as the reverse complement.
GGACTACCTACCTCAGGCATCTATGCAGTGTACTTCGTCAGTTGTCTTGGAAACTCGTACCAACAAAAGACGGGACAAAAGGACATAAAGTACGCCATGGAATAACAATCAGACGGTAGAGTATTGAAACATCTGCAACGCAGAACAACTCAGAGTGCTTATGTATGTTTTCTGTAGTGTAGTAAAGGTGGTAGCATGCTTCATATGCCTGCCCGTCTGCCTGTCTGCCCTCGTGGCCATGGCTACCTAAGGTAAATTTGTGGCTCTCCTCTGGTCGATTTGGTGCTCACCGGTAGCCCAATTCGTTCAATATAGCTACCTACGGACTACCTACATAACCTACATATGATGTAAATGCTACCTAGGTATGTAGGTAAATGGATGAGGTGCCCACCCGTGTCCGATGTCTGTCGGTAACGCCATTGGGAACATGTGTATGGAATACATACTTCCAAGTTCCCCATCATGGCGGTGGTCACATACCTTAGGTATACGTAGGTACGGACTACGGATCCGTACACTACGCAGTAGTGAAGAGCTACACGGTCGAATCTTCCGATGGAATCATGGCTAAAGACGGCACAAATCCATAGTCCAGCTATTGTAGTGTAAGAGGGGTAAACGGCAACGTAGTCTTCCAAGTTCCCCTTCAACGTACGAAGTACGAACATATACTAGGTACTTAAATATACGGTCTGTACGGAATACGTACACTATTCCGTACAGCTCGGTAGGTTCTCACCCGGGCGGGATATCTCTAGAGAGAAACCAGCCTCCTCCAGCCACACCCGAATTTAACGCACGCCATACGGAATACGGATTCTACGTTTACATTCACATGGTGTGGATAGAATATATCACACGAAATACGGAATATCTGGATAGGCACAGAAGAGGAATACATATCATGGCACGGAAGAGGAATACATATCATGACACTATTAAAGTACCTACGCAGTAGCCTTCCTGCAGGCGACAACTATCAGCCGCAGCGAGTCTCAGGTGTCCACGGAATAAAACCCGTAACTAAAACATGTACCGGTAAGTAGATACCTAGCCTATTTTGCGATCCTTAAGCCTACGATAACAACAACAGGGGTGGCTTGAGCTGGGTCTGTGCCGAGGGACATGAATGGTACGAGTAGGTATAGCTATTGACACCTACTATGTAATCCCGTTGTGTGGACAAGATTCAAATTTATACGTACCTAACCTAGGTAACTTTGTACGGATCTGTACCCGTATATTAGGTACTTACTAGGTATCTTAAGAATCGCAAAATACTTCGTAGGTCTACTTGTCTACGGATCCGTAGATATGTAATTATCCACGGACCGACGTACGTCAACAATATCTGCCTAGGGCTGGTTACTAGAGATGTGATTTACACTAACCTACCCATACCGGTCAATGTTTACACTGGTCTAGGCACCCGCATCCCTTGTTTCGCCCCGATGGATTGAGGGAGGGGCGGTGGCACGCGCGCGCGGATCTCTGTTCACCCCAAAACAGTATCGCGAGGGTCTCACCGCTTCGATCCGTTCCTTTGCACGGCCAATGACACAAACAAAAACAAATGGTGTGATGACTTCTACCTACCTGCCGACAACATACCTATGTAGCGAGCAACTACATCCGTACCTACATTGAGCAACTTAAGCGAGCGCCCTTGGTTTCCCTTCAAGAAAATTTTTTCTGTCCTCTCATCAGGCTCCCGCTGTACCTACCTACCTCATCAGGCTTCAATACCTACGGTAAGAAGTAAGATAGATAACGACATCGGCGCGTCCTATCTCCCTTCTCCGTTCCTATCGACGCAACGACGGAAAAAATCGCAGGTGATAAGTTGCCTCCTCACTGCATACGATCCGTACTTACATACACTACACTCCTACATGTGCGGATAGGTAGAACAGCCTGTCTGAACAGGTACCTACACTACCTACACTTACAGGAGTTGCGTCGTTATATAAGAATAGGTACCTACCTGGTTCTCAACGGTTAAGTGCTTACATTTACCATCGCAGAACGGGTACCGGTACATCAACATAACGTCTCCTCTTAAGCCTTACGATGACTCAAGAAATCACACAGTAAAAAGTCGAGGGATCTGTACGGAACTATAAGAACTGCGTCTTAAGCATTGCTAGTGCCACTGTTTGCACACACGCACAGTCCCTCTCTTTCCGTACATAGCTCTAATCCACCGACCGGCATGAATGGAACGTAAATCCGCATAAGCCCAATCATTGGACATAACCGTACGGATTACCAGGTGAGGCGTGATCACTGTCACTCTACCTTGATATTCTCTGCACTCTGCAGCGCGCGGTGCATATATGAGGCACGTTAGGTATCTATCTAGGTAATGTATCCACGGACGCACACAAGGCGCGTAGTATCAAGGACTCGGTAAGCAGCCTGAAAATCAGGTTGTAAGTACGTCCGAAGGTACGGTACATAGACTACTTGGTCCATCAACCTCGAGACTCTCAACCTCAACGCCATGGGATCCGTGTCGGTGAAGCGCCCCCGGCGTGTAGCATATGTAGTGTACCATTCCATCCCACAACTTGTCTTCGTGTCTTTTGCACATGTGTACGTCAGGTTTTCGAACCAGCCGGCGAAGCCCAATGGCGAGAACCAGTCTGTCTAACCCATGAATCCGTTCAATTTTTTTTTCCTCTCTCTCTCTTCCCCTTCCCTTTTCCCCAACGGTGTACGGATCCGTAAAGATGGGGGCGCTACGAATCTCTCCTATCGGTGTGAGACAACAAACACAAATTCGATAGGTATTGAATGCGATTCATCATCTGGGGTAGCCACTGACTTATTGTGGATGTGATCGTCACCGGGGAAAAAAAAAGGTACCTACACTACCTACGTACCTGATGAAAGCAAATCTCAGCTACAGCTAGGATCGAGAATCCCTACCCTCTCCCCCCACGAAAAAAACCAGGAACAGGCAATGAATGAGCTGTCGCCGCGTCGTAGAGCCGGGGGAAGGGTGGAAGGGGGACGGGGGGGGGGGGAAGGTAAAGTAATAAATAATGTTAATAATAAATACGTCCGTAAAAAGCAGTGCGCGCGCAGGAATAAAAAAAAGCCAGCAAAAAAATTGACGTTTTGTTCGCTGGCAAGGATCGATTGGCTATGGATGCAAAAGCTGGGCGAGTATTCAACCCAATTGGGATTCTCTGGGCGGCGACCGGCCACCGACACGACATATGACTCCTACCTCGCATGAGAGGTTCTCTCTCTTGAAAAAAAAAAAATCAATATGTATGTAATTCACACCTACTACAAGCGGACACGAAGCCGAAGCCGAAAAGTTTTTATTATCATTTGCTTTCTTCTTCTCTCTCTCTCTCTCTCTCTCGTTTCACAAAGGGATATAAAAGACAAGGGGATATTTATACTGATGTGTCCACGGGATAACTACCCAACCGTCTGACCACAACAAAAAAATATATCTATAAGAACCTTGAGATATCTGCGCATGAACACAAGACAGACTTCAGAGCACGTCCTTCGGCTTTACGAGATCACGATAGAGTGTACCTACCAAACCTCGTCTAATCTTCAAACTCTCCGGAAGAGTGAAAACCCCAAATAAAATAAAATAAAATAAAATCACACACACACACACACACACACACGCACATCTCACAGAGCTCAACGTTCACCTCAAAACTCAAAACAACACAATCCACAAAAATGCCAGCCCGGCACCACCTCAAAGTCCAAATCCCCATCCCCCAAGAAGTGCGCCCAGCAAACGTCCTAGCAACCCTCCAAACCTTCGAGCCCCTCCTCAGCAACCACTACTACATCGCCGAGTACCAGCCCATAACAGGGCCCCTGAGCAGCCGGCACGAGGCGCTGATCAAGCGGGACGCGTTCTTCGCGCAGGAGAGCGCGGACCTGCGCGAGCGGGACCGATGGTGGGCCTGCGACGTCTGGGAGGACGTCTACTGGGTGCCGTTCCTGCTGCCGTACTTCTCGCGCCTCAAGCGCTACCTCGCCATCGGCTGTAAGACGGCGAGCGGGATCCGGTTCCGCCAGAGCGTGGCGGGCGGCGTGACGACGCGGGGCACGTTTTCAATTGTGTCGAGGCGCAGTGGGCGCGCGTTTGCGGAGGAGCGCGAGAGCTGGGATGGGGAGACGGAGAGGGGGTCTGATGCTGGGAGTGGGGAGGAAGGGCGGCGAAGCGGTGATGATGAGAAGAGTTGGAATGGGGAGACCGACATTGAGGATGGAAACGAGGGGGAGGAAGAGGAGTGGGATATCGTTTGCGAATGCGAGATCGAGGTCCCGCTTATTATTTCGGTGCCGCAGATGCTGATGCGTAATGCGCACCGCAGGCTTTGCGAACACCTTTGCAAATCCGTCATCGAGGCGTCCTTCACGAAATGGAATGAATACTGGTTTACGATTTAGACGATTGGCTACGGGTTTTGGTCTTGGGCATTGGGGGGGGGGTTAGAATTTTTGAGGGCTTATTTCACGGGCGCGATCCTGTCTTGTATCTTTTTGGGACCTTGTTTTTTTTGAGCTTTTTAATGGGTTATGAGTGATGGAATACGTTATGTACACTACACGATTGATATATGAGGGTGTATTAGGGAGGGAAGGTTGTGAGCTTTAAGTTGAGCTGAAGCACGAACAAACGTCTTAATAAGATCATCGTCATCGAATCTGAAAATCCCAGTTCTGGTAGCATAGCTAAATATCCGCCAAAGAAAAAAAAAAAAAAAAAAACCGCGCCTTACAAAGGCGAATTTCAATCCTGGATCTGAAAGCGTCATAGATTTGTCGTCGCGTTTATACAAACTCCCTACCTGTTTATCTGTCCGCGATTATGTTCACGAACAAATCACCATCTAGTCAGATCCAGTCATTGAAACGAAAAATATGTCGTCGACACTCGTAAAGACCCTCACGCGCACCGCGCCACGGACCGGGACGACCCGCGTCTCCCGCATACAACATCGCCACGCAACAAGCGGACCCCCAATGTCGCAAGGCGGCGGTATGCGACCAATGTGCGTCGTTTCCCCCCTCCCCTCCCATCCAACCCCCACTAACATCCCTTCCCACCCTAGCATAATCGGCGCACTCGCCAGCCTGCCAATCCTAGCATATTTCGTGATCCCGTTGCGCACAGTAGAAGAAATGGTACCCGAAATCGACACAAAGCGGCCGAATCTGGACCCAGGCGGCAAGAAGCGGCGGCAGAAAGAAGAGGGGACCGCGCCCTCGATCGGCGGGACCAAGTACATGCATCCCGAACATAAGGATCCCGAGGCTTTCAAGCCCGGGTTCGGAATCCCGCATAAGCGGAAGAGGGTTGATGAGATTCCTGATGGAAGACATCATCAGACGCTTAATGATCGGGCGAGACGAGAGTGAGGGGGGGTTGGGCAGGAAGTGAGGTTATTGGCGAGGGGAGAATGATAAGGGGTGGTTGTATTGGCTGGGATGGCGTTTCGGAAGGGACGGGAAGATTGATGATGATCTTGGCGAGAGGAGAGGAGAGGATTATGTATAGGGGTTGAAACAATTAAGCTTAACTGATGTCTCAGCCTCATCTCATCCCTGAGCACATATCATGTTATGTACATATGTTATCTCATCGCGCATGAACGAATCGCATTCCGCAATTGAAGCCAGGATGACCTAACGTTGCCATTGCCACAGCCAGCACAAACTCCTTTCAGAAGTCTTGCACAAGATAAACCAGGTCATTAGAAAGTAGTGAATTTGGAAAGTATAGGTATACTGCCCCTTAACCTCATTAAATAGCCAAGTAATAGTCCCAGGAGCAGCAGGATTCAATTACGCGACGTACACTTTTAACCCATCGTGCAATCCCAAACCCAATTCCAATTCCAATTCCGTCAATTCTTAGATCGTGTACACCAGCTTAGTACCACTGACCCGGTCATTTCTCAGCTCATCAAGACCCTTGATGACACCTTCAAGCCCACGGCCCAGGCGATTGACCTCGGGGCGAAGGGGTTTCAGCTTGCCACTCTCCAGGAGCCCCTGAGTCAACTGCCAGAATTTCTTAGCGAACTCGGTCCCGACGGGATCAGGCTTGAAAAAATCCGGGAAGCCAGTGGTGTCGGAGTCCATAACTTTGTAGCCGAGGGTGAAGTGCGGGCCGTCGATGACGGGGTTGATCTTCTCGACCTGCTCGCGCGGGATGGGGATGATGGTGCCGTACTTGGGCTTGCCACCCTCCACGTTGTCGCTCAGAGCCTCAGAGCAGATCTGGCCGCCGTAACCGGTGCAGTCCCAAGCGTACTTCAGCTTGTTGTTGGTTAGGGCGCGGATCTTAGCACCGACGCCGGGCTCCTTGTAGTTGAAAACGTGGTCTGCGCCGAGGGATTTGAGGAGTTCAAAGTTGTGTGGCGAGGAGGTGGCGATGACGGTGAGTCCGGACAGCTTGGCGTACTTGATGGCGTAGATTCCGGTCGCCGTGCTACCACCGTATATTAGAACTGGGAAAGGGGTCGCTGCCGGCTTGTCAGGTAGCGGCAGCTGGAGTTTTTCATAGAAACCTTGGCCCTGCAAGGGTATGCTTTTTAGTTATGCCTTTCATTATCGGTAAAGCTACTATGTGTATCTGGTCTCCCCTCAAACCCCTAGATACGCCTGAAGAAGTCATGGTTGACTGCAGGGCGGGATGAAAACTAGCACATAGCATGACTGAACCCGAAAAGCGAAGGGGAGAACATACCACTGTAAGAACCGAGACACCGAAAGTTGCGGCCTCCTCATCGGTGACGTTACCAGGTATTTTGAGAGCAATATTGCCGCCGGCAAGGGTATGTTCACTAAAAGCACCAGAGCCAGGTGTGTTCGGATTTCTGTTTAAAGGGCGCGGAAAGATCAGCATCTAGCCTCGGCGCTCACAAAGGAAATGAAATCCTCTTACGCGCCAAAAAGCACTCCAGACACTCTGTCGCCCTTCTTGAAAGCTATGCCAGCGCCGGCCTCTACGACCTCGCCAGCATAGTCGCAACCACAGCGAGAGCCAAAGCGCTTCTCGTCAACCTGATCGATACTCTTCCAGTCGGTGGGGTTGAGGCCAACAGCCTTGACCTTGACTAGCATCTGACCCTGACTGACCTTTGGCATGGGCAGATCCCTGACTTCGGCCTTGCCCTTGGCGACAAGGACGACAGCTTTGGTGGTAGCCATGTTGATTCTGGGGGCTTGTTGACGGAATGTGATTATTCTGCTTAATTTAACAAGGAGATCGTCCAAGACTCAGATCAAAGAGATGGACGGTGCTATAGTACCTATTATATATGACAATCAAAGGATTTGGTAATTTGGTAGATTATGAGTACAGTAGGTACACAAACATCCCCACCAACGCTTTCGCCGGGACTCCCGAATCTCCCGCATGGCGTCCGTATTACAAAGCAGGTACATTTATATCCCAGATGGAGTGGGAGGCCGTCCCACTTTGCTTTCAAATCGAGGCGGAAGTTTGATTACCTAGTGAAGGTGACGTTTAAATCGCTTCAAGAGGAAAACCACAATGTCTAGCGTGGATGATGTCAGACCATAAAGGTAGCGGCTTCGCAATGATCTTATTCCGTAGTTTACTTGATAGTCTTGTCGGTCTTAAAAATTTGAATGCTTACATGATATCTCTGAGTTGGTAGCCTCATAGATCGGCTTCGGTAGGTACCTAAGGTAAGTTATACATTTTGATAAGTAATCCCGATTTCCTCGACATTCTGAGACTTCGTCGTCGGTCGGTAATAAATGCGTCGCAGCTATCGATACGGAATACCTACCCCTCATCATATGAACCGTAATACTTACGGACTTAACTACATGTACCTACCTAGGTACCTAAGGTAGGTACTGTCTTCGCTATAGGTAGTGTGTGCCCTGTAGATTCGCCCTATAGGTACCTGTCCATTACGTCCGTAGGTACCTTAGGTAGGTTAACGGACTACGGATTATTGCTAGGTAGGTTAGGCAACTAACGGAATAACACATCCGCATTTTAACCCTAGTAGCACCTACCTACCTATCTATCGAGGAGAACTTACTTCGTATTAATGAGAGTGCGAAGAAATAATAGGTGACGGCCGGTCCGCCAATCTCTTGTCCTCCGTACAATCCGACAAGACGCATCTACACTACTTTTCGAGTCTTCTTTTTGGTAGCATGGGGCGAGTACCCGTTTGTTGTCTTTGAACTGTCAAGGACATATGGATCCGTACATACATATAGATAGTGTAGGTAGTAGTAGGTAAATTATACCTTACCTAACTTAGGTACCCTGGGTAGACCACGCCTACTTTTAGCACTACCTACCTATGTTTATTAATCGGGCGACCGGTGGGATTCTGCTCATGGTCCATGGAGATCAGTACAGAGTACGGATCCGTACCTGATACCTAGTTGCGAATGCTGACAATAAAGGTAGTGCAGAGGTAGGTAGTGTACGGACGTAGTCCGTAGGTAGATGTGCTTGCTGTGTCTGATCAGCACGGCGCCCACCGGATCCTGTCTCCGGACATGGGTCCCGCGAGTAGGTATAACAAATATAGTATATCTATCGATCTATACTCGTATGTAGATAGACGTTAATATATTATTACTATCTAGGTATACCGGTACTCGTACGGTACAAGCTATCAATATATATATATATAGGTATATATATACGTAATATTCATCATACTTACCTAGAGGTATGCTCATCTGTATATACTTAGAACAGCAAAATCAAAGACTTGGGCCCGCGCATCGTACAAACACTCACTGCCTACGTATGGACGTAGAGACTCAGCCCTCTGATTCCTAACCCAACTTGCCTACATCATCATGTCTTGCCTCGCCTATATCCAGCTCACCTACCAGGTATTTACCCCCTCCGCATACCTACAACAGCCTCCAACGCATCACAAATCCAACATCGTCTGTCCCAGGCTAGCCCCCACCACCACAGCAAGCCAATACGACGTCCTGCAATTAGATACCTAGGTGGCGCACAGGCAGCAGCGAATGATGCCTGGCCGGACGAACGTAACGTAACATAACATGATAGCACAGCTTGTATGAACAATACAGCCGCGGCGCACAGAATCCGTGGCTGTGACTATGATCTCCTTGGCTTGCTGTGCGAAGGCGACAAATCGGTCAATGGCAAGGATCTGAAGTAATAATAATAATAATAATAATAAAAAACAGTTTACCAACGGGGACATTTTCGTCTTGGGCAATTAACTGGTGACTTAAGTCACCTCGGGTATAATGTTGATGATATGCCATGGGGCGAGTGCGGAATTGTCGCCTTCGCCGCGCGAAGGGGATTGCTGACGCTGCGATTCGTTCCCCTGTTTCACAACGGGTTGAGACGCAGTTCAGCTCGGAGGGCGGATGCGAGACTTGTGACTGGGCGCCAGGAGCTGAATTGGGCGCAATTGTGGCATTTGTACGGAATGATATGCTGAGCGTGCTTCTGCGCTCGATGCTGGGACTGCACTACATCGTTGCGAGACCACGAGTTCGTTATTAGAGGATGTGCGTATAGGAGATAAGGGCTCGTTTGTTTAGATAGAATTGTCTCGTGCCATGAATAATAGTAGCATCCACCGTCTACTTAGAATCTAAATATCACCATAATCTCGGAATCTAAAGCGATCCCGAAATCACAAGACAAATATCATCCCCGTCCTCAAAGCGAATACACCAACTTCCCCCCACTAACCCTTCCCCTCTTAAGCTCGTCCAACCCTTTCAGCACACCATCAAGCCCGCTGCCGCCCCGATTAACCTCCGGTCTCAGGGGGACCAACCTCCCACTCTCAAGCATCTCCCTCACCATCTCCCAGAACCGCCCCACAAACCCTACCTCCTCCAAATCCGGCCCAAACCTATCCCCAAACCGCGAAAAGTCCTCCCCAACAGCACTATACGCCAGCGAGAACAAGGGGCCTTCAACAGCCGCATTAACGCCCTCAACAACCTCCCTCTGCACCGGTAAAATCGTCGCATACTTGGGCCTCCCCTCCGCGCTCAGCGCCGCCGCACACACCGCGGCCCCCAAACCCGTGCAATCCCACGCATGCAGGAGCTTATTCTCCGTCAGCGCGCGGATCTGCGCCCCGATTCCCGGGACTTTGTAGTCGAAGACGTGGTCTGCGCCCGCGGCCCTCACGAGCGCGAAGTTGTGCGGTGACGCAGTCGTGATCACCGTGAGCCCTGATGCCTTGGCGAATTTGATCCCGTAGAGCCCTGTCGCTGTGCTGCCGCCGTATATGAGGACCGGAAACGGCGTCGTGGCGGGATTGTTGGGGAGCGGGAGTTGGAGCTTTCGGTATAGACCTTGGGCCTGTATTTAGGTTCTCTCAATGTCACTGTTCGGTATATGTATATAGGTACGTAGGTATTTTGGCCAAGGAGGGATAGGGATGCGGTTGAATGACGTACCACCGTAGTGACTGAGACACCCAACGTAGCCGCCTCCTCATCCGAGACATTGGCTGGCGTCTTGATGGTCAGGTGTTCTTTCGCAGTCGCGAATTCGCCAAAGGCGCCGCTATCAGGGGAATTAGGGCTCCTACCGATACATAGTAATCAGTTATCCCATCTCCAAATAACACAATCCCCGCGCTCTGGATACGGAACAGATCTTACGAGCCGAAAATTAGCCCCGAAACCCTATCGCCCTTGCGAAAGTCCTTGGTGACGCCTGGCCCGATCTCGACGACCTCGCCGGCATAATCGCAGCCGGGACGGGTGCCGAGACGTATGGGGTCGGAGCTATCGATACCCTTCCAGTCCGTAGGGTTGATGGCGACAGCACGGACCTTGACTAAGATGTGGCCGTCGCGGATCTTGGGTAAGGGGACTTCTTGGATTTCCACCTTGCCGCTTTCGATGAGGACGAGGGCTTTTCCTGTGGCCATGTTGAATCCTAAATCAATGATGTTAAGGTAAGGTAGTGTAACTTTGACACTCTGATTCGTAGATGGATCAATAATGTAAATCGGCACAGGGGGCTGAATCTACCTATTGGACAAACGGCTTTCGGAAAGCTTCGGGACGGTGGTAAAAGCGCCTCTTTCAGTCAGCTCTCGAGGGGACGATTTCTCAGTCACACAGCGAGTCCGGACATTCGTCACCCCATAAGCGACTCCCCGTAACTTGGTACCGGTAAATCCCTCCTCCCTTGGGTAACGTGTACGAGTTACCTTTGACGTTCCATCAGCTGAGCAATTATCGGCAATACAGTTGTCCTGCCATTTCAATTCGAGTCGGTCACTTACTTCAAGACTAGATGCGCTGTTGTTTAACCTTTAAAGCCACTGGCCAAACAGGATGATACCCACTGCCCTCGGGACTGAAAAGAATTATGTAGAACTCCATAAGTGGTATCTAATGCCGTCTAAAGGACAAGCTTGCTCGTAAACCCAGAGAAATAATTCCAACGTGAAGGCTAAATGGCCAGAATAACTGCGTATAGCTGCTAGTATTACCTGTTCCGAAACTCCAAGCCGCGAAGGTGTAACCAAAGTCGTCGCGAATTAAGAATGGGGGATATAATATAGCCATCAAAATCAATGCCCACCGTAGTCACTAGCATATTCCATTTCCCCGAAGCTTTGCGACCCTCCGCCTTCGCCGAAGCCTGTCCCGGGTGCGCTGACATAGCCGGTCTCATCACCATCGTCGTAGTCAGATGCGTCGAAACTTGATCGACCGCTTATCTCGTCCTCTACGTTGCCCATGTCATTTTGACTCCAGTTCATATTGGCCAACGCAGGGTATTGGGCGAGCAACGCAGCCGGCAAGTCATACGTGCCGGTGTCCATGCCAGGATACACATTGGGATCCATCATGACTTGCTGCTGAGCCATATTTTGTGCGGCAGCCATTTGCTCCTGCCAGGCACGTTGCCGCTCTATCATCTCCTCCTCCAACAGGGGTTTGATGCATATGCGGCCTGCTTCAGATCTAAAATGACGGCCTAGCGCGTCGGCCCGGGCGAATCTCCTACCGCAGCCCCACTGCCCACCTGCTTTTAACTCGCCCTTGCAGACAAACTTTTTCTCGCCTGAATGCAATCCCTCGTGGCGCTTCCGATCATGCTGTCGAGCAAAGGCCTTACCACAGACCGTGCATACGAAAGGCCGCTCATCAGTGTGAGTACGTAGATGCGAACGAAGATTGTAAGCTCGAGTAAACTTCTTGGGGCAGAGATTACATTGGAATGTTGCCGGATGTTTCTGGGCTCTCTTCGTATTTCCATTGTCTTGAGCAGCCTGGTATTCGGGATCCGCGAGCCGGAGCGCAATGACGTTATTTGGCACCGAAGACATGGTCACGCGTCTCCGAGAGGCTGCACTTGTGCTTCCAGATCTATCACCTGGGGCTAGCGGAGAAAGAGATCTCGTCGACGACTCGGACCCGGATCTGCTACGATTGACAAGGTCGGCACCTAAATGTGGTGAAAGTTTCCCTGGAGTCGGGGGCCGTGAACTGCCACCCCCACCACCACTGTACATCGAATCTGTAGCCGCCCTTGGTCGGGATCTGGGTCTCCCTAAGAAGCATTAGTAATACAGTTCCTAGAAGCACATGGGCTCGGGCTGTGAAGTTACCTCTCTCAGGTGGGGTAAGGGAACTCTCATCCATGGGTGGTTTCGGGGGCTCAAAAGCGTTTTGCTCGGCGCTGGGAGCGAAATCAACGTTGATTGAGGGTGGCGCCAGCCCTTGCGGTATTTGCTGTTCCATGGAAGTCTCTTGTGGCAGTGACGGAAACTCCTCTTGCATGGAATAGCTAACTGTCGGGCCGCTTTGATAACCTCCACTCAGCATTAGGTGTTGATTAGATTGGCCTGGCTCAGGCATCTGGGGGAGTATTCTCGGAGATATGTGAGGACTATGTGAAGGACTACGACTGTTGCGGTGGTGATCTGAAATGCTGAAGTTACCCAGTCCCATAACACCATCGTATAAGTTGTCCTGAGCTCGCTGCATGGGCGAGTGGCCGTGGTCGGGCTGATCGAATCCGTCATGAGCTGTTAAGCTTGGTGAAGCTGCGTTGGAAGATACGTCGGAAAAATCAGAAGGCGATCTTCGATGTCCTCGAAATTGGACATGGGTCCAATCCACCTGGCCTGGCAGTAGAGCGGCTTCCGGGCCTAACGACTCATGTCTGGAGTGACGCCCGGGTGGTGACGAGAATTGATGTTGGTTGAATGAAGGTGACTGGTGTGTCGAACCGGGATCCGGCTTGAGTAGCTGCGGAGGAGTTGGTGAGTGATGTGTCTGTAGAGAGTTCATGTTGGCCAGGTCATTCGGATTGACAATAGGCAGATGATTTTGAGGTATCTCGGCAAACAATTGCGTCGTACCGAAACGATCAGATTGGGTGGTTGAAGGGAATGAGAAGTCGGCACCGGCGAAATCAGACGGCATCAGTGCTTGCGCAAATTCGGATTGACGTTGGGCAAAGTCCTGGCTCGGGTCATAGGCTATGTTGTCAGTGGTGCCTTGGTGCGGATATCCTTGAGGCTGCGAGGCGTTTAAGAAGTGATTCTCATTGGCATCAAAGTCGTTGAAGTCTTGGAAGCTGTCTGTAGCGAATTGGGAACTGCTGGATGACGAAGGGTCTAGGCCGACACCGATACCGAGGCCAATAGAAGCATCTGAAGACTGAAAGGCATGAGGCGAAGGCGATGGAGTCGATCTTATATGGGCCTGCTGATGCCCCGCGGAAGGCGACCGGCCGCGTGCCGGCGTCGCGGACTGGGCAGGCCGTTGATCCATTGAATTGTCCAGGATGAACTGTTTCCGTCTTTAGAAAAGTTTAGGTTTCGCAAGGATGACGGCGACGTATGCCTGACGGGGTGGCGCAGTGTCCGGTATACAGGTTGAAGGAGGCTATGCTCAGGGAATTCTGTATAGCGTTGCAGGCGGCCGGGCAACCAACGACCAAAGACGGGGAGAGAATGAGGGTGGGAGATTGGGGCTGATAGGGATTGAACAGCACTTCTGGGGTGAATCAAGTAATCTGATCCAGTCAGTTACAGCGTAGACGGCAAAGATAGGTATATATTGCTCCCAGTACATACCTATCATCCAGCCGTATTCCGTATGTGTATTTATTTGTATGTACGTCCGTACCAGCAGTGTAATAGGGTAAGCGCCAAAAGGGAGAGAAACGAGAAAGGAAAAGAAAATGAACGATGAACGGGAGGAGGGGACGTGGGGCCAGCTAGGAAGCGTGGAGGTCGGAATGCCTACTGATAATCTACGTCCGTAGGTAGGTACCTATCTACGTCCGTAGCTACCTACTGATCTTCCCACCCACCTGATAGGTACCTACCTACATACTTACCTAGGTAGGTACTGCTGCTTGCTTGGCCCTTTTCAAGTCGTCGTTTTACCCTCTAGGTACCTAATGTCAGGTACCTAGGTAGGTAGTCCGTAGTAGATACGGATTACCTATTTAACCATTGGACCCTTACGGATATGTAGGTATACCCGCTCCATCGATGTACCTATCCCGTATCTGGGTCACGGTATATGCATAATTACGACGTTAGGTACTGGGTCATGTAGACACGGTGACATAATTGGCACCTTACCTACGGATCCGTACCTAACCTATATACTTACATAGTATTACTTACTACCTGGTGGTAGCTATCGCTTATGAGAGATGGCCTCTTTGGTCGTATGTATTTTGTCTTCTTTTCAGTATTTTGTTCTTCTTTACATCTAATTTGAGTAAAGGAGGGCAAAGTATTAATAGTAGTAAATACCTAACCGTACAAGAACCCTTTTCAGCCCAACACAAACGTGCTGCCTTACACTAGGTAGTTAGATGGTAGTGTACGTAGAAACAGTTCCCTTCCCTTACCCGGCTGCCTCTTAATGTTTATTCGAAGTAAACTGCTTACTTAGAGTCGCATGGGTCTACTCAAGGTAATTGAGCTAGATACTACATATGTACGTGCGTCTGTGAGGATGTAAGTACCTAAGGCCTACGAATTGATCACGAATGAGCAGGTTGTTACTTATAACGTTAAGTGGTGCCGGGCCCAGGACCTTAACGAGATTATTGCTTACGGACGTACGGAAGATAACGGTTTTCACAGCACTCAAATCACAGTGATCAACGATAACAATTTCTAATTGCCGATCCGTGTCATTTGCAGAAAAGTGAAATAGGTGGTGTTTTAAGACGACAAGCGCAATTGGCGGCAAAAGCGACAAAACGTGGTTGTTGACGGTAGGTAGATCAAGGTGGCGGTGCTGCCTGCTTACAGACGTCCGTACTTTTACATGTTATCGACCTACCTACGGATCCGTACTGTTATACTCCACGATGACGGCTAACTAGGTAATCATCATCATTCATTACTAGGTACTAGTACGTCCGTATTTATTCTGGATTTTGGATCACGGTCCGCCAATAGTGTGACAGACCGAAACGGACTGGAAATTGGCAGTACTACCTAGTAATATACCTAGTGTAAGTAACCCCGCGACTCTGAGCCAGCAAGTTGTTAACTACGGATCCGTAACTAACTATTCCGTAAGTAGTTGCTTACTTACGGATTACACTGGTACCTTAGGTAACTCTATGACCGACCCACCTGCATCCTCCCGTGAGAACAGACTGCCCTACCTACACTAGGTACCTAAGGCACCTGAGATTGATTGGCTTCTATTTTAGAATTACCTGTTAACCGGCCGCTATAAAGGTGACATCGTATCGCAACTAGGTTGGTGCACTCGGGACGCTCACAACCCTTCAAATTATTACCCAGGCCAATACGCTTTCTCTGGAACTTTGTCACAAATCTGGCGCTCTTCGGGTTCACAGTTCAGAGTGGATTCCCTCTACATTCTTCGTACAGATTACCTTCCCTTATGTAGTGTACAGCCACTGTACTAGTGTAGTTAAGTAGTATCTATGCAACTACCTACTTCATATTCGTACATGCAAGGCGTCTTTATGGTCACGGAATAGGTATAAGTATCTCGCAAGTTGCTTCGACAGAAAGTTAACATCGGGTCCAACAACTACGCTAGCGTGCACTAGGTAATAAGTAGGCGATAGGTATACGTCCGTTCTTCGTGGGTTCACGAAGTGATACGTCCGTACGGATGTAGGTACTTCGTAGAAATCATCATCTGTTCCCTAGTGTCCCATTACCTACAGTCACTCTTGGAAAGTGACGAGTTATGCCGAACACACCCATTTTGCCAATTAGTAGAACCTGCAATATATAACAAAAATATGTATATATAAATTGTAAAAAAATATATTTACATTTTATAGTCACCTGTTCATATGCTGGATATTTTTACAATTTATATGTTGATTATTGACGCACCGAAAGGGATAGGTGTAAGTTAACTGTGTTTTAGACCTTCATGTTTCTTTTAGGCTTAGCTCAAGTAATTTATATGATAATGACATCTTAAAATATACGGTTCTGTAGTAAATTGACTGACAAATTCAAAAATAAAGACATCAAAGTCTAACTAGAAGGGGCTGTTGTGCTACTCTATATGCTTTGTCTACATAGCATTCCAGCTATCCTACTAAGAAAGTTATAGTAGGTTATAGTGGCCTTATAGGCACTTACTGAGTTTAGTGAATCAGCCCTTCTGTTGACCCTTAACTTCAACATCAAAGTATTACACATCTGCAAAGCTAATACAAAAGGTAAAGGGACAATTTTATGTATCTTGATATAAATAATCTATATATGTATTTTTTGTATTAATAACACATAAATTTGTTGAGTTATAAGTTCATCAACTATGAGAGTTTTGGTGTAAAATGCGGAAAACTCGTCACTTTTTTCGGCCCACTGTAGCTAGGACACAAGATCTCAAGTCCATTTACGCGGGTAGCTTACCTACCTACCTACCTACCTACCTACCTACACTACATACGGACGTACCTCGTTATAGAACTCAACAGTAAGACAACACTCAATCAAGCATCATTCAGCTGGACTCCCTGCCCGTAATATATTCCCTTCAAGTTCGGTCAGCAATAGATTATTATGAGTCTTAATACACAAGGCGACCATGACAACACCGCAACAAGGCACAAAATGAGGCTGCCCATGAACATCCAGTCTCCATTCATCCATGAAGCAATAAGCCCAGATAATGCCTTGAGGCTGCCTTATGACGGGTATGACAGGGTTGGTAACACCCTGTGCAACGCAGAATCTACACAGTCAGCCTTGAGCCACCACTTCGTACACTTCTTCATCACAGGACTATGAATCGTCAACGGCATTGGGGCGATACATACAAATCGCCAAGCTTATCGCGGAGCATGTATAGCACAGTACCAGTGGACGGTATTACAGTTAACCTTTTAGCCTCCGTCACAAAGCTTGCCCGACGGGAATTAAAATACAGGCTGTTACCTACGGGGATAACTTCCTGGGTTATGCGTGGAGTGGCATCCATGCTCCAAGTTCCACAAGCCTGATCTCTAATCATTGGTCACACACTTACCAACGCCGAAGCACCATTTGCAATGAATAATCGGTAAGTTTTATTGAATCGCAACGTTGACCTCATGTCCACGAGGAGCAATGAGGGACATTCTGCAAAATCAGCGGCGAGGAGCGCATCACGTTTATGCTGTTGAGCTCGTCTGTCCACAAATCAAGGATCATAACACACAACAGAAAGAATATCAAACTTAGTCGTCTTGCACTCGCCCTCATCCTGCTCCGCGATCTGCTCACCAGTCGAGTACGAGCCCGAGAAATCATGGCATCTCCCCACCGCGCTGAACACCGACTTGCCGACCGGGAATTGTTCCCTGCAAGCGTCCGTGCTATCGTCCTCGCCGTGGAATGTGCATACCATGTCCACGCCGTACGAGCCGTCCATCTCGAAGTACTTGGTGTATTGCGCCGTTGGGTAGACTTCGTACTGTTTATCTTGTCAGAGAAGCGTGTTGTGTGAAATGGTGGTCCTGAACTCACGTAGTTGCCGGTGCAGTTCGCGGAATCATATATCGTCATGTTCCAGCCGAGGATGAGCTCGCTGAAGGCGAGGGCGAGCAGAGCGCCTGTCTGGATCGTGGACTTCATTTTGCTAGGTGTATCAATGTTGCCGTGACATTGAGTGTCTACTGTTTGGGATACTGGAAATTAATGCTGCTTTTATGGGACAAAGGTCCTGCTAAATGTTCGAATGGCATGATATCATGGACACGCAGAGGAGAATCACGGCATTCATCTAGTGATCGGTGCAAGCGGGGTATTTGGGAGCGGGAAGCAATTGATCACCGTTTCAGGAGCCGTCGTTGAGTGAAACCTGATAACAGGCCATCTGATCCATGCTCGTTCTTGCCTTTCACCGATCATGATTCACGTCAAGAGCATCTCATCGTAAGTAATATGTGCCACTCTAGTCATAAGAGGCAGGCAAGGAACAAACTCATGCTAGTAGGTATGTATAGATGCAAACAATGCCAGCCACTTTGATCTCAAGATTACTTGATAATCAGTGTGCTTCTCTACCTACAAGTCTAGCTGACAACATCCCCGGCGAACGGCTTCTTTCATTCTGCGCCATCCAGTTACACCCACGTTTATGTTCCACTCAGATGCCCCTTGACCATGGTACGAGACTGTGTGCCATGCCCGCAAACTGCGTAACCCGTGCTATTCAAGTTCAATATCTCATCACGAAAGCTACCTGACTTGAAATCGCTCTTTGCGCAACCTGGGTGGTTCGCAATAGTTCGAAACCATGAGGGATGCCTGGATAAAGATGAAACTCAACAAAGATGCCTGCATCTGCGAGTCTCCGCGCAAACTCGGTGTCCTCATTCCTGAAAACATCCAGACCACCGACGTCGATAAATGTGTCGGGGAGCCCGCTCAAGTCCTTGGCCCGACCCGGTGCGGCATAGATTGAGACGTTTTCATCGGTACGTTCCTCTATTTGACTTGTCAGCATCTCAATAGGCACCCGTATATCATGAGAAGCCATGTATTGGGATCCACCTTACCCCTTTTCCTCCCCAAAAGCGCGTCCCAGCTCACATCGTTGGCATGCACCGGCCAGGGTAGGTAGGGCCGAATCGGATGGTCGTCCGGAAGATAAGTCCTATCATCGAGCATGGGGCTACAGAGTGTCATCGCTGCTAGAGGATACGGTAGTCCCCTATCACGCGCCATGAGGGCCGCGCCGGCCACGATGCCTCCGCCCGCACTTCCGCCTTGCAGGACTATGCGCTTGGGATCGACATTGAACTCAGCGGCATGCAATTGCAACCACTTCGCGGCAGAGTAGAAATCCTCAACAGATGCTGGTGCGGGGTTTTCGGGCGCCAGGCGATAACTCACCGCGAAAACCTGCGTACTGGTCTGGTGAGCCAAGATCTGGATTAATGGCCGCCAAGCGTCGACAGTTCCTCCTACCATGCCGCCGCCAAATGCATAGAGAATAGCGCGCTGCAGCGCAGAGGCCGCCGAAGCCAACGCGGGCACGAACCGGTGTACGTCGAAGTCCGCACCGTCAATTGACTTAATAGTGTGCTTTGACTCCTGTACATCCTTTGGCACCTGTAGTGCTGCACCCGATTTTTTCATAATGGTGTTAGCGGAATGGCGCAGATCCAAGTAGTCGTTGATTACGGGCTTTGGCTGTTGAGCTAAGCCTTGCCATATCACCTGCCACTCTGCGTCAAGCTTGATAGACGACATGGTTAGAAAATCCCCAGCTCGCTAGGTATTTGGGGATACTCGTGGGTCCGACCTTATGTACCTATTTAAGCCATTTCCTTCTCATAAATCGTTTCCTCCCATCTACAAAAATACCTCGTCTAGGGTACAGTGCGAGGCGTATTTCCCCTCAAATATTGGTTTTCGTGCTGAGTTCATGCTTTCCAGCTCAAGTCCGCAATTACCCTCATCCAATTAACCAAATGCCGTGTGACGTAAAGAAAGCCATGTCAGCAAAAGAAACTGTAGAGTTGTATCAGAATCAACATTACTACAATAACAAGGGAAAAAGCTTACCTTGAAGCAATGCGCTGAGCGTTGCAACGCAACCTATGGCCTTAACAAAAAAGAAAGAATTCCGGGATTCGGCAACATTGGTCGGCCGTCTGCCCTGTCCAGCTCCGAAAACAACGAATATTGATGTCAAATATGCTGACGGCTACCGAATCGCGACAGAAATGGATGTACACCTCCGCCGGCCCCCAAGATTGTTAGTATGCACTAGGTACCATTGAGCAAGACCTTATTACTTTCAAAGTAGTGTAGCGGGTAGATCTAAAGCTGTGAAGAGTAAAAGAAGTGTAGTGTAGATAGGAAAAAAGGGATCTCTACACCTGCCACTCCCAACACTCTACTACCTACCTACCTACCTACCTAGTTTACAGCAAAACTGAGCGACACAAGCTCCCACAATTGAGCTGAATAGAAATACCGTTCCGGGCCTCATCAAGATATTACTTGCCGTATCGCATTATCATATCCAACATCTTCAGTTCGTATCTGAACTTCAATTGACTCTATCGCTACGACACTTCAGTTATATTATATATGACCCCCGTCATAGTCACAGCAGACTTCTGTTAGATTTTAGAGTGTGATGATTCTGTACGTCCGTACGTGCCGACATAGTAGTCATCGCCTTGCTTACATAAACTACTGTGATTACCGTGCCCCGGGCACCGATACCATTACAGATGACCTCATATTCAACGTTATTTCCGGATCGTGTCAATAATTTGAGGAGCTTTTCTACTACCGTACTTCGTGTTGCTATTCCCACTTCGTTTCGAGTATGGCTAAGACTCCTAACGCATTGACACGAACCCGCGGTTTCTTAAGTACAACGTGAGATCGGCCACTCCCGCGTAACCTTCCAGCCAAGTTTGCATAACGGCACACACGAACCCACCTATCGTCGTAGCTTTACGCGGCCCATTGCATCATCTAGATAATACAGATATATATATATATATAGAAACTTCATTGCAATAAAGTTTCGTAACACCGGTCTCCAATTGCGTATCTTTCCATATGTCCGGTGCAGAGAGGTGAACTGAGCGGATTTATGCGTCCCAGGGTACGGAGATTGAAAGAGCAACTGTAATAGCCGTGATAAACAGGTAGTCTTTTTTGTATTTGAAGAATTCGTGCTTGGCATCAGATCGACGCGTATCCCATCCATTCGTATACTATGTGTCTAGGCAATGAAGGTCGTCTCAAAGTCGACCTAGTGATGACGACGATTACCGAGCCGGATTTGGTGATACGTGAATACGTGACTGGATTTACATCCCTTACTCGGCTCCCAAGTTCCACGAAGGCTAGATACTGTGAAAACTGAGAACTGGGTCGATACGAAGATACCAGCGAATAAGGGACAGCAAAATAACAGCCATGTAACGAGTAGATGACTTGTCCCACTAAGCTTTGCTGTTATTTTCTAGTAATTTTTCCGGCATGGCAATGACAGCATCTTCTTCTACCTTGGCCTCTGCGCCATCAACACGGAGCCTTCCTCGCGCCGGCACAGGTTTCGCCAGCACAACCGTCTCAATACCGGCGGGGCTCAATTCCTCAGGGCCCATGGGCAGCGCGTCGACATCAATTTCCATGTTTAGTAAGCTTTTGAGGATGACCGAGCTCCCCATCTTACTCATGACCTCGTTTGCTTCCTTGCAGAGTTCCGAGCACACACACTCAGGACATCCCGATTCGCAATGGCAATGCTGAACGCGCTCCAGGGCTTGAACGAGAAGGAGGTCAATAAATTCAAACGCCTTGGTACTGATGCCGGACCCATTGGCGCCTCCCTTTGCGTCGTAGAATGTCAAGCGAGCCGGCCGTTTCCGCGAGGTTTCCTTCTTCGCGAATTCTTTTAATCCTACCTTACATTCAGTTCGCACATCGCCAGGCATGCTTATGACAAAGTTAGGCATCAAACTCATGATAGCATGTTCAGCTGCGTGGATCGCTCCAGCGACATGGAGCCGACGATCGACAAGAATCTCGAGAGCGCGCTTGGGAACGTCAAGCCACATACCCTTACTATGTCGAATAATTGGCGGATTATCAACTTGAATAGCATCAAGAATACGCCTGCGCTTGTCAACCTTGAAATAACCGAAGACATTCTGTGTAATACGAATCGTCCCGTGAAATGCCCTTGATAACGACCCTGGGATTTTCCGAACAGCTTCGCACTCCACTGGGTCGATATCGGTGAAATCTCGCTGCTGTGTCGTCCATTCTACCTTGACCTTTTCTACCTTCGCTATCTTACGATCGGGTTGAAAATCCCGGACAAGGTAGGAATTCCCCTGGTGCAGGAAAATTGCACCGTCATACAAAGTGAAGAACGCCCTTGACGCCTCCAACTCCTCGAGCACAACGTTCTTCCCATGCGAGATATCGATGATGGCAAAGTGGTCATCTTCTGTGTCTCGGATAGCCACCAATTTTGCTGGCATTGGTCGAAACCTGTCATGACAGTGGTAATAGCCTAGGTCGTCTCTGACCAGGCGTTCTTCGGCAACCTTGGCAAGATCTGATGTAAAATAACGGACATCCTCAATTGGCCTGATTGGCATCTCGAAAGCTGCGCACTGAATGTGACCTTCAAGTACAAGCATGTTGCTGAGGTCAACTTGTAGTTCGCAGTTGGGCTTTGTGAACAATTCGTCCGGGTTCTGCATATAGTGCTGATCAGCAGGGAAACAATCACCTACAAGAATAGATAGGGAGTCCTTATTTCTCCTGCCTGCCCTTCCGCTCTGCTGTCGCAAATTCGAGATAGTGTACGGAAACCCGAGAGTGATAACACAGTCTAGAGAACCTATATCGACACCCAGTTCAAGGGCTGTAGTTGCGATGATGCCCATCAATTTGCCTTCGAACATCTCGCGCTCAATTCTGCGACGATCCTGTGGCGTGTAGCCACCGCGATAACCCATCACACGGCCCATGCATTCTGACCGGCCAAGTGACTCAAGTTCGGATCTGGTAGCTGTCACTAGCTCTTCACATTGTTTCCTCACACGACAGAAGGCGATAACACGAACGCCCCTCAGAATAAGCTGACAGAAAAGACGAGCACACTCAGCAAGAGCGCTTCCACGTCCGCTTGAAGGATCCCCAGGATCCTTATAAGGTGTGTTCCAGCAAAGGAATTCCTTTCGGCCAGATGGCGATCCGTCAAAGTCGATAAGATGCACGTCATCAATGCCAAATATTGTCGTAAAATGCTCTTGCGGATTTGCCACAGTAGCTGAACATGATACGAACCTAATCCCTTGATTACCGACTGCTGCACAGATTCTGCGAAGTCTTCTCATGATGAAAGCGACGTGAGAACCCATCAGGCCGTTGTAATAATGCAACTCATCGACTTGAAAGGTATCAGTAGCATGTTTATAGGTTTTACAAATTGCACTTACCAACTACATAGCGAAGATTCTTGAGGAACGTCCGCCATCGATCTTCTTGAGGTAGTATGGTGATATGGAGCATGTCTGGGTTTGTAAAAATGACTCGGGCTTCGTCACGTATGCGATTTCGCTCGCTCATAGGCGTATCGCCATCGAATGTCTCAACAAGCACATTCTCTAAGCCCGTCAAATATCCAAGCATATCCTTCAAACTCCGTTTTTGATCTTGAGCTAAAGCTTTGGTAGGAAAAATATACATAGCTCGAGTATGAGGATCTTGCTCTAGTGCATGCAAAACTGGAAGTTGGTATATTAGCGATTTTCCGGAGCTTGTCGATGTGGAGACGACAACGTTGCGTCCGGCTTGAAGACGATTGATGGCCTCCGCTTGGTGAGCATAGAATTGAATTATTCCTTTCGCGTTATAGAGAGCATTGACCATATCCTGACTCAGGAGAAAATCAAGTTCCCCATAGATGGCTTCCTGCGTCTCAAAGACTCGATGGCCATCAGGCACAATCTGACCTGTATACCACGAGCTATCTTTGAGTTCTTTGATGATCTCTGGAATACTCTTCCTCTCCTTCGGAATAGTTTTCGGAATACTACTCAACTGTGGTTCTACCGGAGCTGGTACAGGTTCAGAGGGAACGGGAATATATGCTTCGGCCTCTTGATGCAGCATAACCTCGGGATCAATTTTCTGTTCAACACATCGATTTATAAAAGCGCTGACAGCATTAGAGAATTTTTGGTTCCGCTTCTCGATCAAAGTTGTCATCTGCTTTTGGCTGTACACCGGGATTTTCAAGTCTTCGTCTCGTAGGCGTCTAGAGGGGTTGACAGGTTCCCCAGACTTTCGACTCTGAACTTGCCTCTTCAGATCACCATCAATGAATTCAAAAAATAACACCTCGTGTCCACTAGGGGGTAGTTCGTCTGGGTGCCGGCTTCCAATCTCATCCATGCCTGTCAGACCACCAACCGATGCATCTGGGGCAGGTCCCTGGACAGTGATATGTTTTGAATGACTAGACTTGAAAGTCGTGTCTCGTTCTGCACCCTTTATATCGGTCTGTAAGATGACTTCATCCACATAACCAAAAAAGACACCCTCTGGCCGCAGCGCCGCGATAGCAGCTATGTCTTCGACCTTCAATTCTCGTTTCGTGTGAGATTCAACGGCTGAACGAATCGTCTCAAAAGTCGTAGCTATGTGCTTCCTAGTAGAACAGAATGTGAGGACCAGATTCAGTGCTCGATGTGTCTTCTCCAATTCAGTAAATAAAGGGGGCCAATCAATTGTGCGCTCGACATTTTTCTGTCGCTGAGCCGCAGCCTTTCCGGCAGGGGCATCTTTCGCTACTTCGGTAATGACATTGTGGTCCTTTCTTCCGACAGTTTCTGTACTGACGGATCTGGTGTTGTCTGTCGAGGAAGCGCCGTCTCCAAAGCGAGCGAGCTCTTCTTCAACGTCGGAACCCGGCCGCTTCCTCTTTCGCTTGATGATTATATCAGGGGGCGTGCCAGCATTGAGAGAAGACATCGCTCACTTGCATTCAGATGCATCAGGCAAGATGGCCGCATGGAGATACCATCTGTCGATAGAACATGGCTCAATGTATCAAAGAAAGCCACTGTCTTGCGACGTCGTCGCATTTTAGTCTGGCGCGTAGACACGTGATGTCATTACACTACTTGTTTATACTGTATAGATAGATATATATGCACTAACACGTAAAATTACCGCATCCTATGACGGATAACTGCCTAGATTTATGTATTTACTAGTCTCATAATTGTAGTTGGCTGGCTCCGCCAATCTCCCTAATTTGTTTTTACCTCATATCTTGATTATCAACTGACTTTCAAACTTCCTATTCTAATAGGAAGGGATAAAAACGCATCGCTATGTCCCGCTGTAACACTACCTATTTCTGAGTCGAAAGAGACTATGAGTGATCCAAAATTTGAATCTAGCTCCACCCGATGACCATCTAATCAAGGTCGAGCTACCCTAGGATGGGAATATTGACCTTCATCATCGGATCTACGATGTCCAAGATATGAACATCTCCCTTCACTACCTCGCAGGGATCAATACCATACCAGCACCTGATATCCGGCCTCTCGCGCCGAAGCGCCATAGCCGCAAACTCAGCCTGTAGATTTGGAACGAAGAGTCAGTCATCGATATCTCGATACTATTCCAACATTCACGGCGCAAAGGAGACCGCCAGACAAGAAGGAAAATCCGTACCTGGTTCTTCCAGCACGCGAAGCGGTACTCGTAATGATCCAAGCCGTCTTCTTGAATGCCGTGGTATATGATGCGGTCGAGATTATAGCGGAACTTGGACGAGAAGTATGCCTCTAACGAGTCCGGGTTAACATCCGCTACTCGCCCGCACACGTGGATCACGCGCGATGGGAATTGGGGTCGCCCGTTGAAATTTTGCATGCTCCCACGTCGCAACTTCGGCTCGGCTACACGCACACGGTTCCAGCGCGCCAAGAGCTGGCCTTCAGGTTGATGACTTGACGTGACCTTCGACAAAACGGTAGAGGTTGGAGATGTCTCCTTGATGTCAAGGTCGATAAGGGTAGTCTCCTTACACTGGCCGCCTGACGAATTACCCTGGTTGTTGCCATCCGCTGAGATGTCGGACCTATCGGTGTTCCCCGTACTAACCTTAGTTCCTACTTTACCGACTGGTGCGCTCAAAGTTCCATCGTTCATAGCTCGCATGGCATTCTCCGCATCTATGTGGCGGAAGAAAGTGATAGTAGCGGCAGCAGTGAGGTATTGTGACTTCGCCTCCGTGATATTAGTAGCGAAGATCTTGCCGCGTCCTTTCAATAGATCCATGAGGCTGTAGTATGTAGCCCACTCCCGTGGGAGGCCCATCACCCACAGACTAGTATTCTCGGAGTTGGGAATCGCGGCCGATCGGTTCGAGGCTACGGTTGGGTCGCCGCGATAGTGGAGCGACATTCCCGCCGCCTTGCGCAGGATCAGGTCCGTCACGGTCAATGTGCCGCTGGGGTAAAAGGCCATGCAAGCCGGGACGCGAGATAAAGGTCGAGCTTCATCTGAAGTTATCTGCCTCCAGTTCTTGCTCAAATGCGCCCTGCTTATTGCCTGGGACTTTTCTTGACAGCCGCCGCGGCGAGCAAGATCCTCCTCCACTGCGTGGGTTGGATGGAAGGTTCGGAACATGGTTGTTCTTGAGCTGGTGGTGTGAAAGAGAAAACGTATCAAACGTTCTGATGACTAGAAGCGCTTGAGTCGAAGAGGTGCGTATGTATATGTTGGTAAGTATGTTCAAGATTGTCTGTGACTCTACTAAGTTTGTAGATGCCTCTGATCAGGATAGAAACATACGAAGGGCAGGAGGATGGAAAGAGGGCAGGTCATGTGTATGATATCAGTACCCTCCGCCTAAATTTATAGACATTTCTTGATGAGCAAAGGGCTCTACTCCGACTCTATCAGCGCCTCAGATAAGGGAGCACGAGGCCAAGCACATGACGACCACGGCTTTCTATCCTGAAGTTTGTCGCCATGTTTGTTTCACGATTGCTGTTTCTGTTGCGCCTGCAGACGGACAGCACCACAATCTAGACAATGACACCTGTGTGCATCTACGCCTGGGCGCCTGGCCACTATTGCACGGGATTGCAAATCCTATGTCCAGTGACTATGACTCTTTCATTCTCACTACCTTCCGCTTCCGAGGTCTGACGTAGCTACTCCTGTAAGGCCCTCGCCAACAATAACAATGTCCTGAGCTATGCTGTTCCGCGCCTCAATGAGGCTCAACAGCAATATAGCAGAACTGAACATACTCCCTCAATGATACGGGTGAAACGATGAATACGACACATGCGTCAATCTGACGCGTTTGGTGAACTTTGACGCGTTTGATGTGAACGCCGAGAGCGTCAAACAAAAGCGGCTAGGCATTGTTACGTGCTTGCTCGGCGAGGTCGTCGCCCGGCCTCTGTGGTTGAAAAAAGCAAAGGACCATCTGCGCTCTCTATTCACAAAGAAGGGGGGGAGGGCGAGCGTGTGAATGAATCGCATTCATTTAAAGAGAATAGTACAACTTTTGAGAATCGATAATGAGATTCACTCCTTGATAGTGCCCGTTAAATACCCAGTCAACCGCTCAACGTGGGTTTTTAAGTTATACATGTACCTCGCGGATTCACAAGCTTACTTCTAGGTCTAAATCAAAATCCACAGCATAGAAGGGCCACATAGGGAAGACCGCCGTTGGGTTACTCCACGCCAACACTCTGAAGCAACCTTATCGTAACGTAACAACTACGACTCTGCCTTCATGAACCTCAACGCAAATTCGGTGCAATGACCACCCATATTGCAGAGAGTATGCTGTAAGTACTTCCAAGTAAATGTCAGCGGATATCTCCGGCCACCCAATCTATACAGCGAAAAAAAAAGAGCAATAAAAAAACAAACGAGACTGAGATGACAATACAATTCGAAGTTCTAGCATGATTATACTAGCAGCCAAGATCCCTACAAGCTACTAATAAAGTCGAAGCAACAGGCGAAAGAGCAAACTAGACCAGAGGACGGAGCTGAGTAAAGAGGAAAGTGGTGCCATTCAGCACAAAAATCTCATCGCGAAGTTGCCAGTCTTTCAGCTGTTTTTATTAGAACCTCCTGTGATATTATATATCATCAGCGTATTTCTAGTCAAGATGCAGACCACCAGCCTGCCCATGATCCAGGCATCCTCGCAATGCGTTTTCTATCGGGTATGTCCTGCCTTTCCAGCAAACTCCAAGACGGAAAACAATAATATCCATGCGCGTGGGTTCAGTTTGTTATACTCCGTCGTGGCTATACTTCTTTCGCCTTCAGCAGAGTAGTATAACATAACAGTACCTGTTATCAACTCAACCTTAACCGTCATTACCAGAGTCAACCATTTCCATGTATTGAACACACTCCAATGTATTCATGAAATGACAACTTCCACACGCAGCTTATTTCTGATGGGAGGCTATACAACCACCACCTCATCCCTCGTTAAGAGATCCCCATGCATGAGTCGCTCTTTGCATGCTCGAGTCATGAGGGCCATATAAGTAGTCTCATGTCTCTCAGCTTTGGGCTTAGACTTGGTTAAGAGCTAGCAGAAAGAGACGTATTCGAGCCATGGCTTGATCTAATGCGGGCTGTATAATGTATCAGACCGGCAATAGCTGTCATTCTCGGAGTCTTGTGGGTCCGACTGGCTATTGGAAGTAGATCGCTCATGTTCAAAATCGAGTGCTGGCGCTTCTGCTATATTACTGATCTTAACTGATGGAAAATTTGCATCATACGCATCAGCGGTGCTCTAGACCGACTGAAGATTATGCTGTACGTTTTCTATCTCGGCCAGGAAGCTCTTTGCATTAGCCGCGCTCATCTGTCAACGCCATTAGTCACTAGCAGCGAATGAAGTAGCTGGAGTAGTTGGATATACCTTAAGCTGTATACTAACCGCACCTTCACCCTCAATAGCGGTAAATAGAACGTAGGTAGCCTTGAGACTCGACTTCTCTTGAAACTTCATTGCTGGGATGATCGCCGTATTGAGAATTACGCGATGTGTGGAGTCCTGTCGCATGACGAGGCGGGCAATCTTGGGCTCGGCATCCTTTAGAGCAGAAGCATCAAAATGACCCGAAAGAGGTGCTCCAGTAACTTCGTCAAAGGTAGCGCAAGCCTCAGGAATGTTGATCTTTAGATTTCCAGCACCGCGTTCCTTCCATGAGTTACTTGCTTTGTCGAGGTTGTATAATCTCACACGAACTTGAAGAATCGTGGCCTCGCCAGCCTCACCATCATCAACAGCCACTGCAGCACAGGTTAGTACATAAACAAAGCCAAGGTTGTGCTGAGCTGAGCGTCATCTTACCTCGTTGGAGCTTTATCTTCTTCTTATCTTCAGTCTCTGCAGATTTATCCTCTTCAAGGTCCTGATTCTCAGCGTCGTCTTTCTCGTTCCCTGAGGTATTGCCATCTTCCTCTTTGTCTTCTTCTTCTCCATCCTCGCTAGCAGGTGCACCGAATGGCTTAGCCGGCTTGCCACTTTTCAAAGACCCGCCAGGTTTTCCGAATGGTGTGAACTGAGATCCCCCCTGACAGCCACTGAGGCCTTTGCCAAAAGCACTACCTCCGAAAGCCGTGGATGATCCAGTGATCTGACCGAAAGGAGAAACAGCGCCATTGGCCGGCCCTGTCTTGCCCTTGAAGATAGACTCGCTGGCAGAAGAGAACGAGAACGGCGACTGCGCGGAAGAAGGTGTGGCGAAGGAAGACAACGTCTGGCCCGTTCCTGCCTGCAAAAATGGCGATGCATGTGTAGCAAAGACGGACATGCCCGAACTATTGAAGGCAGATGATGAAGTCACATTCTTTTTGTCGTTGTTCTCCAAAGACTTGTCAGGATTCGTCCCATCGTTTCCTCCGAGGGAAGAGGTTTCATTATCCCTCTTGAACTTGGGTGATGTCTGTGTAGAGATATTTAGCTAGAACCATTTGCCAAGAAACTGAGTGTAGATAATCCGTACCGCAGTGGCGGGGCTAGCTTTGAGTTCGCTAGAGACGTCTCGAGGGCGTTTTTTCTCAGGCTCAGAACGATCGGCTCGGTCCAAGTTGGTGCTACCATTGGAACCGATCGGAGAGACGTCTCCGTTGGCGTTGTCGTCAGTCGCTGCGTCCTTAGCCTCGTCCACCTCATCGTGAGCGCGCTTCTTCTTAGGTGAAGCGATCTTCTTGGTGATGTCGACATCGGTGCTGGTCGTATCCATAGCAGGGAAGAGGTCAGGCTTCTTCTCGGATATAGCGGTCTGCCGTAATTCGTTCCGCGCGGCTGCGGTGTCGGAGTCTTCCGCCGCCATGCGTTCCGGGGTTGAACTTTGCTTAGGTGAAGTCGCCATTGGGCTACTGAACAGTCAACGTGCCCGAAGCGGCGGTAGAGGCCAATGACGGCGGAGGCTGAAGGAGGAGAAAATAGAGTGTTGGTTGAAGTAGGTCGTGTGCCCTAGAAAGCAGCAACAAGTGCAAAGTTGAAGGTAGAAACAAAGAGACGGTGATTCAGGCGCCAGATCCCCAAAACGGAGAAGGAAAAGACGAGATTGCTGGCGAGAGACAACAATGATGTGAAGAAAATGGGGATGATGGCCTGCGAAAGTTGAGATTGACGTTGGACTGAGGGAAGTAACATTCGTACATCTTAATAATGTACGTATAGGTAGGTAGTAGTAAGTATATTTCGTACGGGCAGGTACTTTTGGCAGTTTGAAGGTGACCAAATCGATAAAGGATGTTGACGGGTTGGTACGTAGTGATGAATGCTGCCAGCAGCCAATCAGATTTGTCGCTTGGCCGTGTGGGGCTACGGAGTTTGGTCCGCCTTCATCTCTAAAGTATTCAGTACAGTAAGGTTTTCGTACCTATCTAATCTAATCTAGGTAGTCCGTACGAAGTGAGTGCATTATGTAATGGGCACAGATCGTAGTACTTCGGTAGGTAGTATGTAGATACTAGTACGGATCCGTACTTTCCTTCATGGCATCTAGGTACCAATTTTTCCATACCCTCCGTTGCTACATATCTACTATTAGAATACCGTCAATACCTACCCAACCGTGACAACAAGAGGCGATAGGCAGCAAGGAGGTGAGTGTACAGTGGCAGCAGCGGCACCTACGAATACCTTCTTAGTGTACCTATTAGGTACCTATTGTCCGAGGGACCCCCCCCCCCCCCCGCATCTGCATGCGACGCTACGGATTACTGCCTATCTGCACTGCAGCCATCGTGAACGTAAGCAAAAAAACCCTTCCAACCGTGTCATACTAGCCACCGTCGGCAGTGCTGATACAATAAGTCACAACTCCGTATACCTAGTCTTGCTCCTGCGACTCTTGATGATAGCGCTGTGTATTAGCAACCCTATTGTTCAAGGCGTTCTCAGTCTCGAATCGTTGTCATGTCTGCCCCAATGGCCGCCCCTCGTCTGTTAGTTATCAGCCTCGGCAACCAGGCGCCATATTACGACTGTCTTCACTCCACCGGCCACTTTGCGCTCGCTGCAGCCCAGGAGGTGCTCGCACCCTCGCAGCCCCCATTTCATCGCGAGAGATATGGCGGCTACACATCGGATGTATCGCCAGGATCGCCATACATATTCGTCCAGAGCCCCACCATGATGAACAGATCCGGTATTTTCGTCCTAGCAGCCTGGAGGGACGCTCTCGCAAGACATCAGGTGCACGGGACCCAGATGGGATTGGTTATCGTCCACGACGAGCTTGAATCCGATTTTGGCCACGTCCGGTTACGTGACTTTTGGGCTAGTCCGCAGGGACACAACGGTCTCAAGAGCATCAGGAAGATACTTGATCCGCACAAATTGTTCAGGGACAAATTATATCGTATCTCTATCGGCATTGACCGCCCAATTGACAGATCGAGGGGTACCGTCTCTGCACACGTGTTATCCCGACTGAGCCAACAACAGAGGGAGACGATAAAAGAGGAGGTTGGGTCGAAGATCGTCAATTGTTTGCGTGAAGTTGACGGCGGACTCGACTTCAAATAACTACCATCACGAGCAAGAAAACTTTCTGACCCCTTTCATCTAACAACCTACTCTGTACTCTGTACTTTCTATATCCCGACCCTCTCACTCTTCCCATATGAGCCCTACCATCGCGACGACGGGCCCAGTCGCACATTCATCCGCAAGGGAAAATATCAATCGACACGCGCGTGCCTCCCAAACGACGAGCGCCCATGTTACCAAGTCATCTCTATACAAATCACATACGAGCTTCAGCTGACGCCCGGGACCTCATGGTTACAACATGTACATTACTGACGAAGTCATTCGAAAAACAATAGAACAGCACTAGGAAAAATAAAAAGAGTCACAGGTCGCACAATCTCCGATTTGTGCGATCCTAATCAACCAACCAAAAAAAAAAAAAAAAAAAGGCAAAGATAAGTCCAAGTCTTGCTTGCAAAATCTCCCCACCACATTTTACACTAGAAGAAATAATTCATGGAATTCGTGCTTGATACCCGGCCCTTTGTCCTGATGAAACTTCAATTCCGAATATACGTGCCTAAATTTGTCGCCCAATATATCTTCTGGTGATTGTTGTACTAGATAGATCCAGGTAGGGTATGTATGGTAGTATCTCGTGTATACCTACCTACCTACACCATACGTACAAAGCGCGAGAAATCCGTAGTCTCGCCAAACAGCGTCACATCACCGTCCTCTCACAGAACAACGCAGAGACTCAATCAGCAATGCCCTATGCAATAGTTTTTAAACCAAACCAAATTGCACTCTCCGTCGAGCTGAGATATTATTGATTATGTAGCGAGATGCCTACCATGTCAGCAGTCCTACGGTATTACAGTACGGTACGGTACGGTACATATGGCGCAAAAGCCGCAGCACAACGGCGGGGGGTCGCGTCCATGCACATCTCACCACGTTGCGCTGACATTTGGCTCTGGCGACACGAGTACAGATCAGACACCTATCGCACGACACAAACCCGACTTTTTGTTCGCATTGATATGACGCGGCCTTTTAATACAGTAGTAAGTCTCACGCTCGTATAGGGTACTGTAATTGTATGGATGTATGGATATGTATTATAACTGTACGAATGCAACACGCCGTTTCGTGTCAGCGTAGTGTAGTGTAGACAAAACGAACCCAGGTATGATACCGGTACCTACGTAAGTCACGTATGTACAATACATATTCGTATGTACGTAGTCCTCCCCCCTCCAAATGCCTCCATTCCTTTTTGTGACCAGATAAGAGAGAGAGAGAGATAAGAAACAAGTAATGGGAAAACAAAAATCAAATGTTCGGATGAGAACGCCGCTCTATCATGCAATGTTATGTCGTAAATCCATTTCCCCCTATTCCCGGGCCCCAGTAGGCTGACTACACTACACTACCTTGCGTGGCGGTCACCTGGTGGGCCCTCGGGCGTAGCAAGACCGGAACGATCGGCGTCCTCAGCGCTCGTTTCGTCCGGCTCATGCGCCCAGTCCCCCATCGCGAGCGGACTTCTACCCGTCCTCCTCCTCTCATTTCCGTTGCCCTGCAAGCCCGGATGCGAAGGGTGGCCCGCCGACATGAGCGGCGTGGCCGGGCTGGGCGAGTTTGCACGCACGGAGCGAGATTCAGCGCTGCTGTCGCCACTGCGCGGTCTGCGTCCGCTTTCGGGCCGTTCCGCATCCGGCGTCGCCACGCGCGTAGCCGCGCCCCTACTATCGGACTCCCACTCGCCTCTGTTCGCATCGACGTCTCCGATCTCGTAAACCTGTCCCGTGGGCGGGATGGCGTATTTCTTCGACTTTTCCATGAAGTGGTTGTACTGGTTCGCCTGTGCCAACTCGTATTTCTTGCGGTCCTCCTCGCCCATGATGCTCTCTACTCGTCGCGGAAGATACACCGAGTTATTCCCCGATGTCGTGAAACTCTCCCAGGACTCGCGATGTTGCAGCATGAGACGGTTCTTGGCGCCGTTTGATGACTCGGCAAGTGTGTTGAAGCTGTATCGCGAATCCTCGTCGTGAACGTAGAAGCCGTCGGCCTTCTTCTCGGGCGCAGCGAACTTGCCCTCGATCTTCTCGGGGGGCTGCAGCTGGCTCTTGTTTCTCGTGATGCCGACGCCGCCCTTCTCGAGGACGCTGTTGCCCCTCTGGATCTCTGCGGCTGGCTTGAATGTCTCTGGCACGATGTTGAGGTCATCGCCGGTGTTCTCGGCTTGTTCGATGGCCTGCTGGGGCGTCGTGTCCTCGCTGGCGGTAGCAGCGTCTGCACGTGGGCCTCCCCAAGTTCTCTGACCAGCCGTGAAAATACCGTATACCATGTAATACCAGTTGAAAAACGGGTTAAGAATGAACATGACCGGGTAAAGCATGATCTTAAATCGCTTCAGCTTCCAGCCAAAGTAGATCATGAGCAGCCAGTTGAGGCCGAGGGAGACTCCGATGAAACCGACGGGAAGCTGATCTATTCTTTCCGTCGTTGTTGCGAGAGACAATACCAAGATGAAGAACAGTAGAGCCGTAGTCCGAATGGTGTTCTGCGCAAATCGGACGACCAGTAGTATCGGGTATCGTTTCCAGAGACGCCAATCCGTCAACATGCACACCTCGTTCGTGATGAAACCCAGAAACCACCGTCGTCGTTGCTTGATGAGCGATCTCACTGTCTGCACCGCCTCAGTTTTGCAGAAAGCAGATGTGCACATCTGGATCTGGTACCGCTTTTTCGCACCAATCATAAACAGATGGGTCAGCCATCGGTCCTCGCCTAAGTGACTCTTCGCAAAATCGAACAGATCCTCGCACTCCTCCGCCTTGTCAGCGAAGTAGTATTTGGCCATTCTTCGGAACGCAGAGAAACGCAACATCGTCAGCGCGCCTGGGAGACAGGTGACAGCGCCGCAACCGGACTCGACCGTGCGTTCGAACAGCTGTCCGTGGACGTATTCCATGTCCTGGAGGAGGGTGATGAGGCTGTGCTTTTTGGTAGTCGAGGTGATGACGCCCGTCATGGCGAGCATGTCTCTCCGATTGCCGGGGCTCAACTCCATGTCGTACACAAAGTTCTGCAGGCATACTCTGTCCAGGATGCAATCAGAGTCGATGAAGAGAATGAAGAGGTTGTCGTTTCTCTTGAGGTATTCCTTATACACCTTATCGATGAGCTTGAAAGTGGACTTCTGGCAGTGGCGCTTTCCGCCGTGCGGGAATCTAGAAATGGTGATGCGGGCCGATTTGTAAGTCACGTCGATGCTCTTGGGGTACGACTCCAGTGTCAGCGGCACGCCCAGCTTCTCGATGGTGTTGAGGTATAGTTCGTCTTCCTGGTCTCCATCAAACGAGAGGAAGACGTGAATGCAGGAGGGGGGGTAATCGCAGTCTACAACCGAGTTGATAGCGGTAACGAGGACATCGGGATCCTCCTTATAACAGGGCATGACGATGACAACCTTTGGCGCCGAGACCTCGTCCAGAACTTGCTTGATCCGCTTCGTGCGCCCAAGCTGGTTGGTAACGACCTGGTAGACGCAAAAGAGCCAAGGAATCGTAAGCAAGCCCGCAAAACTCCAGAACGCGAACCACTGCAGAACCTCGACCACCTCGGTCGGGAAGTGCTTCGTGATCTCTGTCGGCAGAGGCAAGGTAACGATCATGATGGGCAAGAAGATGAGCCTGTTTCCACCGGTTAGCCACACGCGATCCCAATAGATGATGTCATTATAATATTATACCGGAGAGCGAGGAACAAGACTGCGACGATGATGGCTAGGACCCGGATGGTCCAGTGTTCCGCCTTTCTGAATACCTTGTACAGACAGTAGAAGAACGCAGCTATCCATAAGAACCACTCCAGGACCGCTGCCAGCATAACAACACCCACAATAGCGGTGTAGACGATCTGTATAAGTGGTTAGCCTCAGCCATAATTTTCTTTTCCTACACATAAGACACTTTGAATGGATAAGTGAAATGCAATAAAATGCCATACCTCGTGGACTGGCCACTGAGCAGCCGTATATTCCTGCATCTTGAAGGCGTATGCCCGAAACCGGGCGAAAGGCTTTGAAGAACAAAAAAAAGGAAGAAGAGATAGATTAAAGACCACCGAGAGATTTATCGATTTGGTGGCAGCAACCCAAGGTCTTTTATGCAGGCATCCGTGAGGCTACAAGTGACGGACTTTTCGTGGTGAATGTTGCGTTAGCCCTTTTAGACGGGCGGCTACCGACAGGGTCCCCCGTTGCGTCGATCACAAACCACTCAAGGGGAGAAATTAGTGGTCCCCACGTCCTTGGTATTCCTGGGTGCTTTTTTGTTTTTGCTTTTCCGAGTGTTGGTGGCGCCCTGACAGAGAATCGGAAACGAGAGCGGACTGTACTGGTCGAAGACGAAGGGGAGAGAGGGGGCGCGCACGCCCGAAGAGTCGGAATTGGAGGGAATGCGGTGTAGCCTGTGTTCGCCCAAGCAGCTTTTGGGTAATGTATCACAGGAACTCGTAATCGAAAAAGTTGAGAGTCCCGTTTTTTTTTTGAAGATTTCGGAGGTGAGATGAGGTGAGGTGAAGTGAGTGAATGAAAAATTCTAAGTGGCTGAATATCACACTACGCTTATCATGCTGTAAGTGAGCGAGTGAAATGAAGCCCCAGCAAATAACCACAGTGAGTTAGACGAAATGAGTCGACCACTTTGTTTAGTTATGGTAGAACTTGTAATTCATGTCGTTGCCCACTGATAGATACACACACACGAACGTGGCCGCGAGCGATAGAGATTAGAACGAATGAAGAGAGTATTAATTAAGCCGAATGATAATCGGTGGTTGACAGGTATTAGTCTCTTGCAGTGAATAAGAGACGAAGGTGAGAGATGGGATGAGAGAGAGAGAGAGGGGGGGAAGAGGAGAGAGGAGAGAGGAGAGGAAGAGAGAATAGGTTAGATAGATAGAGAGACAGCGGCACAGACGGTTAAAAGAGGGAAGCACGAGGAAGCGAAGAAGCGGGCATATTAAAGCAGAATGCGGCCAGCCAGCAAGGTCGTCTGTCTAGGTAGGTAGGTAGTGTAGACCTCTGAGATCTGGATCTCGCGGGTGAATGTGTGGCATTTCTGGGTACGAGCTGCATATGAGTTGCATTGACAGGGGTGTGTAAGTGGAGGAGGAAGAGCGAGAGGGTTGGCGAGGTCCAGATCCCGAAGCGCAGAGAGGGATTCACACACCTTCACAGATACGGACGTACACATAGCATAATACTAGCAGCTAGTACCTACCTAGCTACGAAGTACTGCTAGGTACAGTGTGTAATGCACGTAACTGAAGAAGAAGCGAGAAGATTAGGTAGGATATATATTTGGAAACAAACAAACAAAAAAAAACAAATAAATAAATAAAAAAGACAACCAACCAAGATGGGTGTGGGTGAGCGTGTGAGCGTTTGTTGGAGGAGGCAGGTGGGTGTGCCATTGTCTGATCACGTTAGGTACCTCATAGAAGATCTCTTAGGTACGTTCCCTACCTAGGAATACCCTGTAAGTTAGCAGGCTGGGCTTGAGAGTGCCTGTGGGCTGTAAGTAGTTATGAGGCGTTACCCGGTACTTTGTGCCGTTCAACTGCCTGAACGAAACGGGAAGTTCCCTCTAAAAACCCGTACCTGAAGTAAGGGGGGGGGTTAGTACGTCCGTACCAAACAGGCGTAATTCAGCGTTGGTGATGTTGGTTTGATTGGACAGGAATGCTCCAACATGACATGCAGGAAAAAGACCTATAACTTATAGTGCGAGTCCATGCATATTACGGACTATAAGAATATACTTACGTACGGACAGGTACCTAACGGACTAGGTAGGTAGGTAAAGTACGTCCGTACGGGTCCGTTTATTGTCATTATCACGTATTTAATTCTCATGTGGGTTTAAGCAGTTGTCAGGTCAGTTGCGGTAGTGATCGATAATACATGCATATTCTCCGGTGAAAGTATTTCGTACTTACACAGGGGATAAGATATCAAAATAGAAAATAGAAAAAAAAATAAATTATATGATAGGGGGGGGCAAGACATACATCATTCTAGCGACGCATCTATTTCCTCGAGAGGCTTGCTCCGGGACGGGTGACTCCCCAATCAGATTGTTTCGTTACTCCCCCAAACTGCTGCGGTCACAGATAGAAAATTATGATACCAGGATCTGGTGACAACCGGTCATATATGTGCGCTACTTCATGCCTTGATTCACATCTCATGAGTGATCGTCTAATCGAGGCAATCCAATCCCTAGCTGTAAACCCGCCATCTCGTGCTATCGACTCCCACCAATGACGGCCGTGGATGTAGTGGGCATTCTCAGTAGATCTACCTACGTACGTACAAAGCTACCTACCTTACCTACTAGGCCCGGTTGTCCAGCTAACTATCTAATAGGTTCGGGCTCTGTCCGGGCGTCCTCTTTTTCTTTTTCTTTTATTTACACTAAACTAAGTACCTACCTGAGTCGACGTCTTTTTTTTTTTTTTTTGAGAACCGGTTTACGGTGACGCTGAGGCTGATACGCGCGCGGTTCAGATGATCGCTCAAAGCGGAGATCAAACCCCGGCAATAGTAGAATTGATGCATGGTATAAAATGGCGAAAAAGGAATGGATCTGGCCGAGCGTCGAGGTTGGATGGTGCTCGCTTAAGGTAGGTACCTTAGGTGGTTATCGTTGCAAAGGCATAACATAATACGGGACCCAATTGGGGACGGAGTTGTGTTGTCACCGAATTGGTCGGCGCCTTTTTCTCAACCAGGTGCTTTTACAAATCGTCACGCTCCCATCACTCCACACCATAAGCTGCTGGCTGCACACAACCCAACCCTCTCTGCCTACGCTACTACATATCCCTACCATCATGTGCACCTGCTTTTACGAATCTGGAATACGGTATAGCACAATTTCGGATGGGTGTTCCCCCGCCGTCATGAAAAAAAAAATAATAATAAAAAATACACACAACCCGGTTATTGTTCAGTTACATATAAGTAATTGTACCACCCAGCAATCTTTCGGTAACAACCCTTGAGCTCTCGCTCTCGATTCTCAAATACGACACCCTTCCTTCACAGCGGGTCCGGTAGATATCTAGATCCGTACGGACCTAGGTACCTACACTACCTACCTAAGTACGTTCTCAACAAGCAGCTCCCTCCTCACCTTAGCCTTTGAAAATCGACCCCACGATGCCAAATCAGAGGCGACGTTACAGCAGGTAAGGTAGGTTGATCAAGTGCTGACAACCCAGCTCCGCTTCGGGGTCCGTGCCACACAGACACGAAAGCCTGCAACAGGACCCAACAACGCTATTTAAAGATGCGTCCAAGTTTTGAATAATCCAATATGTAAATAGGTAGGTAGACAGATCCCATGCCAACAGGATGCATCTCATCATCATCATCATCTAGGTAGTCGAGTTTTACGTCCCATAAGCTCCGTTTCAGGATTTTAGTTAAGTACATATCGTGCGTAAGTAAGATCTCTCTACACTCCCTTAGGCTAGCTAGGCAGATGTGTTTATACGGATCCATCCGTCAAGTAAGGTAGGTAGGTAAGTAGGTACCTAAGTAAGGTAAGGTAAGGTAAGTTATCCGCGCAGAGCGCCGAATAGGTAGTCAGGTACCAAACGTGAATGAGCCCACGTCGACGAAGGCAAGAAAAACACAATGCGCAAATGTCCGTGGTGGTCGGTAAAGCCGACCGACGACGACGCAATCTTCAAGCTGAGAACACCCGCGGGATCCCGAAGCATTTCAGCCGTACCTGTCGCCCTGCCTACACATATGCACACACGCGCACACACATAACATACATTATGAGGTAGGTATTGCACCGACGCAAGCATAGTAGCGGCGAGCGCGAGAAGGAACCATACCTACATGCGCACATACATGCCTACAACATCCTCTACCTACCTAGGTAGGTATCTACAACATCCCATAATAAAACACTCCAACTCCCCTACAAATATCATATCATATCGTACCATACCATAGAAACCCAAAAGAACAAACAAACAAACGAAAAAATAATAATAAATCCCACACCAAAGCAAACTCGCCACCAACCTACAACTATAAAACCAACAAACACATTCGTATTCCTCCAGGAACAAATACGGCCTCCCCCCTACCGCATGCACGTGTCAGCAAAAGGGTAACATCGCATCATTTCGGGTCCCGAACGAGGAATCCAAGCCACCCAAGAATACAAAAAAAAAATTTTTTTCACACATACCTATGTCCAGTTACCTAACATACGTACTTATACAGTTGTAGGTAGGTAGGCTGACCGTTTTCACCTGACCTACACAAGGGTAGGTATCTAGTGGCGTCCTCGTCGAAATACACACACCTATCACCAATCGCCCTATGCAGTTCGGACTAATATTGGATATGCGGTCGAGCCATGAGGAGGGGGGCCTTGTTCGGGTTATTCCGCATGTTCATATACATACGTACGTAGGTACTATGTTTGCCAGACCATGATATCATGTTGTGTCTACCGATCCCGTTTGCCTTTGGGGGCTTCGTTCCATGGCGTTTCCAGAAAATTCGGATACCTACCAATGGTGACCAATTTACGTACAACATACTGTACCCAGGTAGATAATGATGGTATTGGATTCATGCCATTACAATCTCTTTCTTCACGAATCGCATCATTGGCCTGGATTGTAAAACGAATGAGTTCCTACCAAGCAGCTCGATCTGGACGAACAGAAATGCACTAAACTAACTTGGCCAAAGCCATAGAGATATCAACCACCCCGGACAAACTGATGACCGCGTACCGTGTACTTACATGGTCAGATATGCTCGCTATGTTAGTGAGAGTGTGAGTCTGCCTCCGGGCGCTGCAGGGAACGTGGCTGCTTGCACAATTTAACAGAACATCAGCTGTCCTAACTTCCCCTCGCCCTCCAGAATTCCATCTCCCATTTTTGCAACTTGAGCCTTTTATTTTTTTCGTGAAAACAACTCAGCATCTGCTCACCTTCGCTGTCTTCCGTCACGTCGGTAAGGGGAGGATGTACCAAAACCGTCGGGCGCGAATTGGTCCTTGAAGACCTTCTAGCTCCATATGGGTTACAGACGTCATATAGGACGTGATGCAACGAGTGCACATCCGCGTTGGCGCTCGGACATCGCATCGTCATGAGACCTAAGCTATTACATAGCTCGGAGAACGGCCTAGATATGATATACCGACGAACTCCTCGCTCGAAGCACTCGGTTTTCAATGAATGGGCGTGGGTAGAGTGCACGTAGCGACTCACAAGGCACTGAAGTCTGTCCGAGTCGTAAAGTATCATATGTTCCTGAACTGCCACCAAATTATCCCTCAGGTCCTAGGTGTGGCAGAGAGTTGCGTGTCAGCGTGTTTCTAAATCATTGAACGTGTCAAACACGCCCGCGGATATTATCGAGAATCTGTATGCTTTTGACGCTTGTCCGGCATTCTTGTGTGCTGTTGAGCTCAAGATAGATTCCTTGCCATCACGCGGGTCGCTAGCAAAAGCCTCTACTTCAGAGTCATGCTGCATATTTCTCACTGCTTTTTTTTCTCATCGTGTTTATGGGTGCGTGCATACCAGTCAACATCGCTCAATTGAAGCCTGCGAAACCGTTGCCCGCCGCGCTCTCTGTTGGGTTTCTCGCCGCGGTTGGCGTGATAGGTCGGGAATTTGTCGTGGCCTGAATTATTTGATCTGTGAATATTTGGGTTCGGTTTGAGGGTAAACGGGAGAGTATCACCATCTAAATCTTCACTCTCACGAAGATCATAATTGAGAACAAGGTCTTTGATCCGTTGCTGTTCCTCACGCTCAGCCTGCTGATGATTCTTCATAGCGACTGCAAAGTTCGAGTCGGATGGAAGCACCACATTGCGCGTCTGCAGCGATTAGTAAAGGTGTTTGAACGCTTGACATTTACGCATTACTTACCTGCTGCCTATTGCCTTTCTTCGTGAGAAGAGAGAAAGCCATCGTGCTAGGTGGCCCATCCTTATTTTGCTCCTCCGGGTCTGCCACCAACGGGTCACGGGTTTTTGGGCGGATAGGCAAAGGTACGTCGAACAATGGCTTGCGGTCAAATTTTCGTGACTCTAAACTTTCAGCCATCATTTTTGCGAACTCACGGTCGAACTCAGCCTCAGCTTCGGGGTCAAACTCTTCAGCCTTCTTTGTTACGACTATCGTTTCTTCCTCCGAATCCGAGTCTTTATTAGACTGAGATTGAGTACGTCGGTCGTCAGGGTCCTATGAATATTAGTTGAATGCATCCAAATAAACTGATAGCAAGGCAACTCACTTCTCCATCGGCATCAACATCGCCGTCGTCGTCGTCACCCTCGAACTCCGATTCTTTATCACTTTCAGCTTCAGGGTCACCCAGTTCACCATCACCTTCTATTCCATCGTCATCTGTGAATGACCGAACCGACATATCATCTTGGTCTAAAACTTTGTCAATCCCAGCACTCTTTTGATCCTGCGCGATCGCCAGTTGGAGTGCTTTCGCCGCTTCCTCTATATTGGTAGCGAGTTTCCACTGCGGCCTTGTGAGGGCAAATGTATCCTGGACAATAAATTCTATGTCCATCGGAAGACGGTGTTTCGTGTATATGTAGTACTTCGAATTTGTTAGAGATGCGCGATTATGGCTGCCATGGAATAAACACACCTGCAGAAAAGAAAGAAAATAGTCAAGCTTTTTGCCGGCGGCGCCTCGATTGAAAAACATGCCGCATGTCTCAAGCATTGTTGCAATAAGGCGAATGCGGAAGAAATCATCTGGCATGTCTAGCGGGTTCGCCCGGCCAGGAACAGGTGGCCCTCCTGTCTCGCGTCAGTTCGGTGCTCGCTTGCCAAGATATATGAACTTACCGTGCCCAAGGGTCAGAATCTTGTACATAACCTCGAATATTACGGGGTGTTCAAGCATTCTGTAATTGTAGAGCTCGCCCAGATATTTGATTTCTGCGATGCGCCTTTGATTGAACTTGAAATCATTTTGCTCTAGCCCAAACGTTACAGCGTCAAGCACGTTGTCAATGACCTCATGGACAAAGCTCGGGTGGTATCGATATATGGCACTGACGAGGATAGCAAGAATATGAATACTGCCGTACTTGACTTTAGCAGGCCTCGTGAAAACTTTCGTCAGAATAGCCACCACCTGTAAATATCATATTAGTATGAATTGACAAGGTCGAAGTCTCTTGGTAAGATCCACTTACCTCAGGCTCTTCCCAGTGTAACCGCCGGATATGCTTCAAAATCTTGGTATAGTTTCGCTTGGTCATATCCACATATATGAGCTTGCGAATAAATAGCTCGGTAGGGGTACGTTCCTTTTGCTGAATCGATGCCCGCTCGGGTGGGTCGACATAATAGATGGCGTTCTCAATGAGCATACGTTCTGGCTGCCCAATGTGTTGAACGGACTTTTTACGTTGTAGTGTTTCCAGGAAAGTGGCCATACGAGGTGAGGTATCTGCATTGCGCAGGAGATACCTTCCACAATTCTCCAAGAGATTGCAGATGATCTCAATGTTCATCCGAGAGAAATCATCAAGGCTGACCTTCAAGCAGTGGAAGACCACATGTTCGGGTACAATACCAAACTTGGTTAACTCGGCCAGGTATCTGATATTGCTCAGGCGAACTTGTCCAAGGAAGTCCTTCTCTTTTCGTCGTTGAAGACTTCTGAATTCGGTATCTAGGTAGTCGACTATGCCTTTAGGGATATCGGTCATGTATCGGCCCAAAGTAGCAATGAGGCGGGACCAAAATGGAAGGAGATCTGTTCGGCCCTTGGGCACTTCGGTCAGCGCCTTGATCAGTCGATTTCGTGATGCCTTGGAATTCAGAAAACAGAATTCAACGGCTGTTGCATCTGTTGCATCCTTGTTCGTGAGGTCTGGCAAACGAGTTAGGAGGACATCCACCTGTGCACCAATGGTCTTGTTTGCAATAGCTGTCGACTGGTCGTCATTTGCTTCGGTGTTCTTAGTGTTGTCCGTCATGTCAGCAGAGTCAATCCTCTTGCCGACCGCTTCATCTGCGTCCGTTTTCTTTTTCTTGCCGTCCTCTAAGAGTATGGCGGGCACTTTGCCCTTGAGATCAACAAGATTTTCGTAAAAACGACGCTCGTCTTCATCTTCCCATATTCCCGCGCCTTCACTCTGGCCTCTTAGGTATTCGCCAGTCTTAACAAGGCCAATCGAGCCATTGACATTAGCAAAACCATCTCCAGCTTCCTTCAGATCGGGCATTTCCACGTTTAGGACGTCAGCAATGACTTGCGCATTGGAAGCCAAACGCTCCTGAGCCTTCAATTGTTTCTCGAAATTGGCTTGCCGGTCTTCAAACACCTCACCAGACTTAACATAAGCTTCCGAATTCCGTCCCTTCTGAGCAACGATGTGCTTCTGATCCCGCACTAAATGCGCCTTCACATCTTCAAAGTATCTCTTGAGGATGTTTCTGAATCTTTCTTGCAT
The DNA here is from genome assembly GCA_022984845.1 of Xylaria nigripes. NCBI lineage: Eukaryota > Fungi > Ascomycota > Sordariomycetes > Xylariales > Xylariaceae > Xylaria > Xylaria nigripes. Next base: position 504,305 of record JAJJKC010000012.1, on the reverse strand, counting down.
CTCCACACTTGCAAATGGAGGGCCATCGGGATCACTCTCGTCGGGTCCCGCATCTTGCTCAGTGCCGCTATCAGTAGGCTTGGCGACACCGTCTGCTTCAACCGTCTTGCGACCCTCAGTACCGGCGGGTTTTACTCCTAGTATATCCCAGCTGAACGACTTAACAAAAATTACCAATAAAGGCAAGTTCACATGCTCCCTATCATGCCCAAGCAGATCCTTCAACACCTCGAGAGGAAATGGCTCGGCACCACCGCCCTTTGCGGAGTTAACTGCCTTGATCTTGAGCTCAGCATTCTTCCCGTTTAGACCGCGAGTCGCATCGTCAGGTTTTACGTCATCTAGGGTTCGGAGAACACCGACAAGCCACAGCTCGGTAATCACTCGCAAGAGTGCTCGTTGGCGAATCAGGCGATCTTTTTCCTCTTTTTCACGCACCTCGGATGCCAGAGTCTTCAGAAGACTTTTGTCCGGTGTTGCCATCCCCTTGCCAAGTTGCCATCCTAGGTACTCGGTAAAGTCTGCGGGGCCGAAGCGCTGGTGTAGCGCACTGACAATCTCGACAGCAGTATCGATCTCCCCGGGAGTCTTGAGTTTGCACAAGCCTTCATAGCATGCTGAGACAACCTCGGAGAGATATTTGGTCAAGCTTAAGGTTCGGATCTCCTGCAGGAAGGTGGTTTGGTTGGTGGATGATACGGCGGTGCGTAATCGTTTGATGAAGGCGGTATTCTTTTTAAGAGAGGAATCTAAAGGTGGACTGAGAGGGAATAAATCTATACTACGGTCAGTAATATCCTGAGAGATACAGAAGAGTCTTTTACAAACCTAACTCTCCATTCCATGCACGCTGGTTGAGAGACAGCAGCTCATCTAACAGAAGTAAATTAAGTCAGCCAAGTGCAGGGCGCGAAATACAGAGTGCGGAGTGCAAGGGGTATTGTGCAAACCGCAATATTGCGGGCTGTAGTAGTCGGACAGGAAGGGGCAAGAACGACACTGACGTTTTCGTGAGCGGTCCATTGGGGACAACTCGTGTAGATGATTATATTGGAATTATACCAGTCGCTACATTCGCTGTGCAATGTCGGCAACCACTATCAAGGCTAAGGGATAAAGCGCCCCAGGTAGTGGAAGTGATACGGCGTATCAGCTTCGGCCGGCATGGGTAGAAAAGTGAAAGACTCTGCTCCGACACGGGGGCCGGGGCGGGCAGGATCAATTGCAGCGGATTGGTGAAATTGTTACTGTAGTAGTATGAGATGTCGCGTACGTGGAAATGAGCACGGTTGTTGCGACGGTTAGTTGGAATTGATGGTGAAAGACAGGGAGGTGGTAGAGGGCAAGGGATTATTATTGAACGGATGATGTAGGTGGTTTAGTTTTACCCGGACAAGCAATCTTCGGCCAAGCGTCCCACCTGCAGTTTGCATTCATCATTCTCAGCAGGTACTAGAGGACCCACTGTAACTCCTTAGTTCAGCCCTCTGAGCGGCGCAGCTCAAAATTGTGGGACGTGTCATAAAGATGGGGCACTAAATGAACGGCTAAGTGAATTGTACTTACCCCCGATGCACCAATTACGGAATACAGTACTTTGTACGTTCGTACCTTAGGTACTTCCTATTCACCTATACGTGAGCAGAATATCCTTCCAAAAGGCCCGGATGTAAATATATATATAGGTACCTTACCTTTCTTGGAGGTGCAAAGACAATCAATTCGGTAAATAACAAGAAGTGGGAACCAATCTGATTACTTAACAGATACGAATCCGTAACGAAGTAATTATAAACAATTGGCTAGCGATAGAAGTTCTTCTTGTTAGTGTGGGGCGAGTACGGATTTATTGCCTTCATAATCCATACCTAGTACCTACACCACGGAGACAAAACAAACAAACAAAAGAGTCGACTATTAGGCACCTCCCGTAACGCCTCCTGGCCTCCCGGAATTTATGAGAAGGTCGCGAGCCCTGCTTCGTAGGTCTGGAGAGACAGTACTTCGTAGGGGGGACAAAAGTTTCCAGCTGCTTAATAGTACATACTCTAGACTCGCCCCATGATTATTTCACTCACAGAATTTTCAACTATCAGAAAGTTCTACATAAGACTGGTGGTCAAATAGATGATTATGTTGGGCATCAATTACAGAAAGCTCGATACTTTGTCCAAGGTACGTCCGTAGATCCGTACGAATACATCCCAAACACACATATATTCCGTAATTTGGTACACTACCTACCTACATCTTATTCAGCTTCGAACATGTGACCGAATTGTAGCGTTCGGGCAACCAAGGAGATTACAACCAGCTTCTCCTCATTATTCAAAACCACAACATTGACATGTATTATTGCTCGATGTGGTCGTAGAGATTGACGCCGCTACCCATAACAGGCAAGCTAGCAAATACCTAAGCAGAACACTTGCTCTTTACCTGCCCAAACTTGAACCTGACTTAGAAAATGAAGGAATAGGTAAAAAATACGAACGCGGAAAGTACCAAAGAGCTTGTCATCGATAGCAATCGGCTAGTCAGTTCTCCAATGGGGATTCTGTCACATACATTGCATTTACTCGCTTCTTAAGCCATTCCTCGCAGCTGATCTCCTCGTATTTCTTCTCCTCGCCTTCAGCAAGGCAGCTATCGAGTACGCCGCAGCTCTCGTTGAGGTTGAATCCAAAAAAGAAGGGCATGCTGACTCTCTCTTTCCCGCTAAAGTTCTGGGCGCGATGGATAGTGCTTACGTAGTGATCATTCGTAATGCGCTGCATATAATCGCCCATGTTGACGACAAATGTTCCCGGAATCGGCTTCGCGTTGATCCACTGACCCTGGCGATTCAACACTTGGAGTCCGCCATTGTTGTCCTGCCACAGGATCGTGAAGAAGTGGAAGTCAGTATGCGAGCCGATAGAAACCGATGTTTCTTCTTGCTCCGTTGATGACTGTGGAGTGGGCAGTGGCGGATAGTAGTTCAATGAGAGTGCGACATCCGGGTGGGTGAACTTCTCCGCAAAGAAGTCTTCAGGTAGGTCGAGCGACAGTGCGAAAGACTTCACCAATGCTCGCGCCACGGGAAAACATGAGCGGAAATAACGCACAATAGCCTCTTTAAAGTGCGGTAGGTTTGCTGTCGCATCCCAGTGGAAATCCTCACACTTCAAATGCCGGGCAATGTGAGGTGGAATGGCAGCCAGATCGGGCACCGAAGAGTCATATCTAGGGTCGTACGTCCAAGAGAACGTCTCCCGCAAATCTACTGGCTCGAAAGGATTGACGCGTTGCGACTTTGGCGGCTTGTAACCATTAAAGTACTGGGATTGGCTGAGGTCGGCACGCATCTTGATCTCGAGCGGCTGACGGAAAAATTCAAGGATTCTCTGACAAGCCTCTTCCATAATCTCGGACGGGATGCCATGATTCTTGATGTAGAAGAACCCATTGCTACTGGCGGCTTCTCGGATTGATTTGGCAACGTTTACTCGATCGGCCTTTGACGCACTAAAGATGCCAGAGACGTCAATGACAGGAATCTCCGATGGGAGAGCATCACGTAAAGGCGTTTTCAGCACAGTTCTGGTTATAGGGCCATTGCCAGAAGCAAGCCGCAACTGAGTGGTAAGATGGGCGTCTTGGGAAGTTTGAATTGTATCAAGGCTAGCGAAAGCCATCGAATTCGTTCTTTACTTAGAAGTAGTCACGCTTCAGATTTCCTTTGTAATGAATATATTGAGAGATAATTGCTGTTGAAACTGTTGAAATGCGTTAGGCTCGGGTACCTTCAGATACCATTAGATACCATCGCTGAGACACTACCTACGAGGTCGACCATTGGAACCAATGAGGAATCGACCCTTCCTTCTTCGGTGGTTTCCGAACGCGGGGACGATCTCATCGCCGTTTGACCGAAGCTGAAGTGCCATAACCCGCTTTCCGTACATTGACCGACTCGAATTGGCCAATGGAAAATTACAAAAATAAAGAAAGAGTCGATCATTCATAGACTAAGCAGTGCAAAAAAAGGACAAAAGGAAAGACCATGATTTCGCCCGGACTTGAACCGGAGACCTTCAGTGTGTTAGACTGACGTGATAACCAACTACACCACGAAACCATATGGATGTTTGTCTTGATCGCATGGCATCCCGTCGAGCCAAGACTACTCAATAGTAGCCCTCAGCTTCCAGACGTTTGTATCTGTCGGATTCTGTCCCACACTGATGTGCGTCCCTTTGTCGCCCATTCACCTCTTATCGTAATGGGAGTAGGTACTCGAAGTCGCAGATTCGGGATGATGTCGTCGATGCAAATCTGAAGCAGATGAGGACCGAAGCAGCTTTTCACGTTTACGAAGACTACCTAGGTAGAGATGAATTCTGGCCGGCAATGGTTTTTTGTTATTTGCTTTATGGATTCATCACTCTGCTCCGAGATGGCGAATTCAGAGTTCCTGTGCATTGATGCCGTCCATACTTATTGACAAGGGCGTGCTGTATCTAGGTAGGTAGGTACCGTGTACATTACCTTAGGTACCTAGGTATTTGATTTGATCTACCTACATACCTCATAGGAAGGCAGGTACTTTAGGTACGTACCTACCTAGGTATATTGCATACCTACCGTGGTAGGACCTACATTTTATATGGAATTGGCATTGCTGGAATACACCAGGTGCCTCATTCCTCGAAGAGATCGATGCAATGGACGGTGAGCTTTGGCTTGCGTCGTGTATGAAGTTCTTTCAGTAGGTAGGTACTGGACGGAATTACCGCTACCTACCTACACTTGGTACCTAGTCCGTACTTACTTAGGTACCTACCTACCTTACTTACGTAGGTACTTAGGCATGTACGGAAATAGTGGCAGGTAGGGTTGCATAAGCATCCCCACAGTAACCCCACGTTGCGGACCCGCATGGTCCCATAGGTGTACCTATCGCGGATGTACTTAGGTACCTTTGGCCTTGTGGGTATGTACGTCCGTACCTTGAGTACTGTAACCTTTACGAATAGGTACATACGGACGTACATACGTCCGTACCTATACGTAGGGTAGGTACCTACCTACACCTTTAAGTAGGTACTTACCTTAGTAACCTAGGTAGGTACGTTAGGTAAGGAACTAGTGTGGATACGGTACTTACACTGTGGGTACCTGAGTCCCTGGGCAGGTGAGTTTTTGGTGGTCAATCTCCACCGCATTCCATCCAATCCAATCGTACCTTATTGGACGTCCTGGCCCCTTCCCCTGCTCCCCTCCACCAGCATTGAACCCCACGCCCGGGCTCTGGTGAGGGATGTAACAAACTCCATAACGAAACAACTCTTTTCTCTCGATCAGCATTAGATAAACAATGTATTGAGTGGCCTGCCTCTCTGCGCCTGCTGCCTAATTCTTCCTGCGGCTGCTTTTGGTTGCTGCTTGCATTGACGGCACTTGTCCTTCTTTTTCCGGTGCCTTCTCTGCATACGCTCTATGCACCCAGCCTGTCGAATCCTTGCAAGTTGGGACAGTTCCTGCTGATATTCAGCTCTGCCATCTTTTCTTTCTCCTGAAGCACATGCTGTGTCTGCCTGGGCTAGTTGGCGCTTCATCGAATTCTCGATCCTGGGCGCTCCTTTGCCCGTTCTGAATCCTACATTTCGTCTAAATCCCCAGTCTCACCGCAAGCACAGTCACAACGTGGACCGTTGTATGACCTTACACTCTTTCGGCCTCGGTTATTGATAATACACCCAAATCCGTATTTCACGACGGCTCGGTTTTATCTTCCTTCCGTTTAGATCTTGGGAACCTATGTAGCGATCACCTCACCTCGCAATCCCGACACGATAACGCATAACGAATTGACGACTCACACATATCAGGATGTCGGAACGAAACTACGATGACAGTAACGAGGCTTTGGACCCCGAACTTCTTTACACGAAGGAATATTGTATTGGTTCGGGCCCTGTTGTCTCGGTGGACGGCGAGGATCGCTGACTTTGTTTACGTAGGAGGGGGAAGCTTTGGAAAGGTTTACAAGGGGTAAGTTATCCGGCAGAAGGGCCCATGGTGCGCAATTAACTAATATCCCTTTGAAAGGGTCGAGAAGCGGTCAGGCGAGGCGGTGGCTATTAAGATCATCGACATAGAAAGCGCCGAGGACGAAGTAGAAGACATCATACAGGAGATAGCTATCCTGTCCGAACTCCAGTCACCCTACGTTACGAAATACTATGGCTCTTACGCAAAAGGCGCGGAGCTATGGATTGTTATGGAATTTTGTGCTGGAGGTAGCTGCGCCGATCTGATGAAGCCAGGCACAATTGGGGAAGATTACATCGCTATCATCATCAGAGAGTTACTCCTTGGCCTGGAATACTTACATGCAGATAAGAAACTCCACAGGGACATTAAGGGTATAGTATCATTTCCTCACGCCGGGCCCGATGTGGCAATCACTGACAAGCGGGTTTTGCAGCGGCCAACGTTTTACTTGGGTCCAATGGACAAGTCAAGCTGGCTGACTTCGGCGTTTCGGGGCAGCTTTCTGCCACCATGACTAAGAAGAATACCTTTGTGGGGACTCCTTTTTGGATGGCTCCGGAAGTTATCAAGCAATCGGGTTACGATCACAAGGCAGATATCTGGTCTCTGGGTATCACTGCCTTAGAGCTTGCCAATAGTGAGCCGCCTTATGCGGACATCCATCCGATGAAAGTGTTATTTCTTATCCCAAAGAATCCCCCACCAAGGCTAGAGGGAAATTTCACCAAGACATTCAAGGACTTCATTGAGGCTTGTTTACAACGAGATCCTAAGGACCGTCCCTCAGCCAAGGAGCTTCTAAAGCATCCTTTTGTTCGCAAGGCTAAAAAGACGAGCTACCTTACTGAGTTGATCGAGCGATATCAGCGTTGGAGTGCGACGCACAAACAAGATGATGAGGAATATATTGAAGAGGGAGAGGTCATGCAGGAAAATCCGGTGAACGAGGATATGTGGGATTTTGGTACCGTTCGCATGGTTGGCGAAAGAGGTGGCGTGGTTCATCGGCCGGGACTAAACGCATTAGATGAATCTACCAGGAATGTGCGCGCATCGAGATTTGCAGAAGAGGACTATGGTGAGAGCCCAAGAGGATCGTCTCCCAGCAAAGTCCAAGCTCATAATTTTGCCGATTCTTCCGTTTCGAGTACACTCAAAGGGCTCAACGTTCCGACACTAGGCACTTCACGACATGCTTCCCCTCAACGGAAGCCGGTCCCAGGTAGCGTACTACTTTCGCCTTCGAAGATCGATCTTCCACCCTCCCCCCCGAAGCACGCATTTGATCCCAGCGCTTCGGGTCCAGTCGCGAGGCAAACACCCCTAGTGCCCACAACGGCTTCGATTGACTACAACCAAGCTGTACAAGAACATTTGAATCAAGATATGAGCATGATGAATATTACAGGTCAACAGATGCAAACAGCGAGCCAACGACCATTTCCTCCATCTCAGTCACAATCGCAAATGCAACAATCTCGCCTGCCCTCTAAATTTACCCCGATGCGTCTGCCTGAAATTCCGCCTTACCGTGGTGCACAATCGCAAATTCCCATACAAAAAGCTGTCAACCCGCAACTCACTTCTAATTCACAGGCATTCGCATCCAAGGCGCAGCCCAAACAGCTACCCCCCGCACCGGAAAGTTTTCCGTCACCGGCACCGGCCAACCCCAACGGTGAGCTAGATGCTCTAAATGACGTGATATTCCCTGCCCTTGAGGAAGCCCTTAAGCGCAGACAGATACGTCTACAGCAATTATACCGGAACGAAAAGGTTGTGACGCCTCAGCGGCAGCGTGCCGAGGCGGCTCACGACAAGATTAGAAAGCATGTCTACAAACTTGCGAACGTCTGCAAGGAACTTGATCGGCTAGACAAAGCCGAACCGGTTGGCATGGGCAAAGATGTAGGTACTTTTCTTGAAGGCTTGCTGGAGGAAATACTGGTCCGAGTCGAGCCTCTTGACGAGGAGGAGCCGGAGTGAGTTCTGTGGGATATGGAGTCCTTGTGCGAGGCAGATGTGTCTACCATGAAGCAAGCGGCTTTGTTCTATCACTTTGACATGGATTCAGCAACATATGAAATATATGCCGATCTCGACATGACCATGATCACTCCTTTCAGCATGTTTGTTGCATTAATTCTTTTTCGCATGTGTACTCTTCCTCCCTCAACGCCGGATTATAGGACCAGCTACGGATTAAATGGAAACGTAATAGCATTTCATACCGCAATTCTTGCCATGGCCTGATAGCCAGCCTAGCTTTTTGATTTCTAACAGTGTCTTTTATTGTATGTTTGGCAGTATCTTCATGGTCTCAATCTAGCAATGTCACTGTGTTCTGCGCAATACATCGAATTATGTATGCCACGGATCCGCGCTCACCACTCAGTCGCGTTTGCCGTCCTCTCCGTCAACTTGAACCAGCTCTGCTTTATCCGAAGATCTGCTCTTAACCCTCGAAGTCCACAGAGACCTGAGTCTTTGCTGCATGGTAAGCTTTTTGGGCTTGGGCTCAGATGGCCTCATGCTTTTAGTAGGCGAAGGAATCGTGTTAGATTCCTTCTTGCCGTAATATTTGTCCTCATAGACACTGCTCGTCCGGATATTGGTGTCGCTCGAGTTGAGTAGCTCCTTCTCCTTGCCTTTGGCCTCCTTGACACTAGCAATCTGCATGTTGGCGTCGCTAGCATCAATCGCCTCCTTTTCCTTGCCCTTGCTTCTCCGAGTGGTGTCGAGACTGCATTGACTCTCACTTTCGCGGATTGCCGGCGGCGACTGATTGTTTGACGATGGAAGGACATTATCGCTGCTATGTCTTGAGAGTGGTGTCTGAATCTCAGACGGGGACGCGACATCCTCGTCGCGCAGGATGATCATCTCGGGCATCAGCCAGAGCAAAATCCTGTCTTGGAATAGGAGCAGATGGTGCTCGCAGTGATTTTCGTAGACCTCGCGCAGCCGCCCCACATAATACCAATACAACTTCTCGAAGTCGCGGTCTTTTTCTCTGCGCGTTTTGTTCGGCGATGCCTGGTGCCTGCGCAGGAGTTCGCGGGTGTTCCAGGCGTATGTCTCGTCGAGTTTTTCGCAGGTTCTCGTGTATCTCTGGATGTCATCTGAAAGCTGTGAGGTGTGAGAAGTTGTTTCAGACATGTTCTTTGATTTTCATGATATGATGAGGATAAAGGAGGTTATCATTTGTATTTGAGTGATGATTTAGGATTCGAACGCAGTTAACCTACAAAGGCTTTATAATAGCAGCGTGCGCACCCACATTGTGAAGGGTCGCATGCGGGATGAGTTCCTACCGGCGTGTTTTGGTTTTGGAGATGAATTTGCGGCGTCCAGTTGCGATTTGGGGGGCGAACAGAGCTGTCACCACGCAGGACAAGATTGTCGGCAGAAGAGGCGCAATCGCAATCATCCCCATGTGGACATGAAGCCTGGTAATGAACATGGATGCTGGCTCCTTTCTTCGGCAGCGCTCTCGCCGGATTGATCGGCGGAGCAGGCATGCGTAAGGAATTCATATACCTAGCGGTATCAAATGTTCTAGTATCGCTCTGTACGCGAGCATTTTGCAACCCCCTGTACCGAGAAGCACTGGCGGCCGCGGCCACCATTGCTCCAGCATTCATGAACATGGAGACCGAGGCGTCGGCCATGGCTCACTGTAATTGTAAGGGAGAGGAGTGTAGACTACCTTATGTCTGGTATTAGTAAGATTGTCTCGATTATAGGGATTGTTTGTGAGTGACTGTTCGGTGATCGTGACGAAAACTACATAATACTTACTTACAAGGAACCGAAAGGACGGACTTTCCGGACCTCAAGGTTTTTCTGCTCCATGTGACTGCAGATTTGACTTTGCAGTCCCCATGGAAGTAGAGTTCAAAATATACGTGATTCCCCTGTCAGGGAGAGGCCTGCCTGGTCATTGTTTGCTCAGTTGGTAAGTAATCCATACGAACGTATAAATGCTACGGATTACCGGTACTACTAGGTGCCTTAGGTATGAAATATGTACGTCCGTAAGTGCACGGGATTCGGAAGACTCATGGTTCAATGCATTCATTCACTTTCTTGGTTGCTTATTACATAGTTAGGCATTCTTGATCTTGTACGGACGTACAGCGGAGGTAATACTGTACACAAGGTGATGTACTTGATCGCATCTCGAAAAAGCACTGGCCGATGAAAGTGCGACTTCACGATCTTCAATGCGTAGAGAAATTTCGCAGACGCGTACGGATCCGTATAAGGTGGAATGATGGCGCGCTAGCGTGACCAAAGCCGAGGAAGAGAATTCTTACCGGCCTCTACCGGCCTCTTCCGGGGCCTGAAAATTTGGCCGTTCGTCCGTTTCAATGCCTATAGCCGCGATATGCAACCGTCAAGCTTCGTTAAATAGGTACAAGTACCCACTTATCACTTACCTTACCCACCTAACCTGCATTATACACTAAACTGGATATGTGATGAATGTTTTGCGCCATTTGCAGCCTTTCCTTTCTCAAATCTCAATTCGCGTTGGCCCTCTTACTTACAACCTTTGACCCTCAGACCTCTCAACCCCTCGTGTAGCTTCTCATGCAGCTCAACTGAGCCGCTGCTCTTCACTCTTCTTTCTCCTTGAAATACTAGATCGTCGAAACCATGTTGTCACGGAGCTCTACCAGAACTGCTCAGGTATGTCTTTTACAGATCAATTAATCCTTCTATTCCACCCCACTTCTCGCTTTCACATGCTTCGACAACAGAGATAATGGCTCACCAGTCTTTTTTTTTCTTCGCCTCTGTAGCGCCTTGTGCGAGCGGCTTCTCGCCAATCAAACTTCCAAAATGTCACGCGATCCTTCGCTACCGTCGATACCGAAACCTTCAAGCCCACCAAGTTCGGTAGCAAGTACACTGTCACGCTTATTCCCGGTGACGGCATTGGTGCCGAGGTGGCAGAGAGTGTCAAGACAATCTTTAAGGCTGACAGCGTTCCTATCGACTGGGAGCAAGTTGATGCTTCTGGTGTTGACAGCGGTGCTCCTGGCAGTGCTGAGGATATGTTCCGCGAGTCTGTGGCTTCTCTTAAGAGAAATAAGCTTGGATTGAAGGGTATCCTCCACACTCCCATTAGCCGATCCGGCCACCAAAGTTTCAACGTCGCCATGCGACAGGAGCTCGACATCTACGCTTCCGTTTGTCTGATCAAGAACATCCCGGGCTACGAAACCCGCCACAAGGATGTCGATTTGGTCATTATTCGTGAGAACACCGAGGGTGAATACAGTGGCTTGGAGCACCAGAGCGTTCCCGGCGTTGTCGAGTCGCTCAAGATCATCACCCGTCACAAGTCCGAGCGGATCGCCAAGTTCGCTTTTGCCTTCGCTCTTGCCAACAACCGCAAGAAGGTGACTTGCATTCACAAGGCCAACATCATGAAGTTGGCAGATGGTCTCTTCCGCAGGACTTTCCAGGCTGTTGCTGCTGACTACCCGACTCTCGAGATTAACGACATGATCGTGGACAATGCTAGTATGCAAGCAGTCTCAAGGCCCCAGCAATTCGATGTGATGGTCATGCCCAACCTGTACGGAGGCATCCTGTCCAACATTGGTGCTGCTCTAGTAGGTGGTCCCGGCATCGTTCCCGGCTGTAATATGGGACGGGACGTTGCCGTGTTCGAACCTGGCTGCCGACACGTTGGCTTGGACATTAAGGGTAAAGATCAGGCCAACCCGACCGCTCTGCTCCTATCCGGCACTATGCTTCTCCGCCACTTGGGCCTGGATGACCACGCAAACCGCATCTCTAAGGCCGTCTACAGTGTCATTGCCGATGGGTAAGTTATTGGATTATTCAAATACATTGTTTTAAGAAATTTCTTTGCTGACAAGCCACACAGCAAGCACCGCACACGCGACATGGGCGGCGACGCGACCACCCACGAGTTCACCCGCGCCATCTTGCAGAAGATGGACTCTATGTAAACGAAAAAGAAAAAAAATTATAGAACGGAACTATTTTTATCCTATACCCAACCCTATACCAACTCACCCATCCACTGTGCAAAATCGACAATAAAGAAGGGCATAGAACGAGTACCACGGAGATACGCCAGGCGACGACCGGGTCCAAAACTGTATATTAGGTAGATTAGGTAGGGGCATTGTAATGCTTTTCGTGCAGTTCATGCGTGTGCTTTACCTAGGTCGAATTCTAAGGCAGTCTTATCAGAATATTCATCCTTCACCTATCTTTTGGATATCCTGTACGAGTTTTCAGGTTTTTTGACGTTATACTATGAGGTCTCCTTGTGAACTTGCTTCTCTGCTTGTGAAGTATACTATACACATATAGATGCTAGCAGCACGGGTCAGAGTTAAACGTTTATACTTGAGTTGATGGCTTTCATATTTAACTATGTAGGTACCTAGGTACACTTGAGTGACAACAGCCATCCAAGTATCCAATATTTACCCAGTGCAAGCTTTATCCTTACCCTCGTCAAGAAATGCACCGTGTTTCCGGCTGTCTATCCAATCTTCGCACCTGGTTTCCACATGCCGCGTCATCGAGACTGCATTGACATGCCGCATATCCCGAAGTCATACAGTAGTAAGTGAAGAAATCCCGCTCTCAAATGACTGTAGCGCGAAAGCAGGTATACCCTACCCTGTAGGCAAAAAGAGGCCCCAAAGGTCCGACATCCCTGAACGACTTACGTACGCACTCCCTCAACACTATACCGCGACTCCCGGTCTCGAAAGCGCAAAATGGCCGATCATAATCGGCTGCCCCAGTCTATGCAACTGCGTATCGAGCTCCTCCCACGTGGCAAAGTGCTCGAAACCGAGTTTCTCGAGCACGCGCTGACTGCCCGTGTTATACGTCGCGATCTCCGCGACCACGAGCTCCTCCCTCTCCCCTTCTCTTCCATTTAACGTGGAAGGATGTGTGGAGATTTGTACTTCCTCCCTTGGTAATGCCCACCAGGCGCCCAGCAACGCGCTCATCGCCTCCGTCGCGTACCCCTGTCCCCAGTGCCGCGGGTGCAGCTTGTAGCCGATTTCGGGCCAGCCGAGCGATCCGTGGATGCTGTGGATGCCGCCGTCGCCGATCAGCTCTCCTGTCGTGGCGAGGAAGATGCCAACGATGAAGTGCTCGCTTGGTGGTGTTGTGAGGTCGTTGAGCGCGTTTTGCGTTGTGCTGATGTCGGTGTCGGGCGTGCCTAGACTGCTCTCGGACATAAATTTTGGGTCTTGCCGGAGCAGGAAGTAGGCTTGTAGGTCGAACTGGGTCAGTGGGCGGAGGAGGAGGCGGCTGGTTTGGATTGTTGCTCGCTGTGCTATTGGTGGGAGTGGGAGGAGAGGAAGTGTCGTTTTTATTTCGACTTTTGGAGTGGATGGGCTGTTAGATGCCATTTTTTGGGGGGGGGGGGATTTTTTGAAGATTTTGCTTATGGATCTTGGCTGAATTCTCGAAGTCGAAATTCGTCTTCATTGTGTCTTTCAATTTTCTCTTCTATTGCTGACTGCCTGAAGAAAGAAATATATATTATATAATATACATTTGCGATTGTACCACTTGTCGAGTGACTCACACCGCGATGCATCTGGCCTACAATGTGCTTACCAGCCCTCATCGTGTTCCACAAACATGTAGGTAAGCTGAAAACACTGCACAGCCCGTTTTGCTAGGCACTATTGATCTCTAAGCCGATGTATCATGTCTCGCCGAGGCAAAGCCCATTGTGAGGGTGCCGACATTGTTGTAAATCACGGAATAGGGCCAACCCCCCGATCCCCGAACTTAAAACATTTCCCCAACCGACATGTCGGGCAGATGAGACCCCCTATGGGCCGATACTGTGCACGGCTTTGAACCCTGACGGCCTTGCATCTTGAAGCTGCGTGGCCCAGGGATATCCACGTGTAAAGAGTGGGATTTGGCCATAGTTTATGTCCGTTGAAGCGGCTTCCGTAGTTCGATAGCGTTTTTCAGATTCGGGGTAAAAGCACATGAGCAGCAAGTTTGAGCATATTAAGTGGATTTGCACACATTCCTGAACTCATTTCATGAGTTACCGTTGTCCTTCCCTTTGCCTTTGCCCCGAAGTGGACTTTCTGACTTTGAGATGTGCGAACTCTAAGTGTTGTATTCAAGTATTTAACTGCATGGCGTATTTCTCTCTCTCCTCTCCCCTCCCCTCCCCTCTCTTCCCTCTCCGTCCCTCCCTCTCATTGCTTTCTCCCAGTTACGCCCCTCGAAGCTCATAGCAACGCCTTTCAATCTACCTAGTTATTCGTTCTTCTTTCTGAAATATATCTACCCCGTAGTTCATTGAATCACCAACAATGGAGCTAAGGACCACAAATCTGCCGGTGCCCAGAATGGGTCTCCATCATCCTCGCGATGGCCCCCGTACATACGGGACTGCGATGGAGCTTATGTTTCCAACGGCTCGCCCGCCTCCACCGATCATGGAAGATGAAGATCCGCAGCCAGGTGTAGGGTACGGGGAACTCACCCACCGGCAGCTCCTCCGGAAATATATAATTCTTAAAACGATCCCTCGGCTAGCTCTACCAGCGGCGATAATTACTGGCTGTATCTTCATTATTGGGTGTATAGTCGGTCTTGTCAGGCTCATTCGGACGCTTATGCGAGAGACAGTGGTATCGTCGGATCCGAAAGAATGGATGGACAAAATCAAGACTGAATACTACGACCCATGTTATCTCGGCTGCGACAATTGTAAAGATCCCTCCTACTCGTATAACGCCTGCCGAAAGACGGCCAGCATCCTGAAGAACAACAAAAACATCACGTGCGACGCCATGAAGATTTGGTTCTGGGAGGATCGTTACCCGCAAGCATGTCTCGAAGCCGCCGGCAACGAATTATACCAAAGGGCCGTCCACGTAATGCAAAAATCCTACTGGAAGCTGTTGATCCTCATCTTGCCCGTCCTAGGCTTTGCCTATATCCTCGGTTGGTGCGTCCGCAAGGGGTGGATGAAGATGACGGCCGACATGAAGGCTAATGGGGAGAAAATGAACCATCCAGGCTGGGACGACCCCAATACGGCACCCCCTGATAAGGAAGACGACGTCGAGATAGCAAGGAGAAATACAAGAACATATCGCGCCAAGAAGATCATCTTGGTTTTCCTGCCGCTTTTCTTACAGGGGGCGAGGGCCTACATTTGCGCCAAGCACGACCCCAGCGCGGACGCGTACTTGACGAACCAGAACCGGACAATCTTCGTGCACGTCTACAGCTGGTACAGCGAGTGCATCGAGGGCCAGGGATGCACGCCTTTCCTATGCATCACGTCGCCCTGCGAACCCAACCGCGTCCCTACGAGATGCGGATTCGGCGGCTTGGAGCCGTGCGATAAGGACCCGAGCATGAACTGCGGTCCTCTGGTTTTCTCCCGGAGAAGGCCGGAGCACTACCTAGGCAGAATCATGCCGCAGGTCACCGGGTGCGGTTTCAGCGTTTCCGAAACAGACTTTCCGGCCCCCCAGCTGCGCCTCGCGAACCCCGGACTGGAGCAAAACTGGCTCGTGAGAATCGATGTCAATGGATACAATGTGACGGATCCTCGGGAGACGGATTCGGAAATTCGGTGCCTTCACGATATCGGGGACTGGAAGCCGTTGGATTTCGACATAGACGAATGGCTTGCCCAATAGGCCTCATACATAACTCTTTATTTGAGTCGAAGAATAGGGGATGAATGAATGTAATGTGTGGCATTTTGGATCGATCATATGTTATTGTTATCGCGGAGCTTGGTGAAATAGATGGATGGATAGATTCTTGTCTTAATATTCTTCACCCAATCTTACTTATAGCGGCCGTGCCGCTCGCGGCCAGTGATGAGATGAGATAAGATCTCAAAAGCCGAACTTAAATACGAAGAGGAGCTGGTAATACATGGCTTGGGGGGGGGTTCAGGCATCGATGCTGTCGGTTACCGTATTTTTCCATGATCAAACATGAAAACTATCAGCAGACAATCAAGTTCACCTAGTATATGCGCGTTAGAAAATTCCACCCATCTACCCTATGTACTTATATACATATTCGTCTGCGTAGGCAACGGAATTCCGTGAAATGCGATGCACCTGTTCGTATACCCACCGGTAGGAATTAAGCAATTGTCTTTCTATCCTACAATGGAGAGTCATCGGGCCACAAAGTCTCACGGTCAGCCCGTGTTTACTACCTATCTAGTTGAGTTGGGCTAGACGTGGAGGTGTATCTGTAACTTGTATGTTATGTTGGCTATCTCCAACTCGCAAAATGTCTCGAATGTATCAGCTGGCTGAGCGTGATGAAGAAAATACTCCGCACTCTCTCGTTCACGAGTCCCTCTGCTATACGGAATAGGTAGGCAGTTATCTAGAATGTACTTTACTGGATAGCAGCCGAGGCAAATACCTAACAACATACATACATACATACATACAAAATCACTCACAGCCCCGAGAGCTGAAGGCGTCCTGCAGCAAGTCAGTCATCTTCAGCTGCAGCCACTCAAAAACAGGTAAGCGGAAATTGGCCCACTGGATCAGACCGACAGTCTGATTGTGAAGGAAATTCGTACTCCAGTGGGTAAGAGGTAGGTACACCACATGCACTAATGTACGGATACATCCCTCGATCCGTGGCCCCGACGAAATGGGGTAGACGAATCCTCCCGAGCAGAGCATTCTGCATACGACCTACGTACGTACCTACACTAAGAATAACACGACCCTTGAAGGATCCTTACCTTCGTTATGTACGTCACCGAGTCCTCTTTAAGGCAAACCAATCATTCCCTTTCTACCTCACAGACCTGACCGTCGATCTACAATTTACATACGGACGTACTTAGGTATTCCGTACTACAGAATAATACTTAAAACCTAGGTAGTAAGTAGTAGTAGTCAGTCAGGTACCTGAACGTACGTAGCGAAATGAACCTCATCCCTGTAAGGCCGACCGCCTGCGGTAACGGGCTCCAGCACGAGTCTCTACTGGATTTTCCCACGCCCCCCTCCGTTGCTTTGCCGTTTATTATGCTTGTATCACTTTACTCGCCTATCATCTCTCTCTCTCTTTCTCTCTCTCTCTCCCTCTGTGTGTGTGTGTGTGTGCGCGTGTATATGTGTGGGTGCGTGCGTGCGTGTGATCTTCCCTAAGCCGTTAGCAAATGTCTCTCCTCCTCACCCGCTAGGTATCTCTACCCACATATATTTTTTCGTGTTGCCCGCACATTCTGGATGTCATTTTTATCTCAGAGAGGGCGCGGAATTATAATCTGACGTGGGAACGGTCCAGCCTAGCACTAAAATTCCCCGACTCAGATAACCCAAGACTACCCGGGCTAGTAAGGACTATACTTTAAGACCGCTGGGCTTACGTGAGTAGCGTAATGCGATTCATTGTCCGTCTGCTACCGAGTCGGATCCCACATAAGTCCCTCTCTTCTAACTTTTAGCTGGCCAACTCAGCCTTGACATCTCATACAATGGCGGAGGAAGTAGAGCAACTCCTGCTCGCCCCGTTTAGGGATATTGTTGAGAAGGGTCGAACGGCCGTTAAGAATGCCGAATGTACCGACGACGAGGCCCCAGGCCTCATGCTCAATGTAGCACAGAAGCTGATGAGGGAGGGTGAGAGGGCGCTGAAGAACATTGAGCCCGTGGCCATGATGAATTACGAGGAATACGGATATCAATTCATTGACGCAGTCAAAGAGAACGGTCCGATTTCTCCCCACATACCTACCTAGTTCCCTCGACGACCTGGTTTCGGATAGGTTACTAATACGCGAACTCCAGATGATATTGCGCGGTTTCGCAAGGAACTTGTTGAGTTGCTGTGGGAGTTCGATGATTATGTAAAAGTAGAAGATTTTGACGCCGGCAAGTTTGACGAGCTTCAAAAAGCTTCAAGAAAGGTTGCGCCCCAGATATGGGAGGCCCTAAAGCGCATGAAGCTTCTGGCCCATGCGCCAACCTTGATATCTCCACCTCCTTCGGACTCTGAGGTACCCATGAGTATGACTTACCTGTCCACGACCTCAAAGCGAATATAGGCCCATTGAACAATTGGGCGTGCGCTTAAATGACCTGCTAACACAGAAGCAGGTCCAGACGCTACTAGCCTTTGGCGCAATTCAGACACGTTGGGCTCCCAGACTCACACCACCCTTTCCGACAGGACAAACTCGCGTCATTCTGGGCCCTCGGACCCACCGCCTACTCCGCCTTCAGCGGATCCTTGGCAAATCAAGAGGGCATCGGTGATGGTGTACTCGAATGAGGAGGATAGCTGTGAACAACGGCAACTAGCCGTACCTGATTCACCAACCATCCCGACAACGCAACTGATCAGCTTGGAGGAGAAATTTATGCGCTGTTTACAATGTCTCGAGAATGACTGCAACTTGCACAATGGGCCGGAGCTACCAGTCAAAACGGAAAAACATGCCCCAGCTGAACTACTTGTCCCAGAAAACTCTCAGGCCCGGCCGTCGGATAGGGGAAGCTGGCCGTCACCCCTGAAACCCCGCAGATGGACAGATTCCACTCAGGGTTCGACTGAGTTCGTGCCGGTGCCCCCTCCACGTTCTGAAAGACGATACACCCATGCCCCTGAGGGTTCCAGACCACGTCTCAATCTAGGGCATGAGGCTCCTGGCCACCTGATACCAAGTGCAACATTCCCAGTGGCCGGGAACCTGTCGCAAAATGGTACTGGCGGTGTAGACATCTCCAGCGCTCGAGAAGCCGGTCTGCAGCAGGGAAATATCGTCCATCCCCTGACAACGTCAATGGCACATCAAAAATCTCCCGCTTACCTCCTCTCGTCACAGCACACGCCCTCGACCGAATCTATCAACAGTTCCGTATTCGACGTGATCGACGCACTGGCTCCGGCAAAGAACACAGTACCAACTCACCAGGAGTCTTCCAGACCCCCCAAATCCCCAAAGTTGACCTCTTACCAGCGGACTGGTTATGCCCAGCCGGGGTACCCAGGTCCCCCGCCCCTCCACCAAATCCCTCTCATACCGCCTCAACGTCGTTCTGGTACGACTAAGGCAAGTCAGTCGCCGGGTGCTCCTGGTTCGGACGAGGGCCTGGTACCCGTTCAAGCGGAACTCCCCGCTTCAAACGAGGCCGCCGCCGCCACCGCCGTATCACGCCCAGAGCCCGGCTGTGCAATCACGCCCTCTAGTTCGTTTTACAGACTGAAAGGGTTCTGCAAAGGCGCGGAGGCGGAGCGCAATGGGCAGGCAGGGTTCAAGAAAATCAGGAGGCCTGTGGGTGTAAGTTGTGAAAACGTAACTCCATCCCCCTTTCCTATTGTGATATTCACTTTCACCTAGGGTTTCGCTACGGTGACAGTGGCTAAATGCAATCATTGTCTTTACGAACTTGATTACAAGGCGGTCGAGGAGGATTTAAACCATGACTGTGAGCAAACATACTCATGCGGCTTGGCCCAGAAGACAGACTAACGGGACTACAGCGTCTGCAAGCCATACATCGAACACCGTCGGCTATCGCGTGAGGATTCTTCAGAAAAGTCATCTCCCGACACGCGTGATAGACGAGCCGCTGTATGGATGCGTGTTCTGCATCCAGACCGGTCGCACCCTGGAGGAGAGCGACGCCACCGTCTTCTTCAGCAAGATGCAGCTGTGGGCGCACTTGGCGCGACATCCCAGGCCCTTACCCAAGGTCACTGGTGTTACGGCCATCGAGGAGCCCGAACTGCCTCGGAACGTCAAAGATAACTTTGACCTCCACTTCCCGCACCCACCTACGGAATCCATCATGCTGGGTGCCGCGAAGGAAGTATCTAAACTTCCCACGGCTCTCGCGATACAAACGAAGAGGATATCCCACAAATCCGTGCGCTTGCCCCCGGACCGTGGGACCGTGCTCCAGTTCGCCATCGGAGCCAAGATCGTCGGCATCGAGTTCCCGGTCAAGTATGATGGGAAGTGGGCCATAGGCTGGCACGACGGCGTGCGGGGTGCGTTCGAGACGGACACCGTGCATTTAGAGGCGCCGCCGCCAACGGAGATGAAGTCGAAGTGCATGAGCAACGTGACGGCCACGGCGCGTTGGAAATGGAGCCAGAAAGGCGATGAGCGCTGGCTTAAATTCGACAAGTGGGATATTATTAGCAATATCTCATGTGAGTCCTTTTCTCCTTGCCCGTGAGGTCATACTCGTGTCTAACCCGCCGAATGATAGGCGTCTATACCGACCACTGGTGCTGGTCTGGCACTACGGCGAAGGGATGGGGCATATTCCCACAATCGCACCTGGATCCCGAGACGATTCGGGTTCTTGACAGCAGGGACCCGGGGCTTGTCGCGAGCTACGAGAAGAAAAGCCCGCTGAAGTTTTCTTTTCGGAATAAGAAGGAATATCGTAAAACAAGCCTGCTCACCCCGCATGGACATATCGTTTGATTTGACGTCGCACGACATCTATGGCTTATCGTTCGGACATCAGCCAAGTTGATTTGGGGAGAGGCATAGAAGATTTGGTAACGCAGAGGGGGATGTGGCATCCATCTGTCTGAAGACACGCATGTACGAGGTACAATAACGTCTAGCATGCGTGTCTAGGGAACAGGCAGGCAGGCAGGCAGGCAAGCAGCAGCGCATAGGATCTGGCTTTTATCCTGTCAAAATTTTTCTCTCTCACACACTCTCTTTTCGGCTTCCTGTGTTTTTTCTTTCCTTTCCTTTTCTTTTCTTTCCTTTCCTTTCCTTTATGGTGGCGGCGATAAATACCCTTGGATATATACCAATTCTACGTCCGTATATTCCTTCTTTCTCTCGGTGCACATGCGGTTTAATCCACAGAGTACGGACGGTAGGTACCTAGTGTAACTAGTTATGGAGCTTCAGCTGGCTCCGTCTTGGCTTTTTCCCCCCCTCTTTCTCTTTGCTTTAAGGATGAGGATACCTACCTACCTACCTAGAATCTTATGACATGAGGATCCGGATCCTGAATCATGTGCTTTGGTGACCACTGACGTCGTCGACTGGGACGATTAACGGATACGAGCTAGTCCCTTCGGTGCGCTCGGTCCATCAGAACGAGGGCTAGGTAGGTACTGCGTAATTAAGAAAAGGCTCCAATGTGTGGAGCCCTTTTGTCTATTTTTTTTTTCTCGCACGGACAATATTAATCGCTCCAAAGGTTCTCCCTACTACCTAGGGTATGGTCGGCCAATCCGTGGTGAGGCCTTCTCGAAGTAGGGAGGTCTCATGTCTGGTTCACTGTGACCGTGACATAAGTACGGTTCGGTAAGGCGATAACCTCACCAGTACCTAGTGTAGGTACGGTAGGTTAGGTACCTACCTATTATTATATATGCAGCAGTCTTCTTAGGTACGGACGTACCTAGATGCTGATTATTCCCCGCCGTCATGCCATGAGACAGGCAGACTCTTACTGCAGATTTATCCGGACTACGGATCCGTAAACCGATCCTCTGAGGCGGCTGATGGTACCTAGGTTATTGCGTACGGTAAGTATAAGCACTACGCATGTAGGTAGTGCATTCATAGTGCACCTGTCTAGAAGTAAGCCCATGCTGATCGCAAACTAGGGCACTGTATGAAGGAAAAAAGGATCAGAGCTGGTGAGGGTTAAAAACAAAATGGGTTAACAGCAAGGTACCTCTTTGCGGTAGGTATGTCGGGTACCTAGGTACCACTGTATATCGAATTGAATCAATCTTAGGGCAAGGTCACAAACACCACAAGAGAAAAAAAAAAAGAGGTTATCTCATCAACGCGTGGTTTAGGGGGAACCGGTACATCCACGGGTCGCCGCCACTGCTAAAATCCACGGGGCCCCGTGTAATTACCCAGCGACCCGTAGTCGACTCAACAAGCGCCGAAAAAAACTTCTAAGGCATCTACGGATTACCAACTAGAATATTAACTTGTAAGGACAAACATTTGGTAGTATAATTCGTTATTCGTGCCACATACAGAAGAGATTGTAGTAGTAGTAATTAGTAGTGAATTATGACCTGAAATGCCGAGTCGACAGCCTAGGTATCTACCTACATAATCTACCTACTATCTATTCCGTATCTAAGGTACGGACTAGGTAGGTACGGATTAATGCTGAATACAGAATGCTGAATACAGTTTACTACTTACCTAGGTAGATTGTAGTACATTAATTACACGGGGCCCCGTGGATTTTAGCAGTGGCGGCGACCCGTGGATGTACCCCCTCCCGTGGTTTAGGTACAAGCTTACGTACGTACACTAGGTAGGTACGAAAATGTGACCATAGGAAACGTCTCTGCCAGGGGCCTCGGGGCAGAAATGGTTAGGTACCTCGGTACCTAGGTACTTACCTACTTAGGTGGAAGTGCCATCAACGGTGCTTATCCGGCAAAACGGCGGCAGACCCCACTATCTCTTCCCCACAATTTCCAACCAACGAAAATTTACGCTTTTGTCTCATCTTACTTACTTATATACTATACTTGTAACTACACTAATACAAGTATCACTTCTGTTACTGACCATGGATTGATTGACTTGCGAATTCATCTCTGTAGCCATGGGCACTTTAACACATATGTACCTAGGTAGGTGCCTAATATGAGAGGCAAAAGTACCAACTGTGTTTCTACCAATTGCAGTCGCATCGGAACCTTCCAGATCCTCTACCTACCTGCATACGGATCCGTACTTCGTACATAGTGCAGTTACCTAGTGGAGTGCTAAGGCACGCTATGTATCTACCTAGGTAAGGTATAATAATGCCTGTCGGTAATCCATAGAGTACCTACCGGGTACGGTATGCTCGAAGGGGTTTCCGAGGTGGATCCTCGAGTACTTAAAAGTATCTACGGAATACCTACCGGTAGGTAGCATACGAAGTACTTTGTACAAATAAATAAATAAACAAGGTAGGTGGTAGTAAGTATTTATTCTAAAAGGTTGAATGGGTAGGTAGGTAGGTAATAAGAACCATCTGATCTCGGGCACCTGAAATTTGATTATAACGCCCTTGTGGCTGGATGCTTGCAGTTGAGGTGACGCACTTTTTCTACCCCCGGAAGTCGGGTTGGAAAGAAATGCGTCGCTCATATTCCGTACGGATCCGAAATACTACGAGGTAATCCGTAGGTAGTGTTGGTATTGTGGCACATTTCTACTCTTCTTCTAGAGCCGACTTCCGCTGAGTTGATGCAGTGTAGGTAGCACGGAACGAAGGCAGGTAGGTAGGTAGGTACCTAATTCGGGCATCGGTCTGTTAGAGAATCATGATAGGTACGGTCCGTAAGTAGTCCGTAAGTACGGACTACTTATCTACCTATTTATTGACCCTACCCAGCTAGGTAAGTATTTCGCCGTGTGCCGAGTTGCTGTTGCTATCTATCTTCCTACCTACCTAAGATAGGTAGGTAGGTAGATGTGGTGGTGTGTGCCTTTGCCCACTAGGTATTTTGCGTGCCCGGCGTACCGGGTTCACCACGTGTGGATCCTTTGCCTACGTAGTCCGCAGGCCACAGATTATTTACCTATGCAATCCGTATACCTATGGTAGGTAGTCCGTAGTCCATACAGACACACAGAATAATACGGAAAACCTACTTTAGGTATTCCGTAGTTTAGGTAGCTTGTCGATAAGTATGTAAACCTCATTAGGTAATACCGCAAGTTTGCTGACAGCGTCTCGATTTATGTTCCTAGCCTACCTAGTCAAGTCAGCCTGACACTGCAAAGATGGTTGATTGCTCAATCAATTGTGAATTAAACTAGTACCTACTGTAAGTCCGGTTAGGCTGCGGCAATAGGTACTACTTACCTATGTGGTGTAATCCGTACTCAGTACTTATTACATACTGCGTAAATAGGTTAGGTATCTGGGAGGTGGCTGTGCATATCCACATTCAAAGAAAGAAAAAAAAAAAAAAAAAAAAAAAAAAACAGGGTATATATGTAAAACATCTGCACAACACCTCTCTAAAATCTACACTAGGTACCAGAATCAATCTCACCCGGGGTAGTTTTGTTGTTGGCGGGCTAAAGATGATGTACTTGCGCTACCTTCTCTACACTATTCCTAGATTGTCGTCGTGCTGTAAGTTCGCCGCTGGTCTTAGCTACCTGCACTAGTCAAAATGCCAAGACGTCTGACCTCAAACGATATTTCATCTTGAGTCAACATTCCAAGTCCCCGATCGTTATGATATAATTAGGCACGTTTAGGTAGGAAGCTTTTCATTGGGGAGGACCAGATATATATCTCTCTCTCTAGTGTACCTACCCATGTGATCCCTTCCTATGTACACTACCACCTAACCGAGGTGTAGGTATTAGGTACGGTAGCGGGATTGAAATATCTGAGCTGGTTCATGAAGGGACTACGGACGTACGGTGGCGTATGACATTGTTTTGTGCACTACTTCGTACATTCCAGTAAAAATTGTCTTGTAGATAGGTACAACAATCCTTACCTACATCCTTAAAGGTAGCTTGGTTACTGTAGGTGTAGGTACGTACGTAGGTAGTATGCACCGTTTTCTGACCCCGGTCTCATCCCCTGGCGTTCTTATTGACACGTGGACGGCCCTTATGAACCGATGCTCTGGTACACGATGTATTTTTAGTACATATCATCAGTATCCCGTAAGGTAGTATCTAGGAATGAGCCACTAGGGTGAGAATTCCTCAAGTTGATGATGCTCATTGTTTTTCAGTTATCGTGCGTTTTGGGTTGCAATGCAATACGGTACAACAATCCTATGCTACCTAGATGCTTACCATGTAGTACATGGTTATATTGATGTTTGTTTCGTCTTGTACAATGATTACCAGTACAGGATGTGAGCGCAAACTGATAGTACCGACGAGAAGGTGGTGGATAGATGTTGGGAGACCGATGGTGCGATGAACGGTTCGGTCTCAACAGGTTTGTCGACCTATCAAGCAGTCATCCAGGTGCCACAGCATCGGTAACATTTGTTATTCCTAGCTGCATTGTCCCGATCCTTGCACCCCACCCAGCTGCGTCGAGAATGGCCAGTTACTAGGTAGGGCTTGTGCAGATACGTACGTACTACCTAGCAGATGAGCTTCACCCTGGTTATCAATTCAGGCGACTACCTAATAATTGAGCAGCCGTGTAAGGGAGGTAGTCGGAGATTGGGCTTTTATCACATACGTATAAGTAGAATACCAAGCAGTTGCCGACTATAAATAAGACTGTGATATGTGCCGCAGTCGTGCGTCGGTAGGCAGGGGTGAACACGTGTGTTTTGCAGATCCTCACAAAGCTGGAGGGTGATCCAGATTCGTGGTAGGTATTCAACACCGCCATCGCGTGAACTCATGAGTTGTATGTATGTCAATTACATTACGTCCGTAGGTATGTATGAATACCCATCACAGTACCTGAGCACATATGTAGTGTATTTGAAACCGGTGAAAGTTGCCAGATTTTCCAACACCTTTATATTAATTCATATGTACCTGTCGTATAAGTGCGTTGATAGTGTAGGGACATCGTCACATGGCCAATTAACCACACGGCGAGTGAGTTCTCACTCTCATACCTACTACACCATGTCGGTAGACCAGCTACAGTACCAACCATCCAGCCACGGGAGCTCTTATACCTGCTACCTATGTAGTACCTGCTGTAAAAGCTGCTTACCGGCTACCTGACCTGACTCTACCTACCTCTGAGGCAGGGTAGGTGGTATTGATGTAGGTACAGGACGGACCGTATGTCCGTATCAACCGGTGAGATATGGAAGGTACCTATGGACGTACCTCTGGATACTACATATTACCTGCTTCGTACACGCCGGAATCCGGAATGCATGTACGGATCCGTACCTACCTAGTACCCTTAGGTAGGTAAGATAGGTACCTATAGGCACTGGCAGGTAGGTAGGTACCTGTACACTATATGCGCTAGGTACCTTACCTGTAAGTATGGACGTACCTAGGTATACATTAGTGCATTATGTACGGACTAAGGGGGGGAATAGTACCTAGGTACCTAAGGTCCCCAGTACCTATGCATGCACTACCAGGCACCAAAGGTACAAACTTGCCCACCATACCCATGCTAGCGTACCTACCTACAAGGTACCTACATAGTCTGCCAGGTAGGTAGCATTTTCGCGCGCGAAGGTACCTACTTATATTAGGTATATGGAAGTAGGTACATAGTACCGGCACCGAGGAGGGAGGGTACGGGCCAGCTTACCTAATGCACTGTAGCCTTTGTACGGAATAACTCCCCATGATGTGCACTAGCTAGGCAGAGCCTACGCTAATAATTAGGTACCTAGGTAGTGTTGAAACTTCGCCCAATCATACGCGTTGCTCTCCGCTAGACAGGCCCCATCATCATCGCTGAGAGATTCTCATTAACATTGCTTCGTACCTATGTAGGTACTTCGTACCGCCCACTGCATTTTTAGTTATGATAGGTACATTCCTCGGACAACTGCCTACACCTTCTACCTACTTACCTACCTACCTAGCCTAACCTACCTACCTATTCCTCACCTGCTTGCCTGCCTTGGTGTGTTTACACTACCTACCTACACATTCCCATCTTCTTTCGCCTTTCATCAGCTATGATCAATTTTCCAACCATTTGC
Organism: Xylaria nigripes; assembly: GCA_022984845.1. Classification (NCBI taxonomy): domain Eukaryota; kingdom Fungi; phylum Ascomycota; class Sordariomycetes; order Xylariales; family Xylariaceae; genus Xylaria; species Xylaria nigripes. The sequence continues at coordinate 477,584 of JAJJKC010000012.1, read as the reverse complement.
AAGCTTCTTGTCTTGCTCCTAGTCTCCAGTCACTAAGCAATCCCAGCAGCCCGGTTCTGTTTTCGCCTGTAAGCTCTCTCAATTGTTCGTGCAATCTGCCCATACTTTAGTAAGCCATGGTTGATCCTCTACTTCGAAAACCCCCCCCTCCCCTCCCCAAAATCTATCCGCCAACCAACTTGTTTTGTCTTGTTTCCTACGCTACCTACCTATTGTCTTATGGCCAAACCCTCGGGATATTTGTACCTATCCCCTATTTTTTTCACTGATCTTTTCAGTTGTTTGGCTTGCTTTGTTTTGCACTCTCAGGCTAGCTATCCTTGCTCAATTGCTGCAGTTTGTCCCAAGTCCGTCTTTTCACCGCCGTATTCATTTTCCCATACACACCGCAAAGAGCGTCTCGTACACCGCAAAGTTGCCAGTCGCTCGCTATCGTCTCGCTGTCAGATTCACATCTTTGTGCACCTGCAGAATTGAGTCAAGCGTCACACCGACTGCACGTGACAGTTGCCTTCATAGTACGATCTGGCTAAGGCAAGCCATGAGCTGTTGAAAGTCAAGAGTCATGGACTGCTTGGGCAACGGCTCTCTCAAACAAATAAACTGCGTGCTTGCTTAGAATTCTCTAACTTTCTCGAAGGAAAGAAGCCAATTCCGTCGCGGCTCCCATTTCTTTCACGCGACAATCCCCAGTTCGGTAGCTAAGTAGGTATCTCAACACTTTGTCTGTCTACCTACCTACCTGCCTACCTACCTATACGTACCTATGTAGGTAGTAGGGAATACCACCTACACCATCATCTACGGAATAGGTACACTATCTACCTACGAGTCCGCGAGGTACACTACCTACCGACCACCTATCCAAGGGTCCGGCAAACGTTGAACTTTTAGTGCTGTGGCTTCACTGCACTAGGAGATCAGCCCCCGTCTAGTGTAGATACCTACCTGTTATGTAACCTAGCCTGTTCAGCGCATCTCTTCCTCTCCACCCCCGAAGATTCACCTTCTAAATAGTCTACCTACCTATCAACCAACCCTTTTTCTACCTTAGTATCTGTTATGACCAGACAGTTTTTTTTTGTTATATGCTCTCAAACAGTCACTGAGTGTATCGCTTTTACGAAATCAAGCATTTTTTGGCCAACCTTACTTGTTTAGCTCCTAAATTGACGATAAACGCCACCACCGACTACCGCGTCCCCCGAAACCGTCAAATCATATACCAAAGCTTTTTGACAGCTTCAGACCCACGAAACCCCGCTCGAATAGGCTGCGCGATGTGTTTGTGCCTGTCGATATAGGCCAACCGTCGTCAGGGTATCCAACGCTGCCCACATACCTACCTAGATTTTATCCCCTATTCGACTCTTCGCCAGCCCTACCCCAGGGTCCCTGGCCCCCCCCTAACAGCGCCCATGATGGGCGCATGCTTGAGCTCGAACAAGGAGGACGAGCAGAAGAAACGCAGTCAGGCCATCGATCGAGCCCTCGATGAGGACTCGAAGAAGCTCCGGCGAGAATGCAAAATCTTACTGCTTGGTAAGAGCCCCCCCTTTTCCTTCATGTCTACGTCTCGTCGCCAATCCGCCGAGCTCACTGATATATTTCCAAGGTTCCGGTGAAAGTGGAAAATCAACAATTGTCAAACAGATGAAAATTATACACTTGAGGGGCTATTCGGAGGAGGAGCTATACAATTATCGCGCCACAGTTTTTAAGAACTTGATTGAGTGCGCTAAGGCCGTTATCATCGCCATGGAGCAATTTAATATGGAGCCGAGCGAGGGAACAAAAGAATATTGCGACTATCTTCTCAGCTATACCGTCGAATCAGGCCCAACCGCCCGTATAGAATCCAAAGTTGGCGTTGCCGTGCAAGCGTTATGGAATGACCCCTGCATCGACCAGCTTATGGAGCATTCTACCGAATTTTACCTCATGGACTCGGCCGAATAGTGAGTTCAGTACCTCTTGTCATTGTATGGAACGTCATACTCACTCATGCGTAGCTTCTTCGACGAGGTTCAACGGATATGTGCTCCAGAGTATCTACCGAATGAGATGGACGTTTTGCGCGCGCGAACTAAAACCACGGGTATATATGAGACCCGGTTCCAAATGGGCGCTCTTAGTATACAGTAGGTCAAATTTCCCATCCATATTCTTCTCACAATACTAAATACGTGCCCTCAGTATGTTTGATGTCGGTGGACAACGAAGCGAGCGAAAGAAATGGATTCACTGTTTTGAAAATGTCACATCCATTATCTTCTGCGTAGCCCTGAGCGAATATGATCAGGTACTCCTTGAAGAAAGCAGTCAGGTAAATGGATTTCCCGTTCTCCGTGTTGAGGGCTAGGCCCATGTTAACGCTGGATAGAATCGCATGATGGAGAGTCTGTTGCTGTTTGACTCGGTCGTTAATTCGAGGTGGTTTATGAGAACAAGTATTATCTTGTTCTTGAATAAGGTTGACATCTTCAAAGCCAAGCTGCCGAGATCACCGCTTGGCAATTACTTCCCAGACTATTCAGGCGGCAATGATGTCAATAAGGCAGCAAAATACCTGTTATGGAGGTTCAATCAAGTAAACAGAGCCCACTTAAATCTCTACCCACAGTAAGTAACATGATTTGTTCCGGAGGATACAAAAGTTGGCTGACCCGACTTGCAGTCTCACACAAGCAACCGACACATCCAATATTCGATTAGTATTTGCTGCGGTCAAAGAAACAATTCTCAACAATGCGCTTAAGGATTCCGGCATTTTGTGAAGTCGGTCCTTCACATTAGGTAGTCCTTGAGGCTAAGTTTCATGCTTTTTATCTGGGAAGCTGGACGTCCAAACATCGGATTGGAGTTTATGTGAGAATATGGCGGCTCATTTCATGGCAAGGCGTTCGGGACATGGCGGGACTTTCTAGGCACAAGGCCTCTCAGTGTGTGGGATGACGCACGATAATTGATTAAGAAAAGGGAAAATGATATGCGTACGGGCAATCTGATAGGAGAGGTCTATGAACGGCCCAGCTATCGGAATCGCTTCGTATTGGATACGAAATTAAGATGTGCATGGGGAGAACGGACATCATCGCATGATAGACAGAAAGGCCAGGGAAGTAGCTGACGCCACTGTAGCGCGCGCCTTTTTTTTTTTTTTTTTTGCCGCAGCGAGATAGATGAACTGGGTGCCGCCGGACAGAATGGAGGGCAAACGTTATACCCTGTCGCATAAAAAAGGCCCTTTCTTCTACGGAATCAACTCTGATAATGATACTACTTAGGACGCAGATATGGGACCTCTCTCGACAAGACAGTTAATAATAAAATTTCACATCTACCTACCCTGATATCTATCTATCTATCTACCTATCTACCCCGTCGGCGAACACGAGGACTCGGCAACCCCCTTCTTTATCTACATAGTACAGTACGGTGTTACGGTAAGTAAAGTAAGTGACGTCGACCAAAATTTCGGAATATCGGTAGGTGGGTAGGTAGGTATTTCGCTTCTGGCTGAATGTGTCTGATTAATTAATATCCTACCCTACCTACCCTTTACTGCCCTATCCTACCTTTAGACCACCTGACGAAGGGGAGGGAAGTTGTGTAGTGTACGTGGTAAGGTAGGTTTACCTACCTGCCATGAACTGTATGTAGTATATATATATATATATATATATGTACGAAATAAACGTAAGCACATACGAAGCAGTATCTCCTTGACTCTTCGAAGACAACAAATGGCGGGTCCTAGCTCCACGCTACCATGACGAGGACTCGGCTTAACTTGTTCTATTACTTACCTACCTACCTGCCTGCCTACGTACGAATTACCAGCCAACTTGTTAAGAAGGCGATGTGTCTATGCTTCTTTTTTTTTTGGATCGGATCGGTTCGTATGTTGTGAGTGGACCGAATTGTTGTTGTTGTTGTTGTTGTTGTCTTTGAATAGTCGAGGAGTTAAGTTTGAAGGAAATGTAGGCACGTACCTTAGGTAGGTATACGTACCTATGTAAGTAGGTAATTAAAGGACTGGAGGCAGGTAATCCCAAAACACGCCCGGGACGGGCGAGGGTCCAGAGCCATCTGTCTCCATCGTTACATCGGGGGGAAAGAGGGGAGAGAGAGAGAGGGGGGGGGGGGGGGGGGGGGGGGGGGGGGTAGGTTACCTACCTTGGTACCTATGCAAAGAAAGTGGTGCCAGATAGGTCGGTAGGGCCCGTCGTTTGTATGGAGAGGCGGTGTATTGGGCGCGGGCTATGACATCGTTGTGCAGACGGTTTTTAGCTTTTGAGGTTGTTGGGACGGGCCGTTGTGTTTGTGTCTTTTTTGTCCTGTCCTGTCCTGACCTGACCTGACTTATTTCGTAGATATGTACGTCCGTACTTCACTGGCTTGAGAGAAAGAGAGTGAGTGAGTGTGAGAGTGAGAGTGAGTATTACGGATGTGTTTACCTTATTCCGTGATGATCACGAACACGCCTGACTAGGTACGGACGTAGGTAGTGTGCATATAAGTAAGCAAGAATAGAGAATTGGTAAGGCAAAATCTTCCTACTTAAGCTTGCAAAAAAGGGTACCAGCCCAGCCCAACCCAACCTCTACTTATAAGTAGGGCGCAGGTAAGTATTCTGTACATGTGCGCATGTACGTATTGCTTACATACATCATGTACGGAATACAACTTTACACTTACACTTACACTACTATCCTTTATGCTACCCTACCTACTTATGCTACGGACTATAGGAATGCAGATCACCCGTTTCTTGACTGGTAACTACTAATCCTTTTTACCCACTATCTATAGACTTAGTTTCCTAAGATAGGTAGACGTTAATATACTAGGTATAGGTAGGTTGGTAGGTAGTTCTCAACCCCACTCACTCCATGCGTGTATGCACACACTCTACCTATACTGTTCCGTACCCAAGATCACATGGATGTAGATAACCTCACCCTTTCGCTCTTCAACTTCATCTCCATACAACCCGACCACTCCAGACGATAATATTAATAATAATAATAACAACAATAAATTCGCCTGTGTTTTTTTATTATTATTATTTTATCCCATATTCCACCCAACACGACTCGGAAATGTTGTTTATGCGAACAGGATATTATATCAACCCGCAGGACGCATTCCTATCCTATCACTCATTAATCCGTACAAATTTGCGTCCCCTCCTCTCCCTCTCCCCTCTCTCTCTCACTCTTTATCTTTCTTTCTTTCTTTCTTTCTTTGATGCCTGTCTAGATACAAGTAGCAATGTCCACCTAACCTAAAAGACAGTCTTCGTCTCGTAGACTCAACTACTCGTTTAGTCCTGTTATCATTCTTCAGATTTATAAACCATTACTCCAATTCCTTTATCCCATAACGCAAAAAAATAAAAACAAATACAAAAAAAATAACAGGTAGTTTTCTTATTCCCGTGCGTAAAGGTAGGTAGGTAGGTTTTTTAGGCTATTCAGACCAAACACGAGTCGGCCCCCCCTGCTCTCCCGCGCCCCTCATTCCAGGCTGAATACAAGCTTTCCCCCGTCGTCGTTGGGCTGCGACATTTCTCTGAGCATAAGTGCCTAGCTACGGATGCCCAGTTTCGAGACAACTCTTTGATGAAAAACTTAGAAATCTTCTCTATGTTGGTGGGAAATTTCTTTGTGCCGTGCTGATTTTTGCTCCTTATATCCTTATAGCTCTTGAACCGGCTTTCGTCTTTGAAGGTTTAAGACTTGATGCGATAGTATGGCTTCAAGCGAACCGCGCCTGCCGACGAGGGAGCGACGGCCGTCGATGGGAGCCCCCATCGTCGACATCGTTGGCTCTGTTAGACCAGCTGGTATATCCCGGCCAAAGCACAAACGTACCTTTACCGGATTTGGCCCCAGTGAGATCAAGGGCGTTGAAGGTATGTCATATTTGGGACTGGGCTAAGCCAAGCTGGCTTTTCACGTTTTCTTTTGATCTTGCTGTGCTGCTATAAGAAGCCTAACCCTCCGCTCTCTTAGCTTCTATACCAGAGCCTCAGCGCGAGGTATGGACGAAGCATGAGTTCTCCGGCTTCAAGAACAAGAATGATTTTCAGCGAGAGGTCGTTCGTCATGTGGAGACCACTCTGGCCCGAAGCATATACAACTGCGACGAGGCAGCTGCGTATTCGGCCGCGAGCCTGGCTTTCCGAGACCGTCTGATCAAGGACTGGAATAAGACCCAGCAACGCCAGACCTTCAGGGATACCAAGCGTGTTTATTATCTCAGTCTCGAGTTCCTGATGGGTCGCGCCCTCGATAATGCTATGCTGAATATCGGCGCCAAGGATGTTGCCAAGGGTATGGCTGTCCCGCCGAACTTCACTTGGACTAATAACTAACTGGTGCGTAGAGGGCCTTGCAGAGCTCGGTTTCCGTATCGAAGACATCATCGGACAGGAGCATGATGCAGCGCTCGGCAATGGAGGCCTAGGCAGACTTGCTGCGTGCTTCCTTGACAGCTTGGCTACGTTGAACTACCCTGCATGGGGCTATGGACTGAGATACCGCTACGGCATCTTCAAACAAGAGATTATCGACGGTTATCAAGTCGAGGTGCCTGATTACTGGCTTGACTTCAACCCCTGGGAGTTCCCTCGACACGATGTCACTGTTGATGTGAGTAAATTCGTGGCTCGGGTGACCATTTTTCCTGCGGAATATGGTTTAATAATCATTGCTGTAGGTTCAATTTCACGGCCACGTCCGCAAGAGACAGGACGAAAATGGGCGAACGGTGGCGATCTGGGAAGATGGTGAGATAGTCACGGCTGTCGCTTACGACGTCCCGACTCCTGGATATGACACCCCTTCGACCAACAACCTGCGACTGTGGTCCAGCAAAGCAGCCAGCGGGGAATTCGACTTTCAGAAATTCAACAATGGCGATTATGAAAGCTCGGTCGCTGACCAGCAGAGGGCCGAGACCATCAGTGCCGTGCTCTACCCCAACGACAATCTAGATCGAGGTAAGGAGCTGCGCCTTAAGCAGCAGTACTTTTGGGTCGCCGCATCGTTGTATGATATTGTCCGCCGATTCAAGAAATCGAAGCGAGAGTGGAGCGAGTTCCCTGATCAGGTCGCCATTCAGCTCAATGATACTCACCCCACGCTAGCCATCGTTGAATTGCAGCGCATCTTGTTGGATATTGAAGGGCTTGAGTGGGATGAGGCATGGAATATTGTTACCTTAACAGTAAGTGCGTCTCCGTGGTATTGATATGCTCAGCTTTTAAGGTCAGTCAGTTCGGCTATACAAACCATACCGTTCTGCCAGAAGCCCTGGAGAAATGGCCAGTTAGTCTGGTGCAGGAGCTCCTACCTCGGCACCTTCAGATTATTTACGACATCAACCTTTTCTTCCTCCAGTCGGTGGAGAAGAGATTCCCTGGTGACAGAGACTTGCTACGCCGAGTATCTATAATCGAGGAATCCCAGCCAAAGATGGTTCGCATGGCGTTCTTGGCTGTTATCGGGTCTCACAAGGTCAACGGTGTTGCTGAACTGCATTCCGATTTGATCCAGACCACGATATTCAAGGATTTTGTCACAGTCTTTGGTCAAGATAAGTTCACCAACGTTACGAATGGCATTACGCCCAGGAGGTGGCTACACCAAGCTAATCCTCGCCTGTCCGAGCTGATTGCAAGCAAGCTGGGCGGTCATAAGTTCTTAAAAGACCTAACTCTCCTGGCCGAACTAGAGCTTCTTGTCAAAGACAAGGAGTTCCGTAAAGAGTGGGCCGAGATCAAGTATGCTAACAAGGTCCGTCTTGCAAAATACGTCAAAGCGACATTGAACGTTCGTATCAACCCGGCTGCGCTGTTCGATGTCCAGGTCAAGAGAATTCACGAGTACAAACGGCAACAGCTCAACATATTCGGGGTGATTCATCGATATTTGACCTTGAAGGCCATGAGTCCTGAAGAGAGGAAGAAGCAGCAGCCTCGTGTCTCTATATTTGGCGGAAAGGCCGCGCCAGGATACTGGATGGCCAAGCAAATTATCCATCTGATCAATAACGTCGGGAGCGTAGTCAACAAAGACCCCGATATAGGTGATCTGTTGAAAGTCATCTATCTGGAAGACTATAATGTGAGCAAAGCCGAAATGATCATACCTGCCTCGGATTTGAGTGAGCATATTTCTACAGCGGGGACAGAGTAAGCCAAAACAACCACATTCTCGCTTAATATAAATGCTAAAAACAGTTCAGAGCATCCGGAACCAGCAACATGAAATTCGTGCTTAACGGTGGATTGATCATCGGTACATGTGATGGCGCAAACGTAAGTTTTATCCACGTTGATTCAGAGCATAGAAGATACTTATCAGATCCAGATCGAGATTACCCGTGAGATTGGCCAAGACAACATTTTCCTGTTCGGAACCCTTTCCGAAGATGTGGAGGACTTGCGCCACGCGCACACGTACACGGAGCATTCTATCGACTCGAACCTAACAAAGGTGTTCGACGCGATCCAGAGCGGTATGTTTGGCGACCCAAACGACTTCAATGCTATGATATCCGCTGTCCGCGACCACGGCGATTACTACCTAGTATCGGACGATTTCCAATCGTACATGGACACTCACAGGATGGTAGACGAAGAATACCGAAATCAGGAAGAGTGGATCTCAAAGTGCATCCGTAGCGTTGCTCGCATGGGCTTCTTCACCTCAGACCGGTGCATCAATGAATATGCAGAGGTTATTTGGAACGTCGAACCCCTAGACGTTTAGAGTTGTAGATCTGTGATTCAGGGGCGGAGGGCCCAATGATTGGAAATGAGCCAACTGTCATTTGTCAATTCCCCTTCTTGGTGGAAGAATAAGTAATACGAGGGTTTCGCAACGGAAATGTGGTATACTTGTTTCACGGCATTAGTCCCTAGGTATACAATAAGTTGAGGAAAATTGTCAGCAGTAATCTGTTACTCCTCCGATTGAAAATGTTATTGACACGTATGTGCCTGTCTAGTCCAGTAGTGCGGAACTCGTCTGGTGAGTTGAGGAAGTACTATGTCATAGTCTATGACTGCTTCTTCGAATATGCATGTCCCGAGCTGTCTCGAACACACGCAAGCAAGCAAGCAACGTGGTGTACCAACCTGGCCTTGTGAACCAACTGGTGATCGTGACTGGATATGGCTGGCTGGTGTGGCGATTGTCCTGCAGGCCCAAGGATATGACGTACAGATGGCACCTCGTGCTTCATGGATTGGAGGAACCAGGTCTGGGTTTCAGGAATTTCTTCGTATCATCAAATCTGTAGCCAATCGCTTGTTCCGGAGGGTCGGCGTACTTGCCGAAGGTGACCTGCGGTGACATAACTGTCAGGGCGAGATCTGGTATGTGAGTAGGCAGATTGTGACGCTTGTCGTCACTGGGTATATCAAAGTTGAGGAGGGTATTCCAGAGCTTAACGCTCATTAGTTGCTGTTTTTGGGTGAACGAGGCTGATCTGTCTGGGTAGGGGTCCGTGGACGGGAATGTTCTGCAGGTAGTTCGATCGCATGGAAATCGAATCTACTGGATACTATTCTTTTTCTTCTTCTCATACTGATTACTTTTGTATGATGTCGTTGTGCAGGATCTGTTCATGTATATGTGTAGGTACATACAACTACATGCATATGGTGGGTGGCAGAGAACCTGGGCGAATGGATGACCTGGCCAGCGCCTGTGATACTGCAAAGGGCGATTGATGTTGATGTGAGGAATAACACACATCTTGACGTCGACAGGTCTGACGGCACAGTTCGTAGCGTTTTGAACTGGCGATTGAGAGTCCAAAGATCGTGTGTCGTGAACACACTAAGGCGCTTCCTTATTGTGTTTTTGGATACCTTTCTCACCTTGTAATGACAGAGTGATTGGGTTTTGTCAGGATCTTTTGGTGGTCTGTCTCATGACAGTTGTCCATCGTCGAACTCTCATAGGCAATCGCAGTTTATGCCTGAATTGTTGAGACACTAACCCTGACTGAGTCTAGCGTTCTCCTAGCAGGATGGTGCAACGCACTTACCTGGTGAGTTTTTCATACCTACGTCATTCTGTGTGTCGATATGTGAGGGGTTTCTGGTATAACGGGGCAGGTAGGTAATTGCATAGGTGGGTAACTACCTAGGTACGGAGTACAGGTATTATGTATTTATTCCGTACAGATCCGTACGGAATACAGATTAGATAATCGCATGCAACATGTGGCCTCCAACAGTCAAGGGCGTATACGGATCTAGTAGGTAGATAAACAGATGAGGGGAGCTTCGCATTCCGAGAGAAAATTTGCTGCCGATGAGAGAATGAAGTATCCGCGGGAAGGATCGCCATCATGATGATAGGTGCAGCGGCGGCGTGGTGCTACCTATGTAACTACTTCGTATGCCAGTAGTTTTATAGAAAGATGTTGGCTTCATGAGCCAATGGGGTTGAAGGTCGGTAGCAGGTAACTATTCCGTGCCTACACTACGAAGTACCTACAGGACCTTAGTAAGAAGTCCATGGCAGGCAGGTAGGAAGATAGTACGAACCGGCGACAGAGCTTCTTCTTTGTGGTGTACACTACAATACCTACCTACCTCCACTACCTACATAGGTACCTACTAGTAGTTTCTATCTCACGTTATGTAATGTATAGAGCACAACAAAGCGTACTACTAGGTACCTACTTAGGAGGTAGGTAGTTACCGGCGTTCCTTTTCGTCGACGATATCCAACCTCAATAATAAGTATTCCATGATAAGTAGATGGTAATGTGTAGTCCTGATAACTCAATTATTCAGAAACCGTTATGTATTCCGTACGTAGCACATATTTAGTCTAAGTTTGTGATGTCATTGCCTACTAGGTAACTAGTAGGAGGTTAACGTGCAGTTCCAGTCTTTATACGGATTACTGACCCAACTCTGTAGCCGGGGAGGACGACATAAAGGTAACAACACAGACAGCACAACAACTACTATTCTATACTGCAATTTTCAGGACATACTAGTAGTACGCACTCCCTAAACGTCAGAGTTATAATAATAGTGTTTGTTGGGCTTGAAAATGAATTAAACAAGATAGGTATCATATGAATAGGTAGTATTTCGTACAGTACGTGCTTCGGAGAGTAGTAGTACTACTGCTACTTACTTACCTACTTAGGTAGGTAGGTACCTATCTAGGTATATACGGACGTACTACTACCTAGCAGGTAATGGACTCTGGATAATGGATAAAAAAAACCATGCATCTGCCGTGTTACATAATAAATGCAACCGAAGCTGGTTGGCTCGGTAAGGTGGCTGAAGAGAGTCTACTACCTACTACTACCGGTACTTGCTGTTGTCATTGATTTGGATGCCGATAGACAACTTTACTATCTTCCAGGTTATTTCCTTAGGTACCTCTCTAGTGTAATTGTCGCTATAGGTGCTACCTAAGGTACCTAAAGATCGGTAGGTACCTAAGGGAGTTAACTATCGGCTAAGTAGGTAGGTGGTGGTGGTGAGCTGTAAGTAACCTGCCTTAGGTACCTACCTAGGTAGGCAGGCACCTTATACGTACCTAAGGTATATAGAGGTACGTACCTCGATTAGGAGGTTAGGTTAGGTAGGTACCTAAGGTACGTACGTACCTGTTATCACTGCGGGGTCCTAAGCGCGTCGGTCGGAGTATGTACTTAGGAGGTAGGTAGGAGGTAGGGAGTTCGGCAGCTACACTAGAGCCTCGCCTAACCCTGATTCCGATCGCCACCTATTTATCTACCAGTAGCAGAAAAGTGCCTAAACTAATTACATACCTAGACTGCCACCTTCTACCTATCTCGATCGCACCTAAAGCTACAAGTCCCCAAAACTCCCAACCCAACAACCTTTCTTCCCATCATCGATCCCTTATTCGCCTTATTCTTGCTTTCTCCCCTTTTCCTAATCATAACCCCAGCCATAATAAGCTGCACTCCTCGGTTTACCTTCGTCTTGTTATTGTTTGATCCAAGGGTTTTAGGCTGTGGTTTGTCTTTAACGCCCCGCCCAATCCCCAACTCGACAACCGCTTTGCTCATTGAAGCCCCCCCCGTACATGTCTGTGCCCCGGCCATTCATCACTCGTTCTGCAGGCATTACACCAGATACACAGGCAAAATAGTATCTGCACACAACTGACAACATGGCGGAATTCATACGAGCTCAGATCTTTGGCACTACATTTGAAATCACTTCGCGGTACGCTTACATTGCATCTTGATCCCCGACGCCGCCCCGACGATGGCCTCATTTCTATTGATATTGCTCCGTCATTGGAAGCTAACAAGCTGCTATCTAGATACTCAGACCTCCAGCCTGTGGGGATGGGCGCCTTTGGCTTAGTCTGGTACGTTGAATCTCCATGAAGAACTATTGTATGCGATGGGCGTGTCAAGCCACTAACTTCGCTGGTGCTTTTAGCTCTGCAAGAGACCAGCTTACCAACCAGAATGTTGCCGTCAAGAAAATTATGAAGCCGTTTAGCACCCCGGTCCTAGCCAAAAGAACATATCGAGAGCTCAAGCTGTTGAAGCACCTTCGGCACGAGAATGTGCGTTACTTTGCCACGTCAGCCCCATCAATATTGGGATCACATCTGACATCGACCCTCCTTTAGGTTATTTCGCTGAGCGACATCTTCATCTCTCCCCTCGAAGATATGTGCGTTATCTCGCCGCTCCAAATATTTGTCCGAGCTGGATTATTCGAGCAAAAACTGACTTGTTCGCTGCAGCTACTTCGTAACGGAACTCCTGGGTACAGACTTGCACCGTCTGTTGACCTCGAGGCCCCTGGAGAAGCAGTTTATACAGTATTTTCTATACCAAATCATGGTGTGTATTTGTTCAGTTCGCTCTGCTATAGAAAATAGCATCGAACGTTGAGATCTGACCAGTAAATAGCGCGGTTTGAAATATGTTCACTCCGCCGGTGTCGTTCATCGCGACTTGAAACCCAGTAATATCCTCGTTAACGAGAATTGCGATCTGAAGATTTGCGATTTTGGCCTGGCCAGAATTCAAGATCCCCAGATGACTGGATACGTATCGACAAGATACTATCGTGCCCCAGAGATCATGCTCACTTGGCAGAAGTATGATGTTGAGGTTGATATCTGGAGCGCAGGCTGCATCTTTGCTGAAATGCTTGACGGAAAGCCTCTCTTCCCCGGTAAAGATCATGTCAACCAATTCTCCATCATCACTGAACTGCTTGGTACTCCACCCGACGATGTCATCAACACCATCGCCAGTGAAAATGTAAATCACTCAACCTCCCCACTGCAACAGCTTGTTATTAACAACCAAGTTAGACACTAAGATTCGTTAAATCTTTGCCGAAACGAGAACGACAACCATTAAAGAATAGATTCAAGACCGCTGATGAGCCCAGTATGTCGCCTTTCGATCGCATTGTGAGGTGTCGAAAGAATACTAACTTGCATGGAAGCTATTGACTTACTCGAGCGGATGCTCATGTTCGACCCGAAGACGCGAATCACAGCAGCCCAAGCCTTGGCGCACGAATACTTGTCTCTGTATCATGATCCCGGCGATGAGCCAGTTGCTGATGAGAAGTTCGACTGGAGCTTCAACGACGCCGATCTTCCAGTGGATACTTGGAAAATCATGATGTCAGTATCAACAGACGACGAAATTGGTGCTGGATAAGTTCAACTAATCACGCTGGGAAAATAGGTACTCTGAAATCCTCGATTATCACAACGTCGACAGCAGCCTTCCGTCGACCGAGTCTCATATGAATGGCAACTGAATTCTTTTTTCCACTCGGGCCGGCCCCGGAAGAGAAGGACGCCATTGACAAGAAAATAGCATGGTCCCGTCACCCCAAAAGACGTACGTTGCGCGATGTTTTGAACCAAAAGATGATTTTCCTAGGTTTGTTTTCTGGCGTTTCGAGAGGGCATGACAGGTCTCGATGGTCGTTGTCGAGTTACAATGCTAGTCTTCGGATCCTATTGTGCGGATGAATGGATTTAGGGTAAGTAACGAAGACAAGGCGATAGCGCTGTACATGCAGGGCAGTAAGTAACAGAAGGGGGTGCTAATGATGCTACGGCGCAAGGACATATAGTCAAGGGACGATATTGACATTTGCTGTACTTTAGCGTTTCTGGAGAGCAACTGGGTTTCCTGGTGCTTTGGCGGAGACTGGTCGTATTCAGTGCCGGGAAGTTTTATAGCGAGATCCGGCCTGGGATGTATCTGTATGTAGTAGTATCCCAAGTACCACTGTCTGGTCTACAATTAAGATTAAGGATACCGGGTATAGCCTTAAATAAGGGATCACGCATCTGCATGGGAACGGTTAACTCTACCATGTGATTCCTTGGCATCAAATCCCGATCTATACGGATTACCTAGGAAGTTTTCATTGAATCGTCTCAATTTATGCATGAATAGGTAGGCTAACATATTGGTATTGACTCCTCTTGCAATGTATGTAGTATATCAATGAGCGGTTGGCGCTCGAGCATGTAAACGGGGACTTGTGAAGGGGATCAGTTCTTGTCCGCCAGGTACCAAGCGGAAGTTTTCTATGCGGGACTAGAAAGTGTGAAGTTTGTTGGGCCCACCACGCCGGTCCCGGACCCCGCATTTAGAAATTCTTAAGTAGGTAGGTACAACGGTAGAAAACGATTTCGTACGTACTGCCGAAGTAGGTAATACCATCCAGCAACCACCACTGTGAACCCTTAAGCAACAATCTTTGGGCATACGTGTTCAAGTTGACTCAGATGTCCTTGGGCGTGGCCTGGGATTTCGTACTTACTTGGAGCTTCGGATGGGATGGACTCTTGGGCTTGCCGCTAACTTTCGGAGTGGAAACAGTTAACCGAAACCCCCTATTGGCCAAAAGTTTAGCCTAGTGGGCCTGTATCCACCATCTAGTTTAGTGTTGTAACCTCACACCACCAGCCACAAATCAGCCACAAGCAGTTCATCGACGGAGATATCGGTAGTATCTAAGTAGGTACGGACGCACTCCGCACCATGTGGCAGGTACAACTCCGCACGGCTCAACTTCAAGATCATTCGCGAGCGATCTTTAGCCGCACGTTGTATGCATGAATGGTGTGCTTGTCAATGCCGACCAAACAGCAACATCAAGAGGAACCGAATTTTATGAACGTATTTCGTACCATGAAACGCACATACGATGCGGGCGCGTCGATGTAACGGTCTATCTCGCTATCGCAATATTTACTGCGTTCTTGTGATGACTTCAAAGTGTAATTGATATTTTTTGCGCTCATGAACGCAGTCGTCTCTTACCTACACCGCACTTCGCGTACCTACTTCGAGAGAATACAAACCTACAGTACCTCGACTTGGTACATTAGACACGGCTTCTGTTCACAGAGACTCCACCTTACCCACTCTTCATGTTAGATAGGTGCAACCCGAAGAAATTGGCCTTGAGAGAATTTTGCTCCCAAAGTGGCTTCGTGAGGGGTGAAACTTCTAAAGCTTTCATCGCTCGGGAATCAACAGCAATTTTTTCCGACTAGAGGTTTTCGGGATTCTTGATCGCCTTCAGCGATGTGGACCAGTCGTGATTAAACTTCTCAAAGTGAAAACATGACAATCATTGATCACCACTATATTGAATAGCTATATCAGAACGCACAAGAGGACCATCCCTCATCATGGCATCCTCAATTAGGAAAACGGACCGTATCGGAAATGCTTACGTTCAAGCTGAGGCGCGCTATGAAGCTGCAAATCCGTTGAGTCGTGTAGCGCATGAGACGGCTGTATCGAGCCTGCCTGGAGGTAATACGCGCTCTGTGCTGTACTGGGCGCCTTACCCCCTCTGCATCAGCTCGGCAGATGGCTACATGTTGTGCGACGCCGACGGCCATACGTATGTAGATCTACTGGGCGATTATTCGGCCGGCCTGTACGGGCACTCGAACCCCGTGTTGTTGGCGGCTATCACAGAGACGGTGCAGCAAGGGCTCAGCTACGGCGGGCCTCACGCTGGCGAGGCGCAGCTTGCGACGCTGATCAAGGTGCGGTTCCCGAGTATCCGGCGCATCCGATTCACGAATTCGGGAACGGAGGCGAATCTCATGGCGCTCGCTGCCGCGAAGGCGTTCACGGGCCGCTATAAGGGTAAGATTATCGTGTTCGAGGGCGCGTATCATGGCGGAGTCTTGGGGTTCCCGTTTGGCTGTAGGGATCTATGGGATCGTGGGGGTGTGAAGACGCAGAGCAGATATGACGCGCTTCGTGCGCTTAATGTGCCGCATGATTTTCTCGTCGCGACGTATAATGACATTGCGTCTGTGGATGCGCTGATCTCTTCTGTCACGCAGAGCCCGGAAGAGGGAAGAGACGGTATAGCGGCTATCCTGTTAGAACCTATGCTCGGTTCCGGGGGCGGTGTTTGCGCGATACCTGCGTTCCTCTCGCATCTACGTCGCCGCGCCGACCAACTTGGCGCCATGCTCATCTTCGACGAGGTCATGACGTCGCGAATGTATGCTGGGGGTGGGATGCAGAGCGCGCTGGACATCCGTCCTGACCTCACGACGCTGGGGAAATATATCGGCGGCGGCATGTCGTTCGGCGCGTTCGGCGGACGCGAAGACGTCATGGCGCTCTTTGATCCCCGTGGCCCGAACGCCCTGCCGCATGCCGGCACGTTCAACAATAACGTGTTGACTATGAATGTGGGCGCTGTGGGGCTCAAGAGCGTTTTCACGCCCGAGAAGGCGAGGGCTCTGCACGATTTGGGCGACGAGGTGCGCCGGCGCATCAACGATGCGGCGGAGCATGCGGAAACGCCGGATAAGCGGGGATTGCGTGTTCTGGGCTGCGGCTCGATCTTGGTGTTCCACTTCACGCGGAAGCCTGTTGGGGAGATCTCTTCGCCGGCTGATTGGGTGGGCGATGAAGACGTGAGATTGCTGGATATCTTCCATCTGGAGATGCTGGATGAGGGCTTCTATCTTGCTCGGCGTGGCTATATGGCGCTTAGCCTTGCGCTGCTGGATGGGCAGGGCCGGAGGGAGCTTGATAGGTTTGTCGATGCTGTGCTGAGGTTTATGGTAAGGCTCCAGGACTTGATTGGACAGTAATTTATTTACATGGATGCGGGAGTGAGGCTCGGAATGTTTGATGGTGTGTAAGAATTGGTAGGTTCGGGTAGGGAGGTAGGGGGTTTCATCGCCTGATGGTGGGGGTGATAAGTTTTTCTCAGGGTGTTTCTGATTTCCTTGTTCCGTCATGCATCTACAATTCCTTGTCGTTGTTGCGAACTTGATATCGCAAGAGGGCAATGACTCAGAAGCGTCAATTTCGTTCTCTAGTTACGGGGGAGGCGTCCCAATTACATGAACATTAACGTCACGTTTCTAGACTACTGAAAGAGGAGTTAGTTGCGTGGCGCCAAGGACGAGCAGCTAGTCACGAGCCGAATCAGTGACCTTGGTCCAGCGTGAAGTGTGGCTGTTCTGACCTCCTCTACCTATCATGATATACCTATTCACCTACCTAGGTATCTAGCTAGCTCGGGGTCCCTTGCCACTGTCCAGGCTGAGTATAACCGATCCCTAGTTAAGGCCGAGCTCTCATACCCGCCCAACTGGATGGGCCGGCCCGAGTACAGCCAACTGGATCTCTCGCTGAGATTGTCCCTGAGATCGGGTCGGTTCCATAGCTCCCGAGATGGGGACGAGACGACCCGTTCCACTAGGTAGTATATCGTGATCTACTATTACGTAACAAGAGCATAGTAATGCATACTACCTACTACTAGTTAATACCTGCCAACTTAGCGACGGCATTCCGCATCCTGTGATTCCTTTCTGCGGAACTCAGGACCTACCTGGGTTAGGTAGTTGATGAAAAGAGGAGTTTCACGAGAGCCGTAGACGGTTAGAATGACTAAGTACCGGAAATAGGTAATGCTTCTAGTGGGGAGGCGGCGGAATAAGGTAGGTAGGTAGTAGCAAGAGTTATGATGTAAGGGTTGCTGGATAAGGAACCCTTCTTGAAGGTCTCACGAATCACTATTCTTGTATTAGTAACACAGCCTACCGTAGTAGTATTTATATGTAGAGATAATGCGCCATCCCGGCTCCTGTTAGGAATCACCTTTACCCTGGTTGTTCGGTTTGTACGGTAGGTAGTAGGTAATACCCTGTAATACCGGTAGATACTTCGTAGTCGATGTCGATCTATCTACTTATTAGGAGATGTATCTAGTCCGTAGGTAGGTAGGTAGTCTATGTAGTAATGTACGTGCGTAGGGCCCCTCATGTTCCTTCGTTATGTTTCGGTACGGATCCATGTACATAGGTAGGGTACCAGTAGGTAGTATCTGCCCGGTACGTGCGGACGATAGGTAGGTAGGTAGGTAGACTTACGAATTACGGGATGGATACGTCCGTACGTACGGAATAATCAGCTAGATATGGACATACGGTACCTACCTTGAGGTTTTTGTCACGTACCGGTATCTCCATGTTACCGACGATCCTTCACGAGCTAGCGTATAGTCACCACGGTGCTAAGTATGTACAGTACGTCCGTAGGTAGGTAGGTATTGTACATTAGGTAGGTAGGTAGGTAGGTAGGTAGGTAGGCCGCATCGCCAATCGGTCAGATGGTTCACGACCCCACGAGGAAACCTGTTTTACGGTATCTACAATAGCACAACCCTTATGCCCTCCCTACCGGTATTTTATTGCGGCTCACAATGAAGAAGCAATGCGTGGACAAAATTCGCTTCTTTCTCGGCCTAGACACCCTACCTACCTAGCTAGCAGGTTTCCTCAACCTGGGGATTAATACCGCTAATAATTCCTTCCGATCCTATGCAAGGGGACCCCGTTACCAATCTCGCGGAACGATTTAATTAGGTATCAGCGTGCTAGGAGGTACCCTGTACAATGTGTATGCTTGGGCCTCGGGCTCAACGCAGGTCGAACGTCGGAGCATGTTTGCTGCTTGATGTAGGACGCTGCAGGAAGATTGAAAAGGGTATGATAAAGGTACTCGATACAACCGAGAACATCGCAGGTGGGCACTGGAATGTGCATCGAGTATCTACCTAGTACCTGTACATAGGTACTACTACAGTAGATAGGGAAGTGTAAAATACTTAGTAGTATTCCGTACGGAACTTCTTATGGGCGTTGATCATTTCTCATCATACTAAGTACCTATCTCGTCTACACTTCCATATTTCCGGGCCTGCACGGAATACCTACAGTAAAGATACCTCTCTACTACCTACCTACCTACCTAAGGTACCTATCTAGGGTAGGTACTTTAGGTAGTATGTACGGAATAGCTTCACAGGATGTTACTTATGCAGTGTACCTGCTCCCTCCCGACTACCCGACGGCTGATGGCAGTCGTTCAGCAGCCGCCACGAATCTGGCCGGAAGTACTGAATCCAATTGCCATCGTACTCGGTAGGTATCCATAACCCTCGTAGTAAGTAGTAAGAGGCTGTGACCCTTGTACTTATATTATACCCTTACCTATCCGGTGCAGCAGCGCTCGTGACAGGCTTTGTGGCGGTCGCATAGACGAAGGAGTCAATGTGCGTAACAGGATGTTACAGGCTGATAATAATGCAAAAGCAAGTGAAGAGATTACTACCTATTAGCAGCCACTCGGTTCCAACGTTTGCTTGTGTGATCAGCTGAAAGCGGCTGTTCACAGCCGCAGATTGCACGAGTAAGGGAATTCAAGATACCTAGGGTGCATAAAACAAGACGCAGACACTGCCCAGGTTAAAGCAGGTTCCTCAGCTCCCTTTGGTAGGTGGTTATACGGATTACCTACTCCGTACCTCCTATCTACGAAGTACGGAATACCTACTGAGGTAGCATGTAAGTAGTAGGTAGTAGTAGTAGTAGTAGTAGTAGTAGTAGTAGTAGGAGTAGTAGGAGGAGGTAATAATACCTTAGCTGCCCATAACGCGATGCATGAATTATTCAGTTATACCCGATATGCAGCATGACGCCTTGATTGGTCTTTTTCGTTCATGCGTTGCGTCTCATCTGGCTGCCATCTCCGCCTCTTCTTCTCCAGATGGAATCTGGCTTACCAGCTTGTCACCACCACCACCACATAATTTTCCACTGCGAGGTAAGTAAGTTACTTGAGGCTGTCGCCCGAGCTAGCGCTTGCGTTTCCTCACACCTTATAAGTTCCTCTCTCTCTCTCTCTCTTTCTCTCTTTCTCTTTCTCTGTCTCTCTCTGTCTCTCTCTCTCCCCCCCCTCCCTCTCTCTACCTCAATATGTATCCATCTGGCTCCCGGGGCCTATTCGGTAGTTGGCAAGTAGGATTTTTCAAGCCAGCTGTCTACCCTCCAGAGTACGATTGGATTCGTGATGCTTGTCTTCTTGCTGCCCCACGTGCGTGACAAAAGCCCTTGCTCGGCCAGTAAGAATCTCGGAATCTGGAGCAGCTACGCTGATACTAATGTATAGCCTGTCGCCCCGGAAGTTGGCTTGCGCTTCTTCTTCTTTTCCTTCTTCTTCTTCTTCTTCCGTCTCCCATCTCCCGCCACTACTTATCGTCTGCATCTACTTTTTCATAGGTAGGTAGTCATACAGGGTATAGGTACAAGGCTTGTTTATTAGTCACTCCCACGACTCCATCGACAGGGTCCATGGCAACTCCACTTCTTGCCCTCCTAGTCTAGCTTTCCGCCTTTCGACTCGTCTTCACTTTTTCCCTCTCTTTGTTGGTCCTCTGATCATCAAGCCAGCGCGACTTATTATAGTAGCCCGGCGCGCCATTCGTCGCCGCAATGGGGGGAGTTGATCCATTGCTCCAACTCACATCCACCACCGCACCGCATTCAGACTAACAACCGACGTTGTCCTTTATTTGGGTCATTTTCGCATCACTTGCTGACCAACATTGTTCCGCACCAGGCAGCTTGCTCTATCACTGTCGCAATCACTGCAAACACCCAAGTCATTCGTTGCCATCCCAGAAAACGAGTATCAATATTGCTTGCCTTCTTTGCTACCTAGCTATGCGGTAATTGGCACGCGCTGCCACATTGTTCAAAGTTCTGTGCTCCAGCCTGAAATTCCATACATAGCGCCAGCGCCGGAGTTGCCCCTTCTCTTCTAGCGCTGTTGCTTGGGTTGATTTCAGGCCGGGCACTCAAGCCTCCCTTCATCCCTGTACACAGGGAAATTACCCGCACTCGACTTCTGGTGACGGGTGTGTAGGGCTTCCCCAGATTGTGGTACGCGACGTCTTATTGGACATCGTCTACTGGCACGACATACAACTGCATCGATAGCTACGCCACCAAGACCTTGTCAAACCCTGGAGCGGACATTGCCCGCCTAGAAACATCTCGGGACTTCAATGCGTAACTAGAACACTGTATTATGATTTCTTCATAGATCATGACTTTCGTCCTTATGATCCAACCCAGTCTAGAGATATCAAGTCATTC
Organism: Xylaria nigripes; assembly: GCA_022984845.1. Lineage (NCBI taxonomy): Eukaryota > Fungi > Ascomycota > Sordariomycetes > Xylariales > Xylariaceae > Xylaria > Xylaria nigripes. The sequence goes on along the minus strand of JAJJKC010000012.1, from coordinate 456,066 downwards.
CTGCCTGCCACTGAAAATTTCTCTATCATGACGCTGGCGCGCAGGGCAACACCACCGGCCAGGGCCGATGAAGTCCCCGAGCGTCCCGGTAGGCCGCCGAGTCAGGCTGGGGAATATGACGTGGATGAGATGGATAGTGATAACGAGGGGGAGGGGGAAAATAAAAATGGGGATTCGTCTAATTCGGAGAGCCCAGTTAAAAAGCGCAGACGAAGTCGGAAAGGTCTTGACAAAAAATTCGAGTGTCCTACTGAAGGCTGTGGCAAAAGCTATTCGCGAGCAGAACATCTGTAAGTCCTCGGTCATGTCTGACCGAGAGAATACTACGGCCGTAAACGTTGCTAATTGGTCAATAGCCACCGTCACCAGCTGAACCATACGCCTAAACAGATATACAAATGCAACTTTCCGGATTGCAACCGGGAGTTCGTCCGACTCGATTTGTGCAACCGTCACAGGGATCGTCATAACGCGAAGGGGTCCGCGTTGAGCCGGAGAGATTCTCTAATCAGTCAAAGCTCTCCGATCGACAACGTAAGATCTCCGTACCCTACCCCTACTTCGACAACAGTGTCGCCCAAGCATACTAAGCGAGGGAATCCTGCTTTGAGGACAGAACATGCAGCTCACTCTCAGTATCAGTCACCGAGGGATGGTGTCGGTATTGGCACACCATACACCCCGATGGCTATTACATCTCCTGTTACTTTCTCCCACCCCGGCCATTCCGACCAAGGGACAGGCTTTGACGCAAGACTCATGCATCAGTCTTCGAGTAATCATCAGCAACACCTTCACGCACATTCGGGTACCAGCACTTTTGGAGTTTCGTCACCCGCCTCAGCTCATCCCAGCAGCTACCACTTACAACCTACTCACACATCCCAATCCGTCCCAATGGTACCGTTTGTGTCACCGAACAATTTCCCTGCCTTCTCACTTCCTCCTTCAAATTACAATACTGCCGCTGGGGCTAGCACTGGCTCTGGATCCGCACATCATTATGTACCCACCACATCAAACGAATTTGGGGAACAACTACACGCTCAAGCTACGACTGATTTGATGTTGCTGGATCAAATAACTGCACAAGCTACAATGCCTGTGTTCGGCCCCAACGGCATCTTAAACAAGTCGCCATACGTATCGATTCCCGAAGACTTTGTGGCTTATCTTTTCAACACAACATCACCCGCCGCGTCGCCTTCAGCCGTAGGTCACCTCGTATCACGGAATCCATATTCGAAGTGAGTTTTCTCTCCAGGAGCGCTATTGGCAATGATACTGATACAAACCAGTTATGGGGATTCCCAAAACCAATATAACCTCAACTATTCCGGAGCCAGTGGTGTCTCACTGGGTGATTTCCCATCTGGCCAAGTGATGGCCGTAACAAATTTGCTCGATCACAATTTACCAGAATCCATCTTATCTGACGAGAAGAGTCAAGAGATATTTGATTTCATTAAGGAGAGATTTCACGAGAATGATCATACGCCTGTCGAACAGCAAGGGGACGGTCTCCTCGAGGGTGACAGAAATGATCCTGCGCACAAGTTAAGTCGAAAGATGATGCAGCTATATATTAGGTCCTACTGGGTGCACTTTAGCGATCAGGTCCCTATTCTCCACAAGCCGACGTTTTCACCAGATCGGACTCCAAATCTCCTTTTAATAGCCGTCATGGCTATCGGTGCCGCTTGTCTGGATCGTAGCCACGGGTCCAAGATAACGCAGGTTGGGACGAGTCTGCCCGAATTTTTGGCCTGGGATCTGAGGTGGATAATATTTATGGACACGAACTGTCGGCCGCCCGCGAAATTATGGGTATTTCAGGCCTTGTTGCTGCTCGAACTATATGAAAAGATGTATTCCACACGGGAATTACACGAACGGGCTCATATTCATCACGCCACAACAATTACTCTCATGCGAAGGGGTCGGTCATTGATTGGGAAGTCAGCGCTAGACTCACCTCCCAGTGTACGAGATGACAGATCCACAAGTGCTGGCTCTAGACAATCCTCTGCATCTGCTCCAGCACATACCCCAGACGAATGGTGGAATAATTGGATCACGAACGAGAGTACCCGGCGTGTTGCGTTTACCGCCTTTTTGATCGATTCGATTCATGCCACCATGTTTGGACACTCGACAGTGATGGTAGCACATGAAATGAGACTACCGTTGCCATGTGATGACGAGCTTTGGAAAGCCACAAGTGGCGCCGAGGTAGGCCGAATCGAGTCAAAACACATGTCAAACGGAGTCAAGCCAATAGCATTTCTCGAGGGCTTGAAACGTACCCTCGCTGGGAACGAGGTACATACCAACCCGTTTGGGCGCCAGATTCTTATGGCTGGGCTACTAAGCGTTAGTTGGCACATGAATCAACGTGATCTGCAAGTGAGCTCCTTGGGTCACAACATGTCTCAAGCACTTGGTGGTCGAGACAAGTGGCGAGGTACTTTGATGAGAGCATTTGATTCATGGCGAAACGAATTCGACAAGTCACTTCAAAACTCAAATCAGACATATGATCCGTACAGCTCCAATAAACAAAACGATGCCAATGTGGTTTTTGAAACCCGGACAGTGCTGCACCATCTGGCTCACATGGCGATGCACGTGGACATTGTAGATTGCCAGATCTTTGCCCGTGCCAAGCGTCTCCTAGGACGGGCTATTGGCTCACAGGACCTGAGCAGCGCCCAGAGAAGAATGAAGGATCATTGGGCACCTTCAGCTAGAGCTCGTGACGCAACGTTCTACGCAGTCAAGTTCCTATATTCTGTATTGCTTGATAGTACCCAGTATTGTGCTAGGGACGATGTGCTTTTAAATCGACCTTGGGTTCTTTACTTTGCCGCGTTGGTCGTCTGGTGTTATGGGTTTGCCATATCTGGAGCTTGCCCAGGGGATGTTGTGCCGAGCGGTCACGAAGAAAAGTATGCGCAAATGCGCAGCTACCTGCAAAGGCTGGGATCGATCCAGACACCGGATGACCTGAAGTTTATGAAGGATATCAATAGGAGCAGTGCTCTTTTAACTGTCTTGAAGGATGCGTTCGCGTCGACTCGGTGGGAATTACTTCATGAAGGTGCCACGCTTTTGGACAATTGCATCCGACTGAATAGCGGTGCTATGGTCTAGAACCATGATTTGGCACAAGCATCTTGCACGCACTCTACCTTTATGGTGTACATTGGACTGACAAAAAGCTTATCATGAGGCGGTGCCTCGGAACGGTTTATAAGCAGGTGTGTTGGGTACGAGTATTCACCGATCTATGCATGGCCTAGTATTTTCATTGATATACCTATTGAACAGGATGTACATATGTACATAAGAACAGCGTTTTTAGCGAATCGTTATGGATTTTAAAAGTGGCGTTTTCTCAATCTGGAGTACGTATGTACCTCCTAAGAGACAGCGAGTGAGTTAACCCCTGGGTTCACGTGGATGTTTGCCTTGCTTGGTTGTGAATCGCTTCCCTTGCTCACTGGCTCAAGCCATAAGCGGTCGGCGTTTAGACGGATTTAATGCAGAATAAGCACCAGATACCCTTATCGACATAGATTCATTGGATGACCTATCGATATGGCGACGAGATCATACCTTGCCATCATACGCTACCGTAGCAAACAAATGGTGAATACGGACGTACACTGCAGGTACCTCTACTGCCTAGCCATGGATAACAGTCATAGTATGCACGAAGAACCGGCTCCCGTCAGGGCGCACATTACCAAACCACGCGGAATTCTGGCTTGTACGAAGATTACCAGGCCGAGCTATTATACTATTTGGTTCATCAGTGAAGGCTGGCTGAATGGAGTTGCTGACATGGATTCTCCAATCAATGCCTACATATGTCCATACGGACGTACGGACGTACATACAGTAAGTAGTAGATACTGTAGGTCGGTGACGTGACACTCCGGAACTCAGCGCCGGGCTTTCTAGCCGGTTAAATCCGGACCTCGTTGGATAAAGTGGGGGTGGTTTACGGGTACCTACCGAGTAGGTAAATGTACTAGTGCCTACAAAAAAATACGTACCGAAATTAGTAGTACTTCATAAGTACAGCGACGATCTACGTCCGTACCTCGTACGGATTACCTACCTGCCTATCTACGGACGTACGTCCGTACCTTAGTGAACAATTCAGGTATGGACAGGTGCTAACTCCGCCGTGGAGCCACAGCGAGGGAGATTTCTGGCTACGAACTCCTCTGGGCTTAAGAATTGTGTTTGCTAGGACCAAAGGAAGGTACGTATTCGGTACTTGAATTCACTGAAGTGGGGCCATCTTCCAATTAGGCTTTAAGCAGGTAATCGCGTGTACGTACCGTACCTGCTTGCTTGCTGCTTGCTGCTTGCAACTTGCAACTCACCAAGTTCTAATCCTCGAACCTGTTTGATCCCGAACCTCCACCATCCCATCCATCCTTCTTCTCTCTTCCTTCTTCGCCGACCCAACCTCCTCCATCACTCTCCCTGCCTAATTTTCACCCAAACTTAAGACTTCACTACCGCCTTTGGCGTTTGTCAAGATGCCTCGCTTGACAGATCTCCCGGCCGAGATCCTCCATCATATCCTGGGATACGTCGATCCCGAAGACTTAGCTTGGATTCCCCGCATCAACAAGCATCTCTACCATGCCGTCACCGACAATACTGTCGTATTCAAGCAAGCCTACCTCCACTTTCTAGATGCACCGCCTCAGGGCCGAATCGATTGGGAACGATCTTTGAAAGACGTCGTTCGTCTGAAGACCATATGTGGCCGTGTGAATGTCGATGACAAGGTTCGTACTCTCTTACTTTTGATAGCAAATCAAGCTCTCCACCACTATGGTTGTTGTTGATACATGAAATAACATTATAATAGAAACATGAGCTTGATTTCGTCCACCGAGTCGTCATCGAACTACTTAAGAACGCCGCTACTGATGGTGGTGCGCGTCCCAATTTGACAGCAAAATTTCCTGAGTCGCGCAACGCCGATTTTCTATGCGGCCTCTTTTCTGTTGAGTCCAATCGGATGGCTTTCCTATGCCAGTCCTTCATCTTCGAGCGTGTGCGTGCTATAACACTAATGCAACCTATTACATACTGGGACGGGCCACCAAAGCCCGAGCACCAGAAGAGCGCACAGCTCCACTGTCTCTTCGGAGTTCCTCAGTTGTTCGCCGATCCGTCGCCGATCGGCAGACAATTTAACCGGATGTGCCCTATGGCTTGCTCCAGGGTCTACGATCTTCGACAGTACAGCGAGAAGAATCAATGGGGACCGTTCATGAATGACGGCAGCATGCGTGTCGACTGGGAAAAGGTCGAAGCGGTTATGCTGGTGTTGGGCTCGAACATGACTCAGCTTGGCCTTTCGCGCATGCGCATGTGCGAGACCTTTTGTTCCACTCCTTTTGCCGGCACTTGGCCGAATAGTTGGAAACCCCAGCAACCCCTCACATTACCCCGCGAACCGGATCCGCTTGAGTATCTGGATCCTTATGGTGTCACGGGTGTCTGGCTCCGTGTCGTCTGCTTCCTTGACTATTCCGACTTCTTCGCCTACAACTTTGAGAGCCATACCGACATAGAGCCTCACGTTCCCCTCCCGCCTCTCTTCGACGGCGAGGCCTTACGACTCATCCTCATGCGTATTTTCGTCACTCGCATTGAAAAGCCGAGCCCCGAGGATGGGCAAGACCTGCCTGTTGTGCATTTTAAGGGTGTTGCACGATCCTTAGATCAAAACTTCGATGAGAACGCGGACTCGGATATTAAAGGTACTTTTTATTTCTCGAGTCGTGGCAGAAATAATTTTGCCGGCCATTCCCCCTTTTTCTCTTCTCCCTCTTCCTAGCAATGGCAAAGACATACCTGTTCATATGATCTATCAGTGTTAACTAAGAGGTAATTCTAGGAACTGTACGCCTGACACCCGATGGTGATGTTCGTTGGACGACGTATTCCATCTTTGGTGGTGTGGAGCGCTGGCGCAGCGAGAGCGTGCAGATCGGTGGTGTTAAAAGTGCCAAAGGCGTCGTAGGCCACTGGTTCGATAAGTATGTTGATTGATCTACTTTTTCGTTTGCCGCCCTCCCACTCCCCCCTCCCCTCCCCTTCCCTTCTCCTTAGTCGCGAATCCCTCTGCTCGATACGTACTTGATGATAACGTTGGAGCAACTTACCATTGCGTTTTCAGGGATTTTGATCCGCACGGACCGGCGGGACCTTCGGCATTTTGGAAGGTTCTAGACAAGAGCCGACCCAGTAACGGCGCCCATATTGAAGAAGTCGTTGATCAGTTCATGGATGAACTCGGTTCTGATGAACACTTTGAGGGTTTGGACTCTGAGGAGGAGTTCGCCGAGGACTTTGAATCCGAGGACTCTGGTGAGGACATGGACCTAGGAGAGGACGTGGAGCAAGTCGAGCACATGGACGTTATGGAGCAGCCGGAAAATGCCGACTTGGAGTACCCTCCGTACCCTCAAGCTGTCGATTTTCGGCCCACTTCTGAGCTTAACGTCCTTTTTACTGAACTTCTTGGGCCTCCACCGATGCCTGGATCGTAGGTCGATTGAGGCTTCGATTTGGCCCTGGAATGCAGTCCCTTGCGTTGCTTCATTCTTCTCACAGCATTTTCATCCTCCGCAATTTTCACCCCCCCCCCCGCAACCTTTTACCAAATTCCACAAACTTCCACAAATTTTAATCGGCTCCTCTACACGGATCACATATGGCTCGGTTTCCCAAACGGATCTGTGACTTGTGGCTCCAGCTCAGTTTTTTCTCCTTCTTTGTTTTACCCTTTCTGTCTCTCTTCGACCGAGCCTGACTCCGGAGCCTCTTGCAGGCGGAATGCAAAGCTGGGATACCTCGGGTCCCTCATTACCTACCTAGTTCTTTTGTGGTCAAAGTCTTTTGCACGTTTGATCTGATGGACATACATAAGTCTAGTAGTACCTTAGTATGAAGACAGACTTTGTATGGTGGTGGGTGTGTCAAGGAAAGACGATGACAAGGGTCGGAACCAGCTACCGGGTCCATACTTTCTCACCATGTGGTGTAACAAACAACGAACAAAATGAGTACATGACTTTCGAGAAAACAAGAAAACAAATAAACAGGGGCCGAAGCATGGATGATAGCATTGCAGGCAGTGTTTCATAATCTCGCTCTAGACTACAGTAGCTAATGCTCCCAAGTAACTCACCAATTCAATCTGTTAAGTTCACTAAATGCTATGCCCTTGAGCTGAGTTGCTTGACCGTGATCAAACTTGTAGGTAGGTAGGTAGGTAGGCAGGGTAGTATGAATGAACACGCATATGTAGGTGCTTAATATAAAATCCCACTAATCCGACGATGTAACCGTAATATACTTATATGAACGGGACCTGCATACATTCGGATCGTGGTCCTTTGTCCGCGTCGTCAGGCGAGGTGCAGTATGTACTTATCATACCTTAGGTACGAAATAAAATACGGATCATGGCTGGTAACCTACCTATTACATACTATCATCGCTCGATGTGAGATCTTACGGTTCCATCGCTTTGACGTGTGCGGATTATGGATTTTTATTAAGTGTATAAGCAGGTTTGGTAGGTAGGTAGGTAGGTAGGTAGGTAAGGAGGTAAGTAGGTAAGTAGGTAAGTAGGTAAGTACTCTCTTATTATATCTTTTCTATCGACGACTTGTTTCTTCCAACTGCTTTTTTTTTCTTCGTTTTTTCCCCTCTCTCTCTCTCTCTTTCTCTATCTAAAGAGTTATCCGATGGCTGTGTTTCTTTTCCTGACGGTTTCTTCTTTTTATTAGATATTTCCCCCTTGTTTCTTTATTATTTTGGCGGGGTCTTGGTCTCTTGGTCTTGTTGGATGGACTTGTTGTTGGTAGCTTCTGCTGGCGGCAATTGGATGTTTCTTTCTGTTGTCGGGATTGTTTGATTTGATGGTTGCGCGACGTTCTTGGCGCTTTGTATGCGGGTTTAGAGCCCCCTTTCCTTATCCTTCTTTTTTGTTCTGATGGGCTTGAGTTGTCGTGCTTATCTAGGTATGTTGTGGTGCAATTTGATGCTCATATTAGTGTGGTGAGATGCAGTGGGTAGCTAGCGGGATTGCTCGGTGTAGCGAAACGCCAGATGGTATGCAGTATCCAACCCGTGTCGTTTGTCATCGAGCGAAGAGTCAAGTGTATGTCGATATGTGCCAAGGATGTCCTCGAAGTCGCCTGATGTCTATTCATAGATGCGTTCTATACCCAGGTGTTTGTTTCGCGCCCATCTAGTCAAGCATGACCGTATCAAGAGTAAAGGTTTATACCCTGAACCTGTCGCCAATCAAGCAGATACAAGGCGATAATACGAACCGAGCCAACCTTTAGACGGGAGACTTGAAAACGGACAGCTTCTCAAGAGCTGAATGCGAGCCTCGTCTTGAAGTCCTCGAAACGCTCGTCGACGCGGACGCCGTTCCAGGTCTCGCGACCCTCTTCGTCATGCCCCAGCGTCGGCATACCAATCTGTTCAATTGCGAAGCTTGCTGCTACACTCCCCCACGCGGCAGCCTCTTCAAGACCTTTTCCTCGTGCGAGGGCAGCTGCTAGTCCGCCTAGAAATGTGTTACCACCGCCAGTTGGGTCGACGACTTTGCCTATTTTTGGTTCCCTCTTCTTCTCTCCTGCCCCTTCGCCTTCTTCTTTGCCATTTATGGGATTTTTATCTTCGTCTTCATAATTATTATTGTGATAAGCGGGGAGCCATCGCTCGATGCCTGGGTCGACTTCTATCTCTTCACGGGCGATGGAACCCTCAGGATCCTGCAGGAGGCCGGCAAACAGTGCCTCCATATCTGTATCGGGTCGGAGGCTGCCGTGGAGGAGGGTGGACGGCTTTTTACCCTTCGTCTTTAACTTGTGCTTGTGCGTGCGTTTGCGGCCGCCGTTGCGTGCGAGGTAGCACCCTTTCTCCCCACAGCGCACGACAATAGAGAAGGATTGCAGCGGCATGGATCCCAGGAGCTGTTCGCAGGCTCGCTCGACGGCCCGCGTACTAATCTCCCCGGTCTGTGGGTCTAGTCCGTCGTCGCCCATCAAGCCCGCTAGCTCGACATGGTTCGGGCTCATGACATCAATCAGCGGCAGCACATTTGTGCAATTCAGCAGCTCGTCGGGTGTGCAAAGGTCTGGTAATGGTTCCCAGACGAAGATAGGTTTTGGTAGTGAATTACCTGCGGTATCGTCTCGGCTGCTTTTGCCCTCATCATGTCCACCGTCGGCACCAGAGACATTGTTCTCTGTTGAACCATCGGAAACGGAGACCGGGGCCGGTAGATCACTACGCCTATCTTTAATATCAAGAACAAGCTCGCGGCACCGTTGGGGCGAGCAAATCAGGTGGAAAGTGCGGGAGGCCAGAAGCTCCGGCGTCAAATCCTCGGCTGTGATTCGCTTCTTTGGTGTGATGTACTGGAAGGCCCGTTTCTCACGCTCGCCATAGCCGTTCCAAGCGCGGGTCGTGAGCCGTTCGGGTGTCTCGCGCAGTAAAACCGATGTCCCCCATGACGAAATCTTGTCCTCGAGATCTTGGGGAAAATCGGACCCTTTGTCAACTATCCAACCAACAGATTGGGAACGCGGGGGTGGTGAGAACAACCGCGCACCGAGCGCCGCATATGTCCCACCACCGCCTAGAATGTTCTTTACAGGTGGCATGGGGGGAAGAAATTCGATTTCGTCTTGATAAGCACGTTAGCATAGTATGATTTTCTGAAAGCCGCTGCGTGATGACTCTGTCAATGGGCAATGTAAGAGATCAGGGACTGCTGTGGTGGTGAAAACTTTGAGGCAGGCATAATAGCGAGCCAAGTGAATGGGATAACACGAAGGTAGCGTACCGATGATGAACATGCCAAGTGTGACGAAGTGTATTCCCTGCTGGTCGGTCTCGGTCTCCGTTTCTACCTCTACCGCTGGCTGAGGTGGCGTCTTCTCTTTATAGGCCAAAACCATGGCCTTCTCATTCACAGGGGGAACGGGGTCCTTAGAGGCAGTCATGATGATTGATTGATTGATTGATGCCTAGGCAGGCATACTCTATGTATGTCACACAGTCTCCAACAAGGGCCGATGCGACGGTCCACGATAGCCGATAGCTGACGGCGCTTCGATATCAATAAGGAGGAAGGGTACGAGGCGCGGTAACGAGACAATCCGACAGGCAGGCGTGAGGAAGTTGTTTATGCGTAAGTCAAGGATGAGTTGAATGGAATGTGAGATGAGAGAGAGAGACAGATGGAGAGAGGACAAGTAAAGTACAAGACAAGACAGATAGACCTCCTTACGGGATATTAGGAAGGTATGAGAGGCTGGACAGATATATATACGTATATATATATATCTATTTATGCCAAGCAGTGTGTGTAATGTTTGATGCTGCAGTTTGTGCCTAAGATGGGTCTGACTGGTGACTTGGCAGATCTCTCTCCCTCTCTGTTGTCAGCCTGTCTGCTCGTTCTGTGTTTCTTAGGTCTTATGTGAATTCGGACTCTCGGAATCACGAAGAAGGAGGGTGGGAAATGGAAAGCAAGAATCAACGGAGGAAAAGTCTTGACATATAAAGTTGTGTAAGAACTCTGTGCATCTACCTCATATGGACGTACAGCATCGACGTACTCATCAAATTGAGGTAACTGGGTGAAAGTATGAAGTAAACACCTGATATATACATATGACTGCATATGTACATGCAGATGCAGGTTTCAGTAGGTAACACATCTGTATATGCAATCATACCTACTTCGTTCCTACATCATCAGATAAAATGTGAATGTGTGCATCCGCCAAATTCTAGTCCGTACGGATCCGTACTTACTTATAGTAGGTAAAATCTACGTCCGTACGTGAGATATATTCCGTATCCTTAAACTAGTCCGTAGTAGAGACCTAGCCTAATGCTTTTTACAGAGAAAGGCCTCTGCCGTACCGGAATGATCTAGCACCAAATATCGGCATATGTATTGCCTCGGTCTTATTCGTATACGACATATGGGGTGACCTTGAGCGCCATAGCCTTCACGTCGTAAACGAGTCAAACCGAGGCAATGTGCCTGTACCTGTTGTACGCGCCGTACCACTTGGGTGGGCCAGCAGAGGCCTTCTTTGCTATCTAGAGCTAGGTAGATTGCGTAGCAAGCTGCTCAAATATGATGCAGCTTGTGCTGTACGCTCGCCCGTTACGGATCCGTATATACACTAATCCGTAGGTACAGACGTATATGCGAGATATATGAGGGGCTTGTGCTGTAAGCAGGAAAGCATACATACCGACAGAAGAGCCTACACTACCTAAGATAGTGTGTATGGTCAGTTGTAGAGAAGAAGAAGAAGAAGAGGGAAAAGGAAGCAGAGTCCTGACAGACTCTCTACCTATCGTAGTCCGTCCATACCCAAGGTAGGTAGGTTGGTTGAGGGTTAGGTACTACACTAGCTAATTTTATATTTATGCTAACAAAGGGGCAATGCAAAGCAGCCCACTCAATCCATGTAGTTATAGATAAGTATGTAGTTATCTAGTAGGTACTAACCCGAAAAGGTTAGTCTAAAGTCTGAAGTCCTGCCCTATTCGGCCTACCATTTTGTTCGGCCTCCCCACCTACTCGTTGGGAGAGAGGAGAGAGAGAGAGATGGCGTGTTTAATCATGACTGAGCTGCACGAACATTCCGTACGCTGAATTTAAGTGGGTTGGCCGAGCAGGGGGGGGTTAACGCGTTAGGTGGTATCATCCTCAAGCGTTGTCGATCACCGGTCTCATCATCATCGTCGTTAATTGATTCTTCGTACCGACGTATATTCCGTACTTACACATTCTTCTCCCTCTTCCTAGACCATATTAATTACTTATCTGTTTATTCTTTCCGCACGAAGAAGCAGTTGTATGCCAGTTATCATCTACTCGTAGCTTGTCCTTGGTTTTGTGATTAATCGTCTCTGCTTGTTCAGGGGCGCAATTACACCACTTTGTCTCCTCTCTCTACTTATATCTTACTCCTCTCTTCCTCAAATCTCAACACCACCTAAGCATAGATAATCAGGACTTTGACTAGTCCAAAAACTCGCTCGTCATGGCGCAGAACAACATGTATAATCTTGTCACGCTGATAAAACGGTGAGTGGGCCGACAAACAAACCAAACCATCCTCTCTGACTTGGTATGATTCTTGTTAGGCTGGAGGCCGCCACTACGCGCCTCGAAGACATCGCATCGTCCACCATCGAACTTCCGCAAGCCGTTCCCGTTCTATCTAAATCTATCACACTGCCCCCCGACCAGTCTGGCGGTGCTACTCCCTTAGCATCTGCCTCTTCGTCCGCTTCCGTGGCTGCGTCAACCGCTGCATCCCCAATGCCTGCCCCTCAAGATCCCCTGCCGGAGGCTATCGAGGAGTTCGACAATTTCATTAACCAATCTGTCGCTAAATATATCAAGGCTAGTGATAAGTTGGGTGGTTTGATTGCCGAGCAGGCGGCCAAGGTTCTCGAGGGCTTCAAGCAGCAACGGCGCTTCTTGCTTATTTCCACTAAGGCAAAGAAGCCAGATATCTCCATATCCGCCGAAATGTCAGTCTACCAGGACCTATTGAAACCTATCAACGAGGCCCTTATGTCTGTCGGCAAAATCAAGGAGTCGAACCGTGGAACTCCTGTTTTCACGCAGTTGAGTGCTGTGGCAGAAGGAATTATGGTACTAGCCTGGGTGACTGTCGACAACAAGCCGTTCAAGCACGTAGAAGAGTCTCTAGGCTCTACTCAATTTTTCGGGAACCGTGTTCTGAGTGAACACAAAGATAAGTATGGTGATGTCCTAATCAGGAGGGTCTTGGCAAACCTTAGCTAATGATGCTTGTCAGGAACCCCGAACAGATTGAATGGATCCAGTCCTTCTACCAGATTTTCCGCGATCTCACCGAATTCGTCAAAGAATACTACCTCAATGGCATCCCGTGGAATCCAAAGGGCCAGTCGGCTGCTGAGGTCGCCAAGACATTATCAACTTCCGGCACCGCTACTCCAGCACCACCATCAGCTGGTGGTCCGGCCCCTCCCCCTCCTCCACCGCCGCCTGGCCCACCGCCAGTCCTAGAGATCAAAGAAGCAGGCCCGTCGAAAATAGTTTCAGGCCTCAACGCAGTGTTTGGTGAAATTAACAAGGGGAGCGACGTCACAAAGGGATTGCGGAGGGTGGATAAGTCGGAAATGACACATAAAAACCCGTCGTTACGAGCAAGTTCGACAGTTGCCGATTACGATCCCTCTGTGCGAGGGAAGAGTGCGCCTGGCACTAAGCCCAAGCCCGAGAGCATGCGGATTAAGAAACCGCCCAAGAAGGAGCTTGATGGCAACAAATGGATGATTGTAAGGGCTTCTGACACAAGTTTGGGGGTGGTGGGGACTGCCAATCTAACATCAAATCACAGGAAAACTACGAGAAGCACCCCGAGCCTATTGAAATCGAGGTATCCATGTCTCAGTCAGTTTTGATCAGTAAGTGTAGTCACACGACCATTATTCTCAAAGGCAAAGCGAATGCGGTAACGATCGAGAACTCGCTACGCCTATCGCTCGTCGTCGACAGCCTAGTCTCCACCGTCGATGTCGTCAAGTCATCGAACTTCGCCCTGCAGGTCCTGGGCCACCTGCCCACCATCCTATTAGACCAGCTGGATGGCGCGCAGATATACCTCGGCAAGGAGAGCATCTCGACCCGGATTTTCACGAGCAAGTCCTCCAGTATCAACGTGAACGTGCTTGCAGGTGAGGAGGAGGACTATGTGGAGATCCCTCTGCCGTATCAGATCTGCTCGCAGTACGATGAGAAGAAGGGTGAGATGGTCAATGAGATCGTGGAACATGCCGGCTAGATCAGATCCCCCCCCGGATCTTCCGATCACGAATACAAACTCATACTATGCAAGGGGGTTTGCTTGGGTAGATCAGCGATAGCAGCGTGCAGGTCGTTGTTAGAGGTAGAATCAATTGAAACCTAGAGACGCACGTCGGAATAGACTTGCTCGATGTGGTTATACGATGGATGACCATTTGCCAGGACGACGCCTGTACCTACCCCGTTCGGTACACAAGTTGGCCTTATATGTACACATGGCTAATAATGGTCGGATTGTCTTACTTCAGTACCGTCAACCGTAGTCGTAGTCGTAGTCGTGGTCTCGACAGCCTGACTACTCGCATCTACTACTGGGCCTCCTTCACGACAAACAATACAGTATATACTATACAGCCGTCTTCACAGCATGCTGACCAGCCAACTCAACTCAGTTCACATTGTAGTCGATATAACGTAGTATGTATTTGTATATACAGATCAGATGATGCCGCAGAAACATACGAGGCCCAAGCCTTCCAATCAATATCCCAGACTTTTTCCGACTCTAGAATGTCTACATAGTATAGTGAGCATGCGCATTACCGGCATGTACCTCGAGGCAGGGAAGGTAACAAGGGCAAGCAAGTTTTATACATTCCCTGCGTCGCCTATCGCCGTTTCCAAATTCAAAGCTTCACATTCGTTGTAACCTCGCCGTTGGTTTAGAGCTTCGCCTTGGGCGCCTCGACGGTCGGGAGCAGGAGATCGCGGAGATCACCGGCCGCCTCGTTGATGTAGTAGCTCATCTTCTCGCTGCCGAGGCCCTTTGAGACGATGTTGAAGTTGAGGCTGTTGATGTTGTCAAGTGATTAGTGGGGGACTCTTGCATAACCGTAGGTGAAATAATAAAAGTATGGGCTTACCTGTTTTCATTAATCATGTAAGCAATACCGAAGCCGCCATCGATGACCTGGCTCCATCCGTAGCCGTTGAAGTACTCGGAGCTCAACTGGCTTGTGGATAGGTACCACGAGGAGCTGTAGCCGTACGCCGGGTCCTTGTAGATGGCGGGGAGCTCCTCGCCGGGCTCGAGCAGTTTCTTGAGGCCGAGAAGATGGCGATCTACACCCTTACCATCAGACGCAGCACTGATATATTCAATGTGTGCGTCGATAGCCTTACGGAAGAGGGCGATGCGGTCCTGGTTTGAAGCGTTCAAGTCGGCCATGGAGTTGCAGAAGGCCACACTGTCATCCGATACGGTACGGCATGTCTCCGTGCGGCCCAGCTGGAATCGTCGTGTCGCTGCTGACTCGTATGTGGGTCGGTTCTTACCATACATCTTGTAGTAGGCCAGCTGGATGATCATCTGCACGTAAGCGTCGGGTGAGCACTTGAACTTCTTGATCAGGCCCTTTCCGTAGCCCTGGTAAGCCTGGACAGCGAGCTCATGCTGTGCAATGAGGGCGCCGAAATCCTTGGTCGCGCGGTCAATCTCAGTCTGAACCCCGGGCGTAACCTCGAACTTCAGAGCCACGGGGTCGGGCAGGTTCGATCGCACGGTAGGGTTGCCAAAATCGAGCTTGTTGCCGAAAATGACCTCGTTGACGAAGTCATTGAGTCGGTGTGTCGGCGTTCCGTCCATCATGCTGTGTTCACCCATGAAACCTGCCGTGCCGTTATCGTTCACAATGAACTGTAGCGGCTTGTCGTACCAACGGTTCTGCCCGTCGCCGTGCCAGTACTGGTGCGCCCGCTCCTCGAGGGTGACCGGGGAGGCATCATCTAAGCACACGATGAAAGAAGAAGCTTCAATGGCCTGGAGCGCAACTGCATTCTTGGGCGAGGCATCCAGGAGAAGCTTGCGAGCGTCTGTCCAGACGTCCCTGTTCTCACTGGTAAGCGCACCGATGGCAGGTACCCGCTGGGCAAGCTCGTAGACCTTGGCGAACTGGGCCTCAAGCTCTGCTGTGGTTAATTGCTTCCCGTCGACTTCGTGCATAATCTTGAAGAACTGATTCTTGCGAATGGCGACGATGTATTTGTGGTCCTTGGCGTCGAACTTGACGGGATGGTCAGCAGGCTTTGCGGCGACTCTGCTGGAATTGAACATCCACTTGTAGCTGTCCATGCAGATAGGGAGCTTTTTCATGTACTCGGGCTCAAGCGAGCCGTTATCAACCTGTTTCTTGAATTCCAGCACAGCCGTGGTGATAGCGGCCGCTCGCTTCGAGGGAATCCGGCGGTTCCGGTCATCGCGGTGGGAGTAGAAGTAGCTGACGTAGGGAACGACAGGATCGCGGTAAGTCAGATAGGCGACATCGTTCCACCACTGATATAACCAGTTCTTTATGTTAGGGTCCTCCCGCCTGGCGATCAGCTTCTTCTGCAGTTTCTCACCAACGCCGCCGGGTTTGATGAAGTCGGCGACGGCCTTTTTGCTAGCTTCATACTCGGCCGGGCTCAGTATGGGGTGCAAGGTCTTGACATAACGGGCGGCGGTCTCTTCGAGGGTTGGGACTGGTAAGCGAGGTAGAGATTCTTGAAACCGGAGCATAGGTCCTTTGGATTTATCTTCGACATAGCCACCTGTAACCGTTCATGAGCGATTATACTCGATCACGACCGCAAATGCCCTGAGCAGGGTGATTGGAAGGTTGACCGACCTGGTAGGGAGCTATTTCTCCTTTTCGTAGCAGAAGCCATTAGAGGGTTCTATAAATTCAAAATGGCCAGTTAGTATACGATTATGAGGTTCACCATGTTGTAAATGATCAAGTGAATGTTTTATTTATTTACCTTTGCTATCGATCCTTGCCTTACAATTGATCGGAGAGCGGTACTCTGTGCCCGGCTCTTTGCCAGCAAAGTCAACATCACAACAACTGGAAGAGAAGAAGCCGCGGGCAGAAAAGATGATTATTTAGTAATAATTGACATGGAGGAGAGAGTGTCAGGGAAGAAGTCGAGGAGGGACTTGGGACGGAGGGACAGCGGCGCCACTACCGTACTTACAAGGTAGGTAGGGTTCCTTAAGGTATGTGGGCTACCTAGTAAGTACTTATTAGTGTGGGTAGGTAGTAGGCAGGAAGTATGTAGTAGGTAGGTAGATTACCTAAGGTACGGTCCGTACGGATTAGATACTTAGGAATGATCGCCAGCGACCTTTGTAGGTAGTGTACGGATCTGTACAGTAAATACGAAGGTACGAATACGGACGTAAATCCCACGGGGCTACAGAGCTTCTGCTGGATATGTGAATTTGTCGAATTTGCAAGCACACTTTTACCTACGATATTCACGGTCGGTACTCGGTTAGTGTCGAGTACTTTACCAGCGACTACAAAGCCGCAAGTCTGTTATGCCGAGGTTAAAAACCGAGCCCGGTTGTCTCAGCTGCAGGCAATCCATTTGCCCCGATTTCTAACTCTTTTTTAGCCGCGTTATCCCGGAGCTAAGCTTATCTTAGATCTTACTTAAGCCGCTTTTATCAGGCCCCCCACAGTTTATTTATGGGTCTCTTTGAGCTCCAATGTCTCCACTTATTTCCGGGAGCCAAAGCGCTCTTGTCTCGTCCCCTTTTCACATGCAACGCGCGTTGGGGAAGTCTTCTAGAACTCCAAGCAAGCTTGCAAGTCGACAACAACATAGGTAATCCGCCTTCTCAACCATCTCATATAGATTTTATATATCTTTCGAACAAATTTCACGAAAAACAAGGTGATGATTGATTTGCATAACATCATCATCATAGCTCATCAACCAGTGCTGGAAAACATCATGATGTCCTCCCTTGCTACCTGGAATTTTGAGGTGTTGTGAGTGCTTGGCATTTCCTGCCGATCATTGCCAATGGATGATTCACCAAGAACAATCCGCTCATGTCATGTAAACAATCATGATAATACACAGATTTAGGTTGTTCGCTACCTCAAGAATATAACCGTTTTTCTGTCTCCATATCGATCATGAACGTATTCTTACGGTGGACATCAGGGATTATGTAGATGCTTCAATGCAGAGCTTACACTGCCATTAGCGACCATCAGCTGCAAATCTAGCCCCGTCGTCGTCGTCATAGATGACCTCTAAAATGTCTCACTCGCGTTGGCATGGGCCATCGCAAGCCTGAGGACAAATCTGCATTCCCTGAGTTGTTATTCGCGTGCCGTCATCGGCATTCAACACCATCGCGACGAGAGCTTCGTATCAACATGGCGACTCAAATACAGCCTCGGGTGCCTTCTCCCTCCACAAGTCTTGGTCTTCCAAGGTTGATTCTGCTAAAGTTCGTTGAAATTGCCGTCACTAGCCTGGTCGCTCCGTAGCCGAAAGGCCACTCTCCCCCTTTTGCCTCTGTTGCACGCGTTCATTGATCTTCGGTTCGCTTTTGGTATTTTCTGCCGGCGCTTGTTGGTTCGCCATGGCATATTCCCTTTCGACACATTTCGCCGGCCAGGGGCTTCTAGACAGATTTCATTTCTTCACGGGCCAAGATCCGACTCATGGATTCGTCGAGTAAGCGCCTCGATAACAATATAATCTGTGGCAATGGGCTATATGGATTGCTAATGTTGTCGGGTCTGGTATCAGCTACCAGAGTAAAGAACAGGCTCTAGCCAGCAATCTGGTGTCGGTCGACGAGTTCAACAGGGTGAGAATCGGGGTCGATTCTATCAACACATACTCGACTCGCGACAGAGGTAGACCGAGTGTTAGGATCACGAGCAACGATGCCTTCACCCATGGCCTATTCATGGCCGACTTTGCCCACATGCCTGGATCGACATGCGGGACGTGGCCTTCGTGTAATACATTACTCCCTATCCTCATACTCCGACTGAAACTAACCGTGTTCAAGTCTGGGCTTTCAACAACCAAGAAAACGGCACATCTTGGCCCGCGGGCGGGGAGGTGGATATCATCGAGGGTGCCAACACGGCGCAAAGGAATTTATTTTCGGGTCATACGTGGGTTTCCTTACGAACGGATTTCTCATTTGACCGGTTTAGTTTCTAAGTGGGAGCAGGGTACCCGGATGTCAAGTGTCGGGGTCTGGCTTTGCTGGCACTCAAGGCCCGACCGACTGCTCATTAACTGTGGGTGAAGGACACCTGGAGACCGCTTGGTTGAGATCTTAGACTGACTCGAGCACGTGTAGCCCGACAATATCGGCTGCAGTTTCGCGGCGGACGTGTCCGATCCCGCTACGTACGGCGACGCTTTCAACGCTGAGGGAGGCGGTGTATATGCGCTGGAGTGGGATTCAAACGACATAAAGATATGGCACTTTTCTCGCTCGGCCATTCCAGAGAACATCAAGCTCGCCCCCATGGTCCGACCCGAACCAAATACCTGGGGGCCACCGCAGGTGGTCTTTGGAGGATCGAGGTGTAAAGTCGACTCATATTTCTACGACATGAGTCTCGCCATCAACACTGTAAGCAGAAGCAGCAACAGTTATGGATATCTAACTAGGTTGAACGGCTCACTGACACAATACTGTGTAGAATTTCTGCGGCGCATACGCGGGCAGGATCTGGGGCGAGGCAGACGAATGCAACAAACTCGCACCAACATGCGAGGAGTACGTCGCCTCAAATCCAAGTAGTTTCCAAAACGCCTTCTGGGAAATCAACTACATCGACATATACCAGAAGGCAGGGGTAATGAACAGCACCTCATCCCGTCTCCCGCCAAAAAGTGCCCTCGCAACGCAGCCTCCATTCCCCAGCACCACGAGCTCCGTCGTGATACCTAGCGGCACACGCACCGTCACAGTGACGACGATAACGCGCGTAATGTCGACCGCGGCACCGACGCGAACAAGCAGCGGACTAGCCGATCCCGCCGCGATAGAGGAATGGACGCTGTTAGGCTGTTTCGGCTCTGGCGCCGGCTACGAATCCTTCACGCCGAAAGCGTCATCCGCGACGATGAATGCGGAGACATGCGTGGCCAGCTGCGCGGGAAGTAGATACGCGGGCGTATCCGGCCAGTACGTTGCCCCTCCCAACAGTCCGAATGGAGTGGCTGACGCATTGATTCATAGGACATGCTACTGCGCCGATACCCTCAGCGACGCAACAGCCGTTGCCAACGAACTCTGCGACGTCCCCTGTCCGGGGAATTCGCGCGAGGTCTGTGGTGGCGCGGGGAAGGACGGTCTTGTCGGCGCGCCGACGAATTCATCCTCTCACCCCCTCGCGCGCGCTGCTTCGTCCGATACCATGCTTACGGTATACGGTAAGCTCGACGACGCCGTGCCGCCCGGGGCACCGGGAAAGGGGAAGAGCGTGAGCAAGAACATGAGCATGAATTATGCTACTGCTACGAGGGGCTCTATGCCGGGCACGGTGACGAGCGCGGGTACGGGGACGGCTGTCACGGTCCCGACTGCTTGTGCGTCGTCTTCTGTCCCAGTTTTAGCGCCTGTTCCGGTCACGGGGGCCGGAACCAGGGCATGGGAACGGTTTGCAGGACGCTTTTGTGTTGTCTTTTTATTTTGGTTGTGGGGATGGGTTTGTGATTATTATGTGTTTACGGACTTGTAGGTATCCCCTCTGCCTCAGAACGAGGATGCTCTCAGCTTTTGCCGGTTGATATGATATGAATGAATGAATGAACGAATATTAAAAAGTTGATACCAAGTCCCAAAAGCGCCTTTCTATTCCAATTTTCGTCCTGGCGGAAGCTTGGCTTACATGACCAGTCCCGTTAGGTAGTGAATATGAATATGAATATTATTACAATTCAAGGACTATTTCCCACTCTCAGTCTCTGGATCTGTTGACAGACAGACTTATGACGTTGGCATAAACTCAAGAGTTACCACTCCCCACACATCCCTGAACGAAGAGAGAGTCCTCTTATTTCTCCTGCGGCTTAGCGTTTGAGATGAGCTTTCGTCCAATTTCTATAGTCTCGTCCATGCTCTGCTGGCGAAGCCAGAACCTATACAAGCGTAATTAGCAACTCGTGCTCAAGACCAATAGACCCCGGGCAGTGACTTACATTTGCTCAGGAGTGCCGCCACCGCTCGTGGATAATCTCCTAGCCTCCTCCTCGAGAGCAGCGTACGTGATCTTTTCTCCAGCCTTGACTGAGTGAGGAACAGCAGCTTTCATCGCATCAGGGCCTACGATTTCCTCCAGAATCTTCTTCCGCAGGGCGAACCTCCCGGCCCTCTCCTTCTGAAGACCTGGACTGTCCATTTGGCCTAGGACGTATCTGACGATGAACTGCGCACTTAGGTATATATGCTCCGCAAAAAGAACAGTCATAAGCAATCCCACGACATTGACATTCGAGGGATCACCTCCCGGCCCCTCGCCCTCCCCGCTGAAGAGAAACACGATGGCCGAGCTGACCAGACTTCCGGCCCAAGACAGAAACCCTAGAGCGTTCAACCAGGGACCAATTGAATCGGACCGCCACGGAATCGGACGTCGACTGCCCATAGCAATTTTGACGGCATCGGACCGGAGTTCGACCCAGTTGTTGACAAAGAAGGCCAAAGGTGTTAGTGGCCAGATAGACGAGAACAGAGACAAGAAGCCAAACTGGACCACCATTTCGCGGTAGTCGACGGTAACATCGTATACCTCAAGCTTCGCCTCGTCCCGTACCCTCTCCAAGAAAGCGCGTTCTTCCGGTAAGTCCTGAACGGCAAAACCATCATTTTTACCCCGCTTCGCCTGAACATATTCTACCTTTTTGAAAACAACCCGTTTAAGATAAGGAACCACGCCTTCTAGGACGACATTGACAAGCTGGGCTGTAACAGCGCAGTAAACCATCTCGCCTCTCAGACGATCTGGGTTGATGCGGAAGTCCTGAGTTTCAACGGACTTACTACTGGCAAGCTTCTTAGCTGTAGCTGTGAAGATGCTAAGATAGGGTATCATCAGGTTGCCGAACGGCATATAGACGAAGGCAGACAGGAATAAGGGGGTGTAAGAGGTGATGAAGTTGATGACGAAGATTTTCCCGATGAGAGCAGCTCGGTGGGCTAGATAGGGTGTTAGTCAAGACTTTACTAAGGGCCTCGGCTTTCATACCATCATTCGTTTGGTAGTTTTCACGTTCTGTTAATCTCTCTGCTAATCTCGTCAGAGCAGTCGTTAAAACTGGGAGGAAACCGCTGAGAATAATAGTAGGTGTGAATGACTTCAACAACACTGTCAGTTGGACTTGTAGCCACGCTTGGATCGGGATAGTCACGCACTAAATAAGACTTGAATGGCCCATTGTAAACCTGGGTAATGAAGATCTCAATACCGAAACACAAGATGTAGAGTGATCCCAAAATCAGAACACAAGCAATTGCGAACGGTATCTGAAGCAACTGTGTCCTTAGCCTTTTTATAGGTGAGTAGTGTTTGACCAGTTCGCCAGTGACAGGGTCCGGAGCCTCGTAGTCCCAGACGAACTCGGTTCGAGGACGCTGGATGCGCGATACATTATGTACACCCCACTGCACAGCTAGATCAACCTCTTTCTTCTTCCACCACTCGAAGAAAATGACAGACCAGAGCGAGTTGCAGATGGCATACAGCCATGAGTAGCGACCAAGAATAAGCCATACCGCGAATCCAAATGCAGCCGGAAACAACTGGAAGGCGAAATAGGACTCCAAAAAGGAAAAGTAGAAGGCCACGCTCTCGCCAAACTTGCCGCGCATATGATTGAGGTCTACCTCGTCCAAGAAATATTTCGAGCTCCAGGCCTTAATCCAAGCGTTATTGAACGCATGATCATGCAGAGGAAAGATGGAAGCGACTTGCTTCCAACGTCCTACGTTGGGCGTAATGGCGGCTCCACCTTCGTTCTTAGGTCGCGTGATCAGCAGATAGACCAGGCGTAATCGTTCGGCCTCAGTGACAGGCTCACGTTCAAAGGCCTCCGCGATATCTTTCTCCGGTGCAGCAGTCCGCACACCGTGGAGCCAATCTTGAACGCGTTCTCGGTATACCTGAGAGGCAAGATACTGGTCGGATGCCACCTTGACGAAGACCATGAGAGAAGACTCATCTCCGTGACGCACTTCTACGGCCAAACCAACCTTGGTTAGGGCTTCGATGAGCTGGGAGAAGCGAGCCTCGGCCTCGGCCTTATCGAAGGATATCTTGTACTGGATCACATAGTCAACGTTCATATTGGTCTCGCTCTCTGCGAGACCGTTGCCATCAGACGGATGGAGAGTATTATTAGGAGAGCTCATCGTTTGGGGGAAGTGATGGAGCTGCCTATGTAATACGAATCACGCTTCAAAAACGTAGATAGGTATGGTAGGTAGTAAGTATTATGAAGGAGTGTAGGATTCGGTATTGAAGTAAATATACATTTATTTTTTTTTATTTTTTTAATTTTCATCTATTTATTTTTTTAGCAACAGATTGGGCCATATATGGGGAGCTGATGATGCAAAGGGGAGAGAAGCAAGGGTGATCCCAAACTCCTTAGTGACTTGGAATGACACTGCAGGGCCGCCATAGCCGGACGTAGTGTAGGTGGCAAGACAGCGTCATCGTACACAGAAGAGTCCCCCCCCGTCCTCCCCCCTTTTACGTATAATCACATAATTGGTTCAGACTCTGTTTCGCTCGAAATTCACAGTTTCTGAATTCAACAGCATATTTGAATTTATTTCGCTACAGCACATAACACTACGGACTAGTACATAGACTATTTATCTGCTATGTACGAAATACGTTAGGTGAGGTTAGGTACGGATCCGTAGTTTCTCTATGGGGTTGCAGCGTGCAGGTCGACCCTCAGCTGAGGATACAGGATTGAGCCAATCAGACGGGCCGTGCATTATGTGCCTACCTCAGCTTAAGCAAAGCAAAGAGAATGCTGGTACGTACCTACCTAGGTACCTAGGGTAGGTACTTCGTGCCGCCTGCACATCACGCCTTCTCTACCTAGGTACCTACACTAAGAATCTGCATGCTACCGTGCCTCTGCAGTATGCATGTATGCCATACAAAGTACACACTGCCTGCTATGAAAATTATCTCTCTAACTACATATTAATCCTCAAGCTACGCCAGATTCTCATGACTTGAGCTTCATCATCATCATCATCATCATCATCATCATCATCTGTCCTCTAAATACTTACAATCATGTATTCCGTACTTCGGACAAATTAACATGTTACATTCTAGATAGAATAAACACTCAAATTTGCGATTACCACGTCACCAAGCAATCAAAAATCATGGGCTTATTGGCCAATATTGGCCTTCGTCGGCCCCTCCCATGGGAACCCCGAACAGTACTCGACTGGCTCCTGGAGTCCCCCCTCCAAGGCTTTATATATCTTCTCTATCCCATCCTTCTCTGGCTGCGAGGGAAACCAGCAAAGCCACCAGCGCACAGGCCGCCTATCAAGATCGTATTTCTTTCCGACACGCATGACAGCATTGTCTCGAACGTCCCAGATGGCGACTTGCTTATCCACTGTGGCGACTTGACGAGCGACGGGACGGCAGCAAGCATCCAGAAGCAGATTGACTGGCTCGACTCGCTGCCTCACCGACACAAGGTGCTTGTTTGCGGAAATCATGACAGCTGGTTTGACCTGAGCTCGCGTACGGAAGAGGACACGCTTGGCCGTCGCACCGTAGATCTGAAGTCGCTTCACTATCTTGAGCGCAAGGCTATCACTCTCACTTTAAAGGCCGGTCGCAGACTTAATATTTATGGTGCTCCTGAGATACCTCAGTGTGGAGGCTCCGATATGGCGTTAGTGGTTCCACGTAGCCACCTAAGCTCTGATAACTTTGAAAGACAGGACTGACTACGAAGGGATTCAGTTTCCAATACACGATTGATCAGCACCCGTGGGCTGGGTCTGTCCCGATGGATACCGACATTCTGATCACGCACACACCGCCGGTAGGAAAGAAGTGGCTCTCGAATGCTTGAATGCCAGACTTGAAGCTGATCAATTTTCTCAGATGTTTCATCTAGATCACTCAATGGGCTGCCCCGGACTACTAGGCGAAATTTGGAGAACGAGGCCTAAGGTCCATGTCTTCGGCCACGTGCATACAGGCCGCGGGACCGAGGTCGTCTATTGGGACAAATGCCAGAGGGCATACGAGAGTCTCATGTCTCGGCAGAAGCGGGGGCCCATCTACGACATGATTCCAAGTGCTGCGTGGATCGACGCCTTTAAGGTGCTAATCCACGGCATCAAGGCTATTCTCTGGCATCGGCTGTGGCTGGGCGGGGTAAGTAACAGTAGTAGCATATTGATTAACGCGGCCATGCAAGCTGGAAACACGGGCAAGTTGACGAAGAAGCCTCCTTTCACGGTTGAGATATAAAATGATCATCACACGACCAGAAATTCTGGAGTATTGAGGTTTTGTCATATCAGTCTCACGGCGGGCTAGAAGTTGATTTACCGCTAAGTACACTTATACGTTCGCCTACGCGTCGTGCTATTATTCATTTCTAGATCGCATAGGTATATGTGTGTATATTATTATACAATGGTAATCCGTAGCCCAATCTCAAAAAGTCAGATAAAAAGAAAAAGGAAAAGCGGCGCAAAACTCGTCAAGACATTCATAATCAATTGATGAAGCATTCCGCATCCCCCCTCCTTTCCTTATCTATCTCACTTCACTGTCCGTTCACTCTTTGGGATCGGTCCAGCCCCCAGCCCATGTGCAACACTCCGCAGTTGGCGGCGATGATGGGCAGCTGTCTCCGTTGTACGTACTATATATACATTATGAGAGGGTGCATACGTAAGGTGCTGATGTGCGTAAGTAGCAGGGCGGGGTGCTGTACGGATCCGTGATTCGTACTGAGAGAGCTGCGGCGACACCCAACAACACACATACGTAAGGGGTGTAAGAAACAGATGAGATATCGGTACCCAACAACATAGTAATGATAAAAGGTGAGGTTAGTCAATGTGATTCAAAATTCTATAAGTGTATCTCTCTATAAATGCTGATCCAGCAGTTCCCTCGTTCCAAAAAAAAAAAAAAGGAGTAATCATCCCCAAGTCTATAGACAAATTTTCATGTTCATCCAGTCATCATACCACTAAATAGCCATGGTCTCGGACATTGGCGTAACGCCGCGTCGGTATTCCTGCTATTATGTATTTACAATGTGGCTCGAGGCAAGTCTATGTAGGCTGATAAAACAATGAGTCGTGTGCGCAAGAGGACCTCGTGCCCAGTTGCTATTAGAATGTGCTTTGTAAATTAGATGTAGGGGATTTGGGTATAATGGAGGAAAGTTGGTAGGTCTTTGCCCTGTGCTGGCAAGAACTGGAGCGCTTCGGGATTCGAGGTACGACGTTGGGAATCTTAAAAGTAAGAAAAGTAAGCGAAAACCTCTGGTGTTGTTTTTCGGAGACGCTGGGCTGGGCTGGTCATTCCAGCCGGAGTTACGCTTTGCTCTCGGGTTCGGAGTGAGTGGAGAACGTTTTTCAGCAAACAAATGTGGCTCGCTCATGGTAATTCCTTGGGGACAGTAATATAGTTGTGATCAAGGTCTCGCCCGGTCCGGTTCCAAAGCGAATTTGCCAATCTTCGACTCTTCTACTTGTCGCAGCGGTTCTATTTCGGGAGATGTATCGAAGATTCCACATTGCTTTGTACCGGGCTGTGGGAGCGCACAACGGTCCAGACCAGCGCGATTGTTGCAGTAGCTGTATGAACCCGCAAAGCCTTATTTGGAACTGGTTATTTGAGATGGGAACCATCACCAAAGCCGCTGAGGATGTTTCAACGTATCATCCCAGTATCGTGAGAGCCATAGAATTCAGCAATGGGCCTACATCTGACCGGCAGACGCGAGGCGACGTGCTATGCCTGGGGTAGTGCTCATTACGTACGCTTAGACCATAATACGTCTTAGTCCCTCAGTACCACCAAGCACACGTCGTCCTGTGACAGCGCATCGACCTTGACCACTTTCCCATTTCTCGGCCTTGTCGGCCATAAACTCCTCTTGTCGAGGATGAATTCCCTCGATCCACTTGTGTATACAGGTGTAGCAGTATACAAATCCAGTCTGACAGGCTGTCGCGGTCGTAATTTCATCCTCGCAGATAGGGCACAACTCTGAGTCCTCAGGGGGCGGCACAGTGAGAATGGGCAGCATTGACTGTGTAGCGATGGGCGCATTTTCGGCCAGGGGTCCTTCGTTCTTGTTTTCTTGCTTACTGTCGGCGTTCTGGCTTTCATTCTGCTGGCTCTTCTTTTGGTCCAGCTTAGCCCTGAGAGCTGACACGCCCGAGACGAGAGGAGGAGGTAACTCGAGGGTCTCCGCTGCCTTCCTTGACAGCTGCTTTGCAAAATCGGAGGCATACCACCACTCCAAGAACTTCAAAGCAAATATGCTCGTTGGTAATAATACGGAGAGGCTTCCTAACAATTTCGGCCCCAACGTCATGGGGTTGAAGAGACTTGTGGAGCCAGGCGAACGGCTAAGTTTGGGGGTACTTAATGCCTCGATCGCTTTGAAATCAGCGGCATTCATGCGGCGAATCCTGGTGCCAATAAGCCACATGAAGGGATTATGATATTTGGTATTGTCGAAAAGATAGGCGAGATTAAAGGCAATGATGCCGAAATAGTAGGCGGCATGTATGCTGGGATAGACATTACGTATGAACCACTTATAATAGTGCATGATTCTCTGTTTTATAGTCGGGTTCGGGGGCATGCGCACATAGTTCGCGCCAAGCAGAGCGCGCGGAGCCTCGATTTCATGACTCTCGTCAAGTTTTCGTTTTAGATATGGAATGGCCACCATAACAGCCAAGTTCTTCCAGACATCCTTGGTACTCAATTTGAGCGTTTCGCGTACGATTTCAGGTGTTGTGGTGGCGGCTCGCGGAATTTCGGCATGTAGGGCTTTCTCGCGCTTTAAACCGTAAAAATGTTCTGTGAAACTACCACAGCGAGTGTGTAGATAATGGCGCTCGACAACGAGCATAGCAATGGCGTATAATTCATCGAAGGAATTTAGGACGCGCAGTAAGTATCGTGGATATCGTTGGGTGGCGACGGTCAGGAGGTAGCGAAGGGTTGGCGGTAAAAGCGAATTCAGCTGCTGTTCGGAAAGCAGCTCGAAGAGCGAGGGCTTCTGATCATCGAAATTGCCCCGAAGGGCTGTAACAAACTCCATCTCAATTACTGGCGATGCCCTCTTCAACTTCTTTACCCTGTTTTTGTGGATTTTGTAGACGTGATGAAGAGACCATGGACAGGTACGAAGTACAATAGTCAGCCATTTGTAAGGAATAGGTACAAAAGTACGCTAGAACTGTCGCGTCAGAGCCCGTATTCACAAAACTTCTGCCGAGGTTTAGAGTGCTCGGGCCACAGCCAAGTTACTCACGGGCTTTCAGCTTTCAGGGATGAAATGCCTTACGTAACTAGGTATACGAAGTCCAAATTTCAACCCAAGTCAGCCCCTGATGGCGATTGTGGCTGGTTCGTGTGGCTTGATTATGTGGCTGAGGCTTTATACGTACGTACCAGATGGTAGTGTACTATGTAGAGATTCCCGGACGAGCAAGTTGATACGGATCCGTACGTAAAATCCAATTGTATGTCGTTGATTTATTAGAGTCCCGTTGTTTTCATGGAGACCCCCCCAAAGACGTCAGTCAGTCACGGGCCTGGGAGACAGGAGCCTCGGCCCTGGTGCCGAATAAGGTCTAAGTCAATAATGACTATTCATTATTACACTGCACTCCGTATCTTTGGTGTACACATTGTGTATGTAGTGTACGGAATACACAATGCAAGGCGTCTGAATTAGGGATTAACCTCTACTACACAACTGGCATTCATTCGAAAACCTCACAGAAAGATATAATAGACAACTAATACTATTTATTATAATGTAAAACGACTATCTCTCTTTTCCTTTATCGCCTCCGATGCAAGCACCTTGCCCAGATGTCTCTTATAAGTTTTTTGGGAGTCGGGCTAACTTACCTTCTGTTCATGTAGTTTTCATCCTGCCTCCCCAAATGAACTGTCTCCGCCATGCGTCATGTCTTCATGCCCAAGCAAGCCATTTCGAATCCGGCGTGAGAGCCGAGATATGAGGTCGTCATTCCTGAAATCATCTTCCATCCAACATAAAATGCCGTGACAGCTTAACTGTTGAGGTAATTTCGAATGGCACCTTGCAACCGTGTAGCTCCTTCGCCCAGTGCACTCGTCAAATTGTCTAGGTCGTCACCAGCCGTGATTCCAAATTTGCGGACAAAATCTCTAGCGGCGCTCTCGAGATCTCCATAGTCCTCTCCGACATCTTCGTCCTCGGGTCGACCAAAGTATGCGTTGGATGAAATAGCGCCGGCTCCTTCGAAGCCTTGCAGGCGCGCCTTAGCCTCTGACTGCACAGCGGGATCATATGCCCCCTTCCCGAAGAACTCGTCAGAAGAAATGCCTTTCTGGTTACCAAACTTGGATCGCGCATAGCGCTCTTCATCCGCTACAAATTTCCGAATTAGTATAATCTCCTAGAATGGACTACGAGCGATGCTTGCCTTCAGGGGTTGCCTTGACAGGGCCGACTGAACCAAAACCGCCCATATTCTTTTTAGCTGTCACCGCGGCAGCTTTGCTCCCACCAATCTGGCCGAAACCAAGCCGTCCAACTCCCATGCCTAGTCGCTCCACCTCGGCATCCGACTTTTGGCGAGTATGACTCGAACCGTAGCCGCTCGTAGTCGCAGCTGGGGCAGCAGCCACTTTAGACGCCTCTGCTTTTGATGATGAAAAGGCCGTAGTCTTAGCTTCCGCTTCCTCTGCTTCAGGGTCATATCCAAGTTTCTCGATACGCTCGGCTTCCTCTTTCGCCCGCTTTTCGGCTTCGTCAAAGTCAATAACATCGGCAACTTTCTTCGCGCCAAGCTTCGAAGTTGTCTTCTTCGCGCCGAGAATATTGGTCTTGCGGGGCCCGGTAGTAGTTGTCTTGCGGAGAGCGGCAGATGTTGTAATTCTGCTCGGGGCTGGTTTGGCATCGGATGTCAAGTCAGCCTTGGCAAGGGATGGGGAGGTCTTGGAGCCGTCCTTCCCGTTGGCGGGGTTGGCAAATGGAGAAGGAGTTCGGCCGATGACTGGCGGAGTACCGGTTCGTGATATTGGGGGAGTAGGCTTCTTGATGGAGGGCTTGTCCCATGAAGAGAAGAAGTCATCAGCGGCCGAATCGCTGGAAGGTGTTGCTGCGGCTCCAGTGCCATCGCCCGCGACATCCGTAATAACAACTTCATTGGGATACCTGATAACCCATGCGCGTCAGCTATATCTTGGGAGCATACTAGACTCTAGACTCACTCGATGGCGTCTCGGGCGGCTCGCTTCTTCAGTTCTTCTTTGTATTTAGTAGCTGCAGGCGATTGATATTTAGTCTTAGGATCCTTGCTGGCAAGCGCTGCGCTACCGCCATTGGATCGGAAGAACTTAGTGGCAGACTCATTACCGCCTACTTTCATGATACGAAGCTGATCCCATTGCCACTCTATGTGCTCATCAGTTCACATGATTGAAACATATAAATCAAGCGCGTCGTCGTGTCGCTGGGAGAACATACGGTCGAGGTTCGTAGAACGCACAAACGATATGTGCACTCCGAGATTGCGGTGGTTAGAGGAGCAATCCAGACATAGGTAGATTCCAAAGGGGACCGAGGTCCAGGTCGGATTGTTTTGTCCGCAATCAAAGCATATCTGGCCCGCGCATTAGCGCTATGAATGATTTATGGAAACATGCCGATAATAGATGTAGAATTCAGATCTGGGTATGAAGTCGCTTACTTTGTTGGCTTGCTTTGTCTTCAACTTCTCGAATATCTTCTGGGACTGCTGTTTCGTCGCTAGTCCGCTCATGTTGCCAGAATTCGCAGGTGTCGGTGGATTTTATACGCGGTCGTCTTTTCTGATGATAATGATGATGGCAGATTGTTTTGTGGCGAATTCGTGGGTGAGAAAAGATTGGTCGAGGTCTTGAAGTTGAAATAGGTATTGAAGTTGGTTGTTCGTTGTCCCTAATTACGGAGTGTAATTAATTCAGGAGTTGGGCCAGATTTCATGGGTCACTAAAACCGCCTAACAATAGATTATGGCCCCATTCACCTCGATAAGTACCTAGTGAGCGTCTGCATAGATACATAGCGTACAGACTTACTTCGTACCCATAATATAGTACATTATCGGGGCTTCTCCACAGTGATCTAAGGATCCGTACGGACTACCGAGGCAGTCTTTGCCAACCTAAACTTTAATAAAGCTTCAATCGACGCCGGCATGACTTCGTACACGTAAGCAAGAACCGAACATATAGGAGGACGCAAGATAATTTGCCAAACGTGGCTCGCTTACTGAAGGGAGGCAAATATATCCCGTCTTGATTCGGGTCGATTTGCAACCATGATGAAGTATCAGCTCGATCGGCCCGTCATGAAGCTTTTACTCCGGCCAATTACAGCTTCAAGCATCGGCCTGCCGCTGCGACCTCTCCTCATCCATCGAAGCTACGCTACACATCGTGATCTAAAGAGTGAATCAAATAATTCTCGTCGGGGGGCCGTCACGCCATTCAATGATAATGGCTTTGTCCCTTGGAGCGAACTATCTGCTTTTGAAAAGGCAGGGCGTGCCACTCAGCAAACGTTCAACTTCGGTCTTGTTGTCATCGGCCTTGTTTTGACAGTACGCTCTAGCACATGTCAGAAATCTCACGATTTGTACTAAGCCTTATTTGTTTTCTTAGGGAGGTGTAGGGTATTTCCTCTACCAGGATGTATTCTCACCAGATAGCAAAACGGCTTATTTCAACCGAGCTGTCGGTCGGATCAAAAACGATCCTACATGCTTGGCAATACTAGGGGACGCCAAAAGTATCACGGCCCATGGGGAGGAAACAGCAAATAAATGGCGCCGTGCACGTCCACTTGCGTAAGATATCATCGTGCTGATTTTTCCACATTGCGGCTGACTGGGATAGGTCGACACTGCAAACTGATACGCAAGGCAATGACCATTTAATCATGCATTTTTACGTACGTTCATTGATCCTTGTTCTGGGGAAAACTGAGATTATTAGCCTCTCACATCTTCTAGGTTGAAGGGTCGTTGAATAATGGTGTAGTAAACCTACACCTCGTCAAGCGTGCTGGGCATCATGAATTTGAGTACAGATATCTATTCTTAGATGTCAAGGGCCACAGACGAATTTACCTTGAAAACGCAGATGCGAAACCCTCAATCGAGGATTCTAAGAAGTTCAGGCTTTTTGGAGTTAAATGGAATTAACTCACAAGGCAAATCGAATTCGAGTCGTATCGTCGAAAACTCAAGAGTTTCGGACGACTCTCAAAGCTAACTCTTCACTTCATCTGCAGTCATAACCAAGTTCAAAGACACAAATAAATTTCCAAGGGGGAGTATATATCCATGACCTACCTTAGGTTATTAATAGGGCGGTCTATCCTTCTCTCGACGATGAGACACTCACATGATGATCCTCTCGGGGCCGGATTGTACCAGAACAAGAATCTTTGAAAAGATTAATGAGGGAAGCGAAAAAAAATATATGGCATCCCGCTCTTCTTATACTGCGCTTTCAAGAAGCCGGTTTCTCCTGCGGTCGTGCGCTGATGGCCGGCATCCACATACACTCCATAAAGTAAATCTGGTTATTCAAAATGTAAATTATTTGTCTTCACGAGTTGGTACAGCTCTTGTAACAGACAATATGGGATTGTTCATACCACTCAATTCGTCAACACCTTTTTGTAAGAAGCCGCTCTCCAGCGCCGCAATCAATCGACCAAATCAATGAAATGGGTCCGTCAGTCAGTTTTGGGGACTTTAGGTGTTGCGGGAAGAGATTCTCGATTAATTAAATTATTATCGGAGAAAATACTTGACTGTTTGACCCTACAAATACAGGGCACGGCTCATGGATGCCACGATACATCATTTGCCACCGTGATAAACCGTGTACTGTGACCGCTCTTGTCCTGATTTAGCTGCAAAAGACTCAGTTTGTCGGACCACGGAGTCAAATGAATCTTGTAAGGAGGAAAAGGATCAAACACTCAAGTCAAGGGTGGTGGTGGTGGTGCGATTTAACTGCTTGACCCTTGACTTTGTCGATATGTAGCGTCGTCGTTACTCTCAGTTCCTAGAATTTGTTACGATGTCGGTCTGATATGCATGTAGAACGCTCCTCGCATTGGGCGTCATACGAAACAAACGCACACACACGACGAAGAAAGCATTGGCTGAGACACTGTATTGGACCATCCTGAAAAGGGACGAGGAACGAGAGCTCAGAGTAGATAGGCTACGACGTAGACTATATATCTCTCTATCAGGCCGGCGCGGTGGGATGTTATCCCTTCAGATTTTGAATGGACTAATTACGTGACAGACCATGGTGACCTTCACCGGAATGAGACGCTATCGAGTGTCTCCTAACACCCACGAAGTCTTAACAGTGATCGACTCATTGAGTATTAGCTTTGGGCGGCGGTGACTGATAATGTATCATGTCCCGAATGTCCCGATATACGCAGCTCGATACTATTAAGTCTTTAAAATTTTGAGTCTTACTGGGACACACACTAATGCACCTAGAACTTTGTCCCATTATATCGGAGCGCTTGTCATTTAAGGAGAGCTCACCACATGTTGATCACATGTGAGCTCGGATGCCAATCAGTTGAATTCAAAATTTCCAATACGAGGCAAAAATCCTTCAAGTCTTCATCCACTCCATTTTCAAGTGTCCATCGAGGTGTTACTGAGTCCAAACCTGCCCGAGCCTGGCCAAATCCTGGTAATATCTAGATTTGCGGCTCCGACTTGTCTCATTACCATAGCCACGGAGATGTCTTTCCTCATTAATTCTTTCGCGTATATACGGGTAAGATAGCCTATCATCGCCGCCTATGGCCGATGTTGAGTTTGCATAGTTTGATATCTCGGCTCGAAAAGAATATCGTGAAGCGGTAAAGAGTGCGACATGTCGTGGAGTTTACACTCAACGACCACACAACCGGGTCGTTTTAGGTATTATGACCCAGTCTGTAAGCTATTGAAACTAGGCAAATTCGGACGACATTCTAACTTCTAGTTACCTAGGAGCAGTAGCAGTGCAATTTGTGCACCTATCATACGAAGATATCAACATATCATTGCCTATTCTGTATACTGATTCTTGGCAGTTCTTTAACTATTAGGAACTAGTCACGGACATGGTATCGGTCCATCTGGTTTAGGTACCGTAGTGTATCAAAGGCACGTCCATGTACACTACCTACCTACCTACTGTCATCCCATAACTACCTATATCGCAGGTTCCGTGATAGGTACTGCAACGATCCTGAAAAAAAAAATATACAGGAAGAGGTTACACGTTTAGGGATAACGTACTCTGCCTTTACACATGCTGAACCAGAACACTCATAGGGCTTGTAACAGCGCTTTCTGCGAACGGTTTACAGTTCACCTAGCATTGGGAGCTAATATTACATGTTCTGAACTCACTCACGTCACTTAGGTACGTTATTCTTGAGTCTTCTCCATCCTCGCTCATGGCACCAGATGCTCCAGCCGCTCTCGGTATTCTAGTCTCACCGGTAGACAAGGCCCCCTTCCCATGATGACGACATTGGCCCTCCTATTTTCAGCGACTTCTAGACCAGAAGCTCTGGTCGACCACGTCTCCTCGGACATTCGACCCTAGCATGGGATAGGGTGCGACAAGGCGCCAATCAAAGCACCTGCAAAGAACCGATCCTCTATCTCCAACATCCACGTTATATCACTTGCCGACCTTGGTCACTTGTAGCGGGTTACGACATGAGCGTTATGAAAGGAAATTGGTCCGGGGCAGATTGGTAGTGATGTTAGACTCAGCAGACCGGGCCCTAGGACCGTGGTAAGAGGCCGTGATCGGATGAGAGACAACAACTCCGAAGTACGACTGTTGAGATGGGTAAGCTGCAGCATAGGTAGATCCATTCTTTACTAAACCATGGCCCAGCGGGGACCAATTATGCCACTATTATATTCAAAAAGAGTAATCAAGATACTAAGACTACCTACGCAGCTACGCTAGGAGTTAGATCGTAGTTGAATTTTGAAACATGCAAGGGATGACAGGCCGGGAGGATGTTCCCTTCATTCGCTTAGGCACAGAGTACAGGATGGCTCTTGGCTACGTTGCTATCCTATGCTATCGAAACGGGAAGGCCTATGAATAATGGGCTCTGCTCTGGGAGCAAAGCAGCGTATCGGAAGCAGCGTCCATCACGATCCATGCATATTCAACTCCAAATGAATGGGCCTTTTCCACGGTAATGTGCTCGAAGTGTATGTTACCGATGCAAATTATATCATATCCCACGGGCCCCATCGATAGACAGCTGCGAAATGAGAAATTGAGATTCAACATTACGTGCTGATTCTTAATCTGATCATGAAAAATCGTTTTCCTTGCATTATGACGGCTGGATCGGGCATAGACGGTACGATCCTCGACCACCATGTTTACGAAAACTGGGTAAGGAACAACTAGGCATCTTACACTTAGGAATAGTAACTACGAGATAGGTAACCAGGTCATGTCTTACTGTAAGGTCAAGCTGGTCGTACTGCAACTTACGAGCGATCACTTTGCGAGTGGAGTTGTACTCTGTTCAGTTCGGGCTTCCTTAACCTTTTGGGATTGTCCGTCCGTTGGCCTAGTAGCCGTATGAGTCCATGAAATCCTGAGGCTACCCGTTTCTGCGGAACTACGAAACCAGAATACCGATCAATACTATCGGCCGAAGAGCCTAGAAAAGGTCTCATGTGATGAGCAAGGTAAGAAAACCCAAGTCCATCCCAGAGTAAGCGCACATTAGCTTCGATGCTACTGCTAACTAGCTAATCATGACCCATCAGGCGGTTAACCCCCTTTTAATATGAAACAACTATTAGTAGTCTGCTTGCTCGAAGATAAATTTCGAGCAACAGCAGCTTCTAGATTTGTCCCCAATCCCAATCCTGTCGTCTCCTTCACGACGACCGATGTGGGGAAACTTTCATTTGCAATTACAAAGCTAAATGGATGAGGGCAGCGTAGGCATGCTTTCCTCCCTCACGATCGGTATCGCTCCATGCCATCGTGTTAGGCATGTTGCAAAGAGGTAAAGCCCGGCGGACACCCTGAAAGACGGGTTCACCAAGGGCGGCAGAACTTGCAGTACGACGTTACAATCGACGCAGGGTGCTGATTGCCAGAGGGGTTCGGCATTTGATAGCTTTGTCTAGGCTCTAGGCAGGCTGGTAGGACTGATAATACCTACCCCTCCTGCTGACTCTTGCAGTCTTTCATGGGTCAGGAGGGATTCTGTTTGATGGCCCCTCGAAGGCTCGACACGTATTCCTCACGTGCCAGTCGTCCATACTTCTAAAGGGGGCCCTGCCCACGTCGGCAGCATAATCCCCAAAACAGGTGCCAGCCTAGTCTCCCCCAACGAGAGTCTGGCCCCCAGCCCACCAGTGATTTTATAGAGTTTACCGGGGGAGATCTACGTGGTCACGGCAGAAACTAGTTGCAGAACGCTACATATTTCTATTCTATGATAGGGGGATTCAGGGGTTGAGAGGGCGGCAAAGCAACGGATATACTGGCTCATCCATAGCTAGATGTGGAAACGACAAGCGAACGAAAGCGGAAGCTCTCGAGTCATTTGATCTAATATCGTTCATTCAGAAGGGGAACTTGAGCAACGTCTGAAAGTCAAGGGCCCGGAACCGTGGGGGAACAGCAGGTCTGAATGCCGTGCCATTTTGAAGGCTGTATTCCAGCAAACTCAGACCCGGGAGTCTGGGTCGGGTCTACGACGCAGACGCCGGTGATGAGGCCCGCATGGAATGTAGCTTTCCATGAAATTCCACTGCAATGTACATATCAGTCCTGGAACCTATCTAGGCGGCAAAAAAAAAGGATCTTACATGCTCATCGATAGCCTAACACCAATGCTTCGCGATCCTTGTTGACGATCAAAGTATCAACTACGAGGGCGTTTGCTTTGCCGCTGAGCAACGTGGGGGAACGGCCTAGTTTCAGGGATAATGAAGGGGGTATTAGGTATCTTTTTTAGGCTCTGCCCAGTCTTCCCAGATAATATCTGGCGATTAAATGCCACGGCAGTTACCGGGCTCATATTCTGCATTCACTGAAGAAGGGAGCATAACCCTCGGGTAGGGCCCTCTCTGTGTGACGGCCGGCCTGGGGCACCACGCCATTTTCTTCGGCTCAGTGGCCGAAATCAGGTCATCCTACGTACTTCTACCTTTTCTAACGGCCGAGAAGGCAATGTAGGGTTGCTGTCGGCGAAACATTGGTAGCCTATCATATTCCAGGTCGTCGCAGGTTGACGTATTGACAAAATATTAATTTACGTCTAGTCCATCCAAGGGCATAACAGCAGCAGTGGCAATGATAGTACGACCCAGCAGGAGCCTCTGGCGTTTTGTACAATCTGTAGCGTGGCACGATACGTGCCTGGGTAGGGTAGCTATTATCCTTTCCCTTGCAGGCTAGGCCCTTCATATAGTATATTCGGAGAGATGAACCATTAATACCTCGTTCTTCACATGCTGGTTTCCAACCACTCATGACCATCACGAAGGCCCAAGCCCCAGGGATTGTACATAACGACCTAAACAGATTTGGCGTTATTATTCGTAGCAGTGCGCATGGTTGCCTAATAATACACCGCTACGAAGACGAGTCGAAGGGTACGTATACGTATACAATACGAAGAGGTACTTGGAATGATATTTAATCAGAATAGCGGGTTGGACGAGGGCGACGTACCCTTGGAGTTTCTCGTCGCCCCTTGTCAAGGGATGCTCTGAGCCCCTTATCAATTCGCTACTTTTCCCGTACC
Source organism: Xylaria nigripes (assembly GCA_022984845.1). Classification (NCBI taxonomy): domain Eukaryota; kingdom Fungi; phylum Ascomycota; class Sordariomycetes; order Xylariales; family Xylariaceae; genus Xylaria; species Xylaria nigripes. Next base: position 418,220 of record JAJJKC010000012.1, on the reverse strand, counting down.
CTGCTTGATTCTTGCATACAGCGCAACACGTATTATCAAATTTCTATGTCTTACTAGAAGCGGTAATAAATCAGGCTTAATGAAGCAGTCGTCCAAATCCCGACCGATGATCGATGGATTACCTATCCAGAGTCAACGTTAGAGGGTATGGCACCTTCCAAATGACGCGGCACACCGACGAGGACCCAGCAAGTCGGGAGGGACGTCAGCTTCTTAGTCGGATCCAACCTCCATGATGTGTCCCATCTACTCAGGTACCTTGAACGGTTGATGAAGTAAAAATCTATCTTGAGTCGGATTCCTTCATAGAGTCAGAACTCAACAGCCAGTTCTGTCGTAGGAACAGCCGCATGTGCATGGTGTTAACTATTCAGCTAGGTTCCCATGCTGGGAGACCGTAACACTACTCGATAATTGAGCCTCTTTCAAGCCAAGTGCCACTGTACTTTTGCACGTAGGACTGGAAGCCAAAAGGTTCACTGAGCCTAGTAGCCATGAAGCCGGCTGCTTCCTATCTCACCTTTCCAGTCGCCAATCTTGGATCCCATTGTCCCCAGACCACAAGGGTAGACTAGAGAACCTAATTGGATAGTCGGAATAGTTACAAATCTTTCCGGTAGTGAGCTCACACCGTGTGACAAGATCCTAAGGAGGGTTATTTTCCGAGCAAGCACGCCAGACTATATACATGAACAATGTAGGTGACACCAGAGTAGGTAGGTACATGAAGAAACTGTAGCTAATTAAGTCAAAGGCGTGCCGGGGATGGAGGAAAGCCTTCCGGTGCAGACGGAGGCGCAAGCTAACTTTTAAGGCAGGAGTCGGCGAGGATCACATTTTTTTTATCTCTTGACAACAATGCGGCCCTGAAATGCTGCCTACGGGATAAACTCTCCTTAGTTAGTCGTAGCTTTACCTTTGTTGGGTAGTTGACATGCCTTTTCGGCTAGACAACCTGCAGTAAGTAAGATCTCATGTATGATATTTGATTTTATTCCTCCTGGGCCTTAGCTGTCGGAAGATAATATAAACTCTCGGTGTATAGTAATAATAGCAGTCCTCATTCGTCTTTTCTGTGATGCATGGAAAGCCATAGATTTGTGATGATCTTTACTGGAAACAATATCCCGAATACCAGTACAGCTGCTTGGTTGACTGCAAGCATGATGTCTTCTCAGCAGACTTCGGATACATCTCTATTGTCACTACCTACACTACTACCAACATTAATCGGCACTGCCGAGGGCCCCCAGCTTCTTCTGTTCGTGGCATTATTATGCTTCCGGGTTTGACCGGACTCGTTTGAGTGGTTGGACGATATCGTTTGCTTGGCCAACGAATCTTTTCCCCGCCCCTCTGAATAGGCATCCTAAGGCGACATGACATGCAGACTCACCGGTCAAGACAGCGGACAGTGCGCTACACTGCTCTCCGATGATTCCACGCCGTTCTATTCTAGACAGACTCGCTACACATCAGCCATTGCTATCAATAGAGTGGTCAAATAACGAAGTGTAAGCGGCTATTTTAAAGCCAGTCCTCTCATGCTCAAAGCAGAAGTACCCGGGTACCCTCACATAGGATGCTCTCTAAGTCTTAGCGGCTTCGGCCTAGATCTCACGGCTGAAGTTCCTTCTATGCAGTATTAAGTACGGGCTTTCCGTGAAGTACCTTTTGCTTACCCCAGATTCTCCCGTTGGCTAGCTGTGTATTCTCCGTTACCATGTGCTACCCCTGCGAGTAGTGGGTAGTATGCATGTTCTGCCTCTGATCTTGCAATCTAGCAGAGACTGATCGTGGTTACGCTTTTCCAATAGCCTTAATAAGCTTTTTATGACATTAATCACAGGAAAGACATTCATGGAAGGATGGATTCGTAGGCGTGAACGGTGACATATCAGCTTGTACAAAGATCTCTAACTCATGCGAGAGGTTGCGGCCTGCTTGCACAGCATGCCCATATTCAATCGAACCGAACACCTTCCTGGCGGCAAGCGCACCTAAACCTTGAATTGTTCGTATGCATGTTCTATTACGACCCTTCACATTATGCATTGGACATACCCCTAATCACCAGAGGGCGGAATTAATAATGGTAAGTGGCGAGTCTCACCGGCTTAGGATGCTCAAGCTTGATACCGCCTGGTAATCTTTGACTCGAATCGACGTGAAGTGCACTTTCTTTTGCAATAATAAATGTCCATTATAATAGAATCTAGATTCATGACCGGCCCTGGCAAGCAGGTTGATAATAGTGTACAAGCAGCAACACAAATTGCTTAATAACCAAGTGCTTCTAAGTCCTGACAAAGGGTCAAAACTAAATAAAGAAAGGGCCGACCACACAGCCGGATAAACAAGAACTTACCAGGTCTGGTAGTCATATAACTCGAGTCTTACGTACAAGAACATTCTTCTTCAACAAAAAAAAACAAAATAAACGTGATGAAGATATCCGGATATCTGTCAGCTTCAAGGTGCTAATAACTCCTGAAGTGTTGCGCTCTGAAACAACGTCTTCCCCTCATTGACATAATATGTCTCATTGCGGGAGCATTACTAGTGCTTGGGTCAACGGAAAGGTGCGCAAACGACTGTATCGCGGAGGCAAACTAGCTGTCGGGTGCAAAGGACCTGGGCCAGTAAGGCTGTATGGGGACATTTGCAGCTGCACGAGAGAGACAACGCATATTGACCCAAGGGCCCTAAGGTAGCTTCATTCGTAAAACGCGTCAGTTATATTACTATTTTAGTCTACAAATCCCGTCTCCATCTCCAAGCCTAGACCCTGTCGTCGATGTGTTCGGGTATTGAAAAGTCTGATTGGCTGCTGAGGCCACTGTCAAACATCGTGACCCCGATTCCTCAGAACGGCTCCTGGATTTCATCACTTGATGGTTCCAGACCATAGATCTTTCAATTCGCCAATTAAGGCTAAACCTGGCGTTGAACCTCGCATTCACGCAGGAACCTTAACAGAGAACTCCGCGTTCGCTTTCGGGCTCGGCAAACAAAAAGGGCCGAAACCTGGCTAGCCGTGAGGGTACCTATTGACTTTTAGATAGGCCATCCGTACGGTCGGGATCGTCGTTTGTCTCCGGATTGTTGGTAGCAGGCTTTGGCATGACGGGGCCCGCTTATTGGAGAGCCATTGGTAAAGCTTAGGTCTGTCGTGTGAATCCGACTGTGTATGAGGTGGCGCCATGCTGATGACTTCTGACTGAAGATGGAAAGTTTACGCATCGTCTTACGCGTTGCCATTGGTAGTGACAAAATTCTATATGGGCAATACGGTACGTCAGAAGCCCATATATGATTGAAATTTGAGACATCTGGACATCGGTGGCTTTGGATGATCTTCTGCTACGTGCGTACCTTGCGGAACCGAGCCGGGTAACTTGTCTGGTCTACTCCAGCATGGCAAAGTAGCTTACCAAGTTTCAAACTATTATCTGCTCATTCCCTTGTTCACGCAGCAAACAAGAACGTTTTTCTGGGTCAAGAATGGTCGATTTCCCAAAAGAGTTTGCAAGTCACTGCCAAAAGCGGCAGAGACGGAAAAAGTCTAGAGCTGTTATGTATCTAAATATCTAAATGTGCCAAAGGCGTATGTACATCAGCAGCAGCTTGATTAAGGTTCGGTACAAGGTAAGTTTGCCCGAATTTCGACATTAACATGCCTGTCAAGAAGACAGGCATCAGCGATAACTTTAATGGTATTCTAGAATACCAACAGAGTTTGCGTGGGGGGTGTTAGTTTCAACCTCAACCCTCGATAGCAACAAATGGAAGTCCTTCATAATAAAGGTTAGCTTGAATGTTTGTTGTTATCCATGTGACTCTCTTGATATCTTGTTGTTTTATTTCTATGTCCCATGCATAAGTGTGCGTGTCTGTTCTGGCATTTGGTATCGTCATCGGGGACCATTCCCGAACTTGAATAGGGGCTGAATAAGGAGAGAAGCGAACAGAAACCTGTTGATCTCTCCACTTACATCAGCTCACGCGGAGAAAGTCAGGGCGGAAAATGCTCATATGAGGACTAACTGGGCACATCTGATCGAATGACGGGCAGGAACAGAAAAACCGACCGGACACACTTGTAAGCGTGTCATGCAAGCTCCCGTCAACTGAGGCAAAACTCGCCAGGTAGCTCCGTTGCAAATTACCAGCGGATGCATGTGGCGTCTCCGCCGTCTCGTAGAGGTATTGAGAAGAGGATACCTGCATATTTGATGCATGCTGGGCACGGAGTTCACTGCTTGTCCGGAACGCTTCTATTAGTGCGATACTGAAAGCACGTAGGGTTTGGCGGGATCCTATGTACCGGCCTTGTATCTCGTAGGTTGCTAGATCATGATGCCTACTGAAATGCCTGCCAGAAGAATGCAGGAGCACTCTCTCTCCATGGGCCCCAGTCATTATCGACTTGACATACAAGGATCTTATGTGATACTAGATTCCTAGGGGACCAAAGTACCGACAGCACCGAAGAGAGGTTACCTCTATCATGGGGTAGCCAGGTTCCTTTTTGGTGTGTTTGATATTCGATTACGAAGTTAAAATTTTAAGCCGGGACCTTTGACACGCAGCATGACCTACTACCTGCTTGGAGTATTGACTATCCAAGGCGGGAAGTTTAGCTAACACTTACAGGATCCTGCACCACTCAGCAAGACGTCTACCGTCTACGCGGGACACACTGTTTTGTTCGGCTCACTCCTTTTCTCTTCTTCGACGCCCTGCTACTCCCTGAGATTCTTCATCGTCCCATGCCGCCTACCCCCATCTACCACACCAGGCTGCTCATGCCGCCGATGGCTGTTTAGGACTACACCCGTGAACCTTGCATGATTCCTATCTCGCCGGTCTCGACCACAGCTCAAGTTCCCATACCAACGTGAGTTTTCTATTTTATGTCTCCTCACTTCGATCAGAGGTTTTGGAGTCTTAGGAATAAAAAGAGATCAAGGTGTGCTTGCCGGTTTCCCAGTTCTCCTACAGATGATGGAGATTTGCTAGTTAGGCCTGTCTTAAAATCTACCAACATTGCACGACCCCTATTAAAACCTTGAGATTACCAAAGAGGGCATAGATCTCTTCCACAGAATTTCATTCCAGTCCTATCAAAGCTTGGTCATATCATTCTCCAAAATATCAAGCCCCGTAGTCTGGCCGACGCCTAGCCCTCATCGCCCGTGGGTTTGAAGAGGCCCTCAACGTCACTCTCGCGCGCATTTCCCTGTGCGACTCGTTATATTTTATCTTCTTAAGCTTCTTGTGCTCTTAGCCGACACCTACTTCCCATTTTTTTCTTTCCCCCGTTCCTCTTTTCGATCCCCGCCATAGACAATACCTCGAGACAATAATTGATCGTCCCCCTCCCCCCCCCCCCCCCGGTTATTATTTGTATTGAAATATATAGAGTCGCATCTAGCCTTTCACTGTACTGTGCCCCTTTGTTATTTGCGCAAGCAGGGTTGACTGCGAACGAAACAATCTACTTGCCGAATAGTTACATTATCTGTGAATCCAATCCGCGGTCAGTCTCTTCCCAATCAATACCACCCAGCAGGCTTTCCCACGCCGATGTCACGGTCCTCGAGCTAGCCGCCTTGAATCCTGCGCAACTACGAGGTTGTTTCAATAGGGCATGAAAGTTTGCGCCAGGGGATATCCCAGAGAGCGGCTCGCCAAGCGAATAATTAAGGTAGCAGTATGTTCCCTCCTTTCGAATTTGCATGTGCGTTCGGATGGTTTTGATGGCACTTGAAACATTGCGACTAATACGCATCCCCATTCGAGGCGGCTGCCGTTGTAAATAAGTTGGGTTGCGCCGCCGATGCCGCCAATGCCGCCCTTTTCAACGAAGTCACCCATCAGTATCGTGGTTGCGGAACCCGGGGGCGTATAAGGAGCAAAAACGGCCTGCGGCTTCTGGGTAGCACGGGCCAGCCATTACTTCATTGGAGGCGCAATGACAGCGAAGGCTTGAGAGGTCGCATTTGATGAGTGCCATGCTGATTCGTTTCCTAGGCTCAGAGGCTGTCCGGAGCAAGCTACGTGTAAGTGCCCCCTTTCCGAGGGGGCGGGAGGGGCGGCTGGGGTCATATCTGGTATACCTGTAGGTACTCGGGAGGGTTGTGCAGGCGCCACACTTTACGATCTAGCAGACTTGGCCAAACAGCCGATCGAAATTCGGGTACCGGAACACTGTACATTACATGCGAGCCTCACCCGCGCCGCACTCGATCATATCCTTCTCTATGTACACCACCCCCAGCTGATCATTCTGCTCCGCCTAGCCTTGAAGTGTGGAGCCTAGGCGTTCTTTTCTCTCTCTCTCTCTCTCTCTGTTCTTGATCGCCAAGGGGGGGGTGGGGAGTGGGCTTTCATATCGAGGTAGTGCCGGCACCCATTACTGTCACTGTCTCTGGCAATTTTCCGTCGCCATCGTTGCTGCCGTCATCATAGCCATCGCCATTTCTTAAATCTCATGAGAGAAAAGGACGAAGTTACAAGCTGAAAAAAGGTCCTTGGTCGTATCAGTGTTTCGCCTGCACAAACCGTTCTCGAAAGCCTTCATTTGCCTGTGTCACTGGATGTCAGTGGCTTGGGTTCTACAGTGTGCTCATTACTTATAGAAAGCGAGCTAACGGCGAGTTTGGATTGGTTAGAGAATTAGCAGGGGGTTTGTCGCTTGTCAGTACGTGCTCGCTGACAGTGCGATTGAAGATCGCGCTCTTGGCAGCCTCTCTGTAATGGTGACAGCGGCTCTGGGATCTTCAAAGGTCGGTGTGGTCTTTGTCAACTCTCTCTTCGTCTTGCCTTACCACCGCTGCCTACATACATACATACATCCTTACCTACATCGCTTCTCCTACCTGTTGATATCTTGGTCTGTCGTTTTTTTGCCTAGCCATACGAGTGGTGTGTCTGCTTGGTTGTTATATGGTTCCTATAATGTTCATGCATGCGTTTCTGCTGCCCCCCTCCAAACGCTTATCTCCTAGGCCTTGACCTGTGGTTCTTTTGGGCTTGGGTCCGTTACATCGACTTCCCTGGGCTTTTAATACCCTGTCTGCATACCCTGTCGCGGCACCTGCAAAAGCCGATCTGATCACCCACACTAGCCTATTTTATTCTCCCACTCGTTCACACCCTCTCTCCCATACCCCCCCATGCCGCCGTACCCCCGTCTCCATAGGGCTGGTCGTCGGGAGTCATTTCAAGGTGATGGCGCATCGCGGCTCGTACACTGCTCTACGCACTAACCTAGAATCTAAATCGACTCAAGTCGGGTGAGCCGCCAAGTGGATAGCGAGCGGTGGTTCTGAGTTGGCACATACCTGTATCTGTTGATTGGTGATCGGGAAAAGAAAAAGGCTGAAAGAGAAAATGAGGATCCGGTTGAAATCAGGACTTGAGTTACCTGGAGCTGAAGCTGAAGCTGAAGCTGACCGTTATGCTCGTTCAGATACTGTTTCAGCAACGGCTATTGTCCAATTCACCATCAATCGCACCACGCACGCCCTCGATTGGAGCGCCTCCAACACCGTTGCCGCGTCCTCCACCCCTACCACCAACACCACCACCACTGTCCTCTCCACGGCGGAACGAGAGTGAAGTGCACCTCTGGCCTCCTGGACCAGAGGCTCACCGAATGAATCAACAACCTCTCAATAAGGTATATATATACATCCCTGCGTTTTCTATTCTATCTTCTCTTATTTCTTGAGCTCATTTCCGAGAAACCAATTTTTTTAAAAAGTTGGGTAAAATTTCTCTCTTCTTGATTTCGGTTTTTTTTTTTTTTTTTCTCTTATCGCTTTTCCATCTTCTTCATATTCACCCGCTTCAAAATGATCATATTCTCTACGTGATGCCGCCGTACGGCGCAGGCTTTCTATTTCCAGGCGTGATTATCTTGAAGAGTAGCTAGGAGATGGTGGAGTGACAGGTTTGCCGGACCGGTCTGCGAGGACGCAGCCATTTTAATTAATCGGCAGCCAATTGGATCAAATTGCCGATACGCACCGGTAATGCTTTGGGAACGTGGTAGCAGCGAAGAAGGAAAAGCAGAGGAGAATAAGAGGCGAGAGATCCCAATAGCTGTCCACTGGATGAACAGATTCTTCAAAAGAGTAATCGGTCAACGTTGACTGCGGCGGCTACAACAAACGCGAAACACTGCGCGATACCGACCGAAAAAAAAGATGATAATTATTATTATCCTTACGCAGAGGTCAGTGATCATGATATTATTTTTCTTTTGTTTTTTTTTTGTTTTTTTTCCTCTCAAGTCAACAGTGCTCCCCCTTCTCAAGTATCCCTACGACCACTACTACATGTATCCCGTACCGACAACCATGGAACGCACTCGCATTTCATACAATCTTGAAATGCAGGGTTGTTACTTATCGACACCACCAAGACACATATTTGTCGAAGGGCCCAGAACAGGCTACCATTCGTTACGTCCTAGCCATGCTATGAACAGCGTCAATGATGTTAGCTTCTTTTCTTTCGTGTGTTTTGTTTTGCCGTCTCTCTCTCTCCCCCTCTCTCCCTCTCTCTCTGTCCGTCTCTCTCAGGCGCGCGCTCGTTTCGACCCATTCTCCTCTAATCCATGCAAACAAACACGACCAGGGGAAACACGTGAAAAGGGAGAAGATTGTATAGGTCGAGTCATGTGCAATTTTCTTGTGCCAAGGCCCGAGCGTTGCTTGCTTGCTTGCTTTCTTGCTTGCTTGCTTGATTGCTTGCTTGATTGCTTGCTAGTTTTACATTGACATTTTACATGGACGCTACCTAAGTTTTGAGAGAGAAAGAAAGAGAGAGAGAGAAAGAGAGGCAGAAAACCGAAGACATTTTTTTTTCTTACAAGTCTCAAGATTACAAGGGGGCAATGGCAGTGGCCAATGAGCAAAGGCGATTTTTTTCCCGGCCAGTGCCCATGTGAATCATTCCTCGCTGTACCACGTCATACGTCAATGTTGTTTTCGGATTAAATTCACTCACCATACACCCTCTAAGAAAAAAAAAAGCGACTTCATTACACGCCCGCACAGGCATTTTTTATTTTTATTTTATTTCATTTTATTTTATTTTATTTATTTATGTATTTCTCTTTAATCTACCACCTATGCTATACTGGATACTACACACAGACACACACGCACACACACACACACACACACACACACAGGCAGGCAGGCAGGCAGGCAGGCAGACAAGCCAGCCAGCCAGCCAGCCAGCCAGCCAGCCAGCCAGCCAGACAGACAGACAGACAGACAGACAGACAGACACAGACAGCCAGACAGGATGACGATACATACACCCTTGATGAAGTACTGGCACACCCGTACAATACATACCTACGACGACGTCCATACCTACGTCCATTCATCCATTCATCCATCCAACACCAGCACCAGCACCAGCACCAATACCAATAGCAGTGCCGACATCAATGTCATCACCAATAATGCCATCACCAACAACTTACACACTAAAGTTCTAACAACCGCACACCCTTTACCATACCCACCCACCCTCACGCCCATACATACTTACATACATACATACATACTTACATACTTACTTACTTACATATCTCAATTTACCGATGTACATACAATACATAACAACATATTACCTATTATTTTCTTATTCCCCTCCGCTTCCCCTTCCCCTCCCCCCCCCCCCCCTCCCCTAACTGAGCTCTCTCCCGGCTTGCAGGTTCACTAATACCTGAGTGGGTACTTGGTATGCATGCCTAAGCGTACCTGCCTCCTGGTGTTCTTATCCAAACCGACCGACTACATAGTACCTGCTGTTGTTCCTTCGTGTGTCTGCTTACCCATTATTACATATTTTCATAATCCCAATAATCCCAATAATCCCACCATGTATGTACCAGGTACATCAGGTACTTCGCACCGGTACCAAGTACTTATGCGGCGCCCCCCCTCCCCTTCCTCTCTCCCCCCCCCCCAAATCTGTACATACATCCCTCCGTCTTTCTCCCCCTACCCCCCCGTCCTGCAATCTATGACTTTCGCCCTACGATCTACTTTGCCCACCAGCCTTGTCAGAGGTAGATGTACGAAAGTACTTGGTACTGGATCTCCGGCGCGCAAATCATTGCTCCAGTTTACAATCACTGGTCCTCCACTCTCCCAGTCCCAACTCGCGTGGGCTGCGCCATGCTTTTTGCTGTTGTATCACGACGCCTTGTACCGGTCATGTACCATTCACTTTGCAGTCCGGCTTCTATCTGTCTGTCTACCTACCTGCCATCTACCTAGTTTATTAGCAACGCCGCTGTCAATTCCTACCTATAACCTACCTATAACCTACCTATAACCTATACCTATACCTATACCTATACCTGTACCTAGACCCGTGCCTCTGCCTCTGCCTCTGCTCTGCCACTACTCAGTCTGTCTTGTCCGTCTACTTCTGCCCTGCCTCTGCTCGGCCAGATCTGCCTGCTCTCTCTCTCTTCTTTCTCCCTCTCCCTCTCCCTCTCTCTCTCTCTCTCTCTATCTATCTATCTATCTATCTATCTGCTTCTACCTCTCTACCCTATAACAAATTACGGTGGACATCCTTCGGCACATGCCACAGCCGACCGGTCCTCTTCCATTCACCCATTGGCTGCTGATTCATCCGTTGATGCATTCCAAAATCACACTCTACTTCTTAACCTAGACCTGAGAATACCTAATCTTATGTCTCTCTTTCTTCCTTGGACACTTCAAGTCCTCTTATTTTAAAAAAAATACATATTACACACACGACCTCTCCCCCCCCCAATGAATCATATACTACATACATCATCATACATACCTATGCTTATCAGCGTCTTGGGGAGAACATCTACTAACCCATCATCTCCGGCTCCAGCTGCCGCAAGTCCTGACCCTACTCGCTGATACCTTGTCCTAGCTCTAGGCCACCGATGCCGTAGCCTGGTAGATATTAGCAGCACGTTGCACGGGGAAGGAAAAGAAAGAAGCAAGAAAAAAAAAGTAACAAGAATAGAAGCAGCCGGACAGACAGCAGATTCGACAAAAGGAAACACACCGCCGGCCTATATCAGCACTTCTATTCTGTTTTTCCTCTCTCCGCCGCTTACAACTCTGGCGTCGCTTGCCATTAGCAATCCTCCATTTGAATACTGTAGTTTTTTATTTTACCATAGTACCATGAACTGACAATCTTCTCCTTCACCTCCGACAGGACTTTGAGCCTTCGCCGCCCACTTGCAACGGGTTGGAACCATACATCGAAATCCCAGCCATAGCTGATATGCGGTATGTTTGACCAATTTTTCCTTCTGAGGCTCCAGTTGCCGTTTAATATACCTACCCGCAACGCGAGTAGAGGAAATTAGGAACCCTGACCTTTCCTTCATATATCTGCAGTTCACACGTTTCCACTTGTTTTACTGCAGACCCTTTCACAGCATTCTATCTGTTCATATGCTATGCGTTTCTACCCTTGCTCCTCGTCTTTTTTTCCTGGTCATTGGGCATACATCGAGTTGTACTGATCAGGCACTTCTTGTACCTGTTTATCCTACTTCTCGTTGGTACTCCCGTAGCGGCGACTTACGGGAAATGTGCAAGGATGTGGCTCCCCTGGTCGGGCAAGGACTGCAACACAGTTAAAACTTGACATTGTGGCTCTTCTAGGCCTTGCTCTCTCTCCCCCCTCCCCACAGACACTTACCTCTAGCCTTTTGAATATCTGGGCTATGGATGGTGGACCAGGGGTGTTTGTCACCCGTTGTCCCCGATCCTGATCCGCCATCCTGTTTTCCCTTGTAATACGGCAACATTGTTGTCAGTATCACCGCTGTTCCGTCACACCCAGACAGTTGGCATCGTGGTGTGCCGTGTTGACGTGTGGGAGCACGATACACCATAGTTACGCAAGCTGCCCTATGCTACATTCACGAGGCACTCCTAGCCCTTCACTGAGAGACCCCTACTAATCCGTTTTCTGAGCCAGATACAATCAGGAACCATCCAGTATTACATCTTTGAGCTTAGAAACCCCTCCTCAGCCGCCGCCGGTGGTGAGCGGCTTTCCTGCGCCTCTTCTTAACACTACTACGGGGTATTCCCCGGACACTGGACATTACTATCCTCCTCCGACATCACAGCTATATTCTACTGCCGCAGTTGATCCTAGGTCACGCCTAGGTTCTACGTAAGTCACACAATGCTATTGTTTTTTTTTCTTTCTTTTTTTTGCTTCCCCGCTGTGTCTCGTGCCTCAATCTATGTTTCTCAAGTCATTCCCAGCTCACAAAGCCAGGAACAGCAACAACACTTCTTCCACGGGTATGGCACATGCCCCTCGCACTACTGCGTTACCAAACCCAGGATATAGTGCCAGAGACGTCTACGCTGGATCGCGGCCGTCGTTCGTGAGAACGGCGGACCACATATCTAGGTCTAACACATTTGCGACCCCTCTACGACGCCACCCCATTTCGCCAACACCAAGCCCAAGTATTGGTTTTACCAGTCCAGCAAGGATGGAGAGCGTACACCAATACGGCAAGAGCCAGGCGGCCAGTATCCCTCCGCTCATGCCTTTGACTGTCCATGGACAACTAGTATACAGTGACGGAGCGACACCGGGAACGGGTACGCCCGTCAAGGTTGACATCCAGGGCTTAATCGACAAAGGATTTTTTCTTTCGGAAGGGGAGTGGACATGTTATCGTCGAAATTACTTCTCTTGTGTCTGTTCGTATAGCCTGGCACCGCATTACCCCAATGCGACCATGCAGTACCTCCCAACTGGATCAGCAACCTCCTACCAAGTACTTGGGTTCGCCATGAGTATTTCGGCCGTCGTGTCTGACAGCGACTCTCAGAGCATAGACCTTGTTCAACATACTCCGAAACGAGATAAGGGACCGACAACGAAACCCGAAAAGGTGAGATTGTTGCCCAAGCCTCCTCAGCAGGCGTCACACCCACTTGGCCTCTACCAGGATCATCACACCATGCCGGGTAGTTCCAGGCCAATCTACGACGGTGGGTATAGTCAGAGCGGACAAGGGCCATTCGCAACCGAACACACCTTTGAGAGAATCCAGTTCAAACAAGCCACGGCAAATAACGGCAAGCGACGGGCTGCCCAGCAATACTATCACCTAGTGGTTGAGCTTTACGTCGACGTCGGCACGCAGAGTCCCGGCGACCAATACATCAAAGTTGCAGAACGGAAGTCGGCAAAGATGATTGTCCGTGGTCGTTCACCGGGACATTACCAGACTGAACGGCGGGGCAGCACGAGCAGTGGTCCAGGAGGGTCCAGTGGCATGGGAAGCTATCCGAGCTCCCAGGCGCTTGGGGGAGAATACGGCACCGGTTCCTCCAGCCTTCTTACTAATGCATACCCTGGAACGTACGACGCTCGATCCGGACATTACAGCACAACCCGCCACCCGGAAATCGGGATGGAGCCCATGATTCCCGCCGAAGACGCTAAAGCGATTGACACAACGAAGGATTACCAGTACTATCCTTCAACAATATACGACGGTGTCGAGTCGCGCCAGGGTATTGAAATGTTTTCCCACCGCAACGAGTCAGATGGCATGATGACCGCCACTTCTTCTGCTGTTGACCCGGGTATCTCGAAAGTGAAGCACGAGTATGACTACACTCTCCCGAGTATACTCTATCAGTCAGGGCCTCAATACTACCCCAGGAGCTGCAGTAGGTTTGAGGGTAGGGCGACGTCGACTGGCCTGTATCCCACACCCCTATCCCAATCCGGGTGAAGGTGAGCCCTTGCAGCGTCATCAAGGAGTATGCGAAAAAGAGATATAGAGAGCTGAGATATCCGAAAGGGTACTGCATGCTGTGTACGACGCGTCCCCTCCCCCCCCCCCCCCCTGATTTATAGCAATTTGGCTTCTCACCTCCACCTTTGCATCGAATCGGTCGCATCGGAGAGAAAAGGCATATGGAATTTGATTTCTTCGGATTTTAGCCCAGTTACTGGCGCTTAACAGGATGGCGTACGGAAATGAAATATGGAAAGATCAGAGGACCGGAGTTTAAATCAGCATGGGTCACCTCTCGCGACATACAAGGATGTGAGGCATACGGCACAACTGGTATGGCATTATGTAATAGGTCTCGGGTATACTAAACAAATGAGGTTTTACGAAAGAATGCGAGCAAAAAGGATTGTGGAGTACGGATGTTTTATTATGGAACTGTTTTCGTGAGACCCCCAGGACCAAGAATAGCGCGTTTCTGGTTTCTGGTCCCCCCCTCATGGCTTTAGTCGAGAGAGGCACATGGGAAAACAGTCATGGGTGGCGTTTGGCAAAGACGGAGGGATTTGCCCTAGGAGCATGAAGTTCTGAATTCTTCTATTTGTTTTTCTTCTTCTCATTCTTATTATTCTTTCTTCGATCTTCTTTTTCATATCTCCCTTCTTTCGACTAGGAGCTGAGACGGCGAATGATTTTTACGTGTCGTGTCGCCTTTACTGTTCCGCTGCGAGAACAATTCTTTACTGGCCGGCCCCGTCTTCGTCTTACAGTTCCGACTCGGCGATCATAGGCGGGGATAGTTTTGCGAGGTTCCCCCGCAAGGTAGCAAGCAGATCAAGCAGATCAAGCAGCAGCAGCGGCCGGTTTCTCCAAGCTGAGCTGGTGGGCATTCTCAGATACAATCGTACCTTGCGAGGCTCGAGTTCTCCTTACCCTAGCATAGCTCATTACCCTCGCAATTGCAACAGGTTTTTCGAGATGGTTCCGATTGGTGCCGTGGGGTGGTAGTGGACTTTGACTTATTTGCATGACAGCTGCACATCGTACCACTCACAGCCGTAGTGCGGGTGATGGACATGCAATTGTGATTCACCAGATCGCGAAAAGAGCCAAGTCAGAAAAGATCTGACGATGATATCTGACAATTATTACATTGTTACCTAATTAAGGTAAGTAGAGATTGATTTGATTGTGTATGAGTAGGTACTGTAGATGAAGGCTGGGAGGAGAGAGGGGGGGCTGTGGTAGGGGGAGTGGAGGTTAGGTACCTACTGTAAGTAAGTACCTAGGTAGGTAACTAATGTACACTAATGTACGATACCTACGGACTACTGCACTGCACTGCACTACGCTACAGCCTCGCCAGGCGTCCCACAGCGGGAACTAATAGGGACGCTACCTACGGACTACACTACTTGAGGATCTAGGTAGAAATCAGAGATGGAAGAGACGACGGAGGAGGAATGGAGATAGGTAGTTGTTTACGGACTACATAGGGAGGCTATGAAGGAGCGTGATTTCGTCTGCTCAATACGTACGTATCTTCTGCTCAGTAAGGTGTATGGTGAACGAGTAGTAGTTATATATGTACGTACACGGGATCATCACATCACATATCCTCTCACTGCCACTGCCAGCAGACTGCGCTATAACAAACGGCTACGTAGGAAGAGGAAGAGTACCTAATCCGTAGAGTAGAAGGTATGTTGTAGCTGAGTTACAACTACAACAACAAGTTTGATCGCATGGTTACATACACCACCTACTACCTAACCTACGTATGTAGGTACCTGCTCACTCGGTAGGCAACTACCGTCGGTGAATGGTGAGTGAGAATGACTACCTACGCTGCACCAGGTACCTACCTACCTACCTACCTACCTACCTAGGTAGGTAGTTTGCACCCATGTAACCGTAACGAATTACCTAACATACCTACCTCATTAGGTACGGACCCCCCCCCCCCCCCCCTTCTTACTCTACCTACTCCCCCCTCTCTCTTTCACATCACATCCAGGATGAATAAGCGGGCCGTGCGATCGGATAGGTAGAACCGGTCCAGACCCTTCTTTCTTTCCTCCTCCCTAGACTCCAGTCTTTACGAATACCTACACTACCTACCTACACTACCTAGGTACATACGCACGCTGGTGAAGTCGAGAGGTACCTACTTAGGTGGTGAGTTGGTGGGCTACTTTTACCTACTGCTGCGAAGTAGGTACCTACCTAGGGTAGGTAGGTAGGTAGGTACTCTCTGAGAGTGGTTGGTACTGGTACTGGTACTGGTACGGGTACGTTTCTTATCCGGCTTAGCAAATTTGGTGTGGGTGGAGTTTGCAGGGGTGGGGTCTTAAGGAGGCGTGCGCTACCTACTTATGGTGTTTAGTACCTACCTAGGTAGGTAGTTTAGTGCTAACGTACGCTAGGCGGGCGGGCGGATAGCGTAGTGCCTTAGGTACTAGGTACCTAGATAGGTACCTACCTAGGTAAGCTAGCGCATGTACATAATCAGTAGGGCCGGTAGGTATAGGTACCTAGGTAATTCCCACCGGTATCTACCTAATACCCATCTACCCATCTGACAACGGGACAATGTCTGTGTTTATATGAAAGCGCTTAGAAAGATGTGCTGTACTGTAACCACGATAGGTACCAAAGGTAAAGATGTGTATGTACCTATGGAGTAATGGAGTATGTAAGTAAGTAGAGTCAGAGTCAGAGTCAGAATGGTACTGTAACCTGCTTTCCCTCCTTACATACCCGCTGTACCTACATGTACCAGCCGAAAGAGAAAATAGGAGAGCCGGTGTTTACATACATAGTACATACCTGCGTACATTATGCATACGTACACCTACCTAGTAGTAGTACCTATTCGTAGTGAGGTGTATATCTCAAGATATGTATGAATGAATGAATGAATGAATGAATGAATGAATGAATGAATGTATGTAAGTACGGACGTAAGTACGGAAGCATGTCTGATTAGAAAAGCATGCGCATCCATACCGGTAACCTACCTGCCTACCTAGTACCTACACCACACCGCATCGCACAACTCAGTAGGTACCTAACACGCCCTCACATCATCTCTACCGTACATAATAGCCGCGCAGAACATCTTCAATCGCAATCGCACTTCTTTAAAAGAAAAGAAGAAGAAGAAGAAGAAGAAGAAGAAGGAGTGTTGAGTATTGTATGCTGTTGATTTGTGGTAGGTATGTGGTGCAATGCTGTCCCCTAAGTAAACGCATGGGACTAAATAACGCGCGCAAGGCATCCCTTTCCCTTCCTCCCCCCCCCCCCCCCCGACCCCCGACCCGGGATCGACAACACGTCAGGCAAGTAAGTAAGTGAGTTATGTACACTACGTGACTACATAGTACAGATTTCCAGATTCCAGATGTTCGTTCGTTCTTTTTTAGTGTACGCACGCACCGGATCTACCTACCGCTAGGTAGATTATCGCTGGCCGATGTTATTTTGATTAGTGTACCTAGATCCCCCCCCAAATTGAGAGGGCGAATATTGATTGGTTACCCGGTATGAGTATGTTTTGAGATTGGTAGCAAACTTTTCAAACCGGTGAGATATTAGATAGATTGACTGATTGATTGATTGATAGATACATTTACTGCTCCGTACCGAAGGACTTCCTATCTACATATGTACATACTCAGTCACTCCTGGTTTGCTGATGGACATGGCATGGCATTCCGATGAAAGGTTTTTTTTTTCTTTCTTCTTCTCTTATGTATGTATGTATTCTCTCTCTCTTATGTCCTTCTGCCTGGTGTACTTACGTACGTACGCAGCCAGGTGAGATGTTCCCGGATATCATGATACCAAGTACGGACTACATAGCTAGGTATTTACAAAGTGTGCAGTACTCACACCAAATACTGTACCGTCGTCGCGTATTCCGGGACTGTATCATCGTCATGTACGTACCTATAAATGGATATCTAACGGCGAATATAATAAACCTTACCTACGCCCAACAAAGTGGGTTTGCTTTTTTTAACCTGCTGGTCCAGATACCTACTACCTACTCGTCCGGTACATGGGTCTTAATACCTCCTACTACTACTACTACTTACTACATCCACGTCTACCTGTATAATTAATGCCCAGGCTAGGCTAGGCAACATGTCCGAACTGCGTATGACGTAGGACTCCTGGGAATCTTTGGGGGTTCTGGCAGAGCAAACAGAGCCTCAAAATCGTCATCGTCGTCATCATCGTCCGAATATGAATCAAAGCTAAGGTATGCTGGGAGTCATGTGCCATGCACATATATGTAGGTACGTATGGGTGTCTGACAGCGGGATACGTCTACCTATCGATCCGTAGATTACTAGTAGTAGTACATACATACATACACACACACACCTTGTACTTACATACGTCCAGGTAACGAGATTAGAGTCGGTGGATAGTAATTATCTAAGCCGGTGCACGTGTGTACGGCAGGCATTCAGATGCTGTACATGTTCCCTTTTTTTTTTAAGGTATTTCACCAACCCCACACGCCTGGAAACTGGATCCAAACGGTGAGAGTTGTGGAACCAACCGCTACTGGTCGAGAGAGCACAGAAACCGAATGTTAAACGGTCGAGTTGCGGGATGGAGAGGGGGGGGAAGGGGTGGTTTTCAATATATCCTTCAATTGAGATGACCCGAAGTGCAGAAAGAAAGGCAAATACCGACGTTGAGAAGTTGGGCGGTGATCTTGGTGGTGTAAGTGGGTAGAGATAGAGGTAGGTAGGTAGTAAGACCGGTAGGCAGACAAGGCAGGGTACTAGGTAAGGTACCGATAGTTGGGTATTCCGTACCTCGTATACATGGTACTTTCGTACAGATGCATCAATAATACTTTCTAAATGTACATAATGTACATAATGTACATTATGCACTTAGGTCGATAAATACAGAAGTACTGAGCGGCGCACCAACCCAACTCTTTGCATACTGTGAGACATCTCGAAATCTTCCTACCATTTATTTCTACATCACATCCACACATGGTGCAACCCTCAGTGAAGGGCAACACACCGCTGGCTTCTTCATTCGAGCAATTTAATCTAAATCCGCCCAATCAAATTATTAGTTCTTTCTGCATTCGAATATCTTGAAACAGCATGAAGTCATGTCTGAGTGATCCCGACGCCGCCCCGTCTGTCAAGGGCACGCACCTTGGTTGTTGCAGGCCCAGCCTGCGCTCCCGCCGTCCTTCCTTTTTTTTTTTGGTTTTTTTTTCTCTGTTCTACTCTCTCGCTTTAGGCAAATCTACAGGCTGACGCACCATTGTCATTTACCGCGAATTTATTCTCCGCGAGAGAGAGCAGGAGACGAGCAGGAGACGAGCAGTCAGTCTCGGAGAGAAAGCTCTGTCATGACCATAGGACGAGCAATCACACTGCACTGTGAAATTGTAGTGGTCCCGCGTACTCTTGCAGTTTCTTATGATCCGATAGTGCATACTTCGCGCCGGATGTCCATTGACATGTGCGTATTGTGTGTACACCACCTGCCTAGACTAACATCCATACCTACGTCGACGCTGTTCAAATCACGGCTTGGCAGATACGAATGAACAAAAGCAGATAACCAAGTATGTACTCATGTACACACCCCCCCCCCCCTCTCTTTCCCCCAATGCGCCGCGAGGTATTTGCCGGCCGGTTCTGCCCATAGAACGCCATCGTCAAGGAAACCGGACAGCCAGGGCATCGAGGATAACTGGCGCGCGAGGCCTTTCACGTCTTTTCGCTTACGCTCACCGAGATGGTGCCTTTTGAGAAGTCAACTGTAGATCGAGCTTCGTCGACAGATCTTCTGGTTCGCTGGTACTCTATGACTTTTCTTGCATTACAGCATAGGCTCAAAAGCATTCGACCAGGTCACCGGATGAACTGATTGTATCACAACATGCAGCATACACCACATACCTCTCATACACACATATACATAGACCTGGTGCGATGGTCACTCTAGGTACAATTACAACCGTGTGGCGTGGTCTAATTAAGCTTTTGTGGAGCTTAAATCAACAGTGGCTACCTTATCTGGCTCTTCTGAGAAATGCTGCTGTGTCTACGTATTACGTCGAGGTACAAAAGTGAAGGTTTAGTGGGTGGTATGATTTTGTATGATGATGATGGTGGCTTTGGCCGGCGTTCGTATCCTGTCAGGTCTCAAACACTTCACTGCTTACTTGCTGCGGTTTAAGTAGCTGATTAGGGTATCATTCCGCTATGCCATTAAAACAAAAAACAAAAACGCTGACCCCCTACTCGTTCAAAAAAAAAATAAGTTCTCTCAACACTCTGCTCGCCCCGGAGGTTTCCACATTCGACTCCCAATGGCAAAGGGGGCCCTCTCTGAACCAGACCGAGCCTGCTGCCAAGAGGCGCGGATTGTACTGTGACCGGATTTCGGCCCCGAAGGACATATGATTATCAATCTCGGAGTCGCCATCCCATCTAATGCACGGATTGTGCGTCATTCAGCTGCCAGGACCTGTCTTCCCTACTCCCATTTCTTTGGTTTACGACGCCACCCGCTCCCTCGCATCTGTTCCATTGTTTAGTAGTCAAGGAACAACCCGCGCCGTCATGGTTCCCATAATAAATTCTCGAGATGCAGGATAATCTGACTTGTCCAACTTGTGTGGGTTGCAAATCTAACTTAACTTACATGACAGGCGGTCCGATTGCAGCTTTTATTTTTTTTTTTTTTTTGGATCATTGAAAGCCAGTTGAGAACAATAGCAGGTTCGCTAGAATCCCGCTACTCCTGGGCACGGCACTGGATATTGCGGCGTCGTCCGCCGGCCGGTGTTTATAATACTGTGTCGCGCCATTTTTCTCTCTCTCTCCCTCTCCTCTCCTCTCCTCTCCTCTCAATGTCCGGCAATAAAAAAATAAAAAAAAGGTACGCTCGGAAACATGTTATCCAGTACATACACCTTCTTGTTCGACTCCTAATAATTGTCCAGTCTGGTCTCGATCATGCAGGCCCGGTAATTCGTTTCGCTTGTCCAGAATATTTGGCTGACAAGAAAACGCCATACATAATGATACATTAATAAGCTCCCCACCATCAGTATTATATTATTATTATATGTGCACTATGCATATCTATTCGAGTCTCGGCGTGTTACAGTACACCACTGCCTTTTTTATTCCAGATAGCCGAGACCGTCATGCAACCCTCCCCATCGAGCCCGGCACTTAATCAACCCTCAGACCATTCACATCCTGTCAGTATGCTTTGTCAAAGCAAGTTAAGCCGACACTACCTCCCTCCCCCCCCCAAGCGTGGTCCGTCTATCCCTGTCGGCCGCCGGAAGGAGTACTGGGACTTATAGACATATAGCGCGCAAATAACGACGCTGTATGGACTGGAGGCCGAAATGGAGTTCCCCAAACATACCACAGAGAAACAACCCCCCCCCCCCCTTTTTTTTCTACCCCGAGGAAAAAAGGGCACGGAACCCAGACCAAAAGCGATTGGAATGAGTGGTCGTTAAATATCCAGCGCGAGCAAATCAGAGCTGTCAATATCTTTATTTCAAACCTTTGCAGATTGGACGAGAGGGAGGAGGAGTGCTCTCTCTTCCTCTCCCCCCCTCCCGGGGACGACAAACCACCGGAATTTAAAAAAAAACCTAGTTGTTAGTTGTAGTTGTAATTGTAGAATGGGGGCTGTGGCGCGAAGTTGTGGCGATGAAGAAGCGGACGAAAAGAGAGTCACACTCACGCGCAACGACGGATCTGATTCTTTCTCTCCAATGCCAACGGGATTGTGATCAGGTACCTGTAGCTAAGGTACACAACCTTGGTACCTAGGTACTTAGGTGATTATGTGATTATGATGTTGGCCTTACGCTATGGGGTGCGCTTAGAAAATTCACCGTGTTGGTAATGTACATAGTACCTAACTACCTAGCCTAAAGAGGTACCTACCTAGATACCTGCTCCCGTCCCGAACCCCGCGACTAGAATTGCCCTTATGCAGCTAGGCAATAGTAACACCGATTAGGCTAGCAACGCCGCCGTTCATCGGGCCAGGACCGCGGGTTCTGACGTGATGTTCATCCGGGGAGAACCCGCGTGTCGTACGGGCAGATAAAAGTGAAATGGCGACATGGAACCTAACGATTAGGGGGGGGGGGGGAGTTCGGGGCACATAGACGGGCACTTTGTACAACGGACTTGACTTTTGCTGACTAGGACAGACGAACAAGCAACATGCGAATTCAACTCGAGAGTATCACCTGTATACTAATTCCTACAATACACAAGCACGACCACAACACACGCAATATCATACATGCCGACCTACCTAACCTACACAAATGCGGTGCTTTAAGGGATGCCGATGGAGGGAACGTAGCATGTCTGTCCGTCCCTACCTTTCCCCTATTTCCCTTTTTACCCCCACACATCACAACGAATTCCTGCGTGAATTAGTATGAGCTTGGGCACGACGTGACCAACTCAACCTGTGACCCTGTCCAACGCTACCCGCGACACGGGGGGTTTTTTTTTCTCGGAAGGGAGAGGGGGGGAGGGCAGAGGCTCGCACGATATGGGGTCACTTGATCCGTCGTAACTCGGGGTTAATTTTTATTTACGTGCGTAAAGCCGGGGTTTTCGACGTTGCTTTGTATGGTATGTATGTATGTATGTTATGTGTATGTATGTTATGTAAGTAAGCTGCCAGAACCAATATCGAAAAGTAGCGCGTGATGAGCTCGCAAATGCGTCAAGTGTTCGGTTTTTTTGTTATCACGTTTTTCGCTCGCCTGACCATGAAGACTGAGGATGGTGCGGACACGTCTAGGAATGGGGAGTAGACCTGTGCCCCCCCCCTCCTCCCCCCGTGGGCATTTCATGGTCTGAATGTGAAAGCGGCAAATCCCATGATCAGGAACAAACGCTCTGATACGAAGGGGGGGGTATGTTATTCCCGAACATGATGAACAAAGGCGATGCTGAGCAGGGTCCGGGAAGGGAAAAGGGGAAGGGGAGGGGGGGTAGCATGAAGCACGCACGCACGTAGTAACACCAGAATAGAATAACATTCGAATTCCAGGTAAAAAAAGATGTTTCTGTCACCGTTTGCAGCCCAACGAAGCCCCTAATTGGCCGACGCGCTCACTGAGGCGATCGGGCTGAAAGCCACATCGGCGCCTCAAATCATCCTCTCCTCCGAGATCTCGTAACGATTGCGAGGTATCAGCAGCGGGTAAGCAGCCTTCGCAGCGCTTTACCGTACCACGGGCATAAAGACAGGTTCAATGTATCCCCCCAACGTGACGATCGCCCGCATGGATCTACAGCCGGCATAAGACCCCGAGTTTCCAGAAACGCACGCCTAAGCATCCAGTTTCAAGTCCGCCGACCCATGGTAGACGACCGACTGTCTGGGCCGTCTGGGCCGGTAGCGAAGCGTTGACGTTGGATCGGACCAGTTAACCGGCGCATCGGCATGGTGCTCCGGGCCTTCGCTACCGCAGACAGATATGATTGGAACGCCGGGAATTGTCTGAGTATGATACGGACAGGGACGGCGGAGACGGAAATAGGCCCCTGATCCGCTTATTGTGCACGGAAAAACCGGGCCTCTGCGCCAATGTGTCGAGAAGATTATGTCTCCAGTGAAGCGGATTCGAAGCCGCAAATTACATTATATCCGACCCAGAGTTGGCTCTGCATTGCTGTCTGTTTCGGCTCCGTGCTGATCAAAGATGAGCTAATACTGGTACGCATAGATTCATCCCGGGACAACCATTCGGACGCGCTCATCCCGCTTCAGGATTAGCAGCCCAGCTCAGCCAAGGTCTCATCCGAGTTCCAGATAAACAGATCATCTCGTCACCTCTGGGCCGGAAAATGATGGATTGAGTGGAATATGACGAGGCTGACGCCGAGCCCCTTTTTGTGACTGTGGGAGATATTGCAGAGCGGTGGTAACACGCCGTTACGCGCGCTTCTCGGACTTAACCCCTCTTATAGAGAGACGGCGAGTTAGTACTACTTGTCGTTATCGGGACTTCACCTCTCCACTTTCGGACCGGCTCCCAAATTGACCTCATTGCCGTGTGCGAGGAAGAGGAATAGAGTTCGGAAACCGGGGATTCCTCACGCTCATCGCTTCCTAACCCAGACACCCTGCCCGGATATACCCTCGGAACAGGGCGTTCCGGGCGGCAGGAGCCAGCCTTCCGCTCCGCCGTACAGAAGGAAAGCCCGTCTGCAGTCCCACGTGCTCATCCGGTCCTACTCGGAAGACATAGCGTTGTGACTGCATCCAGACTCACAACGTCTCAAGATAAGGTCTCGCAAGCTCTCATTTGCGGCTCTGCATCAAGCTCGGCGTTTCCGATGGCGGACTGGAGTGAGACAAGACTGATGGACATACGCCCAGAGTGCGCTGAGGATCGGAAACTGCAATTGGGCGGTTACCATTTATTTCCGTATATGCTACGGTGTTCATCACGGGGTTGTGAGTCGTTATTGGGCCGGACAAGCAGGTAAACACACGTGAAGGCCAATAGCAACGGCGTTTCGCCATGGCTGGTGGCGGGTATTTTGGCGGAAGCAGAGGCCCCATCAAGCAAAGCTAAAGATCCGGCCAATCGATGCACTTAAAACACATATGTACTAATAACCCATGCTAGTGCTGTATCTGTATAACGGGGTAGCAGCGAATATCAAGCGACGACTTCACACATACAAAGCAAAGTAACCACCCTGCATCAATTGAGCTGGTAGACGTATGTAAGCAGCAAAGATCTGAGACAGATCCTACTAAGCTGTGAATTTCTTTTCCCTAATATTTCAATTCCATCAAATAAGACCTGGCCACGTTTTGTTACAGTATGTACGGACGTACCTCTTTTTACTTCCACATGCGTTCAACGCATGAGACATTCTTAACGGCCCGATCCAGCTGCAGACTAATAACTAACCAGAGATTAGTAAGAAGCCAATTGCTACGGACGTAACGGATTACACTACAGTAATTTACAAGCTTCTTCCCATCTCAAATCTCATCGCTCATCACTCATCACTCATCGCCTCAATTCAGCGGAACACATTCCGTATTGAATCGCAGAGCCGTGCAAGGTCTATGCCACTCCGTGATTTCTACACGATTTGATCCCCCCCCCTTCCCCCCAACCCCTCCCCCAGTGCAATCTCGCAAAGACCTACCTTGATTTATACCCTATATTCACCTCGGCTGCCTGTATTCTCAAGCCACATTATGCGCGCGAGTGTGAAAGATGCCGAGTGTTTCCGATTTCATCATACGCCACGATATTGTCTCAGACCGGTGTAGCCCATCGTCGACACCCCCTTCTCCGGCCTTTCATAGGCCATGAGCCAAGCTATCTTCTTCATCACCCATCTTTGGACCACACCCCCCCCCCCTCTCTCTCTTGCCCCCCAATTGATGCTTGGCAACGTCGACTAGGTCAGATACTACCCTGACATGCACCGTCACAGAAAAAAAATAAATCCCCTTGGTTCCACGACTTTCCGTCGCTCCTCAGCCCTACGCACGACTTTGTATCACTACCGACGCTCCCCTACGTATCACACAGCTGGGGTCATGCATCCGGAATCGATCCGAAGTCGACGGGGTCGATGCGACTCAAACAGGCAGTCATCAGCAGTCATCGCTGTGACCGTCTCCACATAACAAAGCGATGTATCCCGTACTTGAGCCTACCTACTTACCTCCCATAAGCTGCTGCCACTCATAACACCGCCCATGAGTCACCTCGAAAGGTGAGAACCGCGCCCAGTGGAGGCCATGGCTCGTGATCAGCACAGACATAGCCAAACAAGGCATTGACCCCCCCCAATTGGCGAAGCCTGCGCAGTTAAGGCTGGGCCATGGAGTCGAGACATCGGGGTCCGAAGAATGGAAAACCGCCACCCGGATGGGAATTCCAACGTCGGTGTCTGACGTTACGACACGTAAGTAGCCGACTAAGCGCCGGTTCAGCGCACATCGTAACTAGCACGTCAACGTACGTACAGGACAGCGCAGTACAGTACACACATGCTACTCTCTTCTCCCTCCTCCCAAGCGCGATGTGCGACGCGCGGCTTTGTGGAGAGGGCCCGGGGAAAGGGGTCCAGCCTGTGCAGTGTCTCTCCAAGTGAGTGGCACCATGCAGAAGTCGTGGAGGCTGACACGATGCGATGTCTAGGAATGCAGAGAAGGTTTCTAAGATTAGCAACTAAGCTACAGGACAACCGGAACGCCGGAACGGGATTTGGGCTCGGCATAAGATGGGGTGTGTGTGTGTGTGTGTGTGTGTGTGTGTGTGTGTGTGTCTGGTTTCTAGCTTTTTGGGGAGCGAAATTCTATAACTTTCCAATTGCCGTGGCCATAGGGGGGTATGTAGTAACGAATTATGCATAACTTGGAAGAGCCTATATAAGTACATAGCCCGCCTCACCAACACACACACACATACAATCCGCCCCCAATTCTTACTCAGCCCTACATAAGTCTGGATCGGAAATTCAGTGCAAGGCTGCCGATACCCGGTGTGCAGTCCGTACGAAAGGGCCGATTTGCGTACGCGGTAGACCTGGGGCTGCGAAAGATGCTTATTTACCTCCTAACGCCGGCTTAACCCAAACCCCCCCCCCACCGGGGGGCGGGCGCGAGGGACGCGATTGGGCGCGACGCATTTGAGACATTCAGATTCCCCTTTCCATCTTGGGATTGGGCTGGCTAGTTCTTTTGGGACGGGCGTTCTGTCGGTCTGGCCGATGGGGAAAGATCAGACGGGATGTAAGTATGTATCTGTATATATATGTGTGTGTGCGTGTATGTCACAGGTTGTGTGTCTGTGCAAGTACAGTGGTGAAGAAAAAAAGGGGGGCGCGCGGGCTGCTTACCTTATACTCTATGTCTTAGATGGCCGGCGTCAGGTATAGTGTTTTTTAATTATCGTAGGTGGTAGTAGTGGGCATGTACGGTGAGGCTGGGCGGAATTAGGACTGGAGTTATTCCGTTTGGTCGGGAACTCGAGGCCTTGGCGGTAGGTATCTTATTTTTCTCAAGATGTAGAGGGGACTTGATATTATTTACATTCTTTCCTGGCTCATTGTTTATTGTTCTCTGTAATTCTTACTTAGGCTCTCAGGGGATATTAGCGCAGTAAGGACTCCAACGTCCTCATCGGCAAGCACAGAGGATAGATGCTAATACCGTCAAGGAAATAGATAGATGAACTCTGGTGTATAGTCAGCATGCAGTCGCAATAAGAAACATATGTTTTGACATAACTCGTCTTTATTTCTATGCACTGCTCGGCAACGAGGAAAGTAATCTAACCCCCCTTACGTAGCGAACCTACCTAAAAATGTACCGAACCATACCGAAGGCAGTCGATATCTCACGCACTGCTCGAGCCCCTTTTCGCATGTTGAAAGCACCCTGCTACACACAACGCGGACAGAAAAACAGTCCGATGCAAATGTATCTAGAACTCCATACGGGAAATTCTGCAACAGAATAAGAAGTAATGTTGAATTCGGACCCAAGAAATTAACCCGTTGAAGAAATGAAACAAGGAAACCTGCCTTCCACCCCCCCTCCCCCTATTTTTGAACCCCTCAGTACCGAAATATAGCATCCGCCACCTTGACGACCTGCGTCATCTCCAACACATCATGCACGCGCACAATGTCAGCGCCCCCCTGCACCGCGGCCGTAACTGTCGCCGCAGTCCCATAGACACGATCCCTAGGCTTCGCGACGCCCGTGATCTTGCCCACAAAGCTCTTGCGGCTCGAGCCCAGCAGCCACGGCAAGCCCTCAAGGCCAGGCCAGCGCCGGAGCTCGGGCATGTGGCGCAGGATGACGAGGTTCTGGTCGTGGACCTTGGAGAAGCCCATTCCGGGGTCGAGGATGATGCGCCAGCGGCGGATGCCGGCTTTCTCGGCCGCCGCGACGCGCTCGCGCAGCTCGTCCGCGAGAGTGGGGATCAGGCCCCGCGGGTACTCGTTCAGACGGCTCATTGTCACGGGCGTGCCGCGCATGTGCATGAGGCAGATGGTGCAGCCTAGTCGCGCGACGGTGGGTAGCATGTTGGGGTCGAGAAGGCCGGCTGACACGTCGTTGACGATGTCGGCACCCGCTTCTATGGCTGCTTCTGCTACGCCTGCGCGGTACGTGTCTATACTTATGGACACTTGTGACGCCTCTGGCATGCTGCGGATTAGGGAGATGGCAGGAAGGACGCGAGAGAGTTCCTCTGACTCTGTCACTTCGGGCGTTCCTGGGGATGTGGATTGGCCTCCCACATCGATCAAGGTTGCGCCGCTGGCGATGAAGTGCTGGATTGTTGAGCGAAGGCTTGAGAGATAGGTTGGGGAGGGAGGGGGGGATAGCGAGAATGGAATGTTGGATTTGAGATCTTGTTCCTCTGTTGGACTGGGAGGGTTTGATGTGTCGATGTGTAAGCCGCCATCACTGAATGAGTCCGGGGTCACATTTAGGATCGCCATGATCTGTGTCGACCTTGTGGCGCGCAGCGCATTCAGAGGCATTACCGATGAGCGCAGCGGCGTAATGGTGGACCATGGTTCCTTATTTCGGCCGGCCGGGCGTTGAAGTTCATTCAAGTAGTCCTGGACCAGTTTCCAGGGACGCGCAGTGTCAAGGGCGTGAAGAGGAATCAACTCCGCCAGTGGCCGGAGCACGAACTCGCGCTCCGCGATAAGGGGGTGTGGGATTTGGAGTCGGGGGTGAGCTACTTTCTCCTTCTCATATAAGAGTATGTCCAGATCAATGTTCCGCGGTCCTTTGTCTATGACCTTCTGCCGTCCCATCGACTTTTCGATGGCTTGTAGAGTTTCCAGAAGCTGCAATGGCTCTAACTCTGTTTCTACCTAGGGATCGTTTAGCCGAGAGTGGGATGTGGCGCATACCAACCAGTGACTCCATACGGGGGTTGAAAAACATCGTGTAAGTCACTGGTTGCGTTAAAAAGGCATGGATACGAATAAGGAAATCGGGAACGACAAACCTCGCAGGCACCATTTACAAAGCGGCCTTGGTCGAGAACATACATAGGCTCCGTTTCCCACAGGCTGCTCGTTCGTGTCACTTTGACGCCACGAGCGTCCATCTCGCGACACGCCTGTTCAATCATGGCGACGCGATCGCCTAGGTTGCTACCGAGCGCGATATAGGCAGTCCGCTTCTTGGGGAGTTTCGAAGGCGAGTCGCCATTGCGAAAGATTAGTACATCCCTCGGCTCGGTGCTGAGGGCGTGCATAAGTTCTTGATCCATTGTGTATGACTTGAAAGTAGTGTAAGCCCGTCGCGGCAAGAGGGGTGGCAATGATGGAGATGAATATTTAACGGGCCCGGTGGCGGGGGTGTCATATCTCAGAGGAGCTCTATGAGGGGCGGGGTGGCCAAAGGTAGTGGTAGTAGTAGTAGTGGTGGTGGTAGTGGTAGTGGTAGTGGTAGTGGTTGAGACGAGTGTTGAAAATGGCCGAGCATGGTGTGAGTGAAGATTCCATGCTCGGAGAGATGCCCATGATACACTCATCGATATCGAATTTGCGCTCTGGGTCATCGGCGTCGCACTTATTATCCCGACACCCCCAGCCGAGTGTTTTGATGAGCGACCGAGGGAATGCGACCCCTCGATTGCAAGTGACGTGAGAGACAATTTGGAAATTTCATTGGCTCCACTCGGCGTTGGTTTACAAGTATGACAAAAATTGGAGCCAAAATTAAAGGAACAATGAGACTACGCGTACAGTGTGCAACCCCAACTCTATGCCGACAAATCGTACAGTATATCTCACATTAGAACTATATTCACACTGTAGCTGCCCCAGGTGAGGTAGCGACTAAGTAAGTATACCTAGAATACCTAGTCGGCAGGCCTGCCTATAATATAAGCACAATCGTGCTATTTGCGCCGGCCCACCGGGTTCTTTGGCCGTTTGCTACCTACCGGCCCACCCGAGAATTGGGCTCTCTCGATGTTTGTTTGATTGAATTGATGAAGAGCGAGAATGATATGGTTCAAGCTTCAAAGATCAAACTACTGTACCTCTAAAAATCAGTGTACAGACTTATACGTAAGACATATTACCTAGGCTCGCTTAGGTACGCACCATGTTCCGTATTTCCCAAGTGTTTAGGCATCTTACTCGTCCTGGCAGTGATATCATCCTTGGACCTATTTGCGACTGTGTCGGTGCAATACCAACTGCTGCTAGCCCTGCTTTTATCGAACAAGCAATGCGAGAAGGTGGAGGAGACTTCAAATTAGGTAGCGCCGCCGGCAGGCACCGTTTCTAGCTCTGCGCATCAAAGGTAGCGAAAGAAAGCCCTCGCAACCGACAATCTGCTGCCAGCTTCGATAGCGCTGCTACAGATTACTACCTAGTGTACACAGTCGAAGGTCGTTCGAAAGATGGTTGAATATAAATTTGAAGGTAGAGCTCATATAAACGCTCATTGGGGGTCTTCAAGCGTTACACGATCTCGAGATGGCCGCAGGGAGGCTCGCAGGGAGGCTCGCATGAAGGCCCAGCAAGTACGGATCCGTAGTGGTGGGAGAAAATGCAGCGTGCTCAGCTACATAGGTAGTAGTGCCCGATACCCTTATCAGCAGCAATTGCAGTAAAAAGGGCTACCTAGACTAGGTAGACCTCAATGTCTTGGCTGTTTATTGCGAAGAAGAACACGTACGTACGGATCCATACGAAATAGGTTGGTATCTACGAATCCGTACCTATCCCGCAGGCTCCTGTGTGCCTACATAGTTTACGTATACTTATAGGTACGAACACTACATTCGTAGGTAGGCAGATTAACAGCCTGAGGTATCTACGTCCGTACGTATACCTAGGCAGTGTACGGATCCGTATAAGTAATCCATATATGTAAGAGGCATCATGGGGCTGACTCTTGCAAGATTCAGTGTTTCGCTGCTGTCTAGAAATTATTACAGATACCTTACGTAACAAGGTGGCTAGGTACCGAAGTCGTTACTGTAGTGTAGCTATCGATAACAGTTAAACGGATCCTTCACGGATCCGTCTCCCCGGCGACGTTCGACTTCGACGTTTGTGTGCAGGAATTCCATGGTGAGTTAAGCACGGAATACCTTTTCCAGAGTAGGTAAAGGCTATGAGCGAGCCGACGAACGAGTGAGCGAATTACAATCAATCTCGACCATGTTGGGGTTCGCGATAACCTCGGCTCCACCCGGAAGCGGAATGGTTAGCTTCGGAACCCCAAGGTTACTAAATATGACCCCCCCCTGAATACCTCGGTTGATCCATTTGTCTCGTGCAGCGATGTTTAAAAGCCGGCTTGCCACCCTCGGATTCTCGACCTTGGTTAATACTACTTTAATCCGCCTTTGCTACGGAATACCGGTGTTCGATATCATCTGTCTCTACTTTTCTTCCACAACTCATTCAAAATGGCGTCACCACGTAGGTCGTCGTATCTTCATCTCAATTGTTTCTGAGTTGCGTGCATGCTAATTAGTGGAAATGCGTAATAGAGAAAATTCGGACTCCCATTACCGATCTTTTCGGTATCAACCACCCTATCCTTCTGGCTGGCATGAACGTTGCCGCCGGTCCCAAGCTAGCTGCGGCCGTAACGAACGCTGGTGGTTTAGGTGTTATCGGAGGAATGTCCTACAGCCCCGATATGCTGAGGGAACAGGTGAAGGAATTGAAGTCCTACCTTAACGACAAAAACGCGCCGTTCGGTATCGATCTTCTCATCCCCCAGGTTGGTGGCAACGCCAGGAAGACAAAGTACGTGGGCAATCTCGGGCAATCTCCGAAAGTAATATAAGTCACATAGACTAATCCATCGTCGCTTCTAGCTACGACTACACCAAGGGCAAGCTGAATGAATTGGTCGACGTAGTCATCGAGTCTGGCGCTAAGCTCTTCGTCTCTGCCGTCGGTGTGCCACCAAAGGCCATAGTTGATAGGCTCCACCAGCATGGTGTGCTATACATGAACATGGTTGGACACCCTAAGCACGTCCAGAAGGCATTGGACATTGGCTGCGATATCATCTGCGCTCAGGGTGGTGAGGGCGGTGGTCACACCGGTGATGTTCCTACGACCGTCCTCATCCCTGCCTGCGTCCAGATCTGCAAGGGCCGAAAGAGCCCCCTGACTGGCAAGCAGGTCGAAGTTATCGCTGCTGGTGGTATTCACAGCGGCCAGCTCCTCGCCGCTTCGCTCATGATGGGCGCCGGCGCCGTATGGGTTGGCACAAAATTCATCCTGGCCGATGAGGCCGGTGCCCCTGAGTCACACAAGGAGGCTGTCCGAACTGCTAGCTTCGACGACACGATCCGAACCCTCATCTTCACCGGACGACCCCTCCGCGTGCGCAAAAACCCCTACATTGAGAACTGGGAGAACGAGCGCCGGGCAGAACTAAAGGAGCTTACCTCGGAGGGCAAATTACCATTCGAGTCCGACTTAGAGCGGATTTCCAACGGCAACTTTGATGGCATGGGACTTCCCTCGACCAAGGGTCTCAGCGAAGACGAGATTGAGGACATGATGGACCAGTTCCGCCCCCACCTGATGGGCAAGTGCGCGGCGTTGGTCAAGGAACAAAAGAGCGCCAAGGCTATTGTCGACGACTTTGTCAACGATGCCTCGGCGGCATTGAAGGTGGGCAGCGGCCGGTTGACTGCCAAACTATAAACTTACCACACACACACACACTTTATCTCTTTCTCAATAACCAGCATGACCGAATACGTCAAAGAGCGGACGATGATAGACTCTCCATAAATGAGCTGAACACTGGGTATTCAAGCAGCCATAACGGAAGCATCGTGCATATGTATATATATTACTGGGAGGATTATTAGTATCATAAATTGAAATTAATGAAGAATAAAGCGCACTTGGACTTCACGAGAACAACTTGACGCCGACTGCCATGTCAGTATATCCGTTCATACCATTTGACGAACGCCTTCCGAAATCCAGGCAAGTCTAAGAAACGCATGTGCTACCTATCATATTGAAATTTGTGTACAGAAATAAGTGACGTCACCACACGGTGAATCCAGCACCACATGCGATCATAGCCAGCAGGACTTGTAAGTTATCTCGAAGATTTATTAAGAGGATAGGTATATTGGCAGTGGCAGGTGCTATAGAATCCCTATTTTCCTACGCATCTTCTATTGATTAAAATCTATGCTGAACAACGCATAACTTCCAATATCAGAGACACCATGGCAGAAACATCCGACTTCGCCGCCCAGAATCTCTTCAATGTCGAAGGCTTCGTAGCAGTCGTAACAGGCGGCGGCACGGGCATCGGTCTTATGGCAGCACAGGTATGCACAATCTTACCTAGCAGGACTGAAGTCCAGAAGCTCACGACTGCATACGCTAGGCGCTCGCGGCCAACGGCGCCAAAGTCTACATCACGGGACGACGAATAGAAGCACTCGAGAACGCCGCGAAAAGCCACCAGCCCGCTGACACCGAAGGCCAGATCATACCCGTCGGGCCCTGCGACGTGACGAAACGGGCGGACTTGGAATGGCTTACGGACGAGATCGCCAAGAAGGAAAAATACATCCACCTGCTCGTGTGCAGCGCCGGCATCTCCGGGCCTAAAGCCGAGCCGGAACACACAGATGCCGAAGACCTGCGGTCGCGCCTCTGGAACAACGAGGACGTCGACGACTGGCAGCGCAACTACCAAACGAACGTCACAGCCGTGTACTTTACCACCGTCGCGTTCCTGCCGCTCCTGCAGGCCGCCATGAAGCCGAAGGGTCCGCTGGAGCCGTTCTCGACGTCCGTGCTGACGATCTCTAGTATGTCGGGTATCATGCGGCATGCGCAGGGGCATTTCAGCTATAATACGGCCAAGGGCGCCACCATTCACCTTACAAGGATGATGTCGGCTGAATTCCAGAAGGCTGGTATCCGTGTCAATTCTATTGCGCCTGGGTATTTCCCCAGTGAAATGACGGCGAAGGAGAGTGACGAGCGTCAGAAGAGCCATGTTTCCGAGGAGAAGATCCAGGAGAAGGGTCACGTTCCACTTCAGCGGCCTGGTCGTGAGGTCGAGATGGGCATGTCTGTGGTATGCATCCCTGAGTATTTATTTGACGAGTGCTGTTTTCTAACTTCTTATCTTCTAGTTATATTTGGCGAAGAATCAGTATGTGAATGGAGAGATTATCGCGGTTGATGGAGGTGTGTTGAATGTGCTTCCTGGACGATAGGTAAAGTCATTTATATTGGTGTTTTGTAACTGTACGTACGCCGCCGACCCGTTATGGACGTACGTAGTATTAAGACATATATTTTTATGCAATATGGACGTACGGACCGTATGCGCCATTAGGTACTACCAGGTATTATATATTGATTTTTATTGAGTCAGTAGTCAATGCGGACGTGATCCGTACATGAAATGGGCAACTGGCTAGGCTTTCAACTATATCGGGATCGTCTTGGGGTTCGAATCCCCATTTGACCACTTCTATTTTTTATTAAAAATAACACGTATTTTTTTTTGTGAAAATTGACGTACCAGTGCGGAATAATGTTCTACTATACGTACCTAATACTAAACATATATTTTTATGCAATACGAACGTACGGACCGTATGCAACATTACTACTATATATTCTTTCTTATTGACACTACGGGTAGATCGGATCCCATCCGCAAATGAAATGGGCAACTGGTTAGGCTTTCAACTATTTCGGGATCGTCTTGGGGTTCGAATCCCCATTTGAACATTTCAACTTTTTTTTTTTTAACTTTTTTAATATATGCTACGAAGTACAGCACATTTACTATCTCCTTGACTGTTCGAAGACAACAAATGGGTACTGGCCCCACGCTACCAAAAAGAAGACTCAGCTGGACTTCTAATACCAGCCAACTTCTCAAGAAGGGCAATGTATCCGTAAGTCTACACTTTTTTGATTGGTTCTCACCCCTGTGAGTGACCGAATTGTTGTCTTCGAACAGTCAAGGAGATAGCCTGCTAAAAGTCAGAAAGCATGATGAGCGTTGAAACGTTGAAACATATCAGGATTTGAGTGACTTATCTGTAATATACCGGTGAGTGTAGGGCGATTTCTCTCCCGATGTCTATTACTGTAGAGCTGCATTACTTATAGATAGATTCTTCGTGCTCACGGCCAGGTGTGAAATCGTCTATCTACCTACACAACACTAGGTAAGCCTTAAGGTACGTTCATCTCACGCTCAACGCAGACTTCACCATAACTGGGTTCTCGGTTGTAGCATGCTGATTTCAACGAGGAGCCGTTTTTCTTATGTCATCTTCATGTTATCTTCATAAATATGTGACTGTCTTGTATACATATATGCTATTGAAAAAAAAATCGAATCTGATCAGGTCGATATATCACGAGCTTTTTCACGTTGTACGATTGCCTGAGCGCCTTCTGAGAGGACATCTTTCTCGACATTGATCCACCGACCCCGGCCCGACCGCTGTGCGCGAATATACTTTTCTATCGCGACGGCCTCATCGATCCAGCGGGCAAATTGAAGCACTTGGGTCTCCGACGAGTCTTCTGCTAGGGCGTACCCTGAATTAAGCCGCAACGTACTAATTTTGCCCCAGTCGGTCGACCAGTCTACTAGGTCTACTTTAAATTCGCCGTCTGATGTCTCCCGTAAAGCACGAACCCAGTCGCTGCACCCGGCGAGATCTAGATATTCAAGACAATAGAGTAGTCGACTTAGACGTCGCAATATGAAGATGGCCTCGGTCCAGTCTTCGTCAAGATTGTGGCTATATGGCCCTGTACCACTGTATTGAACGCTACGGCCCGTTGTGGGCGAAACAAGCTTTGCGAACTTGGCGTTCGGTGTGAGTGAAGGCTCTGGCCAGCCGGCTAGGCTCAGATGCGTCAGCTGAGTGAGCTTATCTGCTAACGACAGGAGCTGTTTCCAAGACACCGATGGGGTTGAACCAGGGTCTATAGCAAGGGAGAGATGGGTCAAATTTGGTAGTATTTGGACTGGACCGGCCACTGGTGCTGGTGCATCCCACGAGTCTTGCACAAGATATTCAGCGGGCGCAGGCAGCCTCTTGGGCCCGAAAAGGAACTCATGTAATTCTTTCAGACTTAGCGACTTGCCGAGCGAACATGTCAGATCCAAACAAGAAAAATCAGAATTGAATGTGCTCATATCAGGTAGCTCTAATCCGTAATGGGCAAGCTCATCCTCTGGGGGCCCTAATATAACAAGCCGTAGGTCCATTATCGACACTCCTAGGCTGCAATATTCAGATACGTAGCCTAGCAATGCCGAACGGAGTCGGCTGGGGAGTGTGTATAGGTAGAATCTGTTCCAATCCCGCTGCTGGTCCCAGTCAAGGGCTATGCGACGCAGTACCATGTCTATCAAGCCGCCCTCCAGAGGTGTATAGACATCAGGCATCGGCCAGTGTCTAATACGTGTTCCAGAGCCATTTGACCTAAGAATGGACGAAGACGTCGCATATGGTGACTGTGATGGGACAGTCCAACTGCGAGGTGGTGGCGGACCAGGTGGGAGACGACGACCGTTTCGATCCCTCCTCTGAGGACGTCGGGGAAGCGGCGCAGGAGCTTCGGGAAGTTGGAGGATATGCTGAATGGTCGGGGGTAAACTGGGGCTTGTGGCAGCGGATAAAGAGGAGCTAGCCTGGGCATCGTGAGGGTTCAAAGTGCGCCGGCGCAAGTTTGCGAGGCGTTCGTTGACTGATAGCCCATGATGTTCTAGCGATAGAAACTACCGTCAGCCCTTTCGAAACTGGACCAGAAGAACCTTTACGATTCTACTATGTTGTCTTCGCATCGCAATCTTGCAAAGTGCTGCCTAGAACACATAGCGAGCGCATTAGGATAGATACTCACCCGAGGTTGATTGCGATGAAGACGATAGACGCAACGATGCCGGTGCGACGGACGGGGGCTTTGAGTAAATCGGTTGATGTCGTTTCTTAGGCATAACCGGTGAGTGTCGGGCAACATTTGGGCCCGACTCTATTGCGAAAGTAGTCACATGACTTTGGAAAGAACAACAAGATGGATGCTGATGGTTCCTTCTTTACCAGTTACATAGGTCGGTCTTCCGTAGCTTCCCCAAATGACGCTGGGCGAAGAGGGCTTCCCAAGGTGGGCCGTCTAATGAGGGATTCATGAGCTGGTCCGTGCACGATGACCAAAAAGTGGAATTTCAATCTCTACAAAGTACAACTGATTTCTGAGATTCTCATCTTCATCACATACCCCGTTTTGATGCTCCTGGGTGATGCCAACTTGACAACTTTCTGTATTTATCTAATTGATTACTTCAATCGATTACTTACAAGTCTCATTTATTCCATTTATTTATGAGGTAGCCTTGACCTCACTAACATCAAGTGTGAACTCGATGACTCGGCACCATTTTGCTCACCTTCAAGGGGGGAGGGGGGAGGGGGGAAGAACATGAATGAATCAGCGACTTTCAGATCCAAACCATGAGATAAGCATTTACATTACATGACTTGCCCATCAATTACAATCTTGATACATCCTGTATTAAATCCCAAACTTGAACCCGACTTTCTGCAGCGGCCAACGAACTCACAGCTGTTACCTGTTCTTATCTCATACCTGATCCGTACTACGTCTCAAACTTTCAGGTGACGACGCGTCCTGCCCCGGGTTCGCTTCCTCATAATGACATGCTTTCACAAATCGATAATAGCCCGAAGCTATGATGGCACCTAAAGCCGGCCCAAGCCAGTATATCCAATGATATCCTGGAAAGCTGGGCGCAGCAACAGCACACCCAAAGCTGCGTGCTGGGTTCAATGAGCCACCCGTAAAATATACACCTGCCCTCTCGTTAGTCTAATTCTGTCAATATGCGAGCGCTGGGGTTGACGGCGCTGTGAGCACGAACCCGCAATCTCAGCAACAAAGAGCGCCAGCCCAATTCCAACAGGCGCTATGAAAGTATCGCGCGACTTTTCAGCCGCCAGGATCAATACCACGAACACGAGATAGGACGTGAAGAACATCTCGGCAAATAGCCCTTGTGCAATACTGACCCCGGTTGTCAACCTTGTATTTAAAGATGCGATGTTACCTGGGAAGAGGACCTTCACGACGGCGCCAGCGCAGATGCTCGCGATTAGCTGCGTTGGAACGAAGAAAGCGAGCCTCATCCATGGTAAATGACCCGATAGGGCTAATCCAACAGTAACCTAAATTTCACCACGAATGGAAAAATGTCCGTTAATAATGACCCCGAGCGCAAGCTTTTACTTCGGCAATGATCGAGTACTTCTTGGACGACCAATAAAGTGGGGGAACATACCGCCGGGTTGAAGCATCCGCCACTGATCCTATACATTGCCCAAACAGTAACAAGCAGAGAAAACCCATCTAGCAAATCGTCAGTAAAAAGAATATGCGCTCTGAATCATCGATATGAAATGAAATAGAAAAGCGACTATCGAAAACTTGGGCACAAGTCGGAAATCACACACTACGTCACCATTAGTATCAGTTTTAATAACCATACCCCGTGTTTACTTGCCATGCAAGTGCGACATATATAATTACTGAGGGGCCCTGAGCCATAGACGCTGCCGCCTCGTTAATCACCATGAGATGGCCGGTGTAGGCGAAGAAAAGGAACCAGAACGTCCCGACAAATTCCCCGGTCGATGCAACAAGATGGGCCTGTTTAGGAACCAGTGTTCAGCAACTGGCATTTCAATGAAGGACGATATAAAGGTCTCAAAAGCCCGTGGCGTAGTAGGTATGGACAGTGCCTATTCCAAACACGACCGAAAAAGGGCTAAGAAATCCCAGAATACTAACCTGGATCGGAGTGAGAGGCATGTTTGGATTTCTGAGGTTCGGACTTCTGAGTCTCGGTCTTCTAAGATCTTGGCCGATTCGATGTTGTTTTGATGTTGGGTCGACTATTTATGGCAACCTCCCGCAGCTTTTCCATGGGTAGAAAAGCGCTTCTCAACTGGGAAATTCTGGTTTGTTAACCTTCGGCAGCATTGGACGACATACGACAATGTACTTGTGGGTTAGCATATATGCTGCTGGCTATGGGCGGCTAAGCTGATGGTGACAATCTACGAGTGAATTAGCGTGGAGTCGAGTCTGCCCTGGTAAACAAGCAGAAGGTTTCAGTATTCGCCACTGATGATGCTCTCATCGACCTACCCCTTACTCTCCACCTCAGTGGTGGGTTGCTGACATAATGTGTTGACTACATAGTATTATATCTGCCCTTCTTCTTCTTCCTTTCCCGCTCCTACGTCTGTCTTTCCCATTACTTCTTCTTCCCCAATTGAAACAAAATGCAACAAATTACCGGCGTTGGCGCACTGGCACCGTCGCCAAAACACAAGCCCGAATAGCCATTGATATTTGCTATGGATCAAGTGATCTACCTGATTGGACACTCATATTTCCGTCTCTCAG
Organism: Xylaria nigripes; assembly: GCA_022984845.1. Lineage (NCBI taxonomy): Eukaryota > Fungi > Ascomycota > Sordariomycetes > Xylariales > Xylariaceae > Xylaria > Xylaria nigripes. The sequence goes on along the minus strand of JAJJKC010000012.1, from coordinate 378,851 downwards.
AATTTCAGTCTCGCGCAGCCAACGTTTGAAATCTAGAAATGTGTACCCATTTCAATCGACGGTAAGACGACATGCTCAGGTATTCATACATATGGTACGAACTGAACATGACACTGCGGCGAGCTGCGTTATTGGCTGATCGTCCAGGCAGACTGCCGCCAATCGGCCTTTGGAATTGTTTACCAGGGGTCTCTCTCGGCTTCCACTCACGTACAATGCTCACAGGATGGTATCGAGAGAGGTCACAAACAGGATGGGTACCAGCAGGATAGGTCACGAACCGGTATCGCCTCCGTCGGCTGCTCCGCTCTAAGCTAAACCGGGCGTTCCGTGATGCATTGGTGAAGGTGCTCGGAGCCGGGTCGCCGATTTGTACCGCACCGTAGTTGCCGAAGCGGGCCTCGTTAATTAATACCAAGCTGGATTCTTTATTGAAGTTTTGAAGTCGATTTCGCAATTTCAATTCGGGTTATGGTTACATTACTCGTTGGTCAACGGTACCTATTTAGTGAAGCCATACGCTGATGCCTTTGGTGGTTAGGTAAGCTTAAGAAGACGAGGACGACTAGGTAACAATGTCTAGACATGGTTTTGTTTAGAATAGATGTATAGAAATGCAAATATCGTCAATTGTTCAGTGTATTCATCCTTTGTCTTTGAGAGTTGGTCCGCTCAAAACCGGCGCATCCGTTCCCACTTCCTTGCTCTTGCTTGCAAGCCCCGAATCATAGGTCCCCACAGGTAAGACCCACATATCGATTTTGATTGGGGGAGATTGAAAACTACTTTGGCCGGATTACCAGGGACGGTTAAGGCTCACCTCTAGATAGCAAAACCCCATCTTTCTGAATATGCGCCACCAATTCAATGCTTCGCCGTCCTTTACGCCAACGCTGTCTCGAAAATAGAACCTACCTAGTCTTCTCCCCAATACCAGACCACACACAAAATGGCGTCGGGACGGTTAGGCACATGGTTGAAGATGATCGCCATGTAAGACTCCATTCACGTTCCCACGTCAAAACTAGGGGAACTAATCGAAACAGCGGCGGCGCAGTCTGCGTGGGCGGACCGGCTTTCGTCATATGGGTCCAGCCGACCGAGGAAGAGCTCTTCCAGAAGTACAATCCGGAGCTGCAGAAGAAAAGTCTCGAGGGCCGGTATGAGAGGCAGAAGGATTTCGACGACTACGTCATTCGCTTGAAGGAGTATTCCAAGTCCGATAAACCGAGTATGTCTACCGTCGTCCCCCCCCCCCTTATCGTCGCCATATCCTCCTGTTTAGCTCGCTGTGCAAGCCTCGGTCTTTGATGCGCGCGCACCTGGTATGGTGTTTGTTTTTGGGGGTTGGACTAACCGTGTGCAGTATGGGTAGTGCAGGAAGAGGCGATGCGAAACCAGAAAAAGGAGTTGCTGCGACAGGACTTTAAGAATGCGGAGGATGCGAAGGCTCGGCAGGAGGCGTTGAGGAAGGAGGCCGGGCTGTCGGAGGGGACGAATCAGAAATCTTGAGCGCACGATAACCGACGAAAACGAACGATTGTACAAAACCGCTTTTGGGCACTTGGGAGAACTCTGTACTTGTGACGACGCGACGAATTGCTGATTGATTGACCGCTTTTACGAATCACGTATACCCTAATAGGCTGAATGGTGGTAACCGGTCGGAATCGCACCTTGTTGTCGATGTTCTTGGCGGGACTCGGAAGTCTTATGGCTAGGACGCCGATGCGCCTTGTGGTATAGAGAAGTCGGGTTGGCTGTTTTACCCCCCTGGTTGCACACTGCCTAGACTTGCACTCTTCTATTCATAATCGTCCTGAATATACCAGATGCCTAGATAGCGATCTTGTGGATCGAGAGAGAGGAGATATTATATAGGTAATCTAATCATAGGCCTATGCGCCTAACCATTGAATATGAAGAGCAGAATACCGCACGGTTCTTTGGACATGGCGATGAAGCCGGACGGCGCTAAATGGTTAATACTCCTCCCGTGCAATCACCCCGTGGCCACGGCGACGGAAGAGCGGTCAGAATGGGCCCGTATGTCGCCGATGTACCGTCGAGGGTAGTGAAGGACTAATAGGGGGAGGAGCTGCTGATCCTGCAGGACCTAGATGGCACACGCGCGGAGGCATTGGTAATGCATCGACAGTGCGGCTGTGTCAAAGCCTTATGATACTGCCTCAACATATTTGTACGCCCAATAATCATGTGAGTTTGGTATATCCATGCATAGGCCGTTGAGCCGTGTAGTAAACCATACCTCCCGTGGAGCATCTCAAAAGTAATAACCATCAGAAGCTTCGACGTCACGAACTCTGTCCATTCATTAAGCTACTTATCCTCGTATCAATCAACCACAGAATCTGCTCCCACCTCGCAACCAAGATATCTCTCTGCGCCTGCTCCCCAACCTGCAGACCCCTAGCCTTCTCAATAGTCGAAGTAACTCTACCCCTATACTCCCTCAACAACTCCAAAAGCAATGCATCAACCACATCCTGACTCCTCTCACCCCCATCACTCCCATCAACAAACCGCATCCACTCCCCCACCGAGCAACAAATCAGCCGCAGCGCAACCTGCGTCCGATAACAAACCGTCTCAGAATCAAGCACATACCCGCCCAAAAAGCCCGCGGCATCAAGACGCTCCCTCATCCCCTCATCCAACCTCTCCAGCAAAACCTCGTCCAAAAGCGCCTCGTCCCACCGATTGCCCCCCATCACAAACCCGTACTCAACAAGCAGAAAATCGCCCCCATGCCGCCCATAACAAATCCTCACCTCTTCGCCCCGCCGACACGGCCCCGTAGCGCGGAACGCGAACCCGTCCCCGCCAAATGCAACGTGACACCCCTCCGCATCCCCGTGATTAAACAGATCCGCGACCGGCAGCAGCGCTAGGCAATCGTCGCGACTGAGACCGCGCCGCTTCTTCAGTACCGCGTCGAGGTAGTAGAAGGTCCGCGAGTTGACGAGCAGCCAGGCGTGCGTGTACGCTTCGCGCCCACATTTGTCCGGATAGCTCGACGCCACGAGTTCCCAGTCGCGCGCGCTCTTGGCGATTTGCTTGTCGAGCAGCTCGCGGGCGCGCAGCGGGAGCAGGGCCTGGAGCTCGCAAGGCCAGACGAGGGGCATGGTGGTGAGGTCCTGGGGCGTGGGACAGATGGCGGACCAGGGGGCATATTTGTCGCTTTTGTCGTGCGCTAGCTCTGCGGCGAGGATGCCGTGGACGGAGACGTTGGCCTCGGTGAGCTTGCGGAGGCGCGGTTTGGGCACCGTGCTCAGGGTGCGGAGCACGGTGGTCGGTACTTCTAGTACGATCTCGTCTTCCTTTTCGGTTTTTTTTCTCACTAAGGGGGATGAGGGTTGGGGGCTGGGAGGGAGTGAGTGAGTAGGTGGGTGACTTACCTTGATGTCTCTTGTTGCGAGAACGCCGATTCCGCGGCCGGGGATGTGACTTGGTTTGATGCCGTTGAGTTTTACGCTGTGGGTTGTTGCCCAGTCTAGTAGTTCCTGAATTGGGTCCATGGTTGTTCTATGGATGGTGTTGTTCTATTGTCTTCACTGTTTGTTTTTATTCGAATTTGTTGATTTGATGCGATGACGATGAGAGTCTGAATGTGTTCTTTTTTTTTTCAAGTCATGCTATTGGTTCTCGTTCTCTTAACCCTTGTCTTGTCTTGTGCTGTCCCTTTAATCACGGATCAGAATACTGAGAGAACTTTTGAGGATTCTACGGGTCCGTGTTTTGGTAACTGAAGATGAGAGACCGGGGAAAGAGATTTATGACAATAGATGCAGTTCAAGTTGCGTTTAGGGTATGTAAAATGAAATATCAGAAGTACCTACCATTAATTCCAGACGGATGAATGCATACTAATGACTGTGAACATCAGCGTTTTGAGCATGAGAGAGAAACCCCCCCCACTCTGAGTTGCGGCTTCTGTGAATGCCATGCATGTGGGACTGTGACTACCTAAATTAAGTATCTCTTAAAACCGACATAAAGCCGATGGATGCTATCTAGGTAGGCTAGGTACCTACACGTCCGTACTGGTGCTTCATATTCACTACGTACGTACGTATAAAAATATGTGTAATTTTTTTAAAAAAAAATTAGAAAAAGTGAAATGGTCAAATGGGGATTCGAACCCCAAGCCAATCCCGTGTTGTTGAAAGGCTACCCAGTTGATCATTTCATTGACGGATTAGATCCGTATTGCCGGCAGGGAAAATAAAAAACATTATATGATGTTGGTTCGTATCGCATAGACATATATGCTAATATTAGGACATTACGGGTACCTAGGTACTTCCATTTTCACTCAAAATATGCGTAATTACATGTACTGCATACTACCAGGTAGGTACGTACGTACCTTAGGCTGCTTGGGTATGGAGACGCGCATTTATCCGGGCGCTTAACTGTGGCTGCTAGCAGAAAGCGACCAATCCATAAACGTATTAGCGCACGGGGGGGATCTTGGCTTACCGCGCAATGACGCAGCCAGATCTTAACAGCCAATCAGCATCTTTTCTTCGATCGAAACAGACATAACCTGGAATCTTTTTGGGACGGGATCCGAAATGTCTCTTTTTTTTTTCTTTGTTCTCTGCGAATCTCATGATATCAGTAAAAGTACCTAAAGTCGTCGCGAGTTGGATGGTCGTTACGCATGTACGATGCAAGGCCTCATCGTTATATGTACGCTTTTTGTACTGACTGATGATGCGATGCATTCATGCTGAGTATACGAATCCGTATGCATCTCACATTTGTGAATCATACTATACTGTAGTATGATCTTTTTGTTCTGATTAATGAAGTGGCACCAACAACTTGAATGCACTGTTATATAAATAAATACATACCAAGTTGCCATGCGATTCCAGGTTCCCGGCGGCAAATAGGCGCTGGTTGCTCTCCATACCTTCCTTATCTCCATCTCATTGGCAAACAGACGACTTTCAGTTATTCACACATTCATATTCATGCCCAGATTTTGTACGTACGATAACCAATGCGTATATTCAGACCAACACAGTAAGAAATATCAGTAAAGAACAACAATATCGACATTTTGGTCTCGTTGGCTATTTGAAGCCTTGTTCCGCTTTCTTTGTTTTCCCATCTTCATCAACATCTACAAAGACTCTCACACATCAACCACCCTCTCTGAACTTCACTATATATTTTGCAGTACCTAATTTTATTTTGCCCATTTTCGAATCAGAATCAGCGTATTCTTCTGGCACTGGCTGCGAGAAGTACTGCAGTTTTCTTTTTCTTTTTCTTCTTCTTCTTCATTACCAAGTTTTAATTCTCCGATACCCTTCTTTTTATTCCCATTGACGCAACCATGTTGAACATGGTTATGCCGAAGAAACCTTCGGTGGCCTTGCTGCTGCCACCTGTCTTGGTTTCATTTGTCGCCTTCATATTAGCGCTGATAGCACTGCTGGCCGGAACCGGACCGCAGCAAGAGAGTCTTGAGCCTTACCATATTATTGCGGTACGTCGGCGGTTGGAGCATTCGAGTAGAGAGGGCCTATCGCGCTGACTAGCATGCTTTACTATTAGATTAACATGTCTGCATTTGGCCAAGATCTCATTGCGTCGCAGAATCCATCTGGCCCTAAGCCGCCGAAGCAGGGTGAAGGTGGCCTCTTGGGCTCGATAGTGGGTGGTGCCAATGAAATTAGTCAAGATATTACCAATGGTCTCAACAGTCTCACGGATGACGCTGCCGACAAGATCATCGGGAAGCTTGGCATTTCAGAATGGTACAGCCTGCACATCATGACTACCTGCGAGGGGGTGTTTTCGCCAAATGTGTCGAGCTCTAATGCTTGGTTCAACATGACCAAGTGCACTGCGCCACAGCCGGGAGGTAAGTCCCTGTTCCAAACTCTACTCTCTCTATTTGTATATTATAGGAACTGACACTCCTTTAGTCAATCTAAACCTCAGTAGCCTTGTCGACCATGAGGTCAAAGCTGGACCGTTTCACCTCAATGCCAACAAGATCCCCATTCCAGATGCGGTGCAAGATGCCATCAATCTCGTCAACAGCGCTCTTCTCGCCCTCTTGGTTTTCTATGCACTAGCCAGTGGCCTCTCTGGGCTGTCATTCTTGGCCGGCTTGGCAGTCTTGATCTTCCTCCGGAAGAGGCTTACGAAGCGCATCGTCTGGGCCAACGTCGTCGTCGCAGCTCTCGGTGCATTCATCCTTCTAATCGGAAGCGCGACCGTCACGTACCTCAACAATAAGGGCGTCCCTGAACTCGACCACGCCGGAAAAGACATAGGAATCTCGGGCATCAGAGGGTCCAAGTTCATCATCCTTTCGTGGGCTACCTTTGGCCTGATGCTCTTCACCTCCCTTTATTGGTCATTGGCAACACTCAAGTTTACGCAGAAATGGATCATCATGGACGACGGTTCCATACATGACGGTGAAAAAGGCCTGTCACACAGCACCTTCTCATTCTGATCGCGACCGGATCGCGAGCCGTTTTGTTCGATACGCTTATAAGTTGGCTTGGATCGCTCGAAGCGATTCACCACGATACTAATATTGCATATTCCCATTTAGCGTTGATACTGGTTTGGTTTGGCAGGATACCTCCATAGACGCGATGTATTTGCATGGAAATTTTGGCAGCATCATATCTTCTTCTTCTTCTTCTCTTCTTCTTCTGCTGTTTATGTCCCCGATAGAAGGGAAATATAGCGAATGCTTTAAAAATGTAATAATACAAGGATATCATCCAGACAATTTTTTTCCTTCATCTGCGCACGTACCTGCGCTTACGGGGCAGGTTCATAGCACGTCCCAGATAAAAACTGCAGGCGTGAGTGTTCGTTGTTATCGCTCCCTCCCCCCCACCTGATGCTCCCTCCAATGTGACCGTTTTTAACCACACCCATCCTTTGCCCAAAATTCTCCTTCCACCAGTGCCTGATAAAGCAAAAATCTATCTTCGTACGAAAAGATTTCTTTTCTGTTTGAGAGACAATCAAAGTGATCGATATTTTCTGATTTTTTTGTGTCAAATTCCCACGTGCTTGGGCATAAGCGCCTCGACCCAGGACCTTGAAAACAATGCCCCTCCAATATGGCTCGACAATTCCACCTGCTGCTAATACTGAGGAGCAGAGCTTGCTCGAGCAAGGCGAGGAACGCGCAAAGCGTATGTTCGCGAGCTTCATTGATTTTGCCTTCTCGGGCAATATCCTTGAAATCGCATTTGGTTTGATGTCAGTCACACTCCCTGCTTCTTACCCGTCCTCCCGTACGAGGCATGACGAAGTTTATGGTTCCCCTGAGTCACAAGAAGACTCGTACCGAGTAAATGACACACGGCGCGAAGAATGACCCCTGCTGACCACGGTCATGACGGGATAGTCTAGCCAACGCCTTCACAACCGTGACAAACTCATTCGTGAACGATATTCTGCTCCCACCCTTGTCAGTTATGATCCCGCTGAACCGCAACATGGATGAGAAATTCTTCGTTCTCAGGCCCGGACCCAACTACGAAGACGAGGGCGGCTACAACACCATCGGCCTGGCAAAGGAGGACGGCGCAGTGGTTTTGGCATACGGGTACGTCTATTCCACCTGAACAGTCAAGCAAGCGAGCGTACGTGCCAACTAGTTGACTTTACTTTATCTTAGCGGTTTCATCCGTAATGTGGTCAGCTTTCTCTGTCTGGGCGTCATGCTCTACGCGCTGGCATCCACCTACCAGTATTTCTCGAAAGACGATATTATCAAACACACTGTTAAGTGTCGGTACTGCAAGAAACGAATTAGCGTCAAGGTGGGTGGGTTGTGTTGTGTGTTTCGGCTTCTGTTGGTATTTCGTCGCTGACTTGCTGAGCCCCCAGGCTGTTCGCTGCATCAATTGTACCAGCTGGCTCGACGGGCGCGAGGAGCGCATGCACTGAGAGCTGGTGCGTGTTGCTTGGTTAAAGCGATACGCTTCGGGCATTCATCTTCCTAAAAAGATTTTTGAGCATTATGTAGAGATTGTTTGACTGATGTGGTTTCCATTACTCTCTGGGAGGAAGACCAAACGTTGTTTTAGCAGTTAGATACGGACGTACTTCAGAGTGCTACAATTAAAAGTACCTACACAAACGAATTCTCATATTAAAAGGCAAAGCAGCCCCTATATTTGCATGTCAAGTTTCATATACACGCATATATTGCTTACTTGCAAATTGTGTTCGATTTAAAGGTGCATAAACCGGTGTATTTCCACGAACGAATCGTAAGATCCATCCTTTCTTCATCTCACCGATTTGCAACATTTCTCGCCATCCCTTCACTTGCACGAATTGCCCTCACTCTCAAGCAGAGGACATCTCATTTCGTACGATATCGAATACATAAGCCGCTTTCGTTCCTGGCCGGAAACAACGAAACCAAATCACAGCAGTTAGAAATGACCGCGACAGCAGAATGGAGACGATGCCTCTCTCTGCATGAGAGTGAAAGGACGGTTTGCGCAGTGAAGCGATGATGGCTAAGTCATCTCTCGGCTAATTGAGACTGTGTTCTTCGCATGTGAAAACTCGTTAGCTGCATTGCTGCGCTGTGCTTGAGTTCGTCAAAATTGAAATCAGCTCAGAAGGATTTGTTGGATTTGAAGGTCATTTGAGTGGTGAATGAGGCCTTGCTCACCTCACCCAAAGCTTCAGATGGCGATTCGCACTCTTATTAGGGTGAGCAAGAGTGATTAGTGAACTTGAATCTGTAAAAATCCCGTAGGTAGGGGAAGCTCCGAGCAGGTACGGAAGTCACTAAAGAGTCGAGCGAATTGATATGCATGAATTAGGAACTTGACCATGGCGATCTGCTTGAAACTTACCATGGGGTCGACTTCCTCGTGATGAGTTTTACAGTAATCATCTGACTCCCTGAACCTGGCGTGGTGTTAGGTACCTAGGTACACTACTTCGTAGATGCCTTACACCATCAAGCGGCCGACTGATACTGATACCTACCGTCGATGAAAGTACTGGAGTTCAGCTGCATCACTTACCTACCTGGTCTTAGCTACGCGATGGATTAGCCACCGTAGGTATGGTAGGTACACGTACCTGTGGTAAACCTATCCTATATCTACTACCACTTCGTACACCACCGGAACCCTACGCTAGCTACGGATCCGTAGATAGTGTAGGTCTGCCTTCTCCAGATGTGACCGTACCTGAAATTAACCTTTGAAATAACAATTGACCAGCTCTATTGAACCCAATGAATACGGCTATCTAGCTGCGACGAACCTTCCATCCACTCTTTGATCAAACCTCCTTGCAATCCTCCAGGATAATGTCAAGATCCAATTCCACCATGGGCACCACTACTACTGGTCGGGGTAATGGAGGGAACCGAGAGAACCGAGAGAACCGAGAGAACTCCGAGCTTTGGAACATGAGTAACGGTGCCATGACACTCGAACAACTTGACCAATTCGAGCGTCAATTGGATGAAAGAAAGCTCGAAGTGGCCCTGATGAAGAAGATACGAATACTCGGTAGGCTTTCGAACAACCAAGACATACCGCTACCAAGCTCCGAGTCGGGAGAACAAGAAATGGGGCGGAAAGTAAAGGGGCGGCGGGAAAGTCATTACAACTTGGACCTGCCACAGCCGGCTGGCTACAGGGGCAGATCGCGCTCGGAGCTTGATATCTTTCTTCGCGACATGCACGCTCGCTTTTACTTGCTCGACGTTTATCTTGTAAATGACTTTTATAAAGTTTGTTACGCCTCCATGTTCCTAGAGGATCGGGCCATGCGGCAATATACCACTTGGGTGGCGACAGAGTATAACAATGATCCGACTACAATTTCGTGGGCGACTTTCGAGCAGTGGCTTAAAGATAATTTGCTGGACGACGGCACCCGATTGCTGGTATGCGCTATGGAGGGCGACAGGGCCTTCCAGGAAGAAAACGAGTCCATGGAGGACTTCATCGACCGGTTTGAGACGATTGAGGCCGAGAACCCCGTTCAGATGCCGCGCGCGCATTTCGCAATGAGGATTCTGTCTAGATTAAACCTCTCGACTAAAGCAATGATGATCCAAGCGATGGGTCTTCATACGCCGGAACGCGAGCCCGACTTTTTTCGCGGGAATGGACGAGGTCGACGGCGCAGGCCGAGAAGGCGTACCTCAGCACGTGCGCGTTTTCAAAATGAGAATGCAATCATGAGCGCATTCTAGTCTGAACTCAGAGTTCGATGAGACATTCTCGTTTCTGGAAGGGGGAGGACGATGGCGACCCAGTGCTAGTCATATTGCCGTTAATGACTTTGCCCCATAAAAGCACGCCTTGAAAGCTATGTCAACTCATTGAGAGCGGGACCTGAGTCTGTATGTACTTAGAGATACGGGTAGAGATGAAAACTGCTTTGGGGCATGTTGATCCGGAGAAATGTGTCAACTGCCCTTTGAAAAAAACGCCCACGACACATGACTACGTCTTCGCACTTGCCACACATAACGCAAGGCGCACATATGGAATGTTTGCCGAGCAGTCTCCTCTTCTCGTTCAACCTCAGAATGCATATGTCACCTCACTCCACAGTCGCGGACCCGGGAAAACGGTTGTGACTTATGAGAGTCACTGAGCCTACGTCGTACTAACATGCATCTCGAGCTCCATGAAAACTTGACAGGTGCGCGAGTCACCGAACACAGACACCACGTCGCACCCACTATACCCAGTCATCAAAGAGCATGGCGGTCTTTGAGTCAATAGCGAAAGGACTCCGCTAGTTCTTTTCGTAATGAAGAGCCGTTCATCACATAGGTGGACCATCCCTGGCAGATACATAATCGATTCGGGTAGAATGCTGGCCAGCCAACTTATTTCGAAGCCGGGTCATCGCGATTCGAATGATCTACAGGTGCGCGGATTTATTAAGAGGCCAATCCGCGAGACGAAGCTGGTCTGCCTAGTCGGTGGCTGTGACAGCGTTATAAAACATGATGCAGAGGGTTCACCGCGAGTGGATCCTCCAATACGCATGATTTGCGCATTTTTGTTTTCGCAAAGCCACACAGAGGTCGGTGTGACTGGCTGTGGGAGGCGCTGAATTTCTCAGTCAACCTTACGGCCGGCAATAATGGTGCCACACGGCTTAACGCATCGCAGCGACGCCGTGACGGTCTGAATCCCCAATGAACTTGAACACTGGCAGCATTCTTGTGTGTTTGATACGGGAAAAGCACAAGGTACGTATGCTACATGCGAAAATAGACGTCCGATCGCGCACTAGCCAGAGATTACTAATGTTTTGACGAAGGTTAAAAAATAAAAAATAAAAAAATAAAACCAAAAAAAAAATAACAAAAGTTTCGACCAGGGCCTGATTCGAACAGACGCTCCCGAAGGAAGTAGATGGCTGACTAACTTGATGTACAAGCTAATTCGAGTCTACCGCGTTAACCACTCCGCCACCTGGCCTGTGTGTGTATTGTCAGCCCGCCTTCAATGGTTATATAATCCAGAGTCTTTGCTCCCTGCCTATCCCTGTCGCACAATTTTGATGGGAGGCTCGGCCAATGCCGGCTTCTCATTCGCTTTGTCTCCCTATCTCCCTACATTTTATCGTGCTCCGACAATGTTTTGCCAGCCAGTCTTGTCACTTCTTTTTGGAGGCTATTCAGCCAACCCTGATCTCGCACTGGAGCGCCTCCATTGCTCAATGCTGAGGCTAGAAGCGATTGGCCAGATGTACAAATTAAATTTTAAATCACGTGCCACTCTGCCGCTGCTGCATCGACCATCGCGCGAACACTTGGATCGCCGTCGACTCGGTTCCTTCAACCCCGAAATGCAAACCTACCTAGGTATACTTTTATGTGAGGCCGGAAGTTTTTTTTTCGCGGTGATCCACTTTTGATACGTCGAATAGGTAGGCGAAGATCTCCTGTTCTTATTAAGGTTGCATCCACTACCTAGACAACCTACACATGGACTATAAGGCGAGTGTGGCTGGAGAGGCTCCGGGGACATCAACAAATCTGCCGACACAGAATGCTAAACGTCGTATAGAAACCCAGCCTCAGCACGCCCACATGGCCTTCGGGAGGCTACGGAATGCCGGGCCTTCGTTGCTAGCCAATTAATTACCTACATGATAACATACGTACTCCCAATAGGTAGTAGTCAACAACTACCTACAGCCTCTTCCTGGCTCCTCGAGTAGTGGTGGGCCTTTAGCTGGGTACCCGGAACGTCGTACGCTCACACACCCATGACATCACAGCAAATAAAGGCACAGTCCCAAAGATGCCATCGAAGTTAGTTTTGCTTAAAGCTTAGAAAATCGAGACTAAAAATAGAGTATCGGGCCGGAAATGGAACGGGATCAGGATCCTTATCTGCTCGCCTCTTTTTTATATCAAGTATCTGATCTGGGCACAACCGTGGAACTATCATCCCTGGGCCATCAGTATCCAGTATTACGCTGTCGTATCAAGGAGCCCTGGGAAATGGATGGGTAGATGGCAGTGTGATCAAGGTTGCTGACATCGTATAAATCCACTTACCCAGCCAGTATCGTGCTGACTACGGATCCGTAGACGTATAGGTAGAGCACCCTGAGTCCCTGACAGAACTTGCTCTAAAGGAAAAGACCAACGTTAGTACGATTGGCTAGCTCGCGTGTTGCTTCAAGCTCTTTCTGGAGAGAGCTCGATGACTCGCCGTCGCGTTTCTTAACCCCAAAGGGCTGGCTCTACTAAGGCGCCGTTAATCCACCAGACGTCGCCTACAACTAAATTCGTTGGCCACCTTTATCAGTATTATTGCGGGTTGCCTATTTTGACGTTGAGATCACACTTCGTGCCGTTTTCCATATCACTGTTCCGTGACCAGATCAAGGACAACTTCTTCTTGTTTGTGAACTATCCGAAGACTTCAATGCTCTACAACCAGGTGAATACAGCGATTATTTCAGCACTTGATACCTTGGATGGCCACCCTCTATCCCGGTTCGCTCGCCATGAACCAAGCGATCCTCATCAGTCAAAGACCAGAAAATGACGCCCGTTTGAACCTCTCATTGCTCAACACGCCATATCAACGCGGTGGTCCGCCCATGCTAGAGCTTCCCTGGACTCATCCATTCGAAAATGTGGGGTATGGTCCACGGCGAAACTTGCGAAATTTAGGGAAGAAGGCATCGTATGTCACATCGCCGGATGCTGACAGGCTGTGTGTCTCGAACGATGTGAGTTCAATGATACTCCCGGATCCGGCGTTTCGGGCCGTCAGTTGCAAACCCTTGTCTTCAGCCCCGACACCCCTGACTCTTTGTTAGGAATTTGGCATCGGGCTACAGCTCGGAGGTGAATCCGAGGACCCTTCACTAGCTGCCCAAGGCCGAAACGTCGGGCAATCCCTTGATCAAGTACATCCGATGCATATGGCGGGTGTCATACCTGATCATCAATATCCAGGCGCCGAAGCTTTTCTCGGAACAACGTTCAGCGCGCCGGGCGAGGCTTTGCCTGGATCGATGGGTCTAGCGGACTACACCGAGAGGTCAGAGATCAAGCAGCATCGAGAAAGGAATCGGGTCGCGGCCCGGAAATGTCGACAAAAGGCAAAGAAGAACGTTGCTGATCTGCAACGACGCGAGAAAGACCTGGGCCGACGAAATCGGATGCTGCTCGGCTGCGTGAGCAGCCTGCGCGAGGAGATACTAGTCTTGAAGAATGAGATTTTGCGGCATTCCGAGTGCAATAGCAACGTTATACAGAATTACATTGCCAATGCAGCCCGTCGCCAACTGGGCTGAGTTTAAAAGTGCTGGGGAAAAAAAAGTCCGTTAAAGCGTACAAAACAAATTTGTGGTATACATGGTTCAGAGAAGACCCGTTGCTTCAATCCCTGTCCTTGCCTTGCCTTGTCTACGACGGAATAATGTAATTAATTCGGCTATGGAGCCAAAATATCGGAGCGCAGCGGGAAATGAGATCTAGGCCGTCGAGAAAAGACTGTTGTTTTGCTGGGAACGGTATAGGTATTAATAAATGCTTCGGCGAGCGGAGAACAAATTTTTTCAGAGCTACAGAAAATTACAATAATAATTACACCAAACCATTTGGCGTTGCCCCTTTACCCGCGGCGGTAGATCAGATATCACGGAGAAGGAAAGTGCGTTGTTCTGTCAGTCTGATAGCGACTCGGGTCTCACGGACTCATATGAGAGAAGAGGTTCTGTCGTGAACCTAGAAGGGTAACAACTTGACAAGAATTATTGTGTTATATGACCCCTACTCGCTAGCTCCCTTTCAGCGGAAAGCCTTCGCACATCTATGGTCACGGCGGGATCGAAACCCTACGCATGCTATCTCTATTCCGTTGAACCTCATCTCCATCAAAAAGCCTTTCCCTGTGGAAGGGCCACGTGATATACTAATACGACATACTGTCAGCCATGCCAAAGCTACGAGAAGTGCGGACCGCCCATTTTCACACAGAGACCGCTTGGAAGCTCTGTGACGAGGACTCACTGCACCGCCGAATGTAGGTAGCTACATGCGCCGCGGATATGGGACGCGCGGTCTGGCAAGAAAGCCACCTAACTTAGGTTGCCGATGCGAGGCAAATATTCCACTGAGTATACGTCTCCTCTAGCATTCATGAAAGTTTATAGAGTCACCTGTGAGAAAAGCCGTTTCGGACTTAAGAAGCTTTTCTGATGTATTTACTAGTTAGAAAACGATCTCAGGAGCAGGTCTACACTTGACTACACCTATAAGATACTGTAGTCTGCGCCCTTTGATTCCCTCTTCATGATACCACTTACATCACTTGGTTCTCTCATCTGTTTCTTCATCTCTTCGAACTCAAACCACGAAACACCAACTTAAAGCCTCCTTTCGTCTTTGGCCTTTTTCACCTCGCAATGGCAACCCACGATATTAGAAGCCACCCCAACAGCTTTCCCAACTTCACGACGCATTACTCATAGTTATCTAGCCTTCAAATTTTACACGACGAATCAGTCGTCATTGGCAACAGGGGTCATGACTCAACACCGTTCTTAAGTCCGAATGAGCTGCCCAAAGCTCTCTTCCTTCAAGCTTTAAAAAAGAATATTCACTGTCTCTCGGTATGATGTTACCGACATCTAAGGTTTATTTCCCCGCACGTGCCGCAGCCGACCGCTGGGACTCTCGGTCCATTGTCGGGTACCACGTGGACTTGTTTGTCATGCAAATCAGACTGACGTACTGGTAGAAGGAAAATACACATAGAGACAAATCTACTCGAATATTCCGCCTGTATCTAAGCTTTTGCTATGAATTGGCCGATATACCTACCTTGCTGAAAATATCAACAGAGAGTTGATAGCGGGGGGCATGGAGAGAATCTGATCGATACAGAATTACTTTACGCATGGGCGGAGACATGACTCTCCCGTGCCTCTTCATTGGCGCAGGAATGTAGTATATCCGGCGACATCCGGTCGTATCTGGGGACTCATAAGTAATTTAGATACCTATCCTGAACTGGAGATTCATCCAGCCTTATCGTAACTCTACGGTGGGGAACTCCGCTGTTGATGGTGCTTTGAGGGAAAACTACCTCCTACGTAAGAAATGCAAATGCAGCAAACAAAATGCATATTACAGTATGGCTTCCTGTCTTTTCTATCCCAGAACATGCATGTTGCAGCGCCCCGGCGGACCTGAGCCGTGCCGTAAGAGGACTTTGCTGGCGGGACAGGCGTGAGCCGACGGGAGTCACGGGACCGGACAGCGGAGGGTTGTGATGGGACGGCTCTTCGTCCAGATACGGATGGAATACGACCTCCTAATTGACTAGAGTCAACCATTTCAGTTAGTAAATCGGCATGTTACATGGCCGGTTGAATCCCAGGCAAGACATAGCAGTTAGGAGTCTAGAGCTTACACCCCATAATGTAACTAGACCTTAACAACACTTAGCTTTTAGAGGGAGAAAGCAAAGTTGCAGTGCTACAGGCAGCTCATGCTCAGCCTCAGATCCGTTATGACGGGCGAGCGAGTACCAACATACCCAGAATGAGCTACCAAATCGTCCCCTTGCCCTGAGTACTCGTCCTTTCCTTTCTAACCTGCTCAGCGACTACGAAGCTTCCACATCTCTGCCAACTGATTGGTGCAGTATACTACCCTAGATACGAATAGCTGATCGGTTATCGAGCAGACTCCGCAGCGGCATGACGTAGATAGCGCCTTCAACTACGCTGCCGGCGCTGGCATTACCGACGATCGCAAACTAGGTATTCACGGCCTGCTCAAGGTCCAGAACAACCGGACCACTGATTCGCCTTGCAGCGTTAACTCTAGCTCGCCCCATTGCAGCCCTTTCTTTTGCCCTTGGCTCGACCAGGTCTCGTCTTGTCCTTTTCGTGCCTTTCGCCCGTGCCTTGTGGATTCGGTCTCGGCATCTGAAATATCTCCTTCCCTTCGGAGCTGTCACGCAATCAGCCTGGACATCCCCGTCAGCTGCCGAGTGCCGAGCGCACTACAATATCTACTCTAACCACCCTGTAAGGCAGTTAGGTGTAGGTTGGTACGTGCTTGTGCAGCCCCGTCATCTCTTAGTAACGACGACGCGGCCAAAGCCACCCAATCGGTATGCTACCGCAGCCTCTCTGATCCCAAGGCCATACGAAACTAAGCCAGATATCGCTCTGGGTGATGACGACTTAACTGGGGCCTAGATCGCTAAGTGAGGTTGATCAACTTGGTCTCATGAGCCCCCATGCCGAATCGCGGTTTTGATACCCTGTACCTAATCGACTCATAGCTTTGCCACCATAGAATAATCATCTGTTTATGAGAATTCAGTAAGCGATCATGCCAAAGACCTCCATGACTATAAAACAACCAAAAATGAAAGGATAGAGTCATGAAATAGCAAAAGAAAAGTCAGGAAATGCTTACACAATCATGTTAGACCGTGACAAAAGTCGCGATTTTGCATGAAAGACGGGGAGGGTGGCCGGTTCAACTACCTACATACCTCTAGTAAGCGACCCAACCGCACCCAACCTTACGTGGTCCAGATCATTCCCGTAGTCAGCGACAAGCTCAGAGTATAAAATGGAGCAAATCGCGACTTTTCCTTGCTCTCGCTCGATTAACTCCGTGGGCCAAAGTTTCTACCAAGCGGGTTGCGTTTGTGTCATTACCGGACTTAGGGGGGGGGTGTAAAGCTTCAGCACCCATCCCGCCTCTCCTTTCTTATATGCTCCGAATGGCGAGGTTTAAAAATTGATGAATTTGCTATCATGACAGTTAAAGGGTGTTTTTGTTTTATCCTTGGTGCGAGATTTACTGTCCTTATCTATAAGAGAATTGAGTAAAACAAATAAAAGTCTTGGAAGTAAGAAAAAGGCCGAAGTTTAAAGAGTCTGTCTACACGGAGTACGGACGGACATTTATTTATTTGTACGCTCAACCCCGCGGCGACAATCCTGTAAATAAGAAAGGGGGTGTCTTTGACTGGCCCGGCTATTCTACGGATATATCATCCACGCTCCACGTCTGGCTACTCTCCTACTCTCAGAGCTGCGATCCCCCCGCTGCTCGTTCCTTTACTCTGATTTGCCTACCTGGTTGAGATCCACAATACCCGCTTAACCTCTGTTGGCTGTTTAACGGTGGCGGGATAGATGGGGGTTGACGAACTAGGAGGAGTAAGAGGAGTAGTATTCCGTAAGTATTATGGGGAAAAGGAGCGAAATCGGGCCTTCGCCCCATTTGACGCAGCCCCTATTCTCCCTCCTTAGCAACATACCGTCGACCGCCTTATTGATGGCTCAACACTCGAAATAACCTCGATCATACAATAATTATATATTTTACCTATGACACAAGATACAATCTACCTGTTATATTGTTTTTTATCTTGTTTATTTTAATTTCATTTTCTTACATTCCAACTCTAACTAGGCGCCAATGCACGTCTCGCGGGTAGTTGTCTCACTCACTCAGTGCGTCCGGCCATCAATCACTCACAAGAATCTTCATCGAGTCTATGTACTATTTACGTTGTAGTTATTATACATACTGAATTTAAGGGACACGACGTCCCTATGCTCTACTTACCTCATGTATGGGTATCTGATGTCCGATCAGATGTGCTCTCGTAGTTTGGACGCATGGTGTCTGAACTCGGAAAGATGAAGATAGAAGGAAATGAGTGAGAAACAAGTGCCTCTGGCTGTCTTTCCAAACTCCATCGCATGTCTGACTAATCACCAGGGCTTACATTGCTAAGAAGACTCATAAGAGGGATTTGAGACGTACCACCATAGATCAGACATCGCACAAATTGGCCTTTCATCCCGATGCAAGCCATCAACGATATTCACATAAACCGCATGTATGCAAACGATAGTCCTAACAATGGCGCGAGTTAACTGGCTTCACTACGACGTTGGAGTGTAGCAAGGTTACGCCAACATGTCTCGCGAAACCCCTCAGACCCAAAGGAAGATCCTAATGTCCCAAGCGCGTTTCAGTACAACGGTATTACCAACGGCCCGAGCCTCGCATACTTACTTTTCTGGGACATGTTTCGCCTACATCAGGTGGAATTGAACGTTCCACGCCTCGGTTAGCGACAGGGCGTGCGACCTGACTGCGACGCCTCGGTGTGCTGTGCACGGTCCCGATATCATAAGCGCCCCCCTGAAGACAACCCAATAAGTTCGATGTTTTTTTCTCATGCAAGTCTATTGGTTTCGGCTTTGAATCGCGAGGCCATGTTTTTAAGCAGTACCCAGCGAAGGTGCACCGATAGCGGCAATGCTCCCCAAATCAAATCTGGGTGTTAGCACCGACCCTCTGTATTGCGATGATCGAGACCCAAGGTGGTGAGTGCGTTTCACTGCCAGAATATCTTTGTAGCATCAGAATCTAGCATGAAATATACCCTCACAGGCTCTTCAGGTGCAAGAACCTTGAGAGGTAGCAGAATTGGCCTGCCTGGACGGGGTACTCCGGAGGTTCGACTAGAGGAGGAGACGAGCCGCAATAGAATCCCAAAGGTAATACGAAGTAAAGAAGATATATTATTAAACATATCAAGAAGATTGATGATACCTTCTGGATATACGTAATTCAGCAGACGTCGTTCCCACAGATCCAACGAAAACAGGGTTGCAGTGAACAAGGTAGGCGATCCTAGGCTGTGTAGGAGTCGGTAGACACGAGACAATCCCTACTTGTCCACGTGATATTGTCGCAGGCTCCTAACGCAGGTGAGAAATTAGGGCAACCCGAGGGCCTGATACCCCTTGTTCTCGGTTCGATATGTCACATCACTTTGCCGCATCGGACAATGCTGACGGCAAGTAAAAGGTTAACTTACGTAAATAATTAATTACTGTAGCAGTTGCAGGCTTCCATGCTGGTTGCACATGTAGCAATGACACATCACCAAATCTCTGCTTCTATTGAGACGGGCGAAAGCAACTTAATAAGCACTTGTCAAGACATCAGGCGAAAGTTGAGTGTATGATGTTGATTCAAATGCAATATAGTATATGTATAGAGTCTAGTCAAGGAAATTGTTCGAACATACCTTTACCCGCGCAAATCAGCGTGACCCCTGAATTCAAGCCGAACAGCCACCACATTGCCCAGGCCTCCAATACCTACCTAGACACAGAAACAACAAGCACGGAGAAAAACCCAGCATCGATGAACACTCCAAGCATCCACTTACCGGTATCCAAACTTACCCTTATGCCATGACCAATCCCAAAAACTTACCGCGGCGGCCCATGCCGTCTTTCGCGCCGTCTAACAAACGCCGCCTCAGTATCCAAGCAGAGATCAGAAAGGAGGTCACAGACATCATAGAAGCCGTCCTCACCTCTCTTCAACCTCTCCTCCTCGCCCACAATCTTCAGCAGGACGCCAAAGTAGGTATTTGGGTTCGCATCGCGACAGAACTGCACTATGCCCACACAGATCCTTGTCCAGGCGACGATCCAGTCGGCATCGAGCGATCCGCCCGCCTCGCGAAACTCGATCATGTGCTTTGTGGGAGAGTTCTCGGCCAATTTCAGCCCCTCTGCCGTGTAGAGCCGGAAGTTATAGTTCAGGCACGGTGTAAGCCCCTCTTTGTCGACGACACCTGACACCATCGTGGCCGCGGCGACGCCTGAATGCGCCGCTAGTATCGTGGCTACGCCCGCGCGCGTGGACGTGACAGGGTGGTGTGTGCAGTCGCGCCCGGGGCAATTGGCGCTGTTGCTTGGGTGGTCCTCAGCTGGATCGGGCTGGCCGAAGGGCTCGATAGTCGGGAGCCAGGGGATGCGCTTCCATTGGGCGCTCTTCAGATGCTGCTCTCGATTGATACTCTCCATGTATTCTTCCTTGAGCTTAGTGATGTCGTGGGGCTGGAGCTTCTTGGGTTTTCTTCGCCTTGTTTGACCTTTGTCTTCATCTTTGTTTTCGGCTACGTCTTCGTCTTCTTTCTTTTGACGGCGGCTAGGAGGAAGGCTTAAGAATGGCGACGAGGACTCTACGTCATCATCGTCATCGCCATCGCCATCGCCATCCTCATTCTGGTTGCTCAGAGACTGGTCGTCGAGGGCTGTCCTATAGCTCACTACAGAAGGTAAGCTGGGGGGGCGAGAGCGTGACGAATGTGACTGAGAGCGGCGACTGTCTGTAGCAGGTGATGAGAACAGGGGATGTACAGAATACCTCGTTGCGCTGTCATCGTCGTCATTATTGAGTTCGCCTGCAGTGAGGTTGACATCGCCGAGTGTCTGGTCCTCGCGAATCTCGGGGATTGATCCGAAACTCTCTACTGAGGGTAAACTGGGGGGATAGGCGGGCACATGTTGTGTGTCCTGGCTGCTGTTGCTATTAGCAGACAACGGGGACTCGGGCTTACTAGCAGACTCAGGTAGGTTGTCATTATCTTCTTGAGTGTTCGTCCCAACCAATATAAAGCTTGTAGTATCGTCGGAGCGCTGGTTCGAAGGAGAGTTGAGAGGAATGAGTTCAAAACTTTCCTCAGAGGGCAAAGTTGGAGGTGAGGTGGGCAATGTAGCGTTGCTATTTTGGTTAGCAGGTGACACGGGCACGGGCTTACTAGTCGTTTCCGTGGTTCCATCGTCAACTTGAGCGGATGTCCCAGGCAATGTCTGCGCATCCAGGGGCCCATCCAGAGTGTCGAGATCTGGCGACACAGTATCCAACCACTTGGATATGAACCGGTTGAGCCGCTCCTCGGAATCTTCGCTCTCATCTTCGCCCGCGCCTTCAATATCAATCTCAACCCTAGGCTCATCAGCCTCATCAACCTCATCAACCTCATCAGCCTCATCAGCCTCATCAGCCTCATCAACCTCATCAACCTCATCAACCTCATCAGCCTCATCAACCTCATCAGCCTCATCAGCCTCATCATACTCATCATCAATCTCAGGCCACTCAATCTCAATCTCACTATTATCCTCACCGGTCATGCCATGAATTACTGCTTGAGCACTAAACCTGCTCAATCGTAAGGGCCGTGGATGCTCCAGCTCGGCATCGACCTGCGTTCTTGAAATCACATGCTGGTTTTCGAGTGGATTCCACTTCCACGCAGTCCTTAATACGTCCTTATACGGCGCACAAGCAACTAGCAATTTCTCGAGATCAGAATCCGACAACTGATTAAAGTCCGAGTGGCCGTAGAGGCGCTCGCATTGGACAAGGAGTAGGACGATGCTCTGGTCTTTGGTCGTTAACGATTTGGGATCCTCGTGTCCAAACTCGACCGCGCAAGCGGAAATGAAATCATCGGATTCCATGAGTTCCTGGAAACGGCGGTCGCACGCGCCGCCTTCATCTTTGCTCAGGGTCGATACCTGAACGTAGGGTTCCTTGGTCTCCTCACTAAAGTATGTCAGTGGAAGACTTTCGTTCAAGGTGATGAATGGACCCTCCTTTGCGCGTTCGTTTGCATACCGTTCCCACTCTGTCTTGCCCCCGAAATCTATCTCTTCCCTCGACTGATCGAACCACGGGACGACTCCGAACCTCTCCCGTATGGTGTTACCAAAAAGGTCTTCCGCTTCGCGGTCGACTATTTTGTCTGCGTCCGCAGGTGTCATCCCTTTCCAACACGCGAGGCGGCTTCGGTACCGAATACTTGTCGAATAAGGGCCGATACGACGCCAGGGGGCATGTAACCTTGATAAAATCGGGTCGGCCGCGAAAAGAAATGCGGCCGTTCGCTTCAAAGTCTTAGCATCGAAATACCGAGGACCGTTACCGATATGGACATGAAAGCCACAGGAGGCGTTGACACGCAAGCGGTACTTTGATTTTAGCAGATTAACGACAAAGCGAACTTCATCGTACGTACGCGACACGTCCCAACAAGCCGGACTCCGTAATTTCAAGCCGGCCCACTGATACTTACCTGGCTTGTCTTCAGTGAGGTCGATCTCCGCTTTGCTCTTTACGACCGATTTATCGGTTCCGACATCCCATTCATCGAGGCCTTTGAGATGGGGAGGTGCGCTCGCTTCAAGGCCTGTGGCTCTCGTTTTAAAGTCCTCGGACGGTTCTCGTACGCGTATGCCATGATCACGTAGCGTTGTTCGTATATGCTGTTGGATCTCTTCTTCAGTTCCGGGCCTTGTCGTAGCATTGACACGCAGGATAGGCGGCAAAGTTGAGCTGTTGGGTTCGTCTGGGTCAAAGTCATGCTGATCAATGTAAGCTATAAGGATCTCGAGTTCAACACCCTGAGAGAGGCGAGTGCCCGTTGGCACGGTAAATGTCTTGCTCTGCTGATCGGTCGCCATAGTCAAATACAAATTGTGGGGTCTCGAGCTGGCGTGCTCAGTAGGAAGAATCAGAAGTATACCCGGCTTCCTGTCTGCTTCCTTGTCGAGTCTCTCAGACCAATAGCCTACAGAGTGAAGCAAGAGTACTGGAAAATGCAGTCGACCGGCAGGGTACGGGTAGATCGGGGTTTATACTTCGTGATTAATAATTTTTCTTTTTCTTGTAAGTCGAGGATGCTACCGAAAAAGATCAGCAAACAAAGGTCCTGGTTTGCATTACAATGCATGAGTCACACTACAAGACTAAGCATGAGAGCTTTATGACGACTCATCTGAAATGCTTTATACGTATTGGTATGAAAGGAAAACAAAAGAAGCCCCAAACATTAAATTTTAAAACAGCTCTCTTGCTTCACAGAAGAATGCCTTCTTCTTTCTTCGCACAGGATCGCCTTTAGCATAGTACAGCTCCCCAAAGGGTGAAAGACTGACCGCCAGCATCCTCTACTCTTCCCTTTGTATACCAGATCACAATCGTGCCAATCCCGATATGTGGGAACGAATCTTCGTCGTGTAGCTTTTCGCGTACAAATCGAAAAGCGATTGTTGCAATATTCCCTTGGGAACACGTTCTGTAGTGATCATGTTGCAATTGGAATTCGATATGAACCGCTTCCCCAATGTGCCTTCCGATGGTTTTCAAACCATGAAATTACAGAATGCCCTCACCTATAGGGCATAGGCCAGCAGGGCAAAAGCTACGACCGCAGCACCATTTCCAATACGCTGGATATTGGCAATGGCAGCGCCTGAAGATGTGGACGGACTAGGCGTAGTGGATCCCGTGGGTTTAGATTGAGAAGATGCGCTGGAGGTGGGTGTAGGACTTGCGGCACCCTCTCCCTTGTGGTCTTGTACATTTTCAGTACCACAGTGGTCTTTGAATGTCGCAGTACAGTTCTTTTGCCCAGCAAGGTCATTTTGGGTTGAGACAATACAATTGTCTTGAAGTCTTATGCAAACAAACTTTGAAGGCATAACAAGTTAGCGGGCGCCCAGAAGAGAGGCTCTCCAACGACTAAACAAATCACTTTCGCAGACAAAGCTTACCCAGGGCATCGTGTTCTCGAATTTGTTCATGTCGGGAAATTGGGAGCCTGCACACTCACACTCGAAGTCGAGAGTGGTCTGTAGATATAAACAAAGGACGTTAGCTAATTGCATGCTCGTATGGGAAATAACAAGTCACTGACAGTATCACAGTTGTTGACGATAACGGAACCACACAGGGTCGTGCAACTGTCTTGCTGTGCGCCGCACCATGTAGCTGGGAATCTTTAAGTCAGCACTGTCTCATTCTTGCTCGAGATGCAAATCAGCAAAAGGCGCTTTACCTCTGTCCAACGGGTCTACCTGACTTGGGTCAATGGTAAAGGACGAGTTCGAATTGGCCTGGGCAGAGACCAGCGCGAGGCCGGAAGCGGCAACAAGTGCAACGCGGTCGAAGAACATTGTCGATGGGAGCTGATTTGAGATGTTTGACGGGGTTACGTCCGGGAAGTGTCAGGCGCAAAGTGCAGAGTGCAGAGTGCAGAATGCAGAATGCAGAACGCAGAATGCTGAAAACTGAGAGCTGGATGCTTAATATACCTAGACAAGACAGACCAGGGGCGACCAGTAGTGTAGTGCCAAGTATGGACCCTAACGTGCAAGGTACGGACGTAGGCAGACTAGAGCTGGCGGTTGTCGAGATAACAAAAGGAATCTATTAATTAGTGCGTGTACCTTATATGGAGGACGAGAGAGGGACAAGTGTCGGAAAGGCGAGGCGGTGGGAAAGAAAATAGTAAACAGAAAACAGAATGTAAACTACCAGTAGCCTGTAAATGGGGAAGGAGTGAAGCGATTGTATACCTGAGGTAGGTGCCAGGTATCTTTTATCAGAGAAGGAAGTCTCACACAATAATTACCTAACCAACGTCCGTACCTGCCTACGGACTTCAATTGCTGAGTCTGCACGCAGCGCCGTACCTTCTATCTAGTGCAAGTTCTGAGTAATTACATAATGCAAGTACGAAGTGCTACTTGGGATGTACTTGCTTGTAACGGGTCGATCCGAAACACGTTAGATAGAAACACCAGGCCGGAATTAGGTTGGAGGCAAATTGCATCAAGTTTGCGGAAAGCCGGCATGCAGAGGACAAGACAGAAAAGAACTTGCCAAATTGACGACAAAGCTCACGATAACACCTAGCGCAACTACTGTACCTAGGTACCGCCTAGCCACCTACCTAGGACAGATCCGTAGGTACCCTATCCAACTTGTTACCTAAATTAGCTACGACCGTACCCAGTAGGTATACATAGGTACCGAGTGTTGGAGATGCGACAGGGATCCTGCCTTAACCATAGCGTACCTCCAAGTACGTACGGAACACATCTCGGCTATGACTCCAGCCGCGGTTACAGTACCCACACTCAGGTGGTAAGTATACCTACGTAGGTACTTACTTATAGGTACCTATAAGTACACTAGAGTACCGGCGGTGCACCATGCTGACTAACCTGATATGGCTGGTAATGCAACGATAACTTTTCCCTACTTACTGCGTAAGACGTACCTAAATTCTAATGTAGAATATAAAATCAGACATTTCATTGGTCCATTTGCCAGACTACATGCTTTTTACGAAGGACGCTAAGCCATTCTAGGAAGGGGAAATAGTCTTAGTTCTCGTACAGTAGGTACCTCTGTACCTACCAGTAGAGTACCTTAGGTACCTACGTATACCTAGGTAGTGTACGTACCTGTAAACCCGTAGGGGAG
Source organism: Xylaria nigripes (assembly GCA_022984845.1). Classification (NCBI taxonomy): domain Eukaryota; kingdom Fungi; phylum Ascomycota; class Sordariomycetes; order Xylariales; family Xylariaceae; genus Xylaria; species Xylaria nigripes. The sequence goes on along the minus strand of JAJJKC010000012.1, from coordinate 353,179 downwards.
GTTACTGGTGCCACGCCTTCTTATTGGCTGGGATCGCTGGAGAAGATCTTAACTTTACCCACATATATGTGGGGTATCGATGCCTAGGTACTTAGGTACTTGCGTATACGTAAGGAAGTACCTACAGATCCGTACCCACACTACCTAGGTACCTCCCTGCAGGTTTCGGCTCATCTTATTCATATCATCTCCAGGATCCTTTCGATTTTCGATTCCCCAACCTACCTATCGGTCGAGGGCCACATTCTACCAGTATCTTTTGGCCGCGGGCCATATCATCTCATCCTCAGCTTCGTCTTCCCCGTTCTCCTTATTTTCTCTCTCTCTCTGCAACCCGTTCGAGTTTTCTTTCTATGCTTATTATAACGTAAGTCCGGAAACAATACACTACCTAGGTACACTAGTAGCCAGCTTGTCAAGTCCGACGCGATCTCTCATTGCTACGCTGTCGGTACTTACCTCTTATTTCCGAGACCGGAGTCTCCGGACTATTGAAGTATAGTCGAACCTCAGCTCAATCGTAAGTACGTCCGTAGGTTGCTCTACGGATCTTACAACAACCTAGTGTAGGTAGGTAGGTAGTTGGAAGCCGAATTCGTTCGGTACGGTACTTCGTATACCTACCTAGCGCACGTTATGGTACCTATACGTATGCGATTCCTTCGAACCCAACTCAATAGATTCATTTCAGGGCATACATACGGGCGTACACTACGTCCGTAGTATGGTATGTATCAGTACTTCGTAAAAATAGTAAGCACATACCTACTATTTACATACCTGCTTCCATCGACACACCGACCAACATGCTAACTTAATGAGCTTGCAGGCTCAATCGGAAATGTAGGGTGTAGGCACCAGTAGCCTGTCGGACCCTCCCCACCTACCTATCTACCCATGCTTGGCTGAGTAAACAGTGATCGACGATGCGGAGAAAGCTTGCCCGTCACCTGTTCACTGTGGCTAGGTAGGTATGAGGTATGATGGGTACCGGTAAGAGAATACCTGGAGGCAGAAATGAAACAATAGTCCAGAATATTGCACTGCTGCTGCTTGGCTCAACCCAGAGTTTTGATGCCAAAATGAATTGATGCGACCAAGGTACTTCGTCCCTACGTGCTGACTCCTGATGATCATGATAGATATCATCGAGACTTGACATTGCTACATTCTCAAAGACAAGCAAGCCTCATATAACTGCCTATAGGGAATGTTTATGCTTAGGTTTTCTCACACATAGAGATTCCTTTCTCGGGCATCGACAGAAATTGCTAGATCACGAATGCCAAACTCCAGAACCTCGAAGCTGAATCTCATCGGCCATTTCGAGGCTTTGTCACCGATTACCTCGACTTAGATTCAATGACCGCCGGAAAATCATGATCAGAGGGCTGCTCTGCTACCGTTATGTGAAACCTTTGCCGTAAGACAGATTAACCCATGTTCCCTCAAGTGTCGTATCTTCGCGTGTTGTCGGCCTAGTCGACAGCATCTACGTACCATACCAAGCAAGGCAGTCATGTCAGTTTGTACGCCGTAATCAAGGTTGAAGTGACAATCCGCTCAAGCATTTGACGCCCAACTCGCAGCGTGGTCGGCATGTCAAGGGGATACGAAGTGTGCGCAGGGCAGGAAAACTGGATGATCCGAACATCAAGTGCATTTCGCGACGCGCGAGCTGCCAGCCCAGACAATCTAGGGGCGTACGGCGCATTGAGACACTGGCGGACGCTCGCGTCGGCGTCGGCTCAATTCGCGTACCTGAAGTTCCAGAAAGCAGTAGACTCAAGTGGGTCATTGTGGGATTGACGGCAAATTGAGTACGACGGTAATAACGACATTAAGGCCTGGTCACATATTTGATATGAGTCTTACTATTCGCACAGCTACTTTTTGCTACTCGCACAGCTATTCCCGCTTTTTCTAAGGAGCCCTTTCTAAGTACGGGCCCCTAGTAGCCTTCTTAACTGAGCGCTCCCCTACCTGAGTAACGTGGGACCTAGTTTACATGGAAATTCACAGATTCGATTCCATCAAGCGTATCTCACACCTACACAGCTGCGCATAGGTAGTATAAGTAGTGAAAATCAATTACTTTGCTTGGCATTACACACAGAGTGTGTGCGGTGTTGCCATGGTGCTCCTACATAGTACCTACCTATTTAGAAAGGGCTCCTTAGAAGAAGCGGGAATAGCTGTGCGAGTAGCAAAAAGTAGCTGTGCGAATAGTAAGACTCTTTGATATAGGCAGTCCAATCTGGATTTACGGAGAAGTTAAAACCGAAAGTTCCTAATCGGGGCGCCATTAACTGGAAAGCCGATCTCCGTTTGGAGAAGGGATGAAAAACGGATAAGTCCCGAGGCAGTCCACCTGATTAATTCGATGCCTTTTCCATCAATTGGAATTGGTATACTCAAATTTCGTTAGCCTTAAGCCCTTAAAGCCATCCCCTGGGTCCATACAATAGCGTTCCAAGGTTGCGATGTCCTTGTTGCAAGCTGAATCGTCCGTCTGGTCACGATGCTGTTCTCTGAATTCATAACACTTGTAGTGCTGGCCGTGGCGCCAGTGCATGGTACCTTGATTTACAAAGGTGTGGACTGGTCTTCAGTAAAAGTTGAAGAGAAATCCGGGCGATCATATCGGACAATTAGCGGAAACACGGAACCTCTCGAAACAATTTTGAAGGAGAGTGGTGTCAATACCGTCCGGCAGCGCGTATGGGTTAACCCGACCGATGGCAATTATGACCTCGAATATAATCTCCAGATCGCGAAACGTGCGAAAGCAGCAGGGTTAGGTATATATCTTGACCTGCACCTTAGCGACACTTGGGCTGACCCTGCCCATCAGGTAAGACGCCCAGGGTCCTTCTTTTTCTTTGGGTGGTAGCTTCGTCAGAAATCCAAGCCCTACCCGGGACATAAGTATTTCCAAAAGCATGTTGACGTACTAATCTTGATGCTAACTTGCCACTCAAAAGACGATTCCCCGTGGCTGGCCCACCGCTATCGACGACCTCTCATGGGAGTTATATAACTACACTTTGGACGTCTCAAACCAGTTCGCCGCCGCAGACATTTCTCCATCAATAATTTCTATCGGAAATGAGATCCGTGGTGGTCTGCTGTGGCCTACGGGTGGCTCGGATCAATTATACAACATTGCTCGGCTCCTTCATTCCGGGGCTTACGGCATCAAGGATAGCAATCTTTCCACGCAACCTAAGATAAGTGAGTGAATACACGGAATTAAACACTCCCATGTCGAGATACATGTGAATCTCGGCTATCTATGACTATATTTCGAAGAACTATAGGAGCTGATTGAAAACGCGAAAGTGATACATCTCGATAATGGTTGGGACTGGGACTCTCAAGAATGGTTCTACTCTTCTGTTCTTCAGCAAGGTCCGCTTTCCACGTCAGATTTTGACATGATGGGCGTGTCATACTATCCTGTACGTCTAAAAATCACAGTTGCAACATCTCTCATCATGAACTAACGGTTCTTCAGTTCTAGTAAGCCTCTGGAACTCATCTAAGATGAACACTCGTGATTAAATCGAGAGTACCACTCACGCGGTTTCTTCTCCGGTACTAATTTATCACAGTGGATCTGATGCTACATTGGCGAACCTCAAGAATAGCCTGGCTAATATGGCTAGTACTTGGGGCAAAGAGCTCGTTATAGCTGAAACCAATTGGCCAACATCGTGCCCCTCTCCCAATGACGCCTTTCCAAGTGATCTCCAGAGTATCCCATTCTCTGCCGCTGGCCAGATTACTTTCATGCAGGAATTAGCTGCGGCCGTTGCTGAAGTTGCGAATGGCGAAGGCATCTTTTACTGGGAGCCCGCATGGGTTGATAATCAAGCGCTCGGATCCTCATGCGCCTCTAATACTATGTTCGCGGTAAGTACTGTTTCGACGATTTCTCCCAACTTGCCAGAAGCCTGCCCACCATGTTTCCATGAAAATGTCTCAGATAGGAGAACAAAAATATTATCTCTTAGATGTGGACAGATTTGGTTACTAACGAAGCTTCTTATAGTACCCCGGAACCGAGTTGTCTAGTTTGGATGTATTTACGACGATTTAGCAAGGGATCAAGCGGGGGATCGAATTATAAGGGTAACCATATACCGAAAGCGACGGGAGATCTTTGAACCATGCGAATTTCACTCCGGTCGTCTTTGTGCTGTATAGTCCTCTTTGTAGATAGGTCCTTCGGAGGATTCACCAACTTATCAACAAAGAGCAACTAGGGCTGCTCCACTTCTGGGAGCACTCATTTCCAGCATAATGAGATGTCAAGACGAAAGGAAATCTACGATGAACTTCATCTCGGCGATCACCCTCATTGAGCATTAGGCGCTGTACCACAATCTTTTACTAGCTGGACTGTATTTGCTTGCATCAATGACGCGCGATGAAGCCTACGAGAGTGTGCACCATCGACGAACTATGCCTTTCATTACCGCCCCAACTCAGCCGCCAACTCTACACGGGACGGATAAAACAAGTTCGCAACCACCGACTGTGACTCCTAGAGCAAAGGAACCAGAGACATCATCATTCGTTTTAGGCTTGGATACATGCGGATTTGCGTCTAGCAGCACGCGTAAGTGTCACATGCTGCGTATATGTCAGAAGAGAGACATAGCCGTTACTGACGGTTGAATGCTCCAGTTACTTGTGACTACGGATATGAGTGCAGAAATGTAGACAGCTACCGTGGCTGTTGTAAGACGGACTTAGAGGATTGCAGCTCGAGCATCTACACTCAATGCGTTGATTATGCAGACATGCCAGATGCTGGTATGTGTGGGCCACAAACACTATGCTGGTAGGTAAAATGATAGCCAATGCGGGAACAAGTCTAGTCTAACGAATGCCTCATAGCCCGTCATCGAAAAATTACTGCCTGACATATACGCTTATGGCACCAAACCAACCTAGCTTAACCCTCACACATGTCGGGTGCGCTGAAACGCCTATTTTTGGCGAACTGCTACCCTCACCGCCGACACTCGGGACCATAACCGATGATCAGAGCTTAGTAGACATATCTACTCAGACGGCTCAATCTGAAGATCACAGCAGCTCCTCGTCATCAGGGACGATTTCCGCAGGTGCTATAGCCGGAGTCGTAGTCGGGGCTGTCGTGTTCCTGCTCTTACTCTCAGTAGGTATTGCTTTCCTTATACACCGACGGCGACACCCGCGGGAAGGTCACAGCGATGGATGCGGAGCCGGGGTTTCTTCAGGCCAGTCAAACGGCAAAGACGGACGACGGCGACGTCCCCTATCTACAGTCCACGAAGAACCAATCCCCTGCTCCACCCCCTTAGTTCCACCAGACAACCTCGCGCGTCCAGTAGCAGCCGTCTCGCAACACGGCTCGTGCTGCCACAGTCCTCGAAACCCTCTATCTGCACACCCTGTCTCGCGCTTGGAGAAAAGAGTCAACAGTCTCCACGACATCCCCCCACGCCCAGCACCAAGCTCTCCAGCCCGGAACAGCTTGCCGATAAATCAATCAGCGACGCTTCCGCCGCAATGGACACGCATAGCCCTGCCGCCGCCTCCCTCGCCAAAGAACCAAAAGCGACCAAAGTCCGTGAGATCAGGGAGCCTGACAGGCTCGATCGGGTCAGCACTCCAGAGTCCGCGTCAGTCGAACATCCCGCCGGCCGCCATCGACGATGCATTCAACGAAGAAGTCAGCAGGCCGACAAACATCACCTTCAACGAGATCTCCTTCCCCGTGCCGCGTACGTCATCCTCAGACGCGTTGCGCCCCGTCAGTCGTTCGCGGAGCCAGCGGTCTGCCAGTCACAGTAACCATGCCGGAACGCCGCGGAGCATGAGTCGGAGTGAAGCGCCGGCGCCGGCACCCGCTAGCCACCGCATGTCCTGGCTCGACGATGACGATGACGACGTACTGGGTACGCAGCGCTTCAGCATGATATCGGTGCCGGGTAGGGAGTCGTTTCCCCCTGTGTCGCCTCTAAGCCCGGGTGATGATGAGGGTAGGGGCTCGCCAATGACTGTGAGTCCGCTTACGAGTCGGCGGGGGAGCTATTTCGATGACTGAGGATGTGGAAAGTTGTACTCGCTGGTGTGTTCAGTGTGTAAGCAGGGATTGGCGGTAACAGATAATATCGGGCTGCTGTCCCCTTAATGTACCAATAAGATTACTACCATTCGATGCTGTTGTTAGTAAGAGAGACGGCAGGGTTCGCCACATACTTTCTACAATATCAATCAATACATTGTCACTGGGTCTCAAACGCGCTATGATCGCCTTAGTTTGATAAATATGTTCCGATTGGATATGCTTAGGTACAGGAAAGTAATGAATGGAACGCGCTCATAAAGAATGTCCGTGAGAAGCCCAGCCCCCAACTCCTTGCGATAAGTTTCATCGTGTCATGTCATGTTACAGCCTCGGTGTCGTCATATTATTAAGATAAGTAAGGTAAGCAGGCGATAAAATGGAAATCGTTCGAAACGTCGTGAATCAAATCAATCTCGAAAAAAAAAAGACCGTAAAAGCCAGGTGGCCAGGCAGATGTGTGATTTAACTGGTAGGCGCAAACACTGAATCAGTGTGGAGCGCATCGTGATGTTTAGCGGATGGCAATGCGACGACTCTCCTGCTTAGCCTTGGGCACAACAACAGTCAAGATTCCATTTTCCAACGAAGCGCTAACATTGTCATGGTCAACGCGGCTCGAGAAGGTGAAGGAGCGCGAGAAGTTGCCGATGCTGCGCTCGTAGATCCAGTACCTGGCCTTCTCACCAGGGGCCGTCTCGGGCTTGTTGAGCTCCTCGGCCTTGGAGGTCTCGCCGCCGGCCTCGGCGCCGGGCTGCTCAAGGGACTCGTACTCGTCCTCCACGGTGGCGTGGAAGGACTTGTTAGAGCCCGTCTCGACGTCGTCGTGCGGCTTCTCGGTGATGGGGGCGCTGGTGGAGGCGCTGTCTAATGCGCCGGCTGGCGCCGTGCCCTCCGTGTAGGTGCGCTCGACATTGCCGCGGATGACGATTGTCTGGACATCGGTGAACTCGATGTTAACGTCCTTCTTCTCGATGCCTGGCAACTCGCCGTGCAGCTGGTAGTCCTGCTCCGTCTCTCTCAGGTCGAAGCGCGGGGTGAAGCTTTGGTTGCTGTGGCGGATTTGGCGGCCCTGGTGGTGGTTGCGTCCCTCGCGGGCTGAGAAGTGCTTGTCCCAGTCGTCGATGAAGCGGACGAGGCCACCGAAGTTGCCGTAATTGTTGGTGTAGAATGGGTGGTGAGTGAAGACGGACATTTTGATAGTGGGTTGTTGGTTGGTTGTTGGTGTAAAGTAGAGTATGGTTGACAGTTTGATTTGAAGTGTCTGATCGAATTTCGCGGTCAAATATAGAGCGCTGATGATGAGGTTCTGAGTTGTTACTGATGTGTTGCTGATGTGTTGCTGATGAGGATGATGCACAACTAGTCAAGACCGGACTGACGTTTATATAGACAGAATCACGTCGGTGGCGACAACACCATCATTTTCGAGAAAGATCGAGAGGCTGAACTTAAGTTAATCATCTCGAAATAATAGCACATACTAGAACTCGGTCGAATAATCTAAATCTACACCTGCGAAAAAAAATCGAGCGATCGAGATCCTACTAGAAAAACCACACATAAAGCGAGTCGCAGTTGTGCGACGGTGCTGGAAACCACTAGAATCATCTACGGCTTCGGGTTGATGGTGCAACAAATCCCGACCGGTGAGCGAAGATCTCGCCACATCGAACGACCGGATGCAATCTTGCTGAGATGGATGATGTAAACACGCTGGATGATGCTTTCTGCTAGAACAACACCATCGCTTAAGTGTCTCGAAGTTTTCCTTGCGTCTTGTTGGAGATTCTCTCTTTATACTGAATATGGCTGGTGAATGAATGTGGGAACCCCCGATCGGAAGCTGGACTCGACTTGCCGTCCCGAAAGTAACGAAGTCACAAGCCAGAAGCCCCAATATTTCTTGGCAGGGGACCAATGACATCATAATCGCCATATAAAAGCAAGTATTTCCTTTCTCTCTAGAGCAATATTCCTTCGCAAATGAATATCGTGACATCCTCCAAGTGCGTTCGTACTTGGTAACGGGTATATGAACCTACGTAGATAGAGTAGGTACGGCGTGGGGATTAGTAAGCAGGATAGACATAAACGGACCCGAGTGGCTAAGCCGTGGCGTGGCGGTGCACATAGGAGGCTCACGTGGAACCTCTCTTTTAGATAGGTAGTCCAGGTCAAATACACTATTAGATTTACTGGCATTCTCTGTGTTCGGATGCTCCAAGACACCTCCATCTTTTACCAAGATCACCAAAGTCTCTGCCAGAGCCTCCGCCAGATATTCTAATCGGAATATTTTATTCAACGGAGCCATCAAGAATAAGATCCACCGTGAACAAAATCCCAAAATCAACTTCATGTGCTCTCTTGAAGCGCTGAGTCCATCTGTCATTTCCCATGTGTATGCCACAAGTACTTCCGCCGTCATGGTCACATGTCACCGCATCCCTACGTACTCTGTACGATAGTATCTAGTGTACGATGTACTTCCGTACACTATACTCCTTCGTGCACTTGGCAGTAGTATAGGTAGAGGAAGCCATCAGAACACCTACATGCAGCCGAGCTTACGCACGCACGCGCGCACACAAAGAAAAAAAAAAGAGAACAATCGCTTAGCTTAGCGATTCTCGGCTAGTCCCGCGCTGACAATACCTGTCTTTATCCCATACCCAACCAACACCACCTACACAACACAATATCAACATAAGCCGCCACGGAAGATGTCGCCGGCAACGTGGCCGAAACGTGGATAGCAGGGTCGAAATCGTACGATGACAAGATTTCCCTATCACCTACCTACCATCTAACTGTGTACATAGGTAAAGGTGCCGGTAGTGTAGGTAGTCCAGGAAATTACATGGTCTAGGTGGACTCCTCCTCCATGCATAGCGTAGGTACCTAGATTTGTGGGCTTTGAGGCTTAAAATCATGGTGCCTGCCGCTGAGAGCGAGCCGTGATGCTTGGCGTGGGCGCTTGCTGGCCGGAAATTTCCGCCGTCTCAGACTTACATGCCACATCATAGGTAGAGATACCCGCGACGGTATGTAGCATCCTCCTATTTTTGCTACTTGTGTAGCGTGGCCGGTCAGTTTCTAGAGATTCTTTTTCTTTTCCCCTTTTGTTCTTTTTCCTAGCAAGGGTTAGGGTAATTCCCTGGCAATTTGACAAGCATGGGCTTCTTTAGAATGTGACGAACTACCTACCTAGCTCACTACCAGTGGTAGTCTACCTACCACTCGGTACATTCAAATCCTCTTCGTCGTACTATGGAGGGTGGAGTTCTACGTTAGGGCAGTAAGCCTGGATACAATCAGATGCTACACTATTGTATTTATATTCTCTAAATACAAGCTTGCCTCGAAATGTAGTCTCCATACAAGATATAACGCTCAGAAACAGGTTTCGCTAGTGGCCCGTTGACAAAACGGGGGGGAAAAGGGGGGGGGGGGGGGGGGGGGGGGAAGTAGGTGGGTAGAAACTGTCAAAGATGCGAGTAATATGACCTGCGTCGAACAACAACCACGTTCGCCATCTACATCTATGAATGAACAATGCAAGCTATCCAGGGCCTCATAACACCTCTCGTAAAGATCCGATGCCCCGTCTTCAAGCCGAAGACCACTCATCCTGATAGAATATGTGGCTAGTTCTCACGGCATGTATGCGGTACCGTATCCCATCGTAGGAACTGATACCGGGCTCTGTATGCGGTTGAATAATCCAAGGAGCTTCTTCCCCACGACTGGCTCCAACTCCGTACCGTCTCGGGCTATCTTTACTTCGCGGTTCGAGTTCCAGGGGTTGCGCAGGCCCCGGGTTCGGTAGAACGGTAGTCTCGTCGTCGAAATCCATTCCAGTTTAAAAGGCTTGCCCCAGCCTTTCGAAGCCCCCTCACCGTCATGCGTACTTCTAGCACTGTCCGAATGCTCTGACACCGTATCCGATACCTCTTCGGCTTCATCATCGTCCACTTCCCAAAATATTGTCCCGCGGGCCGAGTCGTCAATAATGCGTCCGCGAGGACATGTGTCAGTCGCTTCCGTGGGTATAGCTTTCGGTAAGTCTATGTTATTCGCGGCCTGGGCCTTCGGAGCAAATTTAATCGCTGCGGCTGGGTCGTGATTGATTGGCGAAACCATCCTGGCGTACCCGAAATATTCACCCGATTTATTGGCAGAGAACACGAGGTAGACATTATCCACTTTCTGTTCACGGACATGTTAGGGACAAGGAAAAACGATCGTTTGTATGCCTTCAGAGTGTTAGCTTACCGCAAAAGCTTCATTAAGCGCTGATTCGTTATGGGATTGAGTTGCCCACACCCCGTTTTGGGTGCTAAGCTCGAGATCCTCCACAGTTAGACTTTTCAGTATGAAGTATTTGTCTTTTTGCTGAGTTCCATTCGCAGCCGGCGTATTGTTTACCTGAAGTCCGCTATCCTGCGTAGATGACGGATCGGTAGTCTTGTTAGAGGCATTCACAGGCGCCGCATCTGATGCCAAAGACTGTACATTTGGTGATATGGCTGCTGGACCCGTCGGTGCAGTTTGACCAGATGTTCCCTCGACGGTACTTTTTCGCAACCGGCTGACAAGCCTAACCGATTGAAAATTCGAGTCATGAAGCTTTTGCTGAGCTGTCGTGCAGCTCGTCTCGTCTTTAAAGTTGGCAAATGCGCAGTTACTCTTAGAAATGAGGAAAAGAGACTCTAGGCCAGTCGCTTCTCTGCAAACATGGTGAACTAAACTCATCAATTTCGTCTGTGGGGGGAGGTTTCCGATCCAAATCGCGTGCCCTAACGATCAAGTCAGGTTGGCTGGCTCGAAGTTTCGGAAGGAGATTTGTCTAACTGACCACTTTGACGAGGTTTCCGGGGCGGCCCACGCACGATGCTGGGCCGACTTCCCGCTGAATCTGCTATAAACTGTCAATCCCAGGCCTGTAACGTTTTTATTTTGATTGCGGCCCATACCCTCATTTGATCCAAGCCCCGCTAAATTCCCTCGGTTGTTGTTCTTTTGTAACACGGAGGAGCTTCTCGGGTCTCCAGAAGAGCCATCTGGCGGGTAGGGATATGGCTGTGAAAAATCGTTGTGTAATAGGGGGTTATGCGCCGGGAACTGATTGGGAGGACAGTAATACCCAGTAACCGAAGCTGGAGGCTGATTCATTATCATGGATGTTGGGTAATACCCCACATTCATACCAGTACGCGGTGATGAAAACCCAAATTGATGTTGCTGCTGAAGCTGAGCATTTGTAGACATCTGGATATTGTAAAACGAAGGCATCGGTTGATGCTGGGGAATGTAAAAATGCTGATTGGCAAGCTGTGGCATGTGCTGTTGTTGTGGCATCATGTTGGGCCCGGCAGGTGAGTACCGTTGGTGTTGTCCACTACCATAACCCGGCCGGTATCCGGATTGCGGGAGAGCGTTTGTCATTGCGCTCATATCATATGGCCCCTGGCGACCAGGAACTGGCGCGAGAGTATTATCCAGTTGATTTGAGAAATGATTCGGCGGAGGAGAAGTGAATATCTGCTGGTATTGGCCTTGGAATGCAGCGGGGTCCGGGGGACTTGGGCTTTGCGGGTTGGTCAATGATCCATCATCTGACACTCTCCCTTGGTGAATATTTGTCGGTACCTCGGAGCTCTCATAGTCGCTGCCAGGGTTCGCAGACGGTGAAGTATCCCCCATCTTCAAGCAAGGCTATATTTTTTTTTAATTCGAAATTGAGAATTTGATGGACTCGTGGTGGGATTGAGGTCGTTTATAATGATGCGGGTTTTGAAGATATGGCGGCTGGGCGTTGTTCGATCATCTACTAAAAAAAAAATAAAAGACTGTCCGTGCACTGAATGGGTTTTGCCCAACTGATAGCACCGTAACACTTTCGTGCGAAGGGGAAGTAATCTTGTCGGATGAATGTCACCGAGCCAACAGGAAGGTGGACTTCTATGTAGACGGAGAATGTAGCCTTTCAAGGGGTGAGTGCATTCGGCCGCCCGTGATAAACCACTAGAAGCGCTTCTCCTGCCGCTTGGTTCCTGCACTAGAGCCCGCCACTGCAGGGCGCAAAGGTTACTGATGAGGAAAGAGAAAAGCCCAGGTCGATAACTACGAAACAAGATGGGGTGGGTGGGGGATCTTTTGCGATTTCATCTCTTGAGCCTGTTGTATGGACCGGTGTACAGGTTCCGAATAGATCAGAAGTTATTGTTCAAAGATACGGTAATAAGTTTAGTCGCCGGAAGGTTATAAAAGCCGAACAGAATTCAACTGTGTGTCACTTGGGAGACTGATGAGTATTACATATTAGGTTGTGTGGCTAATTTGGTCGACCATGTGGCCCAATGTGATTTCCCAGCAACCCCAGCTAGGGCATGTAAGTACTTGCACGGGCAAGGTTACTTGTCGAGACTGATGTGGGAGGCAAGCACAAGGTGTAGCGGCAAATCTTTGCCTTTACCTCTTGCAGCCATGCAGCAAGGGCACGAGGAGAGAGACCGGCAGTATCAGGCAAACCGAAGAACACATGGACAGGGAACAAACGCATCACTGCGGGTGACCCCGGATCTTCTATTAATTAGTTTCTATCCCAGTATCTTCAGACTCGGAAGAGGCGGGGAACTGAACTACGGTGTGTGTGGTCTGGTCAAGTTCCGCCGAGACAGAAGGAAGAGCTACTCCCTAGTATAGGTAGACGGTAGTATGACCGAAGTATAAGAGGATCATGCGGGTCTTGAAACTACCAACGCCAGCGCTGAGGAGGAACGATTCTACCTCTAGGTATGTATACCTGATAGGAAGAGACTGAGAATAGGATTTTCAACTCGCCTGCGCCGCCGTTTTTTTCGCCACCAAACCCTGGAGCGATCGCTTGAACGCCATCGTTTCGATTCGGGGTTCTGGGGGGAGGGGGGGGATTCATTGGTTCTGTGCCTGTGTTTCCCAGCACAACTGCGCAGTAGAACCTAATCAGGACCCATCGGCCTCTGTTCTCGTTTTATGTTTTATTTCGTGTCTGGCTCTGTGTTCTAATATTTTTTTACCTTTTTTAAGAAAAACTTTCTTTGGATTTTTTGCATTTGCATTTTTATTTTTTTTATATTCATTTCTTTTTTTCGAAGAGCACAAGAACCTGATCCGATAGGTGCTGGCTCAGCCACAAACGGTCTAGACAAGTCTTTTTATCGAATAAGGCCGGACAATCATGTAAGATGATCTGTTGCGCAAAGTGTGCCTCGGGCTGCTGTAGCGCAGGCTAGCAGCACTTTATCTTGTCCCTGGCGAGCCTTGCTCGTCCATGCGCTCATGGGCCGTGGTTAAGTAGCTGCCTTAGCCCTACAACAGGGCAGGATTTTCGATCGAAGATCCAGGAACCCCGGGAGGCGGCTGGTCCATTACCAGCCGGGGCGGAGCGGGATTCGAACGAATATGCCGAATTTATACGGGACAAGGTAAGTCTTACCGTGGAAGCGCATCTGGGGCCTAATGCATCACACAAAAAAGTGAAACAAGTGGTATACCCGTTGAATATAAGAGTGGGGAGGCTGTAAGTGACGTCGTATTCACCCAGTTGCATTGTTTACTGGAAGCCTGGCACATACGTAAATGCCATGTGTTTGGAATGATGAAATGTTGAGCCGCAATAATAACTGGTTTAGCAACGGATTTCGCGTCCGGATAAATAAAGATGCCCCAGTACGGCGGATTGTGGGGATATACCGGATTATTTGATAACTACGGACCCGTCCTGGAATACGGTAAACTACGCGCTAGGCAGATACATAGCTACGGCGTATCTGCACATACGGATCAAGGTACCTACCTACCTAGTCCGTATGTAGTAACAAGATTCAGGTACGGGTCCGTACGGAATATGTATCTACCTCAGTCTAGGTACCTCGATCATTGCATTATACATGTACCTCATAGTCGACTTATGCATATAGCTCAGCTATCCAGGTATCGTATCCTAAGTGAATTGTACGGATCCGTACCGTAGGTGCGTTACCAACAGAACAAAACTTTTTTCTCTGCTACCTAACTTCGTCAAAATCCAACTAACTTACACAAGTAATTACCGGAATACCTATGCTGTATCTTATTCCGAGGTCTCAAGTGTACCCATTTACTTGGTGACAACTAAAATGTGGACCAGTGGCGGTAAAGGCAAATGATAGATCATTTTCTGACCCTTGTTTGAAAAGATAAGAACTTCGCAGATTTATAGTTATGTACCTTTTTTGCAGCTCCGGCGTCTAACTTACGGTGACGTCGGTGAGGACGGGTCCTGGCCGATCATTTCAGCAGCCACTGGCGATGAAACTAGGTACACAGAAGCCTGCTTGTCATTGGCTTGGAAGGTCGTTCTAGCTTGTGTAGGAACTTGTCGGTAAGTTTGAAAAAGCAAGCCATCAGGCGTTACCAGACGAATGCTCAGGTGATGAGCGAATGACGCGGCTTCGGAGGGGGTGGGACGGCGAGAGTGGCAAAAGTGGACGACAAATGACTGCTCTTCAAATCCACAGAAACTCGGTAGATAATGAGGTGCGTAGGAGCCTGACTACGCCATGTAAGTCCAATTCCAATCAATTGCACACATACCGGTTGGTATGCAACTCGCGGTGTAGTTACATGTTTAAGGTACGAAGTGTGAATTGAATTGAATTTCCTGTCACGAGATACTCTACAGTAAAGTACCGGGCTTGTTAAACCTTCACTGCCCTCATATGACACCACATCCAGGAAGTACCTAGATAGTAACTTGGTGTCGCCGTATACACTACTTTGCTATGGAGGAGAATTTGAATACGTACTTCATGCGTTAGTATAAGCGCATGCGAAGGTTAGGTATAAGTAAGACACTACCTAGGAACTGGTTCTGCCCAACGCCTAATAATTATGTAAAACCCAAAACTAAAACTTCCGTTCGGCTATCAACTCTACACTACATGCGGACGTATTTCTCGAGTGATTCTACCTACCTACTGTGTTCTGCTTAGTGGTTGGTTGTTAAGCACCATGTGGGTGTTTCCTTGACTCCACTGCTTCTGGTATAGAATTACCTAATACCGAAGGGAAGAGATACTTATACCCACTTACCCGGAATCCAGACCGGGATATCACCGGGACCGATCGACGTAGGAAGCTTCAAGGAACATACCAACCTACGCTACCATATACAACTTATACCTGAAGCTATACTTCGTAGTATACTGGTTTACAAGTGCTTCATGGTCCCCTCTGCTCACCCTCGTTTTTCTGCTTGAGGGTTATCGTTGCTTCTGTGCGTCGTTCAAACGCATGTACCTACTTATACTTATACCTACACGGATGGCCTGTAGACCGTTTGAATGTGGTTAGGTATACCTACTGCCAAGACGCGATGTATCGACCATTTCGGATACTGCCGGGAAGTTCTCATCCTGACCTCATGAATGATAATCAAACTCTAATCAGTGTCCGATACGATTCAACTTTCAAGTCTGCTCCCGACCTTATCTTAGTAGGTTCGTACATGGGGAGTGCTTGCGCAGTATACGAGACTTTCAGCAAGTAAGACCTAGCGTCATTTGACCTTAGCTTTGGCGATTTCGACGCCTCCTTGCTGCCTAACTTAAGCTAGGAAGTTCGTAAATGCTATTATTAGAGATAGAGGAGTGATCGATTATGTACCTACCTACCTAGATTGTAGACTACTATCACATCTACACTGTTTCCCTTGGTTACTTAGTCAAGTCAACCTAAAAAACATCGTATTGATAGCTGCCGACGCTGCCGTGAAGATACGTGATGCAGCATTTGATACGAGGTCTACGCACGTTGTGTAAAGGATTTTACGATTTGTGGGTCTTCTATCTCTTCAAGCGGTTGTACGGGCGGACGGTCCGTTGAGATGCATGCCACATTCATTTATGTGCCCGTCGATATTGCAGCATTTTCCCATATATCTTGCTCCACAGCGGGAGATGTGGAAAATTCGTTACGAAATTCTAGCCTCCGCGGTCTCCAAATTATCGAACTCGAACTCGAACTCGAACTCGAGCTCCCTTGATACTATTGCAGGTGCATTTGAGCACCGAGTGCGACCGTTGTCTCTCACGAAAAACTGACGACAATCAAGCCCGAAGAAAGTGATCCCGACCGAGCCGTGGATTTTCTTCGTCGAGTTCTCAAGCCGTCGGGGATTACATGAGTAGGAGGGGAATCATCAACCCCGCCATATGAGCCAGAGGTGGGGGTGAGGGAAATACATGCGTTGCAATATAGAGGTACCTGTGTGATGTGGATCAGTGGTCCATCGCGTGAATCGGCCAGAGGTAAGACCTGCCTAAGCTGAACTCGAAGCTTTTGTGAAGAGGTTGACTTTGCAGGCATTTCACCGCAATGTAAGGTGAGGATGGAAGGCTATATGTGTGAATGTAGGTCCTGCCATGTTACCTCCATCAGGATCCTTACCTATATCTGGTTCTTAGCCGCTGATAATCATATAAGAATTACGTTTCTGTTGAGTTGTTATTGTAACTGCTGCGAGACTCCATAGCCAGCTGCTATGATATGCTACCCCAGTACTGGTGGGAGAGAGATGAGACTTGGACAATAAGAATGCAAATGAAGAGGTATTTTGTCATGATCTTCTCTCAAAGCGTTACCAAGAGTATTGGTGATAGTAATTAACTATGTGTTGGAGCTTAGTCAATTACGCAGGCTACCAAGTCGGAAATTCTGGTGCATAGCATCACACAATTGAACTTCTGCTAGGACGGAAAGCCCAGCGATGATACAAGGCCAGGAGTGTCATCGTTTGTTTGTAGTTATCCCACGCATAAGATATTGGTACACGTGACTGGCCGCATGCGCTCAGAATTCTCCTCATAAATTTCGCAAAGGCCCCTTAATCTTTCTTTAGGGGTAGAACTTTCTCCTCGATTCCATCTTTGGTAATAATCATCACCTGCAAGCCATCACCGACCTCAATGTGCCGTTCGACGGCTGAATCAAATGCATCCTTGACAAGAACCTCGACCTCGTCCCGAGGAAGAGGCACACGCTCGCGTTCCAGTAGATCATGCCCAACACCACTACCAGGTATATATTGATTCTTGAAATTGACCTGATTATCGAGGAAGGGCATAATGAGAGAAGCAGCGGCACCACCAGCGCGGCACTGCTCACGTTCGACACTGCCGACAGGGTCGTACGAGTACACGGCGCCCTTTCCATCTTCGTCAAGACCGCCGAGAATTGCGTGGACGTAGTAAGGGAAGAAGCGTTTCTGGTAAAGAATGGTGGAAAGCCGCTTCGCGCACGCCGACACACTCATAGGTTTTCCATGCCGGTACCGGTACATCTTGCATACGGCGTCCAACCGCTCCTTCAACGCCTCACCGTCTGCTGCGAAGCCTACTACTGACAACAGAATATTCGCGTCATCTTGCGACGATGTGGAACCACCGACCTTGAATACCTTCGGTGCGTAACGTGTGTTTATGCTGTAACCGGACGTCAAACGGGTGTCGCCGGCCATGATGGTGAAGTCGGCGCCGGCAATGGCAAGTGTCGAACCACCATTGTCGGTATATCTGTATTGACGCCACCAGGTTAGTTCCGACCTTATCCCCAATGGCGGTAGTGTTCCGGTAGCTTAAGAGACCATGGCTAGGCTTACGGGTTAAAGCGATGTTCCCGAAAGCCATCAACATTGCTTCTGGGAACTTCGGCAAATGAGTAGCTTGGGCCGTTGAAGACCGGGTTCTGGCTGAACATGGCCATGATGGCAATGATAGGTGTCTGCCTCTCGTTTCTGATGGTATAAGATTCGAAATTCAGTAATGATTAGTGGTAGAGACCGAGGAATGGCAATCAACAATGAAAGTGTAGGTAAAACGTGATTGAGTGGACGATGGTGTTGGCACATGAGAGCATAGGTCAAGGTAGGTACTACCACGCGTATAGCTTGCAGCCTTGTGGCTCATCCAAAGGCACGAGGTATTGAATACCTGAAAATGCATGATGAATGCCCGACAATGAAGGTATACAGTACATTGACCAGTTATGTAATTATGTTCAATGCACATAAGTGAAGTTATGTACATATCGTACATAGAAGCTTGAAGTCTGTGGGTACATATCGGCACTAGTGCATGCAACTAAATGCACTAGTGCATAGTGTGGGGCAGATAGCAGGTGGATACCAGCTCCCGACGATCGTCTCATCCCCTATAACGTAACGCCATCAGACAAAATCCAGTCCACGACTTATTATTCTGTACCAACGACGGTATGCTGAATCTGCGTTCAAGTTTATGCTTTTTAAATTAAGAAGGTAGGCAGCGGCCTCGCACACTGCTGGCCTTTTCCAATCGTTTTATGAGACCAGCATAACTTGTTCTACTTTACACGTTCCACCATGGTACGCGACATTCGCCAACGAGCTCTCGAGAAAATCGCGGCGCTCGCGGCCTCGAGCCCGACTCCCTCGTTCGATCGGTCCGACCTAGATCGCCTATGCAGAGCCACGACATCGCACGGCCCTGGAAATGAAGCTGTCAATGGTACAGCTAAGAATGCGACCTCATTAGTAGGTCAAGTTCCAATGGTAAGCTGGCATCCTGGCAGAATTGAAGTGCATCTCTCATATTCTTCCAGACTATTCGTGAATATGAGATCCTTATCGCTCTCTGTAAAACCGCACCTATGGT
Organism: Xylaria nigripes; assembly: GCA_022984845.1. Lineage (NCBI taxonomy): Eukaryota > Fungi > Ascomycota > Sordariomycetes > Xylariales > Xylariaceae > Xylaria > Xylaria nigripes. Next base: position 334,339 of record JAJJKC010000012.1, on the reverse strand, counting down.
TGAGAATGGCCAGAGTGCCCAGAAGCTCGCGGGGCAGTTAATGCCGTATATCCTCGAATCCCACGTCCAGAACTTTGTACCATCTCCTGGTTTTAGCAGAATCGAGCCATCCCCGAACGAAGCGCTTACTATGAGTTTGACAACTGCTCTGCTTTCTCTTGGTAGTAATCATCTAGATTTACACGAGACGGTGTCAGACAATATCTGGGCCTTTTTGGCTAGTTTACAAACTGCCATACAAAACATAGTCCCACCTAAACTTGAGGGGGACAAGGAACAGAATCTCGAAGATGCGATTCGAACTGCCACTTTAACCATCTCTCTCCTAGGTTTTCTGGATGCTGCTTCCGCGCAAGCTGATTTCTGGAGGATTGGTGGTAGACTAGCTCTTGTCCAGAGAGTTCACAGCCTATTATCGGATTCTTTTCTTACGGCAGTAGACGGTGCCTTTTCCATAATCCGAAAGTCACATTCTTCAGATCGCCATCTGAAAGAGTGGAAACGCTGTATTCGGCTGTACGCCAGCCAGGGTAGACCTCTTGGGCCGCTGCTTCTACAGAGAAGCTTTACGTGGTTATTAGTCGCCACAACTTCGCTCTTACTAGTTGACGCAAAGGACTTGAGGGGCGCTCATACCCTTGACATTCTCATGTCTCGAGATAGTCTACTGAAAACAAGCGCTCTCGCAAGCGGAGACATTGATCATCAGTCCCTTGAAATGTACGCCGGGCTTGCTCAAGAAGTGATGGAACGCCTTGGAGCTAGTGCCGATTTTCTTGAGCTCGCTTCGGACTCCCACCAAAGATTAGCGAACGCTGCAAAAGCCTCATCTATCATTAGCTTCTTGAATTGCTCTATGCTGAATGAGGATGCGGCGGATCCCGACCGTCTCATGGGCTGGCTCGTAGAAACCTTGGACTCGGACCAAATCACTGACGAGACTCTTGCGTCTGCTGTTCTTCGAACAATGGCTGTACTAGCTAGGTTTTCACCTGAATATGCGCCAACAGTTCTCCGACTTCTTCCTCGCTTTATTGTCCAAGCAGTTCCATCAGAAAATACAGTCAGCATTGCATCAAGGTGTCTAGCTTTCACGTTGCGTAAACTTTCCAACGATGCTATCATCTCTATACTTTACACTCTAGGTAATGTCTTGAGCCCAAGCTCTGAAAATGGTGCTCCCAATGGATTCCATGGGGACGCAGCGGGTGATAGCACAGGTTCATCGAACTTGTACCACGGAAGGCCATCTACAGGCAGCGATATCTCCCTACAAATCAAAAACGAGGAAGAGAGTATCACTGTGTACTCTAACATCATTCAAACGATTTGCTGTATTGCCAAATCATGTGAGGATGAAAAAATCACGGCTCTTGCTCAGGCTATGCTCCTACAGAAGTTGACAAAGGTCAATCAACTTGTCGATGCACATATTCTTGTCGGAGCTAGCACTCTATCGCTCAGCTCAGGGCAGTTGGAGTTCCGATCACTTTTGAGGTTGTATTCCAAAATATGTCACGCAGCTGTAGCGGAGGCCAATAGGACCCTTTTGGACGCGGTAAGATTTGCCATGTAGTGGTTAAGAAAGTAACATACTAACGACGCGTAGGTTACGAAAGCTCGCAACTATATCTCAGCTAATATCAAGCGTGACTCTCCTTTATTCGAGATCTACGTTGGATATATGTTTGAGGAATTGGTTTCAAAAGGAGATGTCCATCAATCCAACCACATGAAAGAGTCGGATGTTGAATTTGCCGCCCAGGAGATTGCCGAACTCCTCCAACCGCTGGCAACTCTGATGTCAGCACATGACTTCGCTGTTGTGATGTCCGGTCGGGATGATGATGGCTTTGCTTTGGTTCGCGATGCATGGTTTAATATCGTAGTCCATGGTTTCACCCAAACCACCGAAAGGGGCCAGAAATACATGAATGAACTAAGATACATGGCAATACACTCACCACCACTTGTTGCGGAACAGCGCGGAGAGCAGATTGAAAGCGATATTGAGCTCAACACCGTTCTCCGTCGAGCTAACACTTCAGACAGAGAAGCGAAACAAAAGAAATCGCTCGCCAGCCTTGTCCCTTCTAGAGCTTCTTATATCAGAAGTTTAAGCTATAGAAAAGTGATATTCCTCCAGGCTGCCTACCTAGTAGAAAGCCTACGGGCCGATTCTGGCGATTGCACGAAGGTACTTTCATATTTTCTGGAACCCAGCATGCGCAAGGACGACGCACGCAACGTAATGGAAGGTATCGCGTCGGCTGTGATCCAAACATATCTGGACAAAACCCTTGATGCAAAGCTGCCCAGTTTCTCGGCACACTACGCTGCATCTCAACTTGCAACGATCCTCTGCGGCTGTTGTCATCGCATACAGCGTGTTCAACAAGCAGCTTTTTACTGCGCGGATAAAATCATTCGCGAAGTTCCTTCTTCTCTATGCCAAAAATCGTCACTCTTCGCTCTTCTAGAGCTCTTATCTCTCATGTGGTTGAGCTGTTTCCAAGCCGAAACGGAGTTATATGACCCACAGTCAGTTTTTACGTCAAAACTTGGACGCGTCACCGTTGAGCTTTCGGATGATTACATCTTCAGAAAGATGACCCTTGACAACCTTTACAAGCATGCTAAGTCTTGGGTATCTCTTGTTACTGATCTTGCTCCAGCCGACGTGAAAGGCCTTCTTCAGACTTTTTTATCCGAATTCGATGACGAAGGTACATACGGTTACATGTCACTAGGACGCTCATTTGCCGTGGAAATGGGGTCTGCTATCCCTACGACTGATCAGAGACTGACATCATTGGGCCGAATTGGTGAAACGACTATCAACACAGCTTCTGATTTCATTGCCCAATATACCACTCGTCAAGAGTATAGATATGGACAAACGTTGCCCAGTCATGGTGCGGACTTGATTAATGTTATGCCAATGGTCCGGCGGGACTCCTTTATCAAATCAGCACCTCTAGATCGTGCTGACGCTGTTGCTGCGCTTGCCCACGTCGAGTCTCGGTTGACCGGGAAAAAGGTTACACCCTTGAAAGATGTCAGAGACATTCTACGACGTGCTGCTGCATTGCTGTGCCGTAGCCACAAAGACGAGAGTGCAATTACCCACTACCTTGTCGCTATTCCTTTCCGCATCTTCAGCAAAGAGTCTATCAAATTCGGACTCTCTCTCTGGCTTGGTATAATAAACGAGAACCCCAGAATGGAATCACGACTATTGAGTGAAATTGCTCAACAATGGGAACTTACAATTCAAAAGAAATCGGGTCTTTTCAATCCTGCCTTCATGTAAGCACATCTACACGTAACCCCGGTCGCCTAAGCACTCTGACTTAATTCATCTAGGCATCCGGACCCATTCTTCTTGAAGAAAGAATTCGCCCCTAGCGATAACGAAGCTCTCGCCAGGCAAAAGCAGCAGGTACATAACCTTCTTGCTCCTCACACCCAGCTTGTGCAATTCTTTGGTAGTCACTTTAATGCTACACGATTAAGCAGCCCGGATACTCAAAGAATTTTCCTTCGTTTGCTTGACTTGACACTCAACGCGCTGAGATTCTCTATCTCCCATCCCATGGCCCGTGAAATTCGGTTGCGAATAGTATTATTCAGTTTGAAAGTCTTACAGGCGAGCAAAACTATCGGTACCGCGGCTCAATGTCGCCTGAAAGATAAGATCTTGTCTGCGGGTTTGAGCTGGTTCAAATTTCCACCAAAGTGGTCATTTGGCAGTAATATACTGCAACTGAAAACAGAAGCGAAATTGATTTACGATATTAAAGACGGCCTCAAACTCGTGGCATACGTTACTAATATAAATGTGTCTATGGCCCAAAAGGAGGCACTTCTCGAAATGCTTCTAGAGAGCGAGCATGCAAGACTCAATGTCTGGATCCATCCAGTTAACGAAGGGAATTTACCGCGACCGTCAATCATGACAAGCCATGGTAAAGCTATCTTGGAGGTCAGTTATATCATATTCCAGGTGGTGTTCTTAGCTAATCTTTTAGGCTAACTTGAAACCGTTGATCCGTGTTGCATGGGCCGAGAGTCCTTCGTTAGCTATCCAGCTTGTTACTAGGTTCAACATGCCGAGCGTGTATCAAGAAGTTCGTTGGTTGTTGTTGAACTTTCCTGCCAAGGCTCTGAATGATCCTGAGGCGCTCCCCATATTATTCGGTGGCGAACTCCCTCTCGATGTTCGATCCCAACTCAAGGTAAGGAGCTCTGTATTCGTCTTCGATATCGATGCTAATAGATTCAGTATCTATTGTTCTGGGCAACTACGAATCCCGTCACCGCTACTACGTTTTTCTTACCAGCCTACAAGAACCATCCCTTCCTCATTCAGTACGCTATGAGAGCTTTGGAGCACCACTCTGTTGATGTTACCTTCTTTTACGTTCCTCAAATCGTACAGGCTCTTCGCTTTGACGCATTAGGATACGTTGAACGGTACATCATCGAAACGGCACGGTTTTCTCAATTGTTTTCTCATCAAATCATATGGAACATGAAGGCCAACTCCTACAAAGATGATGATGCTACTATAGTAAGTCTATGAATGAATGCCTACTACGCACCAGATATTGACCTTCCTTAGCCCGATGCCATTAAGCCCGCTCTTGACGACGTGATGAAGAAATTGATTGACAGCTTCTCCGGAGAAGATAGAAACTTCTATGCAAGAGAGTTCTCTTTCTTTGACGAAGTAACTGGTATCTCTGGAAAATTGAAGCCACTGATCAAGCGCGATAAGCCAGAGAAGAAGCAGAAGATTGAAGAAGAACTCCGCAAGATCCAAGTCGCCGTGGGCGTCTACTTACCCAGTAACCCTGATGGAGTCGTCATCGGTATTGACCGGAAATCTGGTAAACCTCTTCAATCTCACGCGAAGGCACCTTTCATGGCCACCTTCCGTATTCAGAAAACAATAGATTGTGGTGAAGAATCCGAGGAGGCCCCTCAAGAAATGGGCAAGAGCAATCATTTTCACCAGCAAAAGACAATTGAAGTCTGGCAAAGTGCCATCTTCAAAGTTGGTGACGACTGCCGTCAAGACGTGCTGGCCCTGCAAATGATTGCCGCGTTCCGAGGCATATTCCATTCTATCGGACTCGACGTATTTGTCTTTCCTTATCGCGTGACAGCAACTGCACCGGGCTGCGGTGTTATTGATGTCTTGCCAAACTCGATTTCTCGAGACATGCTAGGACGTGAGGCTGTCAACGGTCTCTATGACTACTTTCTTAGCAAGTACGGAAATGAAGATTCACTCCGCTTTCAACACGCGCGCAGCAATTTTGTCAAGAGTATGGCTGCTTACAGCATCATATCCTTCCTTCTGCAATTCAAGGACCGCCACAACGGCAATATCATGATAGATGATGCAGGTCACATTCTTCACATCGATTTTGGGTTCTGTTTCGATATTGCGCCAGGTGGCGTGAAATTTGAGCGTGCCCCATTCAAGCTCACGCACGAAATGATTCTGGTCATGGGAGGTAGTACGGAGCACCAAGCTTTCAAGTCTTTTGAAGAGCTGTGTGTCAAGGCTTTCCTCGCCTGTCGACCCTATGCCGAGAAGCTAAGCCAAATCGTTCTCCTGATGATGGAGAGCGGTCTTCCATGCTTCAAGCCCGAAAGCGTCAGGTTTTTCAAGGAGCGCTTCGTTCTAGAGAAGAACGAACGAGAGGCGGCTGATTTTGTCAAGGATCTGGTCAAGAGGAGTGCTGGAAGCTACAGTACGATGGTCTACGATCAGTTCCAACTGATGACGAACGGCATCCCCTATTAGAACTTATCAACAAATTTTCTTTCTCATATGTATGATAGAAACCTTGGAGGAAAAGCCAGATTTTTGTGCTGGTACTCCTTATGTACACACTTTAATTAATCTCACTAATAATATGCAATTGTTAAGATCATTAACATCCGAATCATTCCCCATATGTGTCTTTCTTCACTGGTACACGAACTTTGCTCAGAAATATCTAGTATTCTAAGATTGCTCTAGGCAGATAAACTATGTAACACGGCCAAACTGTCCCGAGACGAAAGTATCAGCTAGTTCCTCAAGCATTCATAACGAGAGCGGCCTAGGACGAGCCCTTTGTCGAACCCCGGTCCTTCTCAGCGCCAGAAGCCTGACCTGATTGAGCCGTCGTCGAATCCCCGCGCGCATGCCGACATTGATGCGGCACCGGACACGGACATGACGGCGGCGGCGGAGTCGGAGGCGGGTGTGCATCGGTCGAGGCCGAAATATCGTAGCCGCTGCGCCCCATTTTTTTTACTTCTTCCTGTTTCCTTGGGCGGTATGCTGCTTGAGAGGTTTGCGACTTAACTTGTCCTTCGATGTCTCTGCTCTCTACTCTATTCTACTCTTCTCTACTGGGGTTGGTGTGGTCATCGTGGCGTTATGTGCCGGGGTTTATATACGTCGCGAAGGTTCCGCTATTCATACCTAGACATGCTTCCAGACCGTCTTGGAACCGGGAGACTGCAGCTGTCTTCAGCGATGGAAGTTTTGGAAATCCGAGTTTTGTGGAATGGAGTGTTTGGCATTGCTTTTGGCTGTTGGGATGTCAAAGAGGGTTCAAAGAAAGGTTGAATGTAACGAAGAAAGGGATTGTAGTCTTGGCTCGTCCTTTGTTCTTTGAGTAGTCGAACTGAGTGTGGTGCTGCTAATGTCAGGCTGGAAGAAGGCAGCAGTGATGGGGTCTATGATGGGCTTAGAAAACGTTTTTAGTTCACATTATGTTCAGGATTGATCCATGTTGTCGAGTGTCAATATGGGTAATTCTTTCTAACACGATCTAGTAACGAACCGCTCTGTATATCTATTACACATAGCAAGGACTGGATACGACTGGTGATCGTGGCTATTACCAAGATTCTAATGTCCAGCATGACCTTAGTAATTACATGAAGAAGCATATCCTGATTACCATGACCCTGCGCTCCAGTCTTTCTCTTCTCATACGCTTTGAGACACGCAGCGACTCTGTATTCTAGCCCGAAAGGAGAGCTGGCTGGAGATGAGGACCCGGCCCCATAACATTTATTTACTCTGCTGTTGCATGTGCGTAGGCAGATTATAGCTCGCGTAGTCAACATGTACGAATGCTCGATCCACGATCGGTACCGACTCCAGAACGTATCCCAAACTCTCGCTAAGATCGTGCGAGTCCCGCAATGTCGTAGACGCGTCAAGAATAATGTCTACCTCAGCAATGAGTTTGTCGCCAGCATGGTATGCCTGAAGGCCCTGAATATGGCGAATGGTCTTAGCAAAGCGCATAGTCAGGTACAGGAGCACGTTTCGCTGGTCCGCAGTGGCTGAGCGGCCTGTCAAGTTCTTGATATGTTGCACGGAGGTCTGAGACCAATTTTTGATGACGATTAGCGACAGCAACAGGCCACCCAGCGCATCAAGCCACCAGAGTTTTGCGTAAAAACCAATGATCGGGAACAGTATGGACCCCGTGTTGAAGATCACATCAGTCGCGGCATCTGAGGCTAACGCCTGCACGCTCGAATTCTTAACCAGTCGACACCAAAGCCAGCACACACCCTTGATAACGATCGTACCGACCATAATTGAGATGGACGGGATACCGAGCTTTATGATATTGTGGTCTGGTGACATCAGCCGTTGGATCGATTGCAAAAAGACCTGTGAAAAGGACGTGATCATAACGACTGAGAACACGAGAATGCCCAGCGGTTCGAGCCTCCGCCTACCGACCGGATACCTATACTGGTCCTGTCGAGATATTAGTATGGTGGTGATCCATACTATGATGGTCGACAAGAAATCTAGAACAGCGTCTACTAGACTCGCTAGCACGGACAGTGACGAGACGGAGGCTATAACAGCAATTTTTCCGCCCAATAATAGGATGTTCGCGGCGAAATTCACGTATATGGCCCAAGTGACTATTGGCGAGTTGCTGTCGACATTGTCCTCGTCTTCGAGCCAGGGAATCTCAGCTTTGGGCGTGCTGTGATCTTCGCCTTCGTTATTATACAATAGGGGTGTTATCTCTGGTGCCCGATATATGTCCTCAGGTGTCCGCTTGACCTTTTTGGGGGGGCTCTCTTGACGCGATAGAAGATTCCTGCCAAGCTCGCCAATTTTAACCTTGGATTGCGGACTTGAGCTCGATGAGGCCAAAGCTTCGCCCGGTGACCCGCTGCTAGCAAGAACTGAGCTAGACTGAGCGAAAACTCCGCCCTCCTCCATAATAGTCCCAGGGACCTCGACACCTCTGGATGAACTGCATGGTACACCATTATACTCATTTAGTAAGTCGTGGGGGAGGCTGCTGTCGAGTAGACGATCAATATATAGATATTGTTGGATTAGGTAATTAGTGCGTTCGTAGTATTGTCTCAGGGGCTTTTTGAGCGCTTTTAACTTATCCTCACTCTTCCAATATTGTTCCCATCTGTACCGCAAGTTCGAGTTTCCAATGAGACGCATGGAACGCACAGAACTGCTGTTCAGTATCTGGCTAAGGCGACGCTCATCTGCCGGCGTCCTGCGGAGTTCATCTTCGGCAGCATCGGTAAAGCTGTGACCGGAGACTAGCCCGGCTTCCTCATCGTCAGGAATTCCACCACGCCAAGAGCTGCCATAATTGTGGATTGATGGGGAGCGGTTCTTTAAAAGTTTAGTGAAAGCGCCTTGGCGAGGCTCATCTTGCCGTGAAAAGGAACTATTTGTATGACGCAAAGAGGGAGGAGAATTGAGCGGCCATGACGAAGTTGTATTGTCCTGAGACATATCTGTGTGTGTGATGTGATGAATGGCGTGTTTGGTTTTGGTTCAACTAAATTCGAGTTGCTATCGGGACGTTCGGATGGCGTAATAAGTAAGGATCGAAATCCAAATTTAGTTGTACGGATCCGTATTTTGGGGGGGCTGTTTTAATACTATAGGCTTTATGCGTGCAGTTGTAAGTTTAGGTATTTATACTTCTTCAGATCTCTCTTCCACCTTAATGAACACCCTCAATGTACAGAATACCTATTGTATATCTGACAATTCAGAGTCATAGCGAGATCACATTGCTGTTGCGGTGTCATTGTTACAGTAGGTAATACATATCGAACGTAGGAGCTGTGGTTCTTTTCCCATTTTGGCTGTAGAGTAAGCCATAAGCCACAGATTCGCGATCGGTTGACTTTTGATAGGAATTGAGTGGCGATTTTGTGAGTAGGTAAGCGTAATGACGCAATTGGGCTAGTGAGCAAGTCCTCAACACGCAAGTTGTATCAATGGAATGTCATAATGATTGTGACCGTTTAGCCACTCAATGTGGAAAATGTAGCATTTAGCTGTGGTTCACAATGTTAATGATGTTGTACCTTTGTCCTTTGTTTTTTCAATGTATTACATAATGGGACTTCTCCGGAGGGGGCGCGATGATATTGTTACCTTTGTTTTTACTTTATTCAGCTTGCATGGATGAGAGAACCTTGCCTACGACTCAGTCTCGCTGCTTCAGAACTCTTGACCTGACCTGAGGCGCTAAAACGCTCTACCATCTTTCCATTTCGTAAGAAGGGAGGCCAGCGTATTGGCGAACCGTATTATACCAGACTCTCTCTCTCCACCTCGGGAGAGGATGAGTTCCAGGTCATTCTGCCGTATTAGGAATATCATCCGTTACCCATTTCCTTGATGTACGCGATGATAAGGCCTACTGACTCCCTGCCTCAGCTGGTTGCAGAGGTCTTTGCAGATACTATCTTCTGCGCGAGCAAGGCAGTAGCCCTTACTATCAACTCGTGCTCATATCCATGTATCCTTTGCTCTAGCTCTTCTAGAGTCTCGTTCTCTTGAATTTGAATTTCTTGTGTCAAGATGGGAGCGCCTCGATCGACTTCTTCTACAACGTAGTGAATCATGATGCCCGTAATCCCGTTCTTGAGTTTTCCAGCTTTGAAGTCATCGTATGCTCGGTTGATCTAACGAAAAAATGTTGTCAGTATCTGGGACCGCAAAGAAAAAGATCGAAAATCCTTCGGAAGTATCAGAGCTGGCAGGCAGAAATGAATAGGGAAAGTATGGCTCTCTGTCACGTCCTGATGAGAAACTAAAAAAGGAGACATCGTGATCGTACCGCACCGGCGCCATCGTACATGCCTAGGTGGGAGTTTAGCGGTGGAAGAAAATTCTCATAAAGGGGGCTGACGCACCTGGCAATGCAGGGTGTAGATTTATGACCGGAACACCAGCTGTAGTGACTGGGTTGAGAAACCCGGGACTCATAACTATATCATTAGGTATCAGCCCGGAATGCTTCGGATATTATAACAATCTCTGCGACATAGTTGAATCTCTGATGTTTGTAATCTCTCCACGATGGGATACAGCAATGGCTAACACTACTGACCATGCATCCATCCAGCCAGCACTATCAAATCTGGCTTATCAGCTAATATTCGCTGGGCCAGAGCTGTGTCATAGCTGAAGCGAGCGTCCTTCACTTTCTGGGAATCCTTCTCGCCTGCTGCAAGGAAACCATGTTTGACAAGGTTGAAGTAATCGGCGGGTATCGGAGGCCGGGCGCTCTCTGCCCGCTTTACCGCGTAGGCGTCTTTTTTGTTGACGGTGACTTTGACAATGGTGCCCGGAATGGTACCAGAAGCGCAAGCATCTATTAGAGCTTGTAAATTGGAACCTGACCCTGATGCAAGGCAGCTAATCCTTGCTTTGTATTCAGCCATCGTGCGTAGCTAATAAGAGGCTTGTCTAAGGTGAAAATAGGTTAGAAAATCAATTCGCAGACGTGGCTGAGTCAGCGCACTGCTGCCTGCTGGAAGTGAAGGACAGTGAAAATGGGTTGGTAATCGGTCGCAAGGCCGAGGATGGAAGCACGCTCTAATGCGAGATCCTGATAGAATAGCACATGGAGCGGAAAACTTCTGCCTACGGATCCGACATGGCGGGGTAAAAAGACGCGCAACGCGACGAGAGCAGCCGATAAGTACACAGTCGGTTTACTGAGCTCATCTCGTCATCAGCTGCCGCCGGATCGGCGTTCACTGTTTTAGCCAGTAGGAGATGTGGGTTTATGTGCATAGGGTTTATGCAGATATAGGGGTAGGTAGATACGTAGCACGGCGCGACTTTGTTGTGATTAGGTAGGTAGGTACGTCCGTAGGTAGGTTAGGTACCTACGGACTACCTAGTGTATAAGTGTACAGAGAATACTCCTGTAATAGCATGTGGGCGTTCAAGACGATTTATATGCGACTTGGCATTTATGCGACTACTGGAGCAACTCTCCGGACGAAGGAGAAGTAAATAGATACATATATATTTTGCAGTATCGCCGGCCCCGACAATTATCGAATTTAAGATAAAATACATATTTGTATAGAGTGAATTTGCCTCCTCAAAACGGTGCCATTTATATATGGCCAGCAGGTCAGACAATACGCTATCTTAGGTACCCGGTATTATACCTAGCTACGAAAGCGGAACGGCCCGTACTTCGTACGGAATACGTCCGTACTCTCAACTATAATGCAGATTCATAGGTGCGCATTATTCACAATCAAATAACTCTTTCCGACAATATACATGCAATAGAACTAATTATTCTCTTTCGAACGGTACCATTCACATTTGGCCAGGGTAGGAGGTTGGGTTGCCGAAAGGTATATGTGTGAAATCTAAGCGCCCGTACGTCCGTACCTCTAACCACCTACCTAGGTAGGTATAATAAGGATTCATCAGTATAAGTTTTTCACAATCAAATAATTCTTTCCGACAATTGTCAAAAAATTTGAAATAAATATCTAATTATAGAGATAATCATTCTCTTCACAACTATACCATCTGTTTTTGCCCAGAGGTAATATGAGCGGTCGAACAAGTAGATGACGGAAAAAGTGAACATGTAAAGTACCTACCTAGGTAGGTACCTAATGTACGTATACTGAAATACCTACTTCTTTTGATCCTCGAACAAAATTCAAATAAATTTCTTTCCATAAAAGCAAAATTTCTTATGAAAACCTATCCGATACTTATAGTTCAACATACATCAAACAGATGGAGTGAGTGGAAAATACTATTCGTTAATATATATTTCCTTGGCCGCCATAAGACATCAAGTCGGTCACCGGCCCCATAGTACCCTGGTCATTGACACGAACCCCCCAAGATGTGCCCATGTATGTCAAGATAGGGCTGCAACAGTGTGTTGTAGCGCTTTGTAACAACTATACTTGCCGGTACTTTACAACCCTGTCAGTGACCGATTTGATGTCGGCCAAGGAGATAATATATGGACTAATGTAGAGACCATGTAAGCGCCAACGAGATCAACCAACAGGAAACACCATGTAAGTGCCAACGAGATCAACCAACAGGAAACACCATGTAAGTGCCAACTAGATCAACCAACAGGAGACACCATGACCTGCTGTACTACCTAGCAGATCTCAAGTATCGTTCTGGTCAACAGGCTCGACAGAACGTAATGCAGTGGCTTGCTGAAGGTTTTGATCTTCCTCTAGAATTCCAAGCATCTGATGAAGAGCTTGTACATGACCTTGACCAAAAATGTCAATAGTCTCAGCAAGTTGAATCAATACATGAAGAGCTTTGACGCCTTCTTGGTGTTTCACGGACGGCAGTGCGTCTGGCAAGTTCATCTCGTTTGCGACTTCTTCCTCGTCCCCGTAGTCTGAGACTGGCTGTTTGAACCGCTCATCTAGAATTTCTTGAAGCATTGCGTCTGCAGCAGTACGTGACGTTGGAGGAATGTCTTCGTCTTCGGGGTTGAGCAATTCTGAAAGGCTAAGCATGTGCCGAACAGAATTGGAAGCTTGGGCATGAACAATCGAAAGATCTGCAGGAATTTGAACGCAACTGGTACTGGGTATTTGTGCACACTCGCTACCCAAAAGTGTCGATTTCTTCCAACAGTTGACGATGGTCTCGTTCGTTAGTGTGGTGAAAAAGTGATGCGACACCCAGGATAACGCATGACGGAGTGTCATGATATTCTCAATCTCGACATTGGAATCTTCATTCCTGCTACTAGTGATGAACTGTAGGAAGCTTCGCCGATAGTGTGATTTCAAAGTCCGAATGATTCCCATGTCGCAAGGCTGATAGACTGATGTCACATTGGCGGGTAGAAAATCAATGGTGATGTTTTCTGGCGGAGGTGTAACACGAACCGCCGACACATGAGGCGTAAAGTTATCTAAGACCAAGAGGACTCGCTGTCCAGGTTTCGTTTGATGTATGTGAGCATAGAAGGCTAGCAACCATTCCTGGGTGATGGTAGTCGTGAACCAGGCTGTGCTATTATGCCTCCAAACAAGTCCATGGGCCTCAGGATCAAATTCTCGTAATGCTCCAGGTGTAGCAGCATCACCCACGATCCACGGTTTGAAGCGGTCTGTACCTGTGTCGTTGACAGTAAGACCTATCATAATACGAGACATATCTGGCTTCCTGCCAGGCCATGATTCACTAGCCAGGCCTGATGATGCGAAGCGACGCCAATAGATTCCCAACTGATCCATATTGTATCGATTTCCTACTGGCGTAGCTTCAACGTGTCTTCGAATATCTTCCATCCTTGTTATAGTCTCAGGCTGGGTGAGGATATCGGGTTCGAGCCGGGTGAGAATATCGGGTTCGGGCCGGATGATGTTATCAGATGACGACGCCGCTTCATCATGAGATTCGTAGGTCTGGATATGGTATCGTTTCTGGAATGCTGTACACCAGTTCTGTCCAAAGGTAGGCGGATTATGAGTAGATAAAGCGCCGTTGCGTGCTTCGGGGAACGTTAACCAGATTTGGCGTGCCTTCTCCATCAACATCTCACGAGATACTGGTATTCCATGGGTCTCAAGTCTGGCCTGCCACTTGTGAAGTACATTCTCGACGACAGGCCATTCGGGGGTTCGCAGCCTTCGATTTTGAAGGCCAGGACTATTCGATGACAGATTTCCTAGCTGGTCGGAAGATAGAATACGTGAAATCTGGGACTGCGAAATAGTCGCGCCGTGTGTCTTTAGCAACCATGTTGCAATTTGCTTCTGGGATGGCTTGGTAGGCTGATCCCGGTACCAGGTACGCAGCAAGAGCTTGTGTTTAATGGTAATATAGGGCATTGTAAGAAATTTACAAACACCAATACTGACGACAAGCGATAGACGAAGGGATTGGGATCGTAGGAGAGGAAAACTTACAAAAGTGACTATCACAGGGGGTCGGTGAGCAGAACCATAGAAAGCATTGAACGGTTCGTGAGGTCGAGAGATGGTGATATAATGTTTTCTATTGAGTGTATAGTCAATAAATGAAATGGGCAACTGGTTAGGCTTTCAACTATTTCGGGATCGTCTTGGGGTTCGAATCCCCATTTGACCATTTCATCCTTACTTTTTTTATTTTTTTTATTATTTTTTAATGGATTTTTAATGGGAGCGGATATCCAGCGACCCTGGGCGGTCTACTATGTACGGAATACAACACTCACATACTATTTATATAGGTCGGTACTTATTCAGGCCTCTGAGATCAATTCCTAGTACAGCTTCTTCTCCTAGTTCTATGTACGGATCCGTACGAGGGACTCATTGTCAGACTACATGTACAAATGAGATAGATGCTCAGGCTGTTTGAGCTACCTCGTACCTTAGATTGCCTTCACCAGTGTGCACCTCAGAAACAATAGAGATCCCTACGCAGCAAGCAAGTGCCTTCAAACTCTAGCTCCAGGACCTATTCCGTAGGCAGGCTGTAGGTAGGTACCTTCTTGGTGTACGTCCGTAAATATGTAGGAAAAGGACTTGCTGAGAGTCGTTGGATATCCGCTCGCTTTTTAATATAAGGTATGCTACTAATACCCACGGACGTAAGTAGTACATATTTTTGAGAGCGGATATCCAGCGACCAGCTAAAAGAACCTAAGCAGCTATCTCAGCGGTATCAACTTACATGTAGTCTGATGAAGAGTCCCCATATGCATAGGGCTAAGAGAGAGTAAACCGTAGGGACTGATCTGAGGCCTGTAGTGTATACAAAAAGTACGAAGTACCTACCTACATAAATGGTATGGGAGTGTACATAGTAGAACACCGAGGGTCGCTGGATATCCGCTCCCATATTTTTGGTGAAATCTGAAATAATGGTATTCCGTAGTAGAGGTAACGTTCTAATAGATTTGTATGCAATACGGATGTACGGACCATATGCGATATATAATTGTTTTTATTAAGTCTATAGTCAATAATGAAATGGGCAACTGGTTAGGCTTTCAACTATTACGGGATCGTCTTGGGGTTCGAATCCCCATTTGACCGTTTCAATTCTCTTTTTTTTTTCTTTTTTTTCCCTATATCCTACGTCCGTACCTAGGTATATACGCTACTAATATGTAGTACATATAATTACACATATTTTTGGTGAATTTTGAAGTACCGGTAATGTTATAATACTAACACATATTTTTATGCAATATGGACGTACAGGCCGTATGCGACATATAAGTGTTTTTATTAAATCTACAGTCAATAAATGAAATGGGCAACTGGTTAGGCTTTCAACTATCACGGGATCGTCTTGGGGTTCGAATCCCCATTTGACTATTTCAATTCTCTTTTTTTTATAAAATTTTCATATATCGGTGTATGCGCTACGTACGTACTACCTAAATATGTAATACATATAATTACACATGTCTTTTGTGAAAATTGAAGTACCGGTAATGTTCTAATACTAGCATATATTTTTATGCAATACGGACGTACGGGCCGTTTGTGGTTTATTATGCTTTTTATTGGAACTATAATCAATAATTGAAATGGGCAACTGGTTAGGCTTTCAACTATTTCGGGATCGTCTTGGGGTTCGAATCCCCATTTGACCATTTCAATTCTCTCTTTTTTTTTTAACAAAATTTACACATGTTTTTGTGACAATCGCGCAAACTACTTCTCTTCTAAGATTACTTGTGAAAGCTATATTAACCATGTGCTTCCGCTTGCAACTCCTCTCTTTCTATGTAAGAAGTAGAATATTTTCTCCCTTATCTCAGGCTCACTGAGCCTGTGCTCTTTAATTAGAGAGAATCAGACAAGTAAAACGTGAACCGACGTTTGCAAACCATATCTAAGCAATATGATGGAACTATGAGCTGTTCGAGTCATAATCAGAATGCCCGTCAGATTCTGGGTAGTCTTCATCCTCGGTTGTTTGGTCGTCATCTGACGATCCAGGCCAGGATGGATCCTCGATTGGCCACTTGTTGAGGTTCGCCCACTGCTTGGGAGTTGCTTCAAACCGCTCCAGAAACGCCTCGCGAACCATTTTCCTGGTTCTGTAGCGGAAAGTGTCTCGATGTGAAACTACAAAGAAGGCTGCGTCGTATGCCATGTCCTTATCCAGAGGCGTGACGACCGTTGCTTTGGCGAGAAACATATAAAGCAGTCGGAAAGCAGCATTTCGAGCCTTATATTTAAATCCGCCAACAACGAAACCCGAGTCAGACTTCCCGTTCTTGAGATTGTCCATAATATGGCCAAGGGTCTGGCCCTCAACCATATCGACGCGAAGGAATTCGAGCGTGTCGCATAGAACATGATAGTCGGATAATCGTGTAGGCATGAGGCGGAAGAACTCTCTGGGTCCCTTGGCCAACCCCAAAACCACCTCGCTGAAGAATGGAATGCTGGCGTGTTTGAGCACGACTGGTGAGGCCCGACTAGTGCATGACTGTCCCTTCAAAAAAGTCGCAAAATACGGCATGACTTTGAGATCGATACCCTCGTATGTCGTTTCCCCAACCTGAATAGTCAAACCTGACTTGTACTGATTGGCCCATAGCAACTGGGAATCTCTTAGCAGGGGTATATGATCTATTACAACAGCTTGGGTTACTCACCTGCTCAGCGATGTTGACCAGCGGCGTCTCCTGTACAGCGCTAGGCGGAACAGGCTCCTCATCCCCGTTGAGATAGAAGCTCTCGGGCGACGTCTTCTTTCCTTCAAGTGGAGATATGATTAACTTGTCACTGCCATTCACGTACCGCACTGTAGCCCTGTCATCGCAGCACTTCACCATATGGAGGATTTTGTGGATCAGAGTCGCCAACTTTCCCAAGCGTGCTTGGTTCTGCTCCTGCCAAATCTCAATCCCTTCCATCACATCTTGGACCTTTGGTTCTTTGAATATACCATTCTTTCGATAATACGCGCGGACGAGTTTGGGGGTCTGAGATATCCAGATTTGTGGTGCAACTTGAGAGATGCTAAGCTTTTTTTGGAACGCCCGTGTCTTGATCTCAACTGTGCGGCTGAGTGGTATAATCTGTCCCTCTCGTCGAACAACCAGCCTGGAACCGGCTCTGTGTAAATCAGTCATAGGTTGGTTGAGATTCCGAGGTAGTGGTTCCTCAGCCTCGGAAAGCACATTGAACTGATTTTTTTCTGTACTGCATAAGGGCGACTTGATGGCCTCACCCACGCACCCATCCGTTTCATGGCGAACTATGAATTTCAGACCCCCGAAGCGGTATGAGACTATTCGATAATGCCCAATGCTTCCGTTGATTTGGGGTCGAGTGTAAACCTTCTCGAACTCGTGGCCGAATCCCCTAAACTCGTCAGGCCGGATGATCACCTCGCTATATGGTTCGACGCGAGAGAATACGGCAGTTCCCTTATGAATCTCTATTTTAAAAACGAAAGACCGCAGGGTCTCCCCGGCGGCGTTGGGATCTACGAAAGAAAGGAGTTTGCGGAGATTATATCGATCAGTGACGACATCTATTGCCGACATGTCAAAGGAAGGCTGCGTGAGGTATAGCGCGGTGAATAGGGGTTCCATCGGATTATCAGGATAAAAAGCCGCGTTCAGATCGACATGGTAGAGACCTGAGTCCTTCTTGACTTTGTTGGAGTGCCCGGGAGGGGCCCAAAGCGCCGGGCTACCGGGCACAACAATCGTGGGGGACGTAGCTTCAATCCAATTATAAGAGGAAAGATGCTCGACATCGGTGATTCCGACTGCACTCCCGAGGCTCGAAACTTCTGAGCGTGATATCTCCTTCATATTTTCGGACACCGCAGTCGAATTTATAATGAGGATTCTATTAATCAAAGTAATGCACAACCACCGACAAAATATACACACGAGTATTCTAGTAATCAAGACATGATGTACACTCGACGACACACGGTAATCACCCTACGCTTTATATACGTACTCTCGCACCATATACAGCTTCACATATATGATTCAGGCATAGTCATTGCTAAAGCGTGCGGTTCCAGCGTTAATGCACATATTACAGTCTCGAACAATATGACGGAAACCCACCAGTCATCTGAGGCCCCGACAGCCACGCCCTCTATTAACTTTTAAACCACTGGCTATGCCATGACTCTCAACAGAAGAAAAAAAACTCACTCGAAAGGCGAAGTTCGTGGTCGTCTCTAACTGGAGACTGGCGCGATCTCTTCGAAATCATATGATATGGACTGCATGTGCCATGTCATGGTTAGCCTCATTCTATGACGTGGTAACCAGGCTGAGGCATGAACGCATGTTGGGATGAAAGCATTTCTTCCGGGCTGGTGACCTAATTATCCCACATGTGCGTCTCATTCTCCTATCGACTTTCGTACCATCCGCATAACCGAATTACGGGACTGACTTGGTGGGAGAGGATCTGGTCCTCTCGGTAAAAATCATACGCCCTGTCTCTGGACGCTCACTGGAACCGCCATCTCTTCCTCCATCGCCGCCAGGATGCCTCCTTCCCTCAACGTGTAGTGATACCAGTTGATACCCAACTGGAGTGAAGCTGCCTGGGTTTTCGTGATGAACAGCGAAGACAAGAACTCCCGGCACTCTTGGCTTGGTTTGACCCTATCGGCGATAGCTCCGATCAAAATAGTGAAATGATTCCTCTGGAAGGATTTTACGATCTCCTCGTCTTATATGATTGGATGTGAAGTTATCTTGTCTTGTGATAGTGTGGGATTCAAGTGAAATAGTTGCTGAAGGCCGGGGTTCGTCGTATTCTAGGTGCGAATTTGGCGCGCGATGGATAACGGGGAACTGTATTCAGACAGGCTGGAAGCGGTGGTTATTGAAACAAAATCGGTACGTCAAATACTGAACGCGTTTAGGTCGAGCAGCGGCCGAACAATAACACAGGGATAGGATTAGGAATTGACCTCATCATAACCCGAAAATATCCAAGGCTAGTATCATATCGATACTGGCCTACGTATATACCTAGGCTTACCCCAAGATTGCTGACGCCGTGCATAAGGGAGGGATGAACTATGCGCAGGAGCAGGCTCAAGTCAATACCATTTGTTCGACGGCCCCTCAGCTATCGGCGACGAGTTCTGCAGCATGTAACCAGTTCGGTGGTGTTGCCCCTGCTAATGTTTATCAGTCGAAAACGCAGCGACGTAAATATGATTATGATGAGCGCGGGCAGGTCGCCATCATGTGAACCGCCCCCGGGGGAGTGGTGATCATGAAGAAGGGAGGCCGCGCATGTCAGGTCTCTGTAAGTATGTGTAGAAGAAGTGTGTTAGCCTGGTCGGCATAAACTATTCGAATGGTCTAGTCCATTACACCGTTCACAGATTTCGTAGTACCATTGGAAAATACTTCAATTAACCTCTTATCCTCTAACGCAATAGGTACTTACCAAGGATCGTCAGTTGAGATCTACGTTACATATTATTATCTATACGAAATCTCGTTATCTCGCTTCTTTTTTCCCCGAGATAATGCATATTCATGGCACCATCCATCTTTATTAGGAGTCGGCCTAAAACAGAGCGCCTGTCGTCACATCAGGGCTCCATGGTAGTGTAGCAATGACGAAAACGCCAGGTCGAAATCGGATTGGGGTAACAAAAGTCGACTGAGACAGAATAATTACCAGCAGTGTGCGTCTACGGACGCGTCGGGGCTGAGGAGGTCATCCCTAAGACTCCACGAGTCTGAACAGAGTCCAAACGCTTTCCCGATTGGCTTGTGGTATGGCACATGAGGGTGGAGTTTACCAACAGTACCATCAACGCGTTGCATAACCACTCGATATCCAGACACTCCGCACTCCGCTCAATGGAATAATGATTTGTCTGTAGCCTCACGGCAATTTCCGCTTTCCACCATAGCGTACACTTCGCCTACACGTGTATTGTACCGGAAGTTATGCACCGCCTATGATGCCCAGGTATTCGGACCTGATTCGCTCAAATCAGAATATCATCGGATGTTCAGAGATAAATGTGCCAGTCTCAGAGCCTGATTTGTAGTAATACACCACTGTCCAAAGTGACACATCCAGACGATTTCAGCTCTACCGTATTATAATACTCTTCTTCGCCACAATGGATGCAGACTCCAGAGTCACTACTTACACAACTCTTATCATCAGCTTATCCATCTCGAGCGAGCAGTGACGTCGGATCACTCCTCACCTCGTGCTCGGGGTATTTAATTGTACTTATACATACCTATCATCATTGCCGCGCTTTTCCGCATTATCTTGTTCAGTAGCATTCAGAGACCGTTCGCCTAGACGTCGCTGAGCGATGCGAACCCACTGAAGTTTCCGTAGGACTTGGACGAAGTACATTCGTATCTACTACCTAAGAAGTATGCATGCATGTGAGTGAGTACATGTAGAAGGGAGGCACAAAATCGGCCCGGCTGCTACAGGTACTACGACAATGTGGCCGAGACTTGCAACTATGTCTCCGACTGCGGTCTGCAAGCCGATGACACAACAATCAAGTCTTTCATACCTATTAATCGACAATTAAAACCCATAAAGACTATTAGAGCCCGTGAACTCGGCGCTGGTAGCTGCAGGGATCAGCACGACAATATCATCCAAGCTGATTCTCATTTGACCGTTACATTGTACACGATGGTGATACAGTATGCAGTCGGGATTTTACCTGCGTTGATTAAATCTCATTGTTACTGTTTTCCACAGAATACATACATTGCGACCTTGTGTACGGATCCGTACGCAGTACGTAGCGATTTGGTATCTCCAACGCCACAACTATACTATTGTAGGTCTTGTTTTAACTATTATACATAGATGTGCCGTCGTATGTGTCATTACACTCAGAACCTGTCTGAGGATATGCAGACTTTTGAGAAATCACCTTGTTGAATCACTGCTTGCTTCAACATAGGTAAATTCAGGTAGATACAACAAATAGTAGTCTCCCCATTCATAACTATTCAGCAACTGATTAGAACTTTTGTAACATAATCCGGATCTGGAACTTACAGTAGAAAAAGACGCCACGATCGTTACGTTACATTCCATGTACATACTTAACTAGCGTCAGTTGAGCTGTCAGTAACCGTACATACAGCTAGGAACAAGACTAATAATTTGAGATATCTCGGAGCCGGCCGGCTACATAATCGAACATAAGCAGATTGAGCAACAATACTGAGTCTGTAAGTACAATATATACATATCAATCATCAATCTATAAGTTCTGTTACCGGCAGTATGTAATGCCCTGCATATGTGATGTAGTAAGTAAGTATCGCGTGACGTTCAGACGACTCGATGTCTGTTGTCAAACCTATACACGTGTTCGGACCCCATCCCGCTCTTTGCCTGTGAATACTTACAATGACACTGGGCTAAGAGGATGATGGTACCGTGCGGCTGAGAACGCCGGCATCATTGCATCAATAGCTTGCCAGAGCAAAAGCCTTACTTCGTATGATACCTTCAGCACATACCCGCCCAACCATGAGTCCCTGGCAAAGTGTAGATGTATACCGAGTTAGACTGCACAGATACTTAGGAATATGCCTGAGCTCTATGGAGTACGTTACGTGCTTACAGTAGCGTTTACTTCTGCAGTGAAGGTAGTATTCCATTCACGATTCGTGATAACTAAGTAGAGATTCTATCTATGTAATAATATGGGACCTGTAGGTACATACATACAGAGTTACATGACACGATAATACCATAAGATCCTTGTCGACGCCATGCTAGCAATTCTGCGTGTTTCTCCTTAGCTCTTAACCCTTGTCGGACCCTAGACTTCCCTCAAGGATTGGCTGGCCAACCTAGGTAGTCTCGTATCAACCCGCATTCGATTCGGTCTTACCCTGCAGCCCATAAACAATAATCCGTTATGTACTTTCATCTGTTTCTTACCTAACAGAACGAACTGCACTGAAGCACGATCCATGCAGACACAACATTTTGTACCGAGTTCAGAGCTGTGGCGGCAGGACGGTGCTCGCTTCTGCATCCACGGCCGCTCTATCCATAATCCAACCGAGCCAATGCCCCTATTCACGACATCAACGATGTTACCAATGTGCTTCGACGGAGATGAACAGCTTCGCCTCTTTAACTATTTGAACACGTTCGTGAAAAAAAAAAGCTCCATTTTACTTCAATCTATGTACTCCTGCAATATCTCAACTGTGCAGATCAGGTGACGCCCTGCCGAATGTACCCGTCCCGCTGGTGTCCCAATCCTGACTACTTCGACCGAGGCTAGAACGAGACCCCAGTCGGCGTGGCATCACGAAGCGGCTTAGCCTTGCCGTGTAAATAGACATGTAGCTAAATATGAGCTGATGAATCCAGGAACGGTAGGAGTACACGATAGCAACCTGCAAGGAGAGGCTCAGTACCATCGAAATATTAACTGCAGGGCTGGATCGCCGCAGACGCCTTGCACCGCGCCATACAATACTCTAGCCACCCCGTTGCCTATCTGGGTGGATATTATATGTGTATATACTTGAGGCCCGTGAGTGCTTTTCCCCGTATAATACCAACCTGTGTCAAAGATTAGTAGCACTCCGTCCCCCGTGCCCATGCCCGTGCCCGTGCCCGTTGGATTGCGGGTTCGTTTCCCTATTTCGCATAGCTCTGATATTACGACTTAGGCCGTTCTTTAGCGGACATATTTACAATTATGAAGCTTAAGCGGATTGCTCCGGCCTTGTCCGCTGGCGCTCTTCTGTCAGTCGTCTCCGCTCAACTGCAACCGGCGAGTATCGGCAAGTACACCTGGTATGGCTGCCGGACCGAAGCCACTGGCACACGTGCTCTGAGCGCGTTCAGCTATTCCGATGACACGATGACACTCGAATCTTGCGGCAGCTTCTGCAGTGGTAAAGGGACAGCCTACTTCGGCGCTGAGTATGGCCGCGAGTGCTATTGTGGCAACGAGTTCGGAACGGGTTCAGTCAGTGCCCCTGCATCGGATTGCAGCCAGCTTTGTGCGGGTAATTCAACAGAATATTGTGGAAACGGTAACCGACTTTCCGTCTACGCCCTCAATGGCACGGTCACTGCATCTTCTGTCTCTTTAGCAACTGCTACTACGACTCCGGTGATCGCCAAATTTCCTACCGGTTGGACTTCCCAAGGTTGCTGGCAGGATGGTCCAAATGGTCGTATCTTGCCGACATACAATGCTCCGGACAGCGATCAGTTGACGCCAGAGAGCTGCGCCCAGCTTTGTAACAGCTTGGGCTACATTGTATCGGGCACCGAGTACTACAGACAATGCTTCTGCGGCAATGCAATTTACAATGGAGGCGTTAGGAGTCCTGACGACAGCATGTGCAACACGCCTTGCAGCGGGAACAGCAGTGTGAACTGCGGTGGCGCCGGCTACCTAAGTATCTACTCGAAGGGAACACCTCAAACTTTCCAGCCACCAGTTGCGCAAAAGGGTGGACTAAATGGGACATGGACATACCAGGGCTGCTACAACGACAACATCAACAACACGCGTACCCTACCGTGGCAGACTATCTTGGCCGGCACAATGACGGCCACTACTTGCTTGCATCAGTGTGCGCAGTTCGGCTATGCCGCTGCTGGTTTGGAATATGGCGACGAGTGCTTCTGTGGCGACCCCTGGGATGTCACGAATGCAGGATCCACGAAGCAACTCGAAGGCGACTGTAATATCGCCTGTGCTGGAAACGCGTCATCTATCTGTGGTGGAGGTTCGAGACTCAGCATGTACTATTGGACCGGGCCAAACCCCCTATACGTCTTTCACTACCCCCAGGGTAATGATGCGGGCACCTACTCGAATCTTGTTGGCGGTGTAGTCACGCCTTTGATGACGATGCAATCTATCACGGGCAAGGTGACTTTCCTGGAGAAATGGGGGACTGGCGCTCCCAACAGCACGGGCGCTTATGAGCTCGATCTCAGCCAACTCGGTAATTTCACGCGCGCATGGAGAACCATGCATCTCAAGACAGATGTGTTCTGCTCAGCTGGTGTTGTTCTCCCTGATAAGGCTGGTAGGCAGCTCACGGTTGGTGGATGGTCTCTGGACTCGACGTATGGTATCCGCTTGTACACGCCCGATGGCTCGGACGGTGTCAAGGGAGTGAACGACTGGGAAGAGAACGTCAATATTCTCAAGCTGCAAAGAGGTCGATGGTACCCTTCGGCAATGGTGATGACAAATGGGTCCATCCTAGTTGTTGGTGGTGAGATTGGCTCCAACGACAAAGCCGAGCCTAGCTTGGAGATCTTGCCCAAAGTCGGGCCTTATCTATACATGGACTGGTTGGCCCGCACCGATCCCAATAACTTGTATCCCTTCCTCGCTGTGCTTCCTGGCGGCGGCATCTTCGTAGCATACTGGAACGAGGCCAGAATTTTGAACGAGGTGACATTCGATACCACGAAGACCCTCCCCAACATTCCTGGGTCAGTAATTAACCCCCTATCCGGCCGTACATATCCTCTCGAAGGGGCTGCTGTGCTGCTGCCACAGGTAGCTCCTTACTCCGACCCTCTCGGTGTTCTCATCTGCGGCGGCTCAACAGAGGGCGGCGGTGAAGCCCTCGACAACTGCGTCAGCATCTATCCTGAGGCAGCGAACCCGACATGGACCCTCGAGCGCATGCCTTCGAAGCGCGTAATGAGCTGCATGGCCCCCCTACCCGACGGCACATACCTAATCGCCAACGGCGCCAAGCACGGCGTAGCTGGCTTCGGTCTCGCCGACGACCCGAACCTAAACGCCCTCCTCTACGACCCCCAGAAACCCGCGGGACAACGGATCTCGATCATGGCAAACACATCCGTGGCCCGGCTCTACCACAGCGAAGCCATCACGCTTCTCGACGGACGCGTCCTAATCACAGGCTCGGACCCCGAAGACGGGAAGCACCCGCAAGAAATCCGCGTCGAGGTTTTCACCCCGCCCTACCTCTATAGCAACAAGCCGCGACCGACCTTCACGCTCGCCAACAAAGACTGGTCCCACGGCGCCACGATAACCGTGACACTCGGCGCCCCTGCCGCGGGAAACATGCAGGCCTCCCTCCTCGGCGCCGTGTCCAGCACGCATGGCAACTCCATGGGCGCCCGCACCCTCTTCCCCGCCGTCGCGTGCGCCGGCACCACCTGCACCGTCACGGCTCCGCCGAGCAAGTACATCGCGCCGCCTGGCTGGTACCAGTTCTTTATCCTGCAGGACGGCATCCCCGCCGTCGGGCAGTATGTTCGCATTGGTGGCGATCCGGCACAATTGGGCAATTGGCCGCAGGGGGCTGACTTTACTCGGCCTGGCATTTGAGGGAGGGGGGATGTCTCTTTTTTTTTTTGAGTGCAGAATTTTTATTGTTTAGTCTGTAAATGTAGCGTGCCGACTGTAGGTAATTTGTAGATCAGGCCTGTGCAGGCCTTCTTCATGTTTTGGTTCCTATACTCTTGTATGGATAGTAGTTTTCATGATTAATGCTATAAATAAGATGAGATTAGCGGTGTTTCTTGCCGGATGGATGTTCTGGGTATAAGTCGCGTTATCATCTTGGCAGTTCTGTACTTGGTAGGAATTCGCTTGATGAGACTGAGGTAGGGGATTGATTTGGCCGTAATATTTTGCTAAGGGGAATATATTAGCTTAAAAACGGCGACTGAAGCTGTCAAGAGATCTTTAGTTCATTGTCTAATTGTTCTACTACGCTTTTGCCCCGATAGTCACCGATGCCCGAGACCGCAACGTCACCGCAATGGTGGTGGGCAATGTAGCCGCCTCCATACTCCGGCTCCCCCAACCTCATTTCAGATCTGCCTCGGTAAGCTATGATTTGGCCACACATGAACTTTATTCGCACCAGCATAGCCGAAGACTCCTTCAATCTTATACCCGCCTCTCGCACATGGTACCTGGATAGAACCGGCGGTGATCGAAATTACCGCCAAGCCACGCACGGGGATATCTCGTTGCTGATCGGATTTTGTATTGGCGTTCACGAGGTTGGCGGAAACAAGTCTGATACTTGTGGCGATCACGTCTGGATCGTTGAGGAGGCCAAGTCGATTGAATCATAGGGTACGGATCTATCTCCCTAGGATTTGGGATTATATAAGCGAGCGCTCTAATATCTGGTTCGCTTGTGAGCCGAAATCCGATATGGATAAACGATAACCTTTTACCGGGCCTCGGCGTGCTGATGCATGTGAAATTGAGGCATTAGTCGGAACAGGTGAATAACTGAAACTGGCCCAGCCAGCTTATCCCAGGAGGCAATAACAAGGCCATTTTGGAATGTGCCTTAATACAATATCAGAGGCGGACAGGATGGATATCATGACATTGAACCAACCACCACATGGATGCGTTTTGTGTCGGTGAGATTTGTTGTAAGGTAGGTAGGCCGGCCATGAATTTGCTGGCCATGGTCGACGCGGTTAGCCGAGATCATATCCACGATGTCTAACCAGACGAATCATACGTAGTGGAGCGGTATGATTCACAAGCCAATCTCCGAATGACTTGACCTGCAATAGAGTCATGATGAGGATATTTTCATGTGGTAGGATGATCTCTTGTCCAAAAGCAGGTCCCGTCCTGGATTTTCTAAAGTAATACCGACCGACTCTTAGGAGTTCCTCAGCATAATGAACAATGATCATAGATCCTGCCAGGCTGGCTGGTTGGCTCTTTAGTGGACCAATCGGCCGGCTTTTCAACAGCTGCAGGAATATACGCAACCATTGCCTTACTGGCCCCTTCGACGCAATATTGAACCACATCAATCTTGATGTCGTCCGGAATTAGGTTGGCAATCTGCCGTAAGTCGCTGGTACGAGGTAGGTAAAGCGCATGGTCCATGGTCTTATACGCCTCATGTAGCGTGGCCAAATTGTATGGCTGCATCGTGCTCAGGTCGAAGATGTCATCAGTTCGATATCCAGGGCCACCCCACGGGGGCGAAGCGAAGATGACCGTCGTGGCGCGATCGACGCGAAGATTTTCCTCTACTTTCTCGGGCGATTCGCCTAGGAGCTCGAGGAACTTGAAGCTGTCTCCAAGAACCCAGATAATCTGATCGCTAACACCGTAGATAGCCGCGTTGTTCTGTGCGCAAGCTAGAGTTGCGGCGTCTCGCTCAATGGCTATTACCTTGTCAAAGCGCGGTGTGAAGCCATCTTCCTCCAAAGCCATGGCTAGACTTATGGAATTGCCGCCAACGCCAGCGAACGCGTCTATCACGGTGCGTTTCTCGGGATTTATGAAGGCGACCAAATCATAAACCAGGCTTCTGAGTTGAGTTAGAGTGAATATCCAGCAAAGAATGGAAAGGAGAAATTGATATGAGCTTACATGGCGACTGGCTCTGGCGTGACACCGTACCATGCATCTTCAGTCATGTATATGCCGTCATCGTAAAGGGGGAAGATTGTATATCTCTGCTGCCAATACCTGCAACGCGTCGTGGTTAGGTAAATAAGGTGAATGAACGGATTGGATTATATCTTGATTTGTACTTTTGTAAATCCCAAGGTACCTCACCTCGTCGAGTCCAATGGTGACAATTATCTGTCAAAGGCAGATTCTTAACACTCTTCATCTTAAAACGATGGTATTTTTCACTTAAGATAGATGGAAGATGAAGTTGGACTTTCACTACAAGTTAATCAGCGTCGGACG
Source organism: Xylaria nigripes (assembly GCA_022984845.1). Taxonomy (NCBI): domain Eukaryota; kingdom Fungi; phylum Ascomycota; class Sordariomycetes; order Xylariales; family Xylariaceae; genus Xylaria; species Xylaria nigripes. The sequence goes on along the minus strand of JAJJKC010000012.1, from coordinate 306,318 downwards.
ACTTGTAGTGCCTACAATGTGCCTAAAGTTAGCGATGAACGGTGTACTTACCTAATCCTCCTCATCAACATAACCGCACTTTGAGTTATATATGCATTTAACAGCAATACGTACGGTATGTTTCTTTTAAGCTTACTGTAAGGTGGGGAGTTGCAAAGTTACCAGTTGCCACGCCTACCTAGGGTACCTACCTTGTACTGCGTAGATGACATGACATACCTAAGTACCTGTAACAGGTAGCTACCTATCCTCATCGACAACCACCAGATAAACAACATAGGTTAAAACCAGCCGGCAGTAAATAAGGAATTCACTCCATACTTTCTCGGCTCTCAACATAAAGAATAGGCAGCGCTATGTTCAACGCCCTTAACCGCTACCTTTCGCGCCTCGATGGCGACGCCCGACCGCAGCAGAGTGAAGGCCAGGGCTACGGGTTCCAAGTCCTGCGCAACGCAAACCTAGAGCTGGCCGTGGAGCCATGGTTCGACTTCATAGTCGGGATCAACGGGCGCATGATTGTATGGAGCCACATACATACACTCGCGACGGAAACGCTCCCATACTGACGGGGGGATCGAGACAGGATAATCCAGACGCGCGACTCTTCGCGCAAGAAGTACGGAATTGCGCCGGGAGCACGGTAGCCTTGGGACTATGGAGCGCAAAGGTAACGAGTCAGATTCGATGGATGAAAGAAAAGACGGGAAGCTGACTTGGCTTTAATTATACAGGGTCAACGCACAAGAGTCTTGCATATCCCAGTACCGGCTTCGACTGGTTCCTTGGGACTCTCTCTGCAATGGACATCCCTCTCCCCCGCCTCCACCATTTGGCACGTCCTAGACGTCCCCGCCAACTCGCCAGCTGACGTAGCAGGTCTCTTGCCCTATAGCGACTACATCATTGGGACGCCTGACGGCATTCTACACGGGGAAAGCGGGCTTGGCGAGCTCGTGGACGACTACATCGGACGCCCACTTCGCCTCTGGGTCTACAACAACGAGTACAACGTCACGCGGGAGTTAGAAATCATACCATCGCGGGAGTGGGGCGGCGCGGGCGCCCTGGGCTGCGTATTGGGATTCGGCGCATTGCACCGCCTGCCTGCACCGCTTGATGAGCCCGTCTCCGCTCCCGGTGAGACCCTATTTGACGGCGGTAAGGAGAACAACGGTTCCAGCGATCAATTCACGACATTAGCGCCGCACTCGACCGACGCCTCTGGTTTCGTGTCTCCGTCTACCAGTGCGTTTGTCCCTGTTATGGGCCAGCCCGACACACTGGCACAAGGACCCGAACTTCTCGTACCCGCACAGATGGTGAGCCCATCGGCTCCTGTGGGAGGTACGAGTGCGCCACCAAGAGGCAAGAAAAAAGAAAGACATGCGCATGCGCCTAATTCTAATAGTCTCATGGATGACTATTTCGCCGAACAGGAGAAGAAGAGCAGGGAGCTGGATGGAAATATTTCGTCAATGAAAACGCCTCCGGCTCCGCCGCCAAAAGCGGGTGGGCCACCAAGAGCTTCCGGCCCGCCACCTCCGAAGGCTGGGTCACCTACTGGGAGCGTGGAGTAGATGGATATATGTACTTTATTAGATTTCGAATGTAATCCATGGACTGCTTGTCACGGGTTGGCAAGATATGACGAAGACTCGTGAGCTGGGCCAGTGATTTGACCCATCACTTCTTAGAAGGGCCTGTTTGATTTCATTGTGATTGTAGAAAGTCATCGCCTTCTTAGCTGTATATCTATGTCGAAGCTGTCCATTTCGCTTCGCTGAACGATTTTCGCGGGGGCGGCATCTGTCTGGTTCCGATTCCCCATGCCATGCAATCCTATCCCGCTCATCGCACATGCATTCCCTCACCCATCCCTATTCTTCGTTGCTCGTCATCGCGGTTCGTAGCTCAGTTTATGAAATTAATACAGAAGAAATGCAAGATCAGGCTTCCGACAACGTAATCTGCAAAGGCTCTGGAGAGGGAAACAAATAGTTTTATGTCAGCGGCAAGTATCTGTAGCGCTGAAGTGTGCGTGAACCAACCTCTCTGGTGACACGTTTGGGAACTCCGATTTGTTGGCTTCGGTCGTCTGGATGCGCAGGGACGCTATTTGGCATGTTAGTCAACACATCTGCTTCACTCATCGCGTCCGGTCCGACGTACCTGTTAGAACGAACTGGCCGACAGTCGCAGAGAAGCCTGAGAGGAAGGCGTTGAAAGGCTTTGTTTAACCGAGTGTTAGCATGCGCTGCCAATCAACTTGTGCAGCCGTTCGTTTTGTAGATTGGCTGTTCGGTGGATTCAAAGGACATACGTAGTTCCCCGCCAAGACACAGTACGCAAACTGGAGACCGCCGACGATAACGAGGAAGGCCATGAAGGCATCGATGAGCTTGGTGCGCTGTGGCGTTGTCTTCTGGTAGTGCTGCACGATGTTGAGGGCGATCTTGTCGAGTTGGCTGGAGCTGCTGCTGCTACTGCTCGAGGCGGAAGTGGTTGCTGCTGCGGCTGGACCGCTGGCCGTCGCGGCTTTCTTGGGGGCCATTGCGACAATCGGTTTCTCCAGTTTCGATTGGGAAATCTCCCGTGGCAGTAGTTGAAGGTGCTGTGAGGAGAATTGCGATCCAATCCTAGGAAACGTTCCAAGTTAACACCTGTAGTTTATGATGTAGTTGTACCGGCACCGGTTAATGGGTACCTAGGTACTTGGCATGGCAGTGAAGGTACCTACCTAAGGCATCCCGCTAGCGACCTACCTACATAGTAGGTAGGATGTGCAGCAAAGGGACACGAAGATATAGCAGGAAATTAGATGTGGAGCTTCAATCATATATCTCGTTACATACCTATTCGGCCGTCTCAATATTTATCTAACTATCCGTCTCTGATTACGAAGCTAGTGTGCATCTTGTGGGTCAATAAAAATGCCCTGCACGTGACAAGTAACTTCAAATAGGCTGGCATTCCAGCAAAGTGAATCACTTGAATGAAAATGATCACAAATTTATCACTACAAAGGTAGGTACCTGTGTATGGATCCATAGGTATGGACTACTACCTAGTATCCGTCCATAGAGCTCGATCGATCTCGCGGGTGATCTCCCCGATAGAACGATAGTTTAGTGTCTTGGCATATTTTGGCATGCGCATAACGTTTTAACTACGTCCGTAATCGCGAAAGGTTTGGTACGTACCTGAACAATGCCCACCTGGCTAATCCCAACCGAGTCTGGTGTGTCAGCGTCATTTGGGGAAGCTCCGCCTGCCTCCGCCAGCCTCGGTGCTGAAATGCGATTCCGGGCCCGTCTTTATGATCTTTACGTTTTTTGTTGAGGTTAAACTACGGTACCTATCCAATCTCGGGCCATTTACTCTGAATTTATCCCTCAACTTTCTAACTCAATTGGAACCCATTGGGATCGCATTTCAATATGGTAAGCAGATAGGCATATACAATATACACTGTGATACACAGCAGCTAAAAGAAGCTACTCTAGTCTCTAGAGAACATCGCGTACGTGCTTGGCGCACTCACTGCTAGCGGCGGTACTATCGGCTACTTGCGAACGGGTTCCGTGCCCTCAGTTATTGCAGGAGTGTCTGTTGGTCTGTTGTGTACGTGACTATTATAAAGCAGATTAAAGAATAATCAATAATGGCAGTGCTGATTGAAATATCCAGATGGCCTTGGTGGTTACCGCCTACAGAAGAGCCAGCCTTACGGAGTTGAGCTTGCCTTGCTTGCCTCGGTCGTCCTCGGTGGCTCCTCCATCCCAAGAGCTATCCGCCTTCGCAAGCCAGTGCCGACAGTCCTGAGTCTGATTTCTGTGTACGGTCTCTACACGTTCAGTAAAGCCTTCGGAAAGTCATCGTAAACGAATTGGCAAAAGGTCAAGGGATCGGAGGATGGGAGGCTTGAAAATTGTCGCAATAAGGAAGTCGTATGTCTGTGTGATTTAGTGGTAATTCTTCTTATATTCCGTTGTGTGATAATCAATTGGAACAGTGATTGGAAAGACGCTAATAGAGGAGAGATGTGTGTTGAAGCTTCGTGAAACAGCAATAGCCTGCTACTGATGCGAAACAAGTGGGCGTATCCAGAGACTATTCTAAACATCTTGTCATGTCCCAGCGCAGTACATTGTGCATTAGCTTGTGCACCTAGAACATATCGACATCTCACACATCATACAGGTATGGTGTGCGCGCGCAATGCAACGGCTCAGGAGTTTTCATCGATGTCGGCCCAGGCCTTCTTGACCTTCTCGCGCTTGACTTTAGCAGCTTGCCGGTTGAGAGTGGTGCGTTTGATTCGCTCGGCTCGTAGACATAGAGTGAGCTTATCTTTCGTCTCACTGCACATGCCTATTGACTTCCACAGGAACCCCCGAGCATGGCATTCCTCGAGCGCAGTCATGATGTCTTCACATGCTAGAAAGCGCCGCTAGGTTAGCTCACAATGAATTTGTGCAATAGTCGGCTTATATATGCGCAGGAGTTTCAATACCTGCATTGTCTTTGGTGTGCAAATGAGGATGCATATTGAAATATGGTATCCCTACTCCCAGGAGTCGGATTGTCGCTGGCGATATCGAATGTTCCTAGGACAAAAGAAAACAGATGAGGATGGGCGCCAAGCGCGGCTTATAACACTGCACAGTAGGTAGGTCAATAAGTAGGTACCTAGGTACCTATTCTGGTGCTCCACTATCTCGTGGAGCGTTGTCTGTCTCCGCAGAAAACCCTCCCCTGTAAATAAGTCAAGAAGTGCTACCATTGGTCAGGCTATTCTACGGATAGAAACAACGCTCCACTAGTGGAGCATCAGAGCTAAGTAGTGTACCTAGGTACCTATAGTCCGTATGTAGGTAGGTATTTTACTGTACGGACGTACGGACTACGTACGTAGATATTCCGTATGTTAGTACGTCCGTACCTACCTAAGTAAGGTACGATCCGTACCGGTTAGTACGTCCGTAATCCGTACGGATCTTGTACTGTACTCCACCGCGTCCCCACATGAACTGTGCCCCTTGCAAGTCGCCTGTCAACTGGCGTACATCAGTAGCTACGGTGCTGTCGCTCATTTTCCACGTCACAACTTCCGTTCGAAAAAAAAGGTGCTTAAGGACAAACTCCTATATTTGTCATATAACCATCTCTCATGGCGTCAAAAACGACTTCCGTCAAGAAGCAGCAAGGTAAGTGGTAAATAGCGAAGGTATTGCATGGGCTGGCGCTGACCAAGATGCAGAACTGCAAGCGACATATTCAAACTACAAAAACACGCTGCAGCAGCTGGCGCAAAAGATCGGCGACGTTGAGCAAGAGGCCGAAGAGCACAAGTCAGTGCACCTAGCCTCCCTTGGAATGAAGCTCAACTTTGAAATGCTTGGCCATGGGGGCTACTTACCCTGCTATGGCCTCAGCTGTTCGAAGGATCTTCGTGCTTCGCGTGGAGCTCGATAAATATCATAAGCCTCACCGCTTTATTTGCCGAGCTCACGCTTTTTATCATTCTTTTTCCTCTGCTGACTCATAGTCCTTAGACTTGTTCTGGATACCTTGGAGCCTTTACCAGACGACCGCAAGTGTTTTCGGATGATCAATGGCGTCCTTGTGGAGAGAACCGTCAAGGACGTGGTTCCAGCTCTCAAGACAAATGCCGAGGGATTGAAAAAGGTTCTTGATGACTTAGTCAAGCAATACAAGACCAAACAAGATGATTTAGAAAAATGGAAGGTAGGGTGTTGGAGTTTTGTTCCTCGCCACCGTGTGCTTTGTGCTATTCATCCCACACCGCACCACTCCCTTCAGGCAGGATGTTCGAGCTAAGACATCGTCTTTTACAGAAAAAGAACAATATCCAAGTTGTTCAATCCTAGAGAACGCCACTCTCGACGACCACGCTAGGTACGTAGGTGTGTGTAGAGAAAACGGTCATGCCATCATGTGAGAAGACCGCGTTGGGGGTAAGCTTTTGGGGTTCAGAAGGATATACAGATACCTGCCTTCTCAGGTACAAATCGCAGATATGACGATCGCCCTGTGCTATTTATTGCCCATGCATGAAGATCGAGATCAACGAGTTCCATGGAGCACATATATCAGAACACGACGGACATGGGGTTCATGTAGTTCCGATTTCACGACTTTCCCGGCGGGGTGGTGTTGTGATGTGTTGTACAGCTGCAGTTGCAAGCAGTGAAGCCTAGCGTCAAGGGCGTCTCGGTGCCCAACAACAGACAATCATTGAGGCTGTCCCATCTGCAAATTTGGAGGCGAAGCTGATTTGAGGGTCGACCGCGCCCAAAAGCGGCTCCCTCTGGCCATCTGGGAACCAACCATTGAGTAAGGCAGCTACCTAATGCTGGCGTTCTGCACCCACGTCTCCAATTTACATCTATCGCACCCCACCAAGCTGTTGGTTAGGTCCTCGCATGCATGTTCCATGGAGATCAAACTTATTAGCGGGAAGGGTCTCGCGCCTGAATGCGGACACTCCCTTTTGGTAACCATTTAAGGAACCTGTCCCGTCAATCCTTAAACAAAAGGAACTCCACCGATGAGGTCGGGAATAAGCCGATTCGAATTCCTGATATCAAAGCAGCACGGAGTCTTGAGTCACGCACCCCTCGTCTCATCGCAAAGGGAACCCGGCACGGCATGTCCGTTTGAACACTCTAAGTCTAGGCACCAAGCTCTGTACGCGGCAGTGTGGTCGGAGCAATAAGAGAATTGATGCAATGTCAGAAGGCTCAAGTGTTCAAAATAAGTGTAAGCACCGAACCGCAGAACAATCTACATACGTCGTCAAGTAGTCTGTGATTGGTGAGTGCTATGCAGACTAATAAGAAATGCATTAATTATGTGAGCATCAACCCTTCGGAGGACGACATCCAACCCACGAATGTGGCTTACTTTCGGACGATTGGGCCTCAAACAACGCCATGCCGGTCTGTAGAACAAGCACTCTGTAGGACAGAATTCAGGTCGCATACCCCGTGCAGGCAGAGCGTTTGCGACACATACAGTGCTAGTTGAGACAATCTGTTACCGGTGTGACGATGCCAACGGTTCCCAACCATGGAAGACCTATCTAACCTAGTGATATCGGAATGTGTAGTCCGTACATAGATCGATCTACTGTACACCAAGTTGCTGGGACGTATGATTGGCCAAATTTGTACCTGTTTATTCTTCAACAGCGTAATCTCAGCCCAGTCGTCACCTTTCCCGGTCATTCCAAAGGCTCATGCGATCTTCCAAACAGTTACACTGACCATTTCTTAACTAGGGCTTTTCTTGTCATTCTCTGTATGACATCTATGTATGTAGGCTAGTCCGACTACCTGCCTTGCGTCGGCTCCCAAGAAATGCAGCCGGGGGGTTCCGGAGATAGTGTACGGAATAGCTCGCTCGATCAGCAGCCGCCATTACTTTATCCAAACCGGCACCCATGGTCACGACTCATATGCGACAAAAGAAGAGGAAGAAAATGGAATCACTCTATCAACCTTGCATGAGAACATACGCAGTAGAGACCTTCATAGACACACGCCCCCAAAGGCTTACGTCGCCGCACGAACCGGCAACCTCGTCTCGGCCCTGTACTGCATCATCTTTTGTTCTCATCTCATCGGACACGGTGAGGTTAAATTGGCAGATGGCGACCCCGACTGATGGGGCTTCGTTTCACAGATGTTGGGGGGGAGCAAGCCTTGAATACCTGGTTCTCACAAGGCACCCCAGATGCCGATGGAAGCCTATTACCATCGCAAATGAGATGGGGCGCTCCGGCGTGATCTTGAGATCTTCAAGGCCGGACGAAGCGAAAGACCGAATCTAGTGTAGAAGGTCTTAGTTGCTGTAGGCTGTATACGCTACTGTATACTAGACTACGTGCATATGACATCTCCAAAAGTGAGGTCGAGAAATCTTGGGGCCCCGGTCGGCCCCAGCAGGTATGAAACTACCTACTTTGCTGGTAAGTCACGCGTCAATGACACAGCACAAACAACAACGATAACAATAACATCAATAATTTGGGGGGGGAGGGAACTGGGGCGGTGATAGGATTCTAAATGAGCCAGTATATGAGAATTTCTATCTGGCTCAGCGGGTCAGTCCATATGACTCCTTTGAATAAGTTACACCCCCTTGGTTAATTTCATTGTCTATCTGAAGCTTAAGCAACGAAGTAGATGCCTCAACCGTGAGACCTGTCTCCATCTCAAGCACCTACATATGTATGTATGCGCCTTATGCTTGTCTGAAGTATTCCATACCCGACTTGGATCAATATCTGCAACCTCCAGCATCGTCATTCCTCCGATGATTTGCGGATAATTAGATGCATACGGATCCGTACATGTATACATATTCCGTAGTATACATACCACTTATTCCCTAAAATTCTATTTCGTGCGGCTTGAATCCATCTAGACCTGCTCCTCCTGCCTAGACCCTTTATAGTCTTCTTCATCCAATGCGAGGGGCTTCCTGTCACCAGAGACAAGCACCAGTCTACATTCGTAACTTATAGCTACCTACCTAGTTGAACATGGAGTTTTTTTTTTATTTAGTTTTTTTTTCGATGACTCTGTCCCAATGTCGCATGTGATGCAATAGGTAGACAAGTAAACATTTGATATCAGGGCCGATCGTTCGGATAACCGATCCGTAAACCACTTACTTATGCGTACCTACCCATACGCCTTAGTGTATCTCTACTACCTACCTACTAACCAGATCAACAAGAGGTTTGAGGCGCTAGTCACTGTAGGTACAAGTTGGTATTCCGGCCGCGCGAATCTGGTGATGAACGCGCATTAGGTTAGGCATTTCTCACACGTGCGAGATGGGACACAGTCAGCAGCGGACGGCGGGCGCGTAGGCGGTGGTTGGAAAAGCTTTCCAGATAGGTAGAGTACCTAGGGCCGTCTGTCCAATCATATTGGCGTGATGGGGATTCGAAAAGAAAATCCGGCGCTCGGGAGACTTTTACTTCGTACCTACGGACGTACACTACGCTTACCTAACACGAGCTTGTCCTGGCCCCGGGTCTGTAGACAAATTACCTCTAGGTATGTATGTACGAAGTACGGACGTAGTGTAGGTAGTGTATATGCAGATGCAGGATGGAGGACCGCGCAGGATGTCAGTCAGTCAGTCAGGTATAATAAGTAAGGGAGGTAGTGTAGGTCGTGACAATGCGCGGCGATGCAGGAGACTCGCAGATTCGGTAGCCGTTAAACTGTGCAGGCTTTGGCAACGGCGCGTGCAGAAGCAGCATCACCACCTAGATAGCGAGCGGCCGAATGGGTCCTACCGGTAACGAGTGGATAATGGACGAGCAATTTTGCCTACCTACCTCCTACCTAGACGATTTGCTACCGGTAGGTACCTACACTAGTAGTAACCGCTCCGTAAAGAAGGCGCAGTCATATGGATCGAGCTCCCGCCAGGTAAGTACCTAGGTAGGTACCTTTGTACGGTAAAATAGTGCAAGTGTACTTCGTACTTAAGGGAAGCGAAATTCCCCATGCGCTGTACGGGACCGTAGGTAGGTACCTTACCTTAGGTACGGACGTACCTAATCCAGCAACCTTATCGTATTCAAGGTAACAACCTTGTCTCTAGGTACCTATCAACACAGCCTCAGGTACCTTAGATACCTGCCTGGAATTCTGCAAGTCTCTAAATCAGCCATCTCCTCTTCTCTTTATCTACTGCATCATCAGCCTCTACGCAGTACAATCTCTACCTATATATGTACCTACCCAGGTATAACACCTAATGTACCTAGTGCGGATAGTTACACTGCCTATAGGCCCGTCCGATAGGGACCTGTAGGCAGCCTGCAGGTACCTACAGGTAGGTACCGTAGGTACCTCTACACTACCTACCTAAGCCCCTAGCGTAGGTAGTGGTTTGTGCCCCTCCATTAGCGTAGATTCACAGGTAGCTAAACTACCTAATCTACCTACCTAGCACTACCTACCTAGTAGCATAGCGGGGCCGGTTCTCTAACGCAACCCTTGGCGTCGTCACAGAGACGCGCCCCGCCCTGCAATCCCCAAAGTCCCATCCCCGTACCTAAAATACTTGCGAATACCTAACATCGCTGCCACCACCATCCGACATACTACCTCTCTATAGGTATCCAGATCAATCCAATCCGCCAACACGTTTCTCGTGTCCGGCACACTGCGGTATAGATATACATCTGCGAGAATACCTAACCTAGGCACAACACCCTTCGGAGCTATAGACACTGCCTACCTGCCTATCTAGCACCTCCCTCTCTGCATACTCCCAGTCCATCTACCCCCCCCCTTAGATTCCGTCGTTCCCTGAAAGTAGCGTCAGCAGCGCTCACTTGACAGCAATATCGACACAATTGTAGACAGTCCACACCCGCAGCTTGGATCCGCGCGACAGGGCAGGATTGACGCAGCTTTCTGCAGCTAAGCCCGCGTTCACTTTGCAAGCCCTACCATTTGCAACGTGTCAGAGGTAGGGACACATCACTCCTCGCCTTGTAACGGCTGTGCGAGCTGGCAATTCACGAAAATTTTCATCATAAGTTAGTACCCGCTGCAGGTAGCCAAATATGTCGGATTCCCCCCAATCTCCTCCCAAGGACGTTGAGCCAGGTGTACAATCACCCGACGATGAAGCACAAATGAACGACCCTCAGGACCCACAGACCGGCGGGCTCGCCTATGAGTTCGAAGTAAAAGAGCAGGACAGGTGGTTGCCTATAGCCAATGGTGAGTTGAGACCCTCATTGACCTCTTGCCTCTGATTTGGTGCGTCTCGAGTCTGTATCTGGGTCCAGTGTCTGCACGCTTCGACACCAAACGCAGGCCTATGAGTGGGATCGCTTCTGCGGAGCTTTCGGCGGGCATCAGCAATTGGTGCTCCCTTGGCCTCTAGCTTCAGACAGACGATAGACGCGCATGATCCTAGCTGTCGTCATGTCTCACGATTCGCCCATCCAGTCGCCAGAAGCGCCTCGCGCCTCCAAAGCCCACAAGTCCGATGTTTTCGATGCTAACATACGCAATTTCGCGCCAGTCGCCCGAATCATGAAGCAAGCCCTCCCAGACAATGCCAAGATAGCAAAAGAAGCCAAAGAATGTATGCAAGAGTGTGTTAGCGAGTTTATCTCCTTCATAACCAGTGAAGGTAACCTTCAACCCATCCTTCCCTCTCGTCAATGGACTCGGGCTCACTATCGATACAGCCTCCGAGAAATGTCACCAAGAGAAGCGAAAAACCGTAAATGGCGAGGATATACTGTTCGCCATGACATCTCTCGGTTTTGAGAACTATGCAGAGGCATTAAAGATCTACCTAAGCAAATACCGAGAAGTAATACATCCCCCAGTACTGACCCTTTTCGTCCAGCATCGTCGCACCTTGATTCTCTTTGTCGATAGTCTCTCTCTCTCTCTTCGAGTGCGCTAGTTGCTAACTCTGGTCATTGAACAGTCCCAGTCCAATCGGGGTGACAGCCAGCAAAATAGGCCTGGCAGTCAGGGCTATGGAGCCGGCGCAGCTGGTGGTACAAATGCTATCGGGTCTGCAGGATTTCAGAGTGGAGATGCCTCTGGAAGCATCCCCGAGGCTGGTGAAGGATACATCTATGCTCAAGGCGGACATAACGGTGCGGCAGGTGAACCCACAGCATACTGAGGTGGGTTTTGCACGCCTCTGCTTCTGTCCGATGGAGAGGGAGAGGGAAACAGAGGTTCCTAGAAGTTCTCACACCATCTCCTCTTCAAGTGTGTATAAATAAGGAATTCTGTGTTCTAGGCACATTCTCGTATGAGGAATTGCCTTTGTTTGCACAAGCAGTGAAAGCCGGCTGGTGGTTATGTATATGAAGAGCCGACATGGATGGTGATCACAGAAGCGCAAGGGCACAAAGCAACGGGGTTTATTTTTCTTCTTTTTTTTTCCCGGTTCTTTTCCATTAATTCTTGATAGATTCCCCCAGGGTGGTTTATCCCCGTTTTACATAGTAGTATCTGCGCGCACACGGCAAGGATCACTCCTGAGATTGGGTGTTGACATCCATCTTCGACATAACACCATATTTTCATGTCAAAGGAGAATTTATCCATGGCAAGGAGGATTGCCTATATACAAACATGGTTCTGAAGGCTTGATGAAGCGGATTTTTGCTTGTGCAAGCCGATATAAACAACTAGGTATTCCGTATTCCGTATTCCGTATTTCGTATGTCAATACGGATTACCTACGGTACAGTCCGTATGCCCATAGGTATGTCATTCACAAAGTGGGGGGGTTGCCGTGCCACTGAGTGGGGGGTAAATGCGAAGCACCGAGGTAAATTACGTGCGTCAATGGCAATGGACGTTAATTTGGCTGCAACGCGTCCGTCATTGTAGCATAGGTAGAACGGACGTACCTACCTACACTAGGTACCTGTACTTACCTATCTACAGTACGTATACGTACCTAGGTAGGGACGATGCCTACCTAAGGTTGGTTAGGTAGTGTACCTAGGTAGGTACATACTGCTTCCATGCTCAGAACGTATTACCTACACTACTACCTAAGGTACCTACTAGGTACCTACCTACACTATTGAACAAGTCACAAGCCAATCAGCGCTCGATTTCTGCCCCGCCAACAACAACGGGATGCACTAACTATCGTCCTAACTATCGCTACCTACTACCTACCTAGCAAACCGAGGAACCCCCAAAATTCAGTTATTAATAACACTAAAATACAGGGAAGGGAAAAAAAAAAAAAAAACATTTTACACGCCTTCACGACTCCTGGGCATTTTCCTAAGTCTCTTGCAAACCTCAAAAAATTGCAAGAGTAAAAATTTCCGCCGTGTGCCCGTAATCCACAAACGTGCATCGGAAAGCTGAGCTATGACCAGACGCATTGTACGATCTTGCATGACTGTCTGGACAGCCTGGATTGCTTGGCGACCTTCCGAGACGTTCTAAATCCGATTTTAACGAGTCTGCGCTGATGTCGCCCGCCGCCGCCTCGACGACCACGCAGGTGGCACGAGTCGTGACTAGCGTTCCTTTAAAACCTATCTTAAAGTCGACCTCCTCAGTCCTCGGCGTTAGACGATCGAGAGATGACGCCGGCCTCGACGACGATAAAAGCAGCATGGAGGATTCCCAGAGCCCAAGGAGGAAGCGCGCACGCGTCGAGTTCGACCTGGAAAACATCGAGGTTCACGAGATTGGTGCTAGGCCTGTAGAAGAAATAAGAAATGAAATTAAGGAAGCTTTAGACCGCCACTTTCAGGGCGACGATGAAGATTACGATATGCTAAAACAGACACTGCAAGGTAAGCCAGTGTCCTACCACGACGATGAGGATGCCGACGACGACGAAGATGCCGATCCAGTTGCGATAAGGAAACAACGTCAGGAACTGAAAGGCTATTATATCGCCCTCACCGCCTTCTCCCCCCGTCTCGGAAGATCGTGTGATGGTTTAGTCAGGAGTATTCTCCAGTGCCAGTGGCTTGGTCGGGATGACCAATTTGCTAAAATCTACATTCAATTCCTCGCCGCCTTGGTCAGCGCCCAAGGTCCCCGTCTAACCCAAGTTCTTTCTATGATTGCAGAAAAGTTTCCTTACTCTCGACCATCCGACTGGGCCGTAGAAGGATGGAATCCCGTCGCTCGCGAGGTAATACAAGAAAGACTCCATGTCGCGCTTCGATATCTTCTACAGCTATTTCCAGTGGCCGAGTCCGTACTGGAACCTATTCTGGCTAGCAAGTACCCTTTTCACGAAGAACCTAAACGTTCCCACTTGGCCTATGTGGGAAATCTTCTAGAACTACGTCAATACAGTCCGGGACTGAGGAATGATATCATGGATCTCATCATCAGCCGGCTCGTTAAGATTGACGTTGAGATGCAAATGGATCTCGATGATATGGACGACAGACTTGCCGCTATGGTCGGAATGGCCTTAAAATCTGCGCGAGACCACGATGGTCAAGACGAGGATAACTCCGACGACAGCGACAACGAATCAGTTTCCAGCGCCGGTTCTGAAGATGAAGAATACCATCGTGTCAAGACAGCAAAGGAGAACATCGAAAAGATGGACGATATCTTGGACAGTCTATTTGAGCTCTACGAACCCATCTTTGCCGACCCTCAGTCTCAAGAGGCCACAGATGCATTCGAGGACTTGCTGACCGAATTCTCGAATCTTATCCTTCCCACTATCAAGTCACGGCATACCCAGTTCCTTATATTCCACTTCGGTCAGCGATCCGAGAAGCTCATTGATGCCTTTTGTGGCACATGCATCAACATTGCGTTCGAGTCTCAACGGCCCCTCATATTACGGCAGTCTGCCTGTGCGTACCTTGCCAGCTTCGTCGCGAGGGGATCACAGGTTCCAGCGCATATAGTAGTCAAGATTTTTGAAGTCCTCGGCTATCATTTAGACGAAATGCGTAGCGTCTATGAAGTTTCATGTCGAGGCCCCGACGTGGCTCGGTACGCCCCATTCTATGCATTGATGCAGGCGTTGATGTATATCTTCTGCTTCAGGTGGCAGGACCTCATAGCATCGGTTCCAGATGATGTCGACAAGGACTACCTTCACTCATATCTAGGCCAGGAAATCGAGTGGGAATCCGAGATCAAGGATATCATGAGACGTAACATCTACTCCAAGCTTAACCCACTCAAGGTGTGCTCGCCCGTTATCGTCGACGAGTTTGCCGAGCTTGCGCATCACCTGGGATTCATGTCCGTACACCGACTCATCGCATCAAACAAGCGACTTCGGCTCTCCCAATTTTCCGTGGGCGCCTACTCCACCGGCGGTGCGCTGCGAGATTTATCTTTCGATATGAACGACGAGAGTTGGCAGCAGCTTAATTCATATTTCCCATTCGATCCCTACCAGCTCCCCAAGAGTAAGCGCTGGGTAGAGGAGGATTACTTACCGTGGCGTTCCATACCCGGGCTGAATCGAGATGGCGACGCAGATGACAGCGACGAGGAGGAAGTCAACGAAGCGGAAGAGGAAATAGACGGGCAGACAGCTACAGAGGACGAGGACGGTGCAGGCGAAGAAGAATAAGGCGATTTTATAGTCATGATATACGATGGATGCATTGGGCGGCGTACTACAGGCGTTTGCTGGAATGGCTGGCTAGCTAAGAAGGAGTCACTTTTAAACGGAAAATCGAGACCGGGTGCCCTATACCTACCTATTCATCTGCCTGTCTACTCGAGATTTGTTTGTTATTGCAGTTGAAAACAAAATGATGTCATGAAATCGAGAATCGGCTTCTCTTCCTCTCTCTCTTCTCTCTCTCTCTCTCTCTCTGTGTGTGTGTGTGTGTGTGTTCGTCTACATGTCATCCTCATTTGGAGTGCATTGCCAGGTTACAATGGCTGGAAAGCTACGTAACCCATTCCTACCTTACTTCCCTACCTGACCTTTCTTTGTATATCTTGTCAGCATTTCGCAGGTTCGAACGACTGGCAGACAAACTACGCAATATTACTTTGAAATAGCCGATGGGGGATGCAGCGACTATCACATACATCATCATACATATATGACCAGGCCGCCAAGGAATCCATTAGGCAGTATGCCTAGACTACCTTGGTAGGTATTTCGTGCTTCGCAGTCGTAGAAGGTAAGGCTTGGCAGGCATCTCGGTCGGGGGTCCGCCGTTTTTTTGGAGCTGTTCGGACGCACCTACACTAAAACAGATGTTTATATACGTGCATTCACACAATCAGGGCATGTCAATATAGCCTCTATGGAAAACCATGACATTGGCGCACTGGATTCGTTAATGTAGGTCCTGATATATACTGCATATCTACCAGGCAGTCGAAACATGCTCATGATGATGATGAGGCTGGGTAGCTTGCTTACCCTTTCAGGACCCCCCCCCCCCCCCCCCCCCGGTGCCACATCGAACGCTTATGTCAGACTAGGTAGGTGATGGTCAAAGAAACGGCGGTTCAAAAAATCCGACCCCCATGTTGCAATTAGATATAAGTAGCTATCTATATCTCCTTATTTTGAAGTGAGTAATAGCACAAGAGATAGCACAAGAGAAGGAATATTCTCTTTCGCCCTCGAGGAATCTGTGATTCGGGAACCACGATCGCGTTTTCAACAAGGAAGAACGAATCATGTCTGAGGAGGAATCGTCGTCGCGGCCTTCGTTCACCCAATTCTGGCAAAGCCAGCAAAGGGCCGATAAGAACTTCATGTTCATCTCGAGCAAGCTCGGCCAGCAAGAAGAGACGAATGACGGCGTGGGAGAAAAGGAGGAGAAGGAGAGCGGCGCCGCCACGGACAAGGCCAAGGCCCGACGGCAGCAGGTCCGGCGCGCCCAGCTGCAGCATCGGCAGCGCAAGGCAAATTATACGAAGCAATTGGAGCTCGATGTCACGAAGTTGCGCGACGACATCGCGGCCGCGGAGAGGGAGATCCTGAACCTGAAGACGCAGAATGGCGATATGCGCTCGCGGCTCCTGCAGGCTGTGGAGGTGCCGTCGTTCGCCGGCCTACTGTCGCCTGTGACGGAATACACTGTTTCGCTTGATTTTTCGCGGATGGGGGATCTGGGGACGCCGGCTTACCAGGTTTCTCGGACGGCGTCGTCTTCGCCACCGCCGCTGTGCGCGATCGAGGGTGGTTCTGGACTGGAGATGGGGTTGACGGAGGAGCAGACGGATCGGGTGATCAATTTCATTCTAGCGTATGAGTCTTCCCCCCTGATTTTTCTTTTGCTATTGTTTCCTTTCGTGGCCGTGGTCATCATATGTCCATATCATCACAAGCAAGGCCACACCATAAGAAAAAAAAAAGGGTATCCGCAACAAAAAAAATACCGAATATTGTAAAGAGGACAAATATGCATGCAAGCTAATCTATCCGGTCAACACAGACTAGAACACTGCTGCTGGAACCACATCAACCCAACCTGCTTCGAGCACCACCAGCACCACGACAAACAACTCTGTCTCGACCCCCCAGCCCCAACACCCCCCTCAAACAACGACCAAGAGCCCCCAGACGACGCCCTAAACGGCCACGCCTTCACCGCCACCGCTCTCGCGCTCCAAAGCGCCCCCCTCGAAGTCTTCACCCACATCACCGGCCTGCAAACGCCATCGCCCGACCCCCCAACGCCCATATCATGGGCCACCAGCACGCTAACGCTCGCGAACCTGCGCCATCTAGCCGGCACCGTGAACCCGACGGACGCGGAGCTGGCGCCCGTGCAGGCGTGGTTCGAGCTCGCGTCGCGGTACGGCGTCGCCGTCGCGACGGACGAGGCGGTGCTGCGGTCGTTGACGAGGGCGCTTG
The DNA here is from genome assembly GCA_022984845.1 of Xylaria nigripes. Taxonomy (NCBI): domain Eukaryota; kingdom Fungi; phylum Ascomycota; class Sordariomycetes; order Xylariales; family Xylariaceae; genus Xylaria; species Xylaria nigripes. The sequence goes on along the minus strand of JAJJKC010000012.1, from coordinate 288,933 downwards.
TGCCCGAGACGCTGTGTGTTGTTTTCGGGGCTGCGGTGCCGAGGGAAGTGTTTGAGGAAGTGTTGGAGCGCGTTATTGGTGATGAGAGCGGGGATTGAAGGAGAGAGGGGGGGGAGGAAAGCAGGTGAGGATTTACAGCTGTTGCCTAGATTCTCTGCATGGCGATCAGTGAGTAATATGACGCAAAAGCTTGCGCCGGTATATCCATAGTCTCGCAAGAAACTCAAAGTGGAGGTAATGAACCCAGTATCAGCTTCAATCAAGGGCACGGCACTGCATCTCTCTATTTAAGGTGTATCTGACGCCCTTCTCCTGTTCATAGAACATTGGTAACAAGCAAGAAGTGCCGAACTCTCACATCAATGATCATGAAGATGCAGGTGTCTAAGTTGATCCACGTTTTGATGATGGCTATGTTGGCCAGGGCACAAAGACGCCCTGACGATGATGGAATCCCCGACTTTCACACAGCTGGTCCATTTACCTTGCGCGTGAAAGGCTAGTGAACGAACAGCTCAGTCGACGGTAAGTTTCGTACATAGACTTCTTATCAAATGAATCAACTGGGTACTAACATACCAGGACATGCTACCTGAGAGCCTCCCAAAACCCAGGGGAGCAACTCCTCCTATGGCATACACAATCCCGCCGGTATCAGGGGTAAAGCAACAACATTCAAGTATGAATTCAGAGCGAACGTTGCGACCGTAGTAGTGGGCGCAGACAGCGCTGTAGCAGTCGGATTCGATGAGAACAATAAGAATTTTGCTATAAATGGGCTCAATGACTCGAATTATGTCCCATACCAGCTACCCAAGTCGGGAGATTCCCTTTTTGTAAGACCGCAACAGGCAGCAGAGCAATGGGGCCGAGACCTGGCCGTACGAGTAGGCGACAACAACAAAAAATACTCCTGATCAACGACTCGTCAATGTATTTTGGCGTGGGCTCCGTAGCAGTTGGCCCCTCTTAATCATCACGCCGGCCCAAAAGTAATCCATACTACATTCCTAATATCTGCCGGTAAGTACACTACATACTTATTATCAATGTACCCTGCCTATCAGAGCCTACCTCCTCTACCTACCTTTCCCTGGAGAAGGCCCTACGCCATTTACATTGCGAGCATACTCTGCATTGCTTGTGAAGAAAAGGGGGCGTGTGGATGGATTGTGAGCGTTCAACCTACTTACCCATCATACGAATGGGAAACACGGCAGATGGGGAGAAATATGGACGGGGTTAGCGAGGATATTCGATGTAGCCGATCCGATCTGTAACCGCAACGGATAACTCAAGACCTCCAATATCAATGTCCACGTTGAGAACAAACGCTTTACATGACTGGGTCAAAACAAAAATAAGTGATATCGGTTCAAATTGACGATGAGCGCCTCTACTTCTAAGCGTACGTATTGTTACATATAGATAACAAGGGGTTCTCTCCAAGTCGCATCATGCTCACAACGCCTTCACAATGCTTTTCTCGTCAAACAGGTCTTTGAGAAGACTCGAGACACAGGCCTCGACATCCAACGCGCCCATAGCATACGTGGATTCGTAGGCGTAAATGCTAAGCTGGCCGAAGAAGGGTCGCAGGATTTTGACGATGAGCTCGTCCCTCCTGTCCACCGTGAGCTCATCATTAATGCCCCATGGCCCTAGGAGAGGTCGTCGCTTGCCCGACCCACTGGATGCAACGATTGCGGCCGACTCGGTAGGTAATGCCGAGCTGATAGCCGAGTTTCCTAACTCTTCTGATAGTTCGTCGATCAATGCGATTGGCTGGTAAGTAGCCGAGCGATATATGGCGTCAATGGTGTTAGTAATGAAGAGCCATTCGTGCAGCTGGAAGTCGTCCGGTGCGGCTGCGAGTAAGACGTCTAGCAGTTTGCATGCGTGGAGAATGGAGACATTGCTGTACGTGTCTGAATATGAACTACTATCAGGTGCCACTACAGACGATATGGCCGTGTGCATCTCTGAGTTGACAATCGGCCATAAAGGCGCGAGGTGAAGAGCAGATGTACGAAGTACCAAGGCGCGAATAACCATGTAGATATCCGCCCGAGTAGTTGACGATGGCGAGGACGTTGCTGTTGCTGCTAACAATTCGACGATACGATCCAGGATCGCGGGCAGATCCGTCACAAACGTATCTATTTCGCATGCTAGGACCAGTGCTGCAATTCGTCGTAGATTTAGTTGCGTCTTACGGTCGGCTTCTAGTCTTGCAGAAGTTGCACCCACTCCGAAGACTATGCCGGCTGTTGTAGGGGAGGAAATGCGGCTCAATATGTCCGTCATACGATCTTTGTCAGTGACGGTCCAGAGTTTAAGGAGCGGTAGCCAATTGCTCTGTACGAGGGAAGGAGATGCGCTGAAGAATCTCGGATCGTTGAACGCATCACTCACATCTTTCTTCCACGTCTTTTGATTCCCCGACAACCTTGTAAGCTCCTGAAGCAGGATCAAGTTCGTCTTTGCAACAGTGTCTGGGAACCCTTTTGAACGAATAGATGGCCCGACTAAATTCGTAGATATAGCCTGTGCCACAGTCAAGACACGGTCTGACTCAACCAGAATCTTTGGTAGATTTGGGACGATTCGGGACAGGATGCCAACGACGTCATCAGCTCTTTCAGAAGGTGACCTATACCTCATATCTACACCTGAGTCTGAAATTGAGAGAGCGTCGGTGAAAGACGTTGGCCTAGTTGTGAAAAGAGCGGTTAATAGCCTTAGAAACAGGTCCTAATAGATGTTAGCTGGTTCCCAAACGACAGGAGAAACATCAAAGAAAAGAACTCACTCCAAGCTCGCGTCGCATCTTACGCTGCTCCCCAAAGTTTGTGTTGTCTACTTTTTCACCAAGAATCGCAGCAAATTCTAGAAGGCTAGGCAATGTTTGCCGATGTGGAAATGGATTACCTAGGAGGTCTTTCAAGAAAAGCATGCAGTCTTGCCATATTTCGTCCATTGCATCGTCTTCAAGCGATCGTGCGTAGTCGACCAGAAAGATGACCAAGTCTGTATCTTGTAGCGAGACGGTCATCGTTGACTTTCTGGAAGGATCCAACGCGCTGGGGTTGGTACGGCTATAAATAGCATTGAAGATTGCTGGGATTGTATGCTGTGGACGAGAGCCGTCCAAGGCAGGCAAAAGGTTGAAAACTTCTTCTGACTGTTTAGCACTGCTCGGAGTCGCTAATGCCGCTCGCCATATATCAATCACTGTCTCGAGACATTCTAGTGCCTCAGCGGTAAATACATGTTCGAGTAAACGTCTAGCGCGATTACGCATCCGAAGCGACGTGTATTTGAATGAGGAGGCCGAGCTAGGGTCAACTTGACCAGCCTGACCGCCCTGGCCCCAAGACCATATTTTGAAACATATTCGAACGGCGTCCTGAAATGCAAGAAGGACAGTGAGTCTGTCATTTGCGGTCGCGCTGCGAGATTGCGGTGAATCCGAATTAAAAACCCCGGATACCATATTACCGAAGAAACCTTGGGGCTGGTCAGGGTTCTTAACCACGGGGATTCGAGACTCTTCCATGAGCAGTTGATCATGAGCTTTGGCCAATAATTGCTCAAGTGCGTTTAACAATGATATAAGCGTTGACTCGGGAGCATGTGTAGCAACGGATGGCCTACCACTCTGGTTGAATATCTTTTCAAGATTATCGAAGGTGTGGCCGATCTGATCACATAGCGTCCCAACCAGAGGAATGAGAACTTGAAAGATAGCGCTGGCATAGAAAGGGAGGGTCTCAGCTAGGAATCCAACCCAACTATCCAAGACAGAGCGACTATTCGGTGAGCTGAGCCCTGACTGAATGCACTTGAGAAGTGAAGCGGGCGGCGCTGATATCTCTGGAAGATGTTCTACAGAGACAGATAACCGCTGCATACTGCCTGAAGGGTGACTGAAAGAACGCTTTTCCCCAGTTGGTGAGTTTGGCACCTCCGCTGGCGATGCGTCCCGAAGTCTAAGTGAGGCAAAAACCACGTCCAATAGAAGAACTTGTATGTATGGATCGGGAAGCTCAAGAGACTGAGTAAGTCGGTCAATTAATAGACCCTCTAATTTTAGAGATGACAGCCCATCGGCATACGGATTCAACAAGATTTGGTGCAGCAGAGTGAGGGCATTGCGATGAAGTTGGGCTGTGCGGAGCTGCATTTCACCATCTTCAGGAAATTTGTTTCCTGCGATGCAGCGCAAACAGATGTGTACGAAGAATTTTTGAAGTGTCAGATCGCCTTCGATGCCGGCTTCAGGTCGTTAGTCAAATTTCTGACAGTTGCTCACCGGAAGACTCACTTATTTCCGAGAGACCCTGTCCAGGTTGCTCGATAGTCCGAGCAGCCAGTACCCCCCATAGCGCGTCCGGGGCCCATCGCAGAGTATTTGATAGGGTACGAATATAATACACGCCGAGATCGATATCATCTTCAGCTGAGAAGCAGATTGAGTCCTTTGCTGAGCTAGAATTGACAGACCTCGGTAACGCATAGAGAAAGCGAAGTTCCGACATCTTTTTTACAAACACTAAAAAGAGTCTGGAGTGGCAGGTTAGCAAGATCCTTCACATTCAGGCATTTTACGTACTTTTCGATGCCGATCACGCTGTTTAACCAATGTTTTACCACCATGAATAACTGAGTTCGCTCATCTAATAGAGCGTCAAGCATGAGGAAAAGTGGTCTGGTGAGCATAACATCAAAGTAGTCCGTTCCAGATAACCGATGAAAATTCTTAGGCTCTTCCATCCGTTTTTTAGGATCCCTTCGATCAGAATATGAGGTGTTGTCTTGGAGTGTATGAGACCACAGAAGACAGAAGCTTCGGCCTGGATCGGCTGCGCGGACCGCAAACGATCCTGATATGTCTTTTTCCAGCATGATGTTTGCTATGGCAGCCTCGATATCACGATTTGAAGGAGTAAGGGCTGTTTGTAGATGCCACAGACATCTGACAGCTTCGACGTGGTATTTCGGCTCCGCTGCGGATAGAAAACCCCATGCATGGCGAACCAAAGGATCAACCAGATCGGACAGAAAATTGGCTGGGATCAGATCGCTATAATAAAGCTGGGTAGCCAGTGACAGAACCGATTTGAAAGAGGCAAAGGGTATCGTAGAATTTGCAAGTCGAGTATGCATTGAGGAGAGTAACTTTTCCGTGTTGAGAGAATTTTTGCTAGTCCCTTTGGATAACAAGAGAACCAGCAGACGGCTTCGCGAAGAAACGTCGGCTAAAAGATCAGCAGATGTGAAAGTGCTGCAGACTAAGCTGAAAGCTTTCTGTACTAGAAGATCCCCCAGCTGAGACGGATGGAATGGAAAGGAGCCGGCTTCCAGGTTGCCTTGCTCGGATACATAGAAATGCTCAATCTTCTTGAGTATTTCATTATTTGATATGATCGAAGTATCCGCCGGCATTCCTGACTTTCGGTAAGATTCGGCTGAAAATGTACGCTCTGGGACAAAATCAATCATGCCCATAACAATTTCAAGTGTTTGGGTTATGATAGGAGTGTTTTCATTCGCTAGTGGTGACCGTAACCTTTGTGCACGCTCGCTGACGTCTTCCACCATAGCCAAAGCAGACAACGCAGCAAGAGGTGCATGATGGGTGATCATTTCTTCCTCTCGTATATTAAAATGAGTTATAATAAATTGAACGAGGGCCAACTTCTCGGCACGCTCCGACGCCAGCATGTCTCCGGGGCCTATAGCTTGAGCCATGAGGCTTACCAGTTCGCCGTAGATGAGACCACTTTCAACACCGTCGAAGAACACGCTAGCACTGCGAAGGACTTCATTAAACGCAGCTTTGTCCTTACTGTGAGATTTGAAGTCTTTCACACTAATAATCACATGGAGAAATATTTCCGGCACGACAAGACCACCAATCTCCCATCTGTCCATGAGAGATAGACATACTCGGTAGGGCCTGGCTTTTTCCGCGGCATCAGCGTCGGGAGAAATTTTTATCATGGTCAATAATGCATTTGTCAGTTGTTGGAGGCCGTGCTCTTCAAAATAGCTTGTTTTTGATGCCAGGTAGCCGTGCTGGTGCTGGAAAGGAGATATTGGGGACTCCAATCCAATTTCTTGATCTTGCGCCGGTTGCTCCGGTCCAAGAAACCAAGCCCAAAGCCTACGATTTAGACTCATATCTCGCCTAGTAACAACTCCAACAGCAGCACGAAGTAACAGCTCTAGGTCATCCGGTTTGACGCGTTTCTGAAGCACTTTGGAGTGCAACGGCAAATTGGACACGAGAAGGTCGAGAAAACCTCGTTGAATTAAAAGCTGTTCATCGCCAAGGCCAGCAGCGAAGCATCTCAGGAGTAGGCCTGGCTCCGGAGAAGTTACCATGTTCGACAGGGCAACTGTAAGGCCATCGGGACCCTTTTCTTCACTTTCATTGTGAGGCGGCTCGAGAGTCAGGGAATGCCCTAACTGGGGCAAATTTCGAGTAAGATATGCCAACGCACCAGGTCGCCGACTTCCGCTGGTAATAGTGGCCAAGAAGAAACACTGCCAGAAGAAGTCATCACCAGTTGAATGTTTCTCTGTAAGGAGCTGGCTGCTCGGTGGCCGGATCACCTGTTTGAAGCTATCTACTAAATTTAAGGTACGCTCAAAATCCTCACTTGTGTCGTCCTCTAATCCGGGTAAGAGGGCCATAATTATAGATTTCATGGCTGGGCGCAAGGCACGGGCCTCTACCCGGAGAAGATACTTCTCTAGCAAGTCCAGAAATCTAGTTCGGACGGCCAAAGATGCGAACGAAAGAGTCGGGACCAAGCCGGAGAGATATAACGGAAGATCCCTGGATAGTTCCTTTTCACCAATGAAAGAAAATATATAGTTGTATACTTCGATGGCTTTCTGGTGTACGCCGGACGGGAGGGACGGATCAAGACATTGGGAAAGACGCTTTGCGACCAGGGTTTTCGAGGGGACGGTACTGGTATTCGCTTGGCGAGCTTGCAGGGCCTAGATTAGCCGCGTGTGAGTGTCTCGATGCAAGAATTGCCAGGACAGGACATAACGCCGACCTTGAGGAGCCTAGTCAGAAAGGAAATATAATCGGCCCATTCTTCCAAAGCCGTATCGAACAGCGCGAGTGCTCGCTCAACACCCGACGCATATTTTCGGTAGTGCTTGTCGTTGGGGACGGCATCGTCTGAATATCAGGTTTGTCAGTCCGTAGCAGAGGCAGTCGAGAGAAGATCTGGGGTCTCCCATACCTGGGCTAAGCTGATTTCGCCATTGTCGTGTAATGGGCGTACTCTGTGCAAGACTATCGGCGGACCGGGAACGTCTAGGACCCGGCTCAAGCGCCATGACCGGCCAACAGTAAGTATCAAGGAGGTAAGGACTGAAGGAACATGGAGTCGCGCTGGCGGCCGGCGGACAGATCAAAGCGCATTGCTTTCCTCAGTCGCAGATGCGTTTCGCAGGACCGCAGCTTCAAGCAGTGTTTAATTAAATGCAGCGGCGCATACGGATACGTAGGATTGACGAAGTTACATACGACTTGCCTATTCTATTAGTAGGTATTGCCAGTCAATGCCTCGCCCCACTTTGGTTTGGCGGCTCGCCAACTGAGTACCTACCTAAGGCAGTTACTTCGTAGGTACATGAGGATAGGTACAAGAAAGTGGGGCAAGGCACGGTTAGGTAGGTAGTACCTAGTTGAGACCTGCATAATCTTTAACACCACGATTATTTGCTGGCGGAACCAATCATAAGACCCAATACTCTCTCTGTACGGACCCTCCGTAAACAGGAACTAGCGTACCTTATTCAGTACGGATCCGTACGGACGTACATTCCAGGCGGTTATGTACATTACGGATACAGCAATGTACCTTGAAGTACCTACCTACCTAGCCTACCTACCTAAGTGCCAGTGCTAACTCCCTGTAAAAGGTCCCTAACTACGATCTACCTAGCGCCAGATGCTCAATGCGATGACGTGCGAATAGTCCTGGAAGTCTCCGACTTATGATTCAGTCCCTTTTTGTCTCCTTAAAATACTCAAGATAACCTTCGTTTTTGCGACGAGTCTCATCGACTACCTCCTTTCCCGTCGAACACTCTTTTCTAGTCCCAGATTCCTACCAGCCTTCGCAATGTCGCAATGAATAATGAATTCAACAGAGTGATCTAATGTAGGCGCATCGCGAAAGTCGCCCATTACTTGCTGGCTAGCTTTGAGGATGATAGGATCTTACCTCAGACTCCGAATACGGTACCATGGGCAATGAAGACGCTACAGGCTCGTCGTCCGCCGTCGCCATCGACCATGGCGAAGAACGCCCTCCTCCCTTGCCTCCGAGGCCCTTGCAAATGTCTGCACCGAAGGATAGATCTCCTTTGCTGTCGAAACCGACAACTGCATTAACCTCCATGAGCATCCAGACATTGTCTTTTCCAGATGGCTCGCGGGGCACTTTCTCTACCACTGTCGATAGCCCGACGGTTGAGGAGGGGATATTCTCTCCACCAGAGGACCACGATGTTTCTTCCGTGGGTTTCCATCCCATTGGTAGTACTCGACAGCATGAAATAGACGATTCTATGAGCATCGCGAGCCTGGCACCTACTCTGCGTCCACCTGGAGATCTTGAGAGCTTGCTAGTCGGGGACACCAAGAGAAGTCCGGCTTGGATGCTTTTACGATCACAATCTGCTGCAGTACTGCCGTTCGAGGAGATCAGGCCCGGACAGAATACTACCTTCGCTGGATTTGAACAGGAGTTTAACGATATTCCTGAGTCAGGCGACGATTGCAATGACGAGAATAGGCTCCAGCTCTGGAAGTCCAAATTAAAACATTACATGATCCTTTCCTCTGCTGGTAAACCTATATACAGCAGACATGGTGATTTGGCATTGATTAACTCCTCCATGGGAGTCGTCCAGACTATCATCTCATTCTATGAAGGTGCTAAGAACCCCCTTCTTGGATTCACAGCTGGGGATACGCGCTTCGTCATTGTCACGGAAGGCCCTCTCTATTTTGTAGCCATTAGTAGACTCGGCGAAAGCGACTCTCAGCTAAGGGCCCAGCTGAACGCCCTGTATATGCAGATATTGTCAACATTGACACTGCCTGTACTGACTAACATCTTTGCGAACCGACCCTCGACCGATCTTCGGAAGCCTCTCCAAGGAACGGAGACATTGCTATCCTCGCTAGCTGACAGCTTTACCAAAGGTTCGCCATCAGTTCTTTTGGGGGCCTTGGAATGTCTCAAACTACGCAAGACCCAGCGGCACTCTATCAACAACGCTTTTCTTAAAGCTAGAGCAGATTCGCTTTTGTATGGCCTGATAGTTGCTGGCGGAAAACTTGTCAGCGTGATCCGGCCTCGCAAGCATTCACTCCACCCCAGCGACTTACAGCTCATTTTCAATATGTTGTTCGAGTCTGGCGGGATCAAGGCAGCTGGCGGTGAAAACTGGATTCCGCTTTGCCTGCCAGCATTCAACAATCGAGGTTATCTATACATGTACGTCAGTTTCTTGGAGAGCCATCCCGGCGAGCGCCAACCTTCTACAAATTCATCCGATGTGGACGAAGCAATTGCTATCATCCTCATTAGCCCGGACAAAGAAAGTTTCTTCGCCCTTCAGACCATGCGAGACGATGTCGTAGCCGAGCTGAAGAGGAAAGGTGACTTAGACCTCATCAAAAGAACCGTTGCGAAAGGTCGTCCTTCTGTCACAGAGATTGCCCCAGGCGCACAAATCAGCCACTTCCTGTTCAAGTCGAAGGCTAATGTGCAGTTTTTCATGCCCTCGCTACAACCCACGTTTAGTAGTCTTATGTCACATCGGAGGCTCATGTCACTATATGCCCACTTACACGCAACCATGCATGCCAGGCATTCTCATCTGAAGGTGCTTCATTGTATCAACGAAGACGCAACGTCACTCGTCTGGGTAACGCCTTTCTTTGAATTTTACTGCGTTGCCGGGCCAAACACGTCTCGAGCCGCCATGACACAAGGAGCCAATAAAATCATGCAGTGGACAAAACGCGAGGAAGGCCGACTGTTCATCATTGGCGGTGGCGTTTTCTGAAGTTGTCTCGCTACCTCCCAGATATAGGTTAAGACTGCAGTCCATATGCTGACGCCGTGGCCTTATACCCAGCTCACATTTCCTATCCTTTATCCCACCCACCCATACCTTTAAATCAAAATGATATGAATAACATCTTTAATTCCCCGACTTCACAATATTCTTAATCTCCATAATACGATTCGGCATCACTAAAATATTAGACTTTGGAATAGATACCCCGGCGATCCTCCATCATATCAAAATAACCTCCACGAACTGGGAACAAGTTGCCCCCCCCTTCCCCCCCCCCTTCCCCCGAAGCCCATAAATCAATAGCCTCGTTCGTTGAAAACTCCGTAATTAATAACATCATCTACCTCATCCCATCTCCAAAACTATGCCGAGCCTTCCCCTCCTCGCAGCCTAAATCAAACGACTGGGATATTCACCACCATATGTTATCATCCACGTACATATACAACACTCACGTACATAAACAAACACACACACAAAAACATTAGGTACTCACCTACCACCCATCCACCCACAAACCAACAAAACACACATCACCATAAAACCAAAACAAAACCACCCGCACTCCCCCCGCCCCCCACAAACCTATCCGAGAAAAGGGCAACGAGTCCAAATGTACATACTTCCCATTGAAATCGTAATAATCACAAGATGACACTCTCTGTCTACTATGATCTACGAGAGCCGCTACCCTCACCACCCAAGTAAACAGCCAAGATTCACGGCCTGCGTACCATTATTTGTCAAACATGCTGTATACTACGTTGAATTTTTGCAAAAGCCTCGTCTCAAGGTCCCGTGACGGGGTTAATTGTAGTACCCATATATGCTCCGCGACAGATGTTTGACTGGATGCAATAATGTTCTGGGATAGCGCGAGCGTGACGACAGTCCAGCACAAGTTGAATACTTTATGTAGAAAAGAACCTCAAGATCCAGGACGTAAGAATCATCTTGTATGATCTCAGATAGCAGTTAGTGAGAATGGTGGAATATATTGGATACGGTAAGTAAGCTATCTAGAGAACATGAACGCTTTCGATCTCTTGCCAAACTTCCGTTACCCTGGGTTTAAAAGCCTTCCGTACCATTCTTAGCTTATACCAAGGTCACAGCCAATTGACTTGCTAAAAACGAGCAAAGACAAGGCAAAGATGTTAGTATACCCCAGCCTTCGAAGCAATTGGTCCAAAAAGGTTTCAAAATCAGTCAGTGAAGGATCGCTAAGCTACCTTCGATCGAATCCAATAATGTTGGAGGTTTTCTTGTAGAACAAGAAATTTGTATCATGCTTGGGCTAAATTATGTCTGTTCAATCCCCTCTTGTTCACGCCGGCTATGCTTCCTGTTCGCACGCTTTCGCACGCCGGTCTTGGCACCTCTGACCCATCTAAACAGCCGTGCACGGATACGTTGAGCCAATCGCCGCTGAGTGAAATCGGTCATCATAGAATCACTCGTCTTCATTGAGGTCTTCATGTTGAAATCAGTGCTTGACAGTGCATTGGATGTGATCCTGTGCATTCTCAAGCTATGAGTAGTTCGAGCTCGGGTTCCTGAAGCAGCAGAAGACGTCCAAAGCGCACGTAAATTCGATAAGCGTTTTACTAAGCCATGTGGCGGTATTGAGCTTATGAGTGTGTCTCTATCGATCGAGGGTATTTCGGTTTTGCTCATGGAGATGGTTGAGGGCGTTCGGTTGCTAGAGACGACCCTTTCTTCTGATGGAGCTGAGTCTGAAGTAATGGAGGTAGCAGTAGCCTGAGGGTAGACTAGTTTGGGTAGAGGTTTTCTACGATTTTGGAATACTACTTCTGACCTAGGCGGCACATTGAACAGATCGTGGGGTTTCTGTCGCGTAAGGTCCGTCACAATTCTGGGCTTCTCGACATTTGGGTTATGTCGAACGGTGGAACCGTGAGAACTGCTAAACGTGGAGCGTCGAGGGCCTCTTACTTTCATCTTGTTGATGTTACGACTTCGCACGAGTTTCTCGCCAAAACCATCAATAGACTCGGCAACCTGTAAATCTTCCGAGCGAGACATAATTCTATCGGTATACTGTTCTCGCTTATGCGCCAAAGGATCCGAAGTGTCAGAGCAACTGCTGGTCTTGATCTTTAGTCTGAATTTAGGAGCATCTCTTTCGCGATTTGGGATCTTGCGGCGACTCATCATTGGCGGCAAGCAAATAGGTTGCGACTGGTTGATCTTCAAGTTCTCGCCCTGCCCTTGAAAGTCGAATGGAACCAAAATCTCGGCAAAGTCGTCTTCTTCGGGAGCACCAATTGTGGTTGATGGCAGGTCATAACCTAGAGCATCAGGTAGAGGCGGCAAAGCCTTCATAAGTCGGGGAATGCTATTTTTAACCTTGAGCTGCCGAGCAGGAGATATGGGCTTCGGAGACATGAGAGGAACTGTGGACCAAGTTGGAGTGAGGTGCGGATGGCCTTCGTTATCATCCCGAGGCAAGTTTGTGGTACTGATCCTCAACACAGCATGATTTCGTTTATGGCGGCGGAACGGCTGGTCATGGCCTGTCTCATATTTCTTGTTTTGAATATCCTGCCCTGTACTCTCCTCTGCCATTTCATCCGATGTCACTTTCGTACCCGCCATGGATAGACTTCTCTGCCGGCCAGGCATAGGTGAGCCCGACAAAGTCATAGAAAACAGGCCCTCAGTATTGCCAGGCGAAAGTGCATCACGTTGTGTTGTATCCCGAACCAGGACTGCGCAAGCTTTGTGAATTTCCCCATTTTCAATATCTCTATCTATGGAAGTTCCACTTGACTGATTTGGTGAAAGCGGCTCGTTTGCTCCATTAGTGGCATGAGAGCAAATGCTGTCAGGGGTCTCCCGGCCGGTCACTTCATAGTGCGTATCGTCTCGAAGAATAACGCCCTGCTCGCTTCGGATAGTCGGGGCCTTGCCTCCTGATACTTGAACGTGTTTTTCTGGCGACTTCGTCTGGGTCTTGGGGTTGGGGTTTGCATGAGAGGTGGCATAATTGTACGTGGGCAATCTGTCTCTTGACTCGAAGTCGGGACTTGGGTTGAAGGTATCGATCGAGTCCCGGCCAATTTGTGACGGCAGCAAATCTATGTCACTGCTTCTAGTCTTTTTGCTGCCAGATTCCGAGTTCTCAATTTCCATCGTACTATTCTCAGACCGGGTGGAATTTGAACGATGACATGGTGTTAGCCCGCGTGATGTTTCCGTACAGCATTCACTCTGATCTGGAACCGCCGTTGAAACTGGAGGCACGTCTGGCTCGTCAATAGTCTGGTTTTCGCAATCAAAAGCTGAATCGCCCTCTCCAAAAACGGCACGAAGATTACCCGAAACAAGGTTGTCGTCATCCGTCCGAAGCATCATCGACCGATGGTATCTAATTGTTCGTAGAGATGGCGGCACGAATGACTGAGCAGAGGGTGCCAACTTAGGAGGCTTGTTTTCGAAACCTTCGGTGTAATCGTAATACCGCGGCGGAGTTTCTGTAGCACAGCTCTGGCCGGTTCTATATGCAGGCAGCATTCGTCGCTGCATATTCGTAACAGAAGTGAGGCTTGAGGTTCGCATTGATGTGTTGTCAGATCTCTCACGGAATTGATGGTTCCACGATCCCATCGATGCGGGCGACTGTGTTCGAACTGACGATGGCGGACGAGGGGGACCATGAAAATTAGGGGGTGGTCCAGGAGGAGCTAACGAGGGATTTGATCGGTTCAGGTCAGCTCTCAGCCCGAAAGGATGTGGCCTCCTTGCCATTGAGGAGTATGCATGATCGAAATGGCCGTGTACAGTTCTCTAGATGTGACAGTTAGCCTAGTCTAGCCATTGACAGAGACGGATGTGAATGCTCACGTAGGAGACTCTGTCAATTTCCACCATTCGGCTGTAATCAATCCGACCGTTTTCCGTAACAGCTGGGGATGCAGGACGGACTCCTGGGCGCTTTAATCGTGTCGGGTATGGGAACGGAGAGCGTGGACGTTGGAGATTGCTTCCACCACTAGCCTGGCTCTGTAAAGTGTTGGTTGATCTATGGTGGGATAGATGCCGAGAGCCACAAGTAGTCATAGAAAAGGAGCGTCTTCCTTGATCTTCGGTTGAGTTTGGAGATCGGGTACTTGTGCCTGATTCGAGACTATCTGATCCTTGAACAGAAAATCCCTCAGACGTGGTATCTCGACGAGATGGTGACCGTACTGCTGGGATTTGACGATACATGTTTTCAACAGAACGAAACGGTCTTGGATATGGGTAACCAATCTCGGGCCGTATGTCTCTCAAAGGTGAAGGCGGCACAGGTTTGATGGTAAATATCCCAATGTCTCCAGTCTCTGTCGTAGTCTTGAGCATGCTCTCCAGCGCGCCAGGGGAGTGTAACAGAACAGAGTTCTCATTGACACTGCGAAGAGGCTTGTGAAGGGGGTAAAGGGGAGAGCGGCCGCCACATGGGCCGCCATGGGATGAAAAGCTACTTCGAAGTGTGCCATGACTTGCACTGCGTCGAGGAAAGCGATGCTGCTCCATCATAGGAGCAAACATTGAGGATTGCAGCCGAAGACGCGAGCACAACAACGTACGCTTGGGGAAAGAGCATAATATGAAGTAAAATAGTACAGAAATGGGTAAGAAAGACGAGTCGCCAACCAACGAAGGCTTTTGTAAGGCTGCTGTCCTGGATCCCACTCGTCAGCAATGGCCCTGTCAACAAGCACCGAAATAGCAACCAGATGGCGCTGTCAACAGCCGTGATTTGAGTACAATATTTGGCGATGGATTTGGGAGGGAGAGGGGGGGAATTGGTAGAGAAGAGAGGTGACGGGAACTTGTCGTCAAGTCAGCAGACGACAGACGATGGGGGCAGATGACGGGTCAGGGCCGTGACGTGCCATCTGCAAATTCAAGAGCGGGAAAGCACCTGAAGTTCAGAGGAACAGGAAAGTACGAAATCCAACCTCGATCATTGCAGCTGCCACGGAACTCCGTGGTTTGCTTGCTTCCCGCTTGGTCACATGGCGAATCATGGTGAATCATGGCGAATCACAGGCAATATAGAAAGGTCCAGCTGAGTGAGGTAGCAACTTCTTCGCTTTCATATCTGAGGACAGCCGATCGCCTCCGTTCAAGAAAAATTTAGCAGAAATGCTAGGCACGTGAGTATATCAGAACGCGGGTAAATACTTCAAGCTCGCCATTTCTCACGGTTGCTCGGAAGTTGAACTCCGACAAATACTTTGATTGAGGTCATCTGAGATATCATAGGTTACATATATCAGAAACGCTTGATCCCGACTACCTAATTATACAGACTTCTCAAATAAGCTAAAATATTGTTGTTGCCGGGCATGTCAGGAGTGAGCACCAGATACTCAGCACTGTAGGAACAGTACCAGTAAACAAACTCGATCAACATGATGGACAATCGTCTGGCATAGACCCGAGCTGATCCAGAGTCATAAGAACGTGCACATATGAAGTAAAGTAAAAGGCATTCTTTTCTGAACGAATGCCAATTAACTCTTAGGAGGCCTAGAAAGCTTGTGAGCTTGATGTCCTTTGGTGCAGGAGAAGCAGACCTTTTAAGGGGGCTTCTTTCGAGACAAACCCAGTCTGCACAGAATATATTAACCGTCGAACAGATATGTATGTACGTCTGTATGTATTAAGGAGACGACATCATCAGCAACATCCCCCATCGACGCGTGGGCCGAGGGATGCGGACTGTACTAATATTAGTGCCTCCACCACCTAATGGATAAGTGAAACATTGAGCATCATCTCAATGTTTGCCTGCTAGGGGTAGTAGTTAAAAAAGGAAGTTAGAAAAGGAGCAGAGACTCGAAATATTGCAAGTACCTAAACATAGGTATACACTAGATAGTGGCGGAAAGGTATGGAGTATTGATCTGTAATCCGTACTTACTTCAAGCGATGGTTCAGTCGATCGACTCTTTCTTTTTTTGATGGTTTGGAACATGTCCAAAAAATAGGTATATAAAGTACGGACTAGGTAGGCAGCTTAAGTAAGTAAAGTACGTACTTGCAGGGAAGGTTGTGACGCAGAAACCGGCGACCCACTTTAAGCCTCTCCCCGCGCTTCACAGGTAGGTTAGGTAGGTACATAAGTACGGAATACCTACGTCCGTACCTAGGTAGGTAGGTATGTACTTATACAGTATTCCGTAATACCTAGCAGGACATGTGAGATACTTTAAGCTAACTGCATTATACGTCCGTACGTACGTATCTAACTACGAAGCACCTTCACTATGGGCATAGGTCACTCATCATGTGCATAAGGTACTTAATGTGCTCCGGAAGGCGGCTAGGTACTTGGGTGGGTCCTTGAGAAGTGCTAGGTAACTCCACCTGGAATAGGTACATAGGTTAGGTAGGTCAACCCGCCACGACCTGGATATAGTAGGTTAGGTACCTAAGCAAGAGAACACCTGTCCTCCCAGCCAAAGTGGAGTTGATAACTTTCCTTAGCTAGCTTCCTCTTATACGTCCCTACAGCGTCTGAATGCCGATGGAGCCCCGGTGGAGAATTAACACCTTCCACGTCCCTTCATTCCCCCGCCACGTCGACCTGTCATTGGCTGCAGCTACTACAATTCAGCTCTTAGACGGACGTCCCTACAAAAACCAACCAACCAAACAAAGGCGCGCCAATCCCGTGTGGCCAGATTTATAATAATAGTAGATACGCAGATACGCAGAGCATTCGGAGCAAGCAACCTTCTTTCCCCATTGATTCATATAACCTTGTGCAGGCATCGAAGGGGACACATCTCCATTATCTTTGCCGAAACAGATTCAGTCGTCTTTTGCCCTGCATTCTCCCGGCGCTGTATTCATTTTTGCAGTTGTACGTCCGTACTGTAAGAAGGTAATTCCTGTCATCTTTTAGTTCCGTCACATCTACCTACCTAGTCCGTACAATAAAATACCTACATAAAAGGTAGGTAAACTCACCCGTGTCCTGTCTACCATATACCTATCTATCTCACCTCACTTCTGTCTTCTCTGTGCTGTTTTGTGTATCGCTATTCGCTTGATTTACATATCTGTTAGTTTCTCTGCATCACCATACATACATACATACATACAACTTGAACACTTGCGACCTAACCCACTCCGTCTGTCTCCGTTCAAGCTCGATTGTTCAAGCTCAATTGCTAACCATCGTCTGCAAAATAGCCAACCACGATGCGTTCCGCGTGGAATATTGCCCTTGGCTTGCTCGCGGCTGCGGCCGTCGCATCGGCTTCCGATGCGCCTTCCGATGTTGTCCAACTCAAGAAGGATAACTTCGATGCCTTCGTCAAGGAGCATGATCTCGTCTTAGCAGAGTGTAAGCCTGCACAGAAAGAGCTCCTATTCGATAGGGTTACAGCTAATCCTCCTGTCACAGTTTTTGCCCCATGGTGTGGTCATTGCAAGGCCCTTGCTCCAGAATACGAAGAGGCTGCCACTACATTAAAAGAAAAGGATATCAGGCTAGTAAAGGTTGACTGCACAGAGGAGCAGGACCTCTGTCAGACCTATGGTGTTGAGGGATACCCAACCCTCAAAATCTTCCGGGGTCTTGACAACATATCTGCCTACTCTGGCCAACGAAAGGCCGCCGCGTAAGCCTCTCTTCCCTCTCGGAATACTTACTCTTTCGCTGCGCTAACACTCTTCACCAGCATCACTTCATACATGATAAAGCAATCCCTTCCTGCCGTCTCGACATTGAACGCAGACACCCTTGAAGATTTCAAGACCGCCGACAAGGTCGTGCTGGTCGCCTACTTGGACGACTCAGACAAGTCCTCCAGCGAAGTCTACACAGCTATTGCTGAGAAGTTCCGCGATAACTACCTATTTGGTTCTATCACCGATGCTGCTCTGGCTGAGGCTGAGGGTGTCACCCCTCCTGCCATTGTTCTGTATAAGCAGTTCGATGAAGGCAAGGCTGTGTTCTCCGAAAAGTTCGAAGAGGACGCCATCGTCAGCTTCACCAAGACCGCCTCTACCCCTTTGATCGGTGAAGTTGGCCCTGACACCTACTCCGATTACATGTCCGCCGGCCTTCCTCTCGCCTACATCTTCGCCGAAACTGCTGAGGAGCGGACAGAACTTGCTGATGCCCTCAAAACCGTCGCCGAAAAGTACCGTGGTAAGATCAACTTTGCCACCATTGACGCCAAGGCATTCGGTGCCCACGCCGGCAACCTGAATCTTCCCACCGACAAGTTTCCCTCTTTCGCCATCCAGGAAACCGTTAAGAACCTGAAATTTCCCTTCGATATCGAGAAGGAGATTACCCCCGAGACCATCGGTGCCTTCGTCGCGGAGTACTCTGAAGGCAAGCTCGAGCCCAGTCTCAAGTCTGAGCCGATTCCCGAGACCCAGGAGGGCCCTGTCACCGTTGTTGTTGGCAAGAGCTACGAGGAGATCGTCTTGGACGACTCCAAGGATGTTCTCATCGAGTTCTACGCTCCCTGGTGCGGTCACTGCAAGGCGTTAGCTCCTAAGTACGAGGAACTTGCTTCGCTGTACGCCAACAGTGAATTCAAGGACAAGGTTACTATTGCTAAGGTTGATGCAACCGCCAACGATGTTCCTGACGAGATCCGAGGCTTCCCCACCATCAAGCTATATCCCGCTGGCGCCAAGAGCGAGCCTGTTACTTACAGCGGTTCCCGAACCGTGGATGACCTGATTAAGTTCGTCAAGGAGAACGGAAAGTACAAGGTGGAGGTTGAGAGGGCGGAGGAGACACCCGTTTCCTCCACCGCGACAGGAACAACAAGCAGCGAGGCTGCTGAGGAGACGGAACATGACGAGCTATAAATTGTATACCTGGATAGTTTTTTCTTTATGTGGCTATAGCTAACAGCTACGCCATGGGCAGTTTAATCGACTGCCCTATAACGTCAATTTGTGGGATTCTGGTAAACATGCTGGCTTCGGATAGCTGGTATACATAGGTGTAATGGATTTTCTTATATTGTCTGAGCTACCTACCGAGTCATTGGCCCGTGAATGCTTACCTGCTAATATTAGCAGGTAGTACCTAGTTACCTACAAATGCCATGCGGATTGACAACACATCACATATGCAAGTAGGTAGAGAGATTACCGAGGAGAGAGGTAAAAAAAAAAAAGGGGGGGGGGAGGGGGCAAGGGGGGCGGAGAAGAGGACATCCATTGCCCAATCCCCAGCCTTTGTCGGATTTTGCCGACTTATAGCCGCAGACCCCAGAAATTGGTATAAGTACTTAAGTACCTACTTCAGTACCTCCAAGCTACGTAGCGTCCCCGGTAGTTTATGCACGTCTGACAACGAGTTCTTGACATTTATTTGTAGCCACTTTTTGTTCACGACCCTCTTCCTCCTTCGCTCGCTCGACACTGAACTCATCCACCCCCAAGTTGATTTAAAGCGTGATTCAATTTCTCCGCATAACGACACAATGGCTGCGCCGATCGTATCCAGGGGGGCTCGAAGTGTATTCTGGGCCTCCACAACCCCGATGCTGCGCGCCACCCGTAATTTCCACGCGACTCCACGACAACTCGCCGATGCCGCCAGCGCGCTACCGGCTCGCAAGCCCGTCGGTGCCTTTCGCGCAGGGTGAGCTTCTCACAGCAACAACAACAACAACAAAGCGAATTGACCTTTTTTTCGTCGAGAGAACTAACGGATATGCCTCCAGCCTTTTCGGCTTCCTCCTCGGAACAACCCTCGCCGGTGGCGCTGTCTACGGCTACACCTTGTTCGTTTCAACCTACGTTTACGTCTTACTTCAATGCATGGCTTGCGCTGACTCGGAATTCGCGCAGGAGGGACTATAAGGCATCGAACGATCTATTGACGGAAGATATCTATGTGCGTTATTGCATTTGATTGATCCGCTTCGTTGGCCAGTCCAGTCTTGATTTCTGAAGGGGGGGAACGGAACGGGCTATCCTTCAACAACTAGCCCAGTGCCCCCCCTTTTCTTTGCAATTGTTTTCAGTGAAGATGCCTTACTTTACCACACCCCCTTATTCACCAGCTTCGACCCTTGCGACCGTGCTTCATCCAGTTCGCTAATCGTTTGTTTTGTTTGGGAAATATAGGCACTACAGGCGGCTTGTCAGCGATTGAATACATATGTGATGGCGTTGGAGGAAAAAATGGATGCTGCGGAACGAAAAAAGAAATAGAGGACAGGACCCCCTTTCTTTTGTTCTTTGACGATACGGTACGGTATGGTATAGGAAATAAACGGATACGGAACACGGCAGATTCAACGGCCACGACGAAATGTAAAGCTGGAGGAAGGGAGGACGCCTCTATACGCTTCCTCTCTCTGTTATGGAATTTGAAGTGGGAGTTGGTGTGATTCAAGTCGGCGAGACAAGACTTCCCGCAACAACAAACACAAAAGCGATCAGGTGTCATAATTCTTCCTTCAGTTCATACCTATAGAACAGAAATTGATGCTCACGCCCTGTCTCGTGGTCATCTCACTTATAAATGCTTTGCAATTAGTGATGGCGATTACGGCCCTGTCTTTCATCCCAATCCCAGTCAATTTCCCGGATCCCAACTCCCCAGATCGCAAAGCAACTTCCCAACAATGAATGAAGATGACGGCGCACCTTCAATGCATCTCGAACACTCGGGGAGGAGGGGATGCAAGGCAAGTCGACTGGATTGCACCGTCCACATCTATCCTTCTTCTATTTATCTACCAACTCATTGTGCTAGCTCGCTGAGTTCGCTACTCTTCAGCTCCATCATCAAAAAAAACATCACTGTCAACAAACAAAATCTCAGCACCCGAATCATACTTCGGAAATAGACTTTTAGAGGTCTGCTTATATACACAGCCTAATTATTCACAGCCTGCCAATACCCCCTAGCTCAACCCAGCATCTACCCACCTGCCTGCCTACGTGCGGTATCTGCATGCACAATGGCGCCTAAACTACCAATGAACTGGGTAATATTTACGGTGGCGAATATCTATGGGGACTACCGTCCTCTGGATATATCAGTCCTCAACCCAAAGAGCAACAGATTAGATGAAGGCTCTGTTATCCGTTTGATCCAACGTGCAGTCACCTATTTCGAAGACCCAACAAGTCGCCTCGCTTTGGCATCGGAGATAAGCCTCGCTGCCATATTCTACAAGAACCGGATATCTGCACACCGAAACCTGCCATGGGCCCTGCACACATTCCCTCTTTCGTACCTCTTGTTAAGTCCCGTTTTGTGCCCATTCGTCACAACTTGCCTGACGCAAAGCAGGATTGTTTGTTCAGGGTTCAATCTGACCAGTATAGCTTTTGATTACGTATTTCACCATGAAAACCCCTGCTTCGCCATGGCCGTAATCGACATCACCAATACCGAAAAAATACGTTATGGGATTGTGGCTCAAGACATGCAGAACATTGAAGAGTTTCCAACGGCTAAGCACCTTGATAAATTCTCACAGCTCCGTGATAGACCGCTCTCGGCGAAGAAGTTTGCAGAAGCGTTCGGAATCCAGCATGTCGAAGCAGAACTCGGGAAACTCGATGGATATTCCGTTATTAGCCCGGAAGTTCTCGATTGTAAGGCTTGATCCCCCTCATGGTAGACATTGGCTGACAGTGGACCGGCCCAAAAGGTGTCTGGCCGACCTCTTTGAATCCAGCCCGTGATGGCTCTTACCCGCCGCGCTTGGCAGGTCCTAAATCTCTTCTTGACCTGGCTCTTGTCAAATTGATCGACCACATATGCCGTACACCGGACTTTGACTGGAACTCTCTTGACGAAATACGCCCATTTCCTTGGTTTCAAGGCCATCTTCGGCGAGGCATCGAGTGTAACGGTCTTCATGGTGATAGCAGTGCAGTAGCACAGCTGTTGGCAATGGCTTTTGAAGGGAAGACGCACCTTGACCTTGTGAAGTGTAGGGGAGTTTCAGCCACAGGTCTCGGAAAAGCGCTGGAGATGGCCGAGTTAAAAGATATAGTCTCTATCAGCATCTATGCTGAATCTCACAGTATCGAGGCGTGTGAAGAGTTCGCAGCCGTCATGTCGAGTTGTCCGAAAAAATACGACTTATACATCTGTGAACTACCGTGCAGTATACATAATCGGCCAAGCATGTTATATTACCAGGAACTCTGCAGAGACAAATCTCGACTTGAGAGGACTGTTTTCGTGACGGGGGTTTACTCCGCCGCCTTACAGAAAAAACGTTGGACGTCGATGATTGAGACCAGCATACCCGAGCTCGACTTCCCTCTTCAATATATCTACTGCCAATATTTTTATGGCGATCATATTGAATCACTCTATTGTTATACCCGCGAAGCACTCATTAGTCCGCAGAGAGCTGTTGGTGGACTATTACGATTCCTTCTGGAAGACGAGGGTGCTCGGGAATGTCATTACACAAGCCTGACACCGACGTATGACAACTTGGACAGACTGCCAGTCAACCCCCTTCCTGTCGTGAATTTTATGGGTGAATGTGGTGATGAAAGATACATAATGACGCGTAACAGTTGGCATATCTTGGTTAAGCGAGATATGAAAGCGGATGAACAGACGTTATTCGTTCACTACGCTTTCGTAAAGCTAACACGAGATATTGATCCGAAGGATTATGAAAAGCTTATGCAAGAACCGAGCCTAGTAGAGGTGCATACGATGCAGAGCTTCCTAGAGGCGATGACAGGAAAAGCCCTTGACGAATCCGACGCGAGGCTGATTGATCAACATATGGAGGACATAAACGCCACACTCAACGCGAGAAGGAATACTGTAAAGAGACGCGCCATGCCAATGAGGCGGGAAACAGCTAAAGCCACGTTCTCGTACTTGGTTGAGGATGTGGCTGAGGATTGGGAGTCGGCTGAGTCTCGACGTTGAAGAGGGCCATATCGTTGGGAATTCGAAATCGCATTCATTCAAGGACGCGCGACCTAGAATGGCATCCTTTACCTTGGGTATGAGATACATGCGTCTTTATGCTGGTTCGGTTCGGTTCGGTTCGGTTCGGTTCGGTCGTTGGTGAGGCATTGTGCTGTTGACTTGCGCGTTTTGCTTGTTTTGGCTACCTTGTTAGTTGCGGTGTTTGATGACGTGCCGGGAGCGGCTTGCCTCGTTGCTTTTACCTCGTGGGGCCTGTGGTCTGAATTGCTGCGAGTGTGGGTTTGCTAAGTGACTGTGCGGTTGTGCGGTTGGGTGTCGCTTTATGGAGGGAGGAACCTGCGTTTCTGGTCTGCGGGCTTGAGGCTTTGGGGTTTGGGGTTTGGGGTTTTTGGGGGGTCTATGGTGTTATATGTAGATGTATTACTTATAACTTACTACATAGAGGTTGGTTGGTACTGGTATGAATTGGACTTTATGGATTTGTTGAGGTCTTGTGATTTTGTGATTTTGTGGTTTTGTGGTGTTTTTTTTTTTCCTTGGTGGGTTGGATTGAGTCGTGGGTGAGATGTGGTGAAGTTTTGATGAGATGTGGTGAGATGTGGTGAGGGTGAGGTTTGGGGGAGATGATATTATGAGATTTGTGTGTATGTGTGTGTGTGTGTGTGAGAGAGAGAGAGAGAGAGAGAGAGAGTGAGAGAGAGAGAGAGCCGAGGATCTCATAAGCGGTCGCGTCGAATATCGTGTAGAATGATTATTAACATGTGGTAGATAATATGTGTGTGTAGATGCAGGGAAAGAACATATGAATACTCGTATCTTCCTTGGGGTTTCAAGGTTACGATTCTGTCGCTAATAGATTCTGTCACCAACAGGGGTGAGAATCAGACCAAAACAATCGATTGACGGTATACTTCACACTTTGAGAATAAGCATGGCTTGTGAGCTTTAAGAAGTCCAATTCAGTCTTTCTTTGGGTAGCGTGAAGCCCGGTCTTTAATCTCAAGCAAGGAGATGATGATGGGTATGTAATGTACGCCATATGTTTCATTTCATGCGGACTAGCTACACCTTAGGTACGCGCATGCATGTATGTCTGTATGTAAGTAAGTATCTATAATCACACATTCACGGCGATGGTAGCATCATGTCTTAGGTCTTGGTGGCTTGGTGATATAACATGTTATTACATTTGTTCGTGAGAACATTTAAGCGACGTGAAGTCATTTCTATAGGTGGTGAAAAATTCTGAATCGTGACTATCGTGGGGGGAGGGGTATCTTAGGAGGTTGGTCGGTAGGTCGGTAGGTTAGGTAGGTTAGGTGGGAAGCGGATGAATCCGATCGATCGTGCATCATCAATCCAATCGGAGCTTCGGTTATGCGTGTCAGGACAAAGAAGAGGATAATATGAGTGATCAGAAACCAGAGATCAGAAATCAGAAAATCATGGGAGAGAAGAAGAAAAAAAAAAGAAAAGAAAAAAAGACCCAACACCCGGTGATGCAGTGCAATGCAGTGCTGTGCGCCTCGCATCATCTAACGCTAATGTGATTGATCATAACTTTTCCCGGCCTGCGACGTTGGCGACGAATTCGGACACGGCTTCGAAGTAGCCCTCTTCTAATACACTGGAGTTGTGATCGCCTCCCGGTAGGGATTTCCAGACTTTGGTTGGTGTTGTCGTGATCTCGTATAACCTACGCATATGAGATGGCCTAGTATTTATTACGTGATTAGTTGCCATGTGCGACGGGGAACAAAAAACTTGGGACACGTGAAAAGATCGACGCGTTTAATCAGAGAACAAAAGGTTAAAAATCCTTGTCCCACACAGGGAACTCAGGTTTTGTGGATGGTTGTTTTAGCTCATTCATCGTGCGTGGGTCAATTATGCCGCGCAATTGAGTTAAGGGAATGTGACTCACGGAACGATCTCGTCTTGCTGCCCGCTCAGAAAAAGAATTGGGACCTCGGTTATGGTTGGTAATATGGATTCGCTAGGCCAGATTTGATGGCACAGCATGGTGAGATATTTGGCCGGTGGGACGACCGAAGGAATTAGGGCTCGCATCGAGGTGAACGTGTTCTCTAGGATGAGGCCAACAATGTCGCCTGCGTACTGATTCTTGGCAACCAGCTTGATACTGACGGCACCACCCAAGCTCTGTCCATACACTATGAGCTTATGGCTTCTAGTCTCTGCTCGGTTCCGCAGATAGTCGAGGGCAGTTTGCGCGTCGAGCGTGATCCCTTTCTCGTCCGGCTCCCCAGACGACAGGCCGTAGCCTCTGTACTCCAGCATGAACACGTTGCAGCCGATTGTGTTAATCAGAGTACGGGCAATTGGGAGGCGATGGCCGATGTTGCCGGCATTGCCATGAAACATTAGCACGGTGCAATGGGCGAACCGACCACGCTTCGGTCCACGAATATAAAAGGCCGACAGTTTCTCGCCATCCTTGGTCGGCAATACCAGCTCCTCAAAATCCTTAAGGTTGAATTGCGACGGTCGCGGCACTTGGGTGCGAGAATTCGCGGGAAGATGAGAAGGATATATCAACGCCCTGATCGCGGTGCACTTGAGGGTTAGCAAAATTACATCTTTCCAAGTTTTGTCGCGACAAAACGACGCAACATGTCGACTCCACTCACTTCTGCTTGAAGTAGAGAAGGGATGTTAGGACGGCGGCGACACCCTGAGTGACCTCAGTTAGCTCGGCAGCGGCACGGCAGCTATTGGCAATGGCGGACTGGGCGCGATGGTAGGCTCGAGACAATGACGAGGACGAGTCACGAGACGAGTCACGAGACGAGTCATGGGACGAGGCAGTGGTAGAGGTTGTAATGGACCGGAAGGAGAATGACCGTGGAGGCATACCGATGTCGCCAATGCCGGTAGGCGCATATAACCAGCGACAGTGCTGAGCAGCGAAACAGTCTGCTGCAGATAAGTCGGATGTGACATTGAGGCTCCCGAAGGAGACATGTCTGGGCAGAAGTTGGGTCTGGGTAAGGGTTCGAGAAAGTGCCTAAGCTGGGACTCTCTGAGCAGGGACAAGAGTCTGAGCAGGCACTAAGCTAGGAATATACAACGTAAACACACCACATAACAACAGTATTAGTACTAATGACAAGTGTGTATAAGTATAAAAAAAAGGATTAGGTAGTGTATAAGTTAAGTTATGGTTGTAGTCCGTACTGTAGTTTTTGATAGGTAGTAGGTAGGTGGTAGTAGTAGTTAAGCGCGGAAGATAAAGAGGAAAATAAGGCCAGGAGGAGGTTGGTTCGGTTCGAGCAAATGTTTCTGCGTGTTGTGGATCGTTCCGTAAATTCCCTCCTTATTAAGGTACTAACTACGGATTGGTAATTCTACCTAACTAAATAACGGTGGAATAAGGAATACCTGATAGTACGGATTACATTAGGTACTTTACACATTCTGCTGCGAGCAGGTTTAGGCACCTAAGGAAAGACTTCTAGGTAGTTGTGTCAGGTCAACCAACTCATGATCCATTTGCCCAACAAATTGCACTACGTACGTACTTCGTAAGGAAAAAAAAATCAGCCATACCAAGTCACTACTAAGTAGGTACCTAGATACCTAATACGTCCGTACTGCTTTACGTACCTACTTTCTCTTTATCCGTACGGATTACGGATCCGTACCTACCGATAGATAGATAGGTACCTACCTTCGGCCTCTTACCGACAAATACGTAATCCGTACGGAGTGCATTATACCTATATCATGTACCTAATCTTAGGCACATAGTAGGTAGGTACATACCTAGGTAGGTACTTAGGGTACCTGGTCTACAGGCCGCAGTTATCACTACTACCTACCTAAGTAAACCCTCTGTCGAAGCCTACCTTACCTTATCCCATACTGTAACTAATGCACGTATCCTTTAACAACCACCGTGTATTATTAGGTAAGTATCTACCTATTCGCTAAACGAGAAAATGGCCCAGCATGACTACTACCTACCTACTTACTTACTTGCATAATGCAGCCGGGTATCCATCACCCCTCGAGGCTGAAAGAGAGGGTGATTTGAAGCCGGCTCACTGTTAATAATATGCTATACCTCAAACATACTACGCACTAGTATGGAAGTGCCCCTTACTTATTATATCCCTGGTCCCCGACAATTGCGTTGGTAATCCGTTACCTACCGAATACCTAGGTAGTCCAGGTACCTACGGATTACAATACCTAGGCACGGATCCGTACACTAACAAGTGTGGTAAAGCTTTAGAGTCACGGTAGTCTAGAAGATTTCCACGGATCCGTGCTCTACGAACGTACTAAACAGTTTATTGAGTGGCAGTGAGCTGATAACACTGCCTACACTATTCCGTACCTACACAAGTGCTTGCGCCGTTCCACAATAGGGATGGCTTGTCTACACTACGATAAGTAGGAAAACAAACTGTTATTACCTAGGTACATAGGTAGGTAGTCCGTCCGTACACAGGGGTACCTAAATTCCATCATGTTCTGGTCGTTGCCGACTAGCTAGGTACCTAAGAAAGTCTTGTTGATTCAGTGCCAGACTTCAGTGACCTGCTAAGCGGAACGGCAGACGCGCGAAGATCGCAACTCGCGAGTTCTGTGTTGGCGTCTTACTGTAGGCAGTGTGCCATACATACGAACCTGGTAATCCGCAACAATCGACCAAAATAGAAACAAACCCAACACAACAAAGCTGATTGGCCTTTTTTCAACTTCCATGCATGATCTACCTACTTTACGTCAGAGTTTAGCGAGTTACATAAGGTATGTATTCCGTATGTGTATGTACAAGCAGGTACTGAGTACCTACCTTACTCTACGTGTCGGCACATACCTAGTAATCGCAACAAGGGAGTGTGTCTCGATCCCGACGATCCCTTGTTCTGAAACGCCTGAGATCAATATTGTTTGTTATGTGTGAAGTAGGTACCTACCTACCTAGACTAGGTAACTCATACGGATTCCGTAGGTAGGTATCAATTTGCCGCAGATTGGCCCATGTATTTGCCGTTTTCGAGAGCGCGGTTCAACAGTATGTATATCTTGTATGAGTACGGAATAGCTTACGATAAACTTTGGTCTTTGAAGAAGCGCGAATTGGGATAGAAGCGCCGCTAGGAAGCGTTATGGTGGACCTTAGCGGCGCATCCGTTTCGAATCGCATTTCCTCTGATCCGTGCCGACTTACGTCCGTACACTAATACGTATGCGCCAATACCTTGAACTTGAAGGTTGATTCCAAGTTCTACGAAGTAGGTAGGTAGATAACTCGCTTGATGTTATGGGCTCATTATTGTTCATCTTACGTATTCCTTTTCTTGGTGTGCCTACCTATGTGAGATTGGATTCTGTAACATAGGTATGTCCGTACGTTATCCCGCATTCTCCAAGGAGACCAAAAAAAAAACACACACAGCCTGACTGCAAATATGCAAGTGAACATCAACTAAGGCAGTCTGTCAGCTGAAATGATGCAGGATGGAAAATCCCCAAATTTTGACCAATGCTGAGCAGAAGCCGGGTAAACAATGGGTTCGTGTTGAAAAACCACACCTACACTACGAGACACTAGCTACCGAATAAACAGTTACATACATTCGGCCATGCATCAGTAAATACCTGTAGGTAGTGTAGTGTAGCGTAGAGAGAGAGTCAGTTGACGGCATCAAAACAAAACAAGAGGTCATGTGCAGCTTCTAGCCACTAACCGATGACCTGACCATGACACCATAGGTATGGGATTCCAGCGCCACAGACGACGATGGTATGTAAAGTACGGATAGTAAGTCCATATATCGTGTAGGTAGGTATGCTGAGTGCCCACCTCATGTGGTGAATGTATCACGGCGTTGCGGTGTCTTAGGATCGTGCAGTTTTCGTGCCGTTACTGGGCTACCTACTCATTGCACCTACCCACATTTTAGGGATCCGTATGTGCTGTCGGGTGACTGACCTTGGGAGAGCAAAGTTTGGCATACCGCCGGCTGTATGCAACATCGTTTCTCGCCAACCAAATACCTAGTCGGTAGGTTAGGTAGGTAAATTTATAGGATGCCACTTATACGCCCGTAGGGTGTACGGTATGGGTGCAGTTATGTAATGTACCTAGGTAAGTACCTACTAGTCTAGTGTAGTGTAGTGTACTTAGGCGCTGCATAGGATGCATGGCGGGATGCCGGGCCGTCAAGGACCGTCATACTCTGCTGACACCTGTAATCACGATACCTACCTCAACTAATTACGGATCCCGTAACAATAACCTTGGTAGATAAATAAAAGCTGGCCAAGATAAAACATGAAAAGAAAAAATTTGCCCTTACTTCCTAAGTAGATGAACTCGTACGAAACACATCTCACTATCGTTAACGCATCATATCCGGAATACGTTGTGTATTTTGATAGCAAAGTATTCCCGTACGTACCAAGCACGCACGTCCTACATTAAGAGCTATATTACCTTGGCATCTAGGTAGGTACCGTCTAAAGGTACGGACATAAGTATCGGTACATTGTGTGGTGGTTACGGTACGTACGGTCCGTATTTACACCTCGATCTCAAGGGTAATTATATACCTATCCTCACTTACAAATTACTATACAAACGTAGGTACTTATCTTTCTCTACATCTCAGACTCTCTTTACGGATCCGTACCAAGCTTGAGACTCTGCTTTGTTTTGGCTTGTACTTGTACACACAGACTCTGTCTCTCTCTCTCTCTCTCTCTCTCTCCGCGCAGCAACCCCACACTCCCGGAGGCCCGTCGACTTGGATTCCATTCCCGAGGCATATCTGCAACTCAACCTGCTGCCTGACGCGAAAACGCCATATCCATCCATCTCTTATACTACGGACGTACACAACACACAACACGCTTGGCGCAATTAGGTGTACTCGCGCTCTGGACTTTACCCGTTCGCGTCGGCTCCCCTTCTTGGTCTTCACAATCCTCAGACCCGATCCTGTCTCTAGACTATCTATCTACCTACCTACTATCTCTGTCTGCTGTCCTCTGTCTGTCCACTTGATCAGCTCCACATAAGCGCATCATCAGATACCTAGGTAAGGTAGGTAGGTAGTAGATTCATTGTCTGCTACTAGTCAGAAGACAATAAATCCCACAGAACGCGCATACTGAAGGAGAAAAAGCACTCCATCCAACTAAATCTATTTACTGCGATTTTTCCTGTTTACATTACAGCACATTGCATTACACACCAGAAGACAAAATGGTGTCTTTTTCGTGCGAGGTAAGCATGTTTTAATATAGTAAGCCCAAGCGGGCCTGATATCACCTCACCTCACCTTGTGTCTCCGTCTGTACCCAAACGCGACGCCCTCCCATCTACACTATCGTCTGTCTGTCTCGCCCTTTGATCGCCTCCCTCCGATCACAAGCAATAGCAACATGCACCGTGCACCGCCGCGACTTCATCTTGCTCTCCTCCATCTCTCCCCCCCCCCCCTTCCCCTTTGCACACACACCCACTACTACTACTCCCCACCATCCCTCGTTTTATTTATCGACCACTATTCGTCAAACCTGAACATTGAGCTCTCATTTCTCGATCCCTGCCCTGTCCAATCCTCACGCGCTTAAGATATTGCGGCTACTACCTTGCTATCCGAGCACTGCCTACCCCTGGCCGCCAGTCTTGGCCCGACCTCACAGTCCCGCCGCCGCCCTGTACGTGACGCAATGTAGAGCAAAAGCACCTGAACTACTATCACCTCCTGATCTTATTTCACCCCTCTGTCCCCCAAACTTACCCAAATAACACGCCCAGGCTCTAAGCCTTGATTGTGCTCATTCACTTTCCTTTCATCGTATTTATTCGCAGCTTATCTTTTAATTCTCCTTCTTACCATTCATTTCATCATCATCCTCGTCTAAATATTTATATGATTTGATTCGTAGGAGTGTGGTGATGTCTTGACGAAGAAGAAGCTGGACCCACACAGGAACCGTTGCCGAGGAGCTACTTTTACCTGCATCGATTGTATGGTCTACTTTCCCGGCCTTGAATATCGCTCGCATACGGTAGGTCGCCTCACTTTGCAAAAGTCCTATCAGCTCACTTCCTTATCGCTGAAACCCTGTACAGAGCTGCATGACAGAAGAGCAAAAATATCAAGGCGCCCTGTACAAGCCCAAGAAACAAAAACCAACCAAAGAAGAGCCAAAGGACAGCAAGGACAGTAAAGACAGCAAAGATACCATGGCCCATCGAGCCTATGTTGAAGATGCGGTGGAGTATGAGATCCACGAATCAGGAACGGAGGGCGGCAACTCATCCTTTCACCTGCCGCCCGAGGTACCGATGCCACCGCCAGCTGTCCCCGATGATGTGGACATCAATGTCTTTGATTATCTATTAGACCCAACCCCAGCCGCCTCCAATGTTAACCTACCTCTACCTCAGAATTCGACGGAGCTTCAGAACGGCCGTCAAGTCGTTAAATTCGGCGAAGATGGAAACAATGAAGTTGATGAGTCCGGCTATATGGTCGATGATGGCGCGATGCGCCAGTATGATACAGTCTATGAGACACCAGTCCCCAAGTCCCGTAAGAAGAAGTCCAAGGGCCCAGACCGTGAGATGAAGGATAAGAAGCGGAAGCGCCAGCATGCCGAGGCGAGCCCCGGTGCGCCCGAATCGCGTACCGATGAGGTAATGACGGATGCGCCCCCTGTTCAGCACACGGGCTTGACGGCCGAGGTCAACCGCATGATGCGCCCGTCACAATTCCCGCCATCGCCAGATTATTCCGGCGGCGACGCTGGCGAGATCTCGCCCGCAAGCCCCAGCAAGAAGAAGAAGCAAACCAAGTCGCCCAAGTCCAGCCTAGACAGCCTCAGCAGCGGCATAATGGCCTACATGACCGGGACCTCGAAGAAGAAGATCTCGAAGAAGCTGAAGAATCCGACGGAGAGGAAGGAGAAGAAACGCCGGACCAATGAGCAGGCTAGCTCTGATAAAAAGGCGCCAAAACTCATTGAGTACCGTGTCAAATCAGGCGAGGAGAAGGCCGATGAGAGCGGCGCCCTGGTCATCTACCGGCCGCGATCGGACCTCTTCCTCAGTTTGTGCGACAAGGGCCCCGAGAGCGGTCGGGGCTGCAGCGTGAACAAGGCGCTGAAACGCTTCCATCGCGAGCGGACGTCGTCGGGGAAGTGTCTCAGCAAGGGGATGGAGGAGAAGGAGCTCTGGCGATCTCTGCGCATGCGCCGGAACGAGCGCGGGGAGATCGTGCTGTTCTCGCTCGACGAGGCGGCGTGATAGATTCATGATCTAGACTCGGATATGGGGGGCGTTTCTGGGGCTTGCGTTGCTTTTCTTGTCTTGAGAGGACTCTGGGGGCGCTGGCGGGGGTTGGTGGTGGGGGAAACCCGGACCATCTTTTCATTCATCCTACGCGCGTACGTACGTATGTATGTATGTACGTACGATATGGATGAGGCGGAGCTAGGGATGTACGAGGATAAACGCGGTTTTTTTTTTTTTTTTTTTTTTTTCCATTCACGCATTGATTATGCGTTCGGAAACGAAATGGTACACAGACGAAGAACATCGCATCGCATCTCGCTGCACCCCATACCACTTTGGCTCTCTACTTAAAGCCCGTCGAGCAAAGTATTGGCGATGTCGTCACAGAGGTACAGTACAAGTACGGTACAATGTACAGAATTGAGAAGGAAGCGATCTGCCTAATAGGGAGTCAGTATGTATGTATGTATGTATGTATTGTTTTTTGTAAGTCTGCTTGTATGTATGAATGGTTGGATACATAGCGTTGGTTATTTACCAGTGATCTCTATCTAGGTACACTACACACTATCACTACTGCTGCTGCTGCTTGCTTGCTTGCTTTCCTCCCTCCCGAGCCCCGATTATTTTCAGGGCGTCCCAGAGGAATAAATACATGGATCTGTTACATTACAAACTCCGGTCTCTGAGTTTGGGGCGAGTGAATTAGTGAGTCTGCCGGCATATGAAGATGGATATACAGAACCTACCTAGGTGAAAGGCAGTATGCTTTCATCTCACATACGCACGTATAGTATAAACTCACCACCCGGTGAATACAGCTCTACTAGTAGGTAAGTAGTAGTAAATATTCATGCTATGCGATGCTATGCTATGCTATGCTATGCTAGTAAAAAAACACACACAAACCATACATAGGTACATACAACAACCGACCACAACCACAACCACAACCACAACCACAACCGCGACAACACCATCTATAAGATCACTCATTCACAGCCCCATCTCACGCCATGCATTACAAACCCCTCATACAAAACAACCATCGAGTCATGGATTTTACAAGATTTAGTTAGTTAGTTAGTTAGTTACTAGACGGTCCAGTCCACCCCCCTCAGTACGCTCTCAAAGGCAGGATATGCTGCACGAGCGCGGCGCGCCGACAGAGCGGACACTCCGGTTTCTCACGGACCCAATCGCCGATACAGGACCAGCAGAAGACGTGACCGCACTGCGTCGCGGCCGGATCCTTAAGCTCTTCAAGACACAGCGTGCACTTGCGCTGCTGCGACCCCTTGATCCACCGCATGGAGTCCTCGTCCGTCAAGGTATAGCGCACGCCATCCTCGGGGCCGGGCGGCGTGTGCGTCACGGTCGCGATATCGATCCGCGTCACCTGGCCCGCGCTCGTCCCGGGCGTGCCCATCTCCGTGAGCAGCATGGCGTTGTTAGAGCTGTAGGCGTGGTCGTCCAGCGAGACGTGGACGTGTCCGCCTGGCGCGGCACCCTGGTCCTCGGACAGGGACATGGATTGAAAGCTCGAGCGCAGGTGCATGTATGCTTGCACACTCATCTGCAGGACGAGCAGCACGCCCAGTAATTCGTATCCGGCGCGGTCGGCGGACGGCTCACCCGTCACGGGATCGCCTGCGTGTGCACGCGACGTGAAGATGTAGCGGAGGCCGGTGAGCCGCTTTGCGAGCTCATAGTACGAGCCGCTGAAGTAGAAGAGGGCCAGGCCGAGGGCGTGGACGGGCGCTGGGGACGTGAGGGTCGGGAGGTTCGCGAGGATGTAAGCCTGGATTTTGTAGGACCATTTGTTGGTTGGCAGGGTGGCTTTTACAGCCTTCAGCTTGCGCGGCTTCGCGTCGGCGTGTGCTGCTAGTTGTGACTGTGCGCTGGCCTGGGCTCGCTCGACGTTCCTCTGTAGTCGGGCCCGGATCCGAGATCGTATTTTTGGGAGGATCTTGGCGAATCCGTAGGGGAGGAGGATGCTCCCGGCGATATAGGCCGCGCGTCGCTGTATGGATGGGAGACGTCGTTCATGGGGCGAAGGCGATGCTTCTACCTGGACTAGACCGCAGTACTCCTCGCCTAGGGTGCGGTTCCCTATAAACGTGGTGAGACATAGGTATAAGAGGTCGGCGAGGGTGCGTGATTCGGTGGACCAAGTGTGTGCGGATCGTGCCCCTAATAGACGGCGGTGTAGGTCTGAGAGGTGGTTTGTGAGGAGGCCTTGGAAGTAGGCATCTTTTTGGTGTGCGCGGATGATGTCTGGTGCGAAGGCGTATGGATAGGGGGAGGTGTTGAGAGAGATTGATGGTGGTGTCGATTCCGAGGTTGCCATGGTTTTTTGTATGTGTTTTCGTGATTCTTTCCGGGACTGATTAACTATTAGATGGTTTCCGAGATCGCGTTAATCAGCATCTTCAGGGCCCCCAAAGATGTATTTAGCTAGAAGTGGTTCATGACAAGATGCAAAATGTGAAGTTAGCGTGGTGTAGGTAGACACAAACAAAAAAAAAAGCTATAAAGATCAATGGCTGGTCCTTGATTTGAGAAGCTGTGGTTGGACCTCGGCGCAAGCATCCCAGAAGGCCGGGAGGCTGAAGAGCCCCAGTTTCTCAGCCGGTGGACCAGTCAGGATGAAGAAGCAACCGAAGAAGCATGGAATATTACGAATGTACACAGTGCATTTAATCAACACTCACTGTGTCCTATAGGTACCGTTAGTTAATCTACTTCAACCCTTAGTTGGTTGATTAGCGTGCTTGAATTCTGCAGGAGACGTAGATTATGTACTGTGACGTCGATCTCAGTTAAATTTCAAGGCAGTAGTAACTTGGCCAGTTTGTTCGAGGGTTCTTCTCTTGACTTCAAGTTTACATTACGGATTACAGCCCGCACGCATCGTTCAGCCTGTCGTTTTCAACCCTTCCACTCGTTCACTCATCAGTCCTCAAGTTCTCAATTGATGAGGTTTTTCGGATTGTTTACGTTGGAGGAAAATAATGATTACCCATGGACGGTGATCCTGCAGTCGAGCCCGGGCTCGACTCCCTCAGCCTCACGCTGCCTCTGCCGTACCGCGTGGCCTTCATTGTCGTTCTAGGTATGTCATATTTACATCCGACCATCGTCATCAATCACCGCTCACATATGCTGATATATCTTGTTCGCAGCCGTCTGGGGTTGGGGCGTCAACCTACATTACCTCTACCAGCTCAAGATCGATGTGCCCTCGTTGATTCGATATCCCTCTCGGTCCTCACCACACCATTTACCGCATCATCTCTCCGTATACCGATTAGCCGTCGTCCTCTCCTCCGTATTTGGCTCCTCGCTACTTTTATTCTGGGTATTCACGCATCGCAACCCCAGTCTCGTGATAGCATGGGATTGGCTGCCGCTTACATACCTGGCCGTGCTTGTCGCACTTTTAGCCGCTCCCTTCCCGCGTACGATTGCGCTTCCCCATGCCGGTCGTGCGCGACTACGAAAAATGCTGCGCCGGATAGCCATTGGTGGGATTGCAGAGACTAGGGACGGCAAGTTTGGTGATATTCTGCTAGCTGATGTTTTGACCAGCTACGCCAAGGTTTTGGCCGATCTTTTCGTAGCATTGTGCATGTTCCTGCGGAAAGGCGGCTCGGCAACGGCGCGTCCGGACCGGGGATGCGGCGGTGCAGTCATAGTACCCATAATCCTAGCCATCCCCTCCCTAATTCGACTGCGCCAATGTCTGATCGAGTACAGCCGCGTGCGTCGGGGTCCCATCAACCAATCGACAGGCTGGGGTGGCCAGCATATAGCCAACGCGATCAAATACTCGACCGCGTTTCCAGTTATTCTTTTCGCTGCGCTACAGCGCAACTGGGCGCCAGACTCGATGACCATCTATTGTCTCTGGGTGATCGCCTGCATTGTCAACAGTCTCTACAGTTTCTACTGGGATGTAACCAAGGACTGGGACCTAACGCTCTTCAACGGAAAACGGTCGCGCAATAGCCTCGACCACGCATTCGGCCTACGACGAACGCTATGCCTCGGTCCCCCCACTCTGTACTACGCCGTCATCGCCCTCGACCTCGTCCTGCGCTGCACATGGAGTCTGAAGCTTAGCGGGCATTATGGTCATATCGTGGACTGGGAGGGCAGCATCTTTGTTCTAGAACTGCTCGAGGTCGCGCGTCGGTGGATATGGATCTTCTTCCGCGTCGAGACAGAGTGGGTTCGCAATAACACACCTGCTATCGGCCTCGGCATCGGCGATATCCTACTCGGCGATTACCAGGGCAAGTTCGAGGACGAGGATTAGAGAGAGAGAGAGAGAGAGGCCCATGTCTAATCAAGAGGGTACATTAATTTTTTCTTCCGGGAAGAGGGAGGATTTTTGGTTCGCTTTTGATGACTGGACGTAATGCATATCATGAGGCAGGCTCAGGGCTTTGAAAAATAATTGGCGTTTTTTTCCCGAGCGGCGTCTCTGGTTAAATTACTTAGGCTAGGGCGTTTCTGTATAGACGTGACTCTGATTGATTGCTACCTAAAATACCTCTCTAATACCTACATGCTTGGCCGGGACGCGCATTGCTGCCATACTACGACACGTTACATCACGTCATGCCGGCATAACATTTTGCGATTCGGTTGGGGTATTTGTGTAAGATGTGTGTGTGTGTGCTTATATGAGTTTACAATAGACCTGTGCAGCATCCCGTTTTCCTATTGCGGCTGTTTATATTATATTCCTAGCAGTATGGGTATCAATCCATCTATCTACAATCACGGCAGGTCATGGTCTTGGTGTCGGTGCCGCCGTTATTCAGACGTGTGAGGAATGGCGACTTGAATCTAACCGTCCTAACAAACACATCGTTTTTCACCCGTTTCACGCACTGCTCTACTCTACTCGTACAGAGCGAGCCAAGAGAAGGGAATTCGACCTTCCTAATCAGACGCGTCTTCCGATATAAGGAATTGTTAAGCGATACCCTGAGTCTTTCAACGTGTGAGGACTGACGGCGACGCCCTGATAGCCGCGCAAAAGCTCTGAACAATTCGGTTCATTCGTAGTGTGAATCTGTGTGTTTTGGCACAACTGATCTCGTGCTTAACCTACACATCGAAATCCCCTATCAAGAAAACCATCCATTCCTCGGGGTACTCGGTTGCTTGAGCCTATCGAGACAGTAGTTCCGAAAATTCGTTTTCTTCTTGCCGTCGCACTCGCATCGGCACCCGATACCGCCCGCAATCTCGGGTGACCATTGCACATGACCGGCCAGCGAGGGTGAGTCCGGTAGCTGGCCGCCCGGCGTGTTCGCCGGGCATTGACGGAAATCAGCATGCCGATATCCGATGTCTTCGAAGTGGTGGACTTGCTGGGGGTCGGCTAGCATTGCGACGGCTAGTGAGTGTACCGCAGCGTCACCCCACTGTGATCAACAAATTTGTTAGCATTGTTCGCCACAGTCTGCGTAGAACGGGGGCTGGTTTCGAGAGATGGCAATACTTACCCGCTCATTATAGAAACCGCCTTTCTTGTCCAAGTAGTCAAAGTATTCCTGGTAAGCCCTGGAGCGGAAGAAATCCAGATCGGCTATTTCAAAATTGCTCCAGTAGTGGCACAAACTCCAGGCATCGCCATAGGCGTCGCGATGGGGCAGCCAGCTTAGCAGACGACGAAAAGGGAAGGGCATCCAAGAAGCTTCGATCATGGCGGTCCATAATCCACTCGTAGGTATGCCGTATGACTGCTTCCAGTCGGCCGTGGTGCGGAAGAGACTAGGACATGATTTTCCGACCTCCCATAGCGCAATCGTGTAGCCGTAGACCTTTCGGTGCTTGGCCATTTGAACGAAGGGATCGTATGTGATGGCGCATGTGTACTCCACGTCCGGTTCTAGTCTCCAGTACCATTTATAGTCCTTGAGGACGTCGAGCTGGTAAAAGTTTCTGGCGTCGTTTAGTTAGCCAGCCCGACTGAGACATTTTGCTAGCGCTCTGCCGTCCCAAACTCACCCCGAGTAGAACCGACACATATGGTGGTAACCTTCCAGTCCGGCATACGGTGCACCAATGTGTCCTTGGTCCTTGATGCTTTGCTTGGCCGAATCGGAATCTATCCATTCAGGAAAAGTCCACTTTTCCTTTGGAATGACCTCGAATATTCCCTTGCCGCCCGTAGTCTCGTTCAACTCTGTCACGAAGCGCTCATCCCAGGGTTCATCATTAAGAAACATAACGGGGTAGTTGAACCACTGGTTGAAATGCTTCTCAATGGACTGAATTGACTTCTTTGCCTTCTCTCGTTCTTTGTTCCGCGCCAACATGACGAAGACAGCATTCTCGCGCTCGGAAGTCACGTCAGGCTCCTGGCATGAGGTAAAAAACGGAGGATCGAGTTCGGTGGCCGGGCGCGAGATCTGGTGCTGCCGTATGTGGATCAAGATCTCAAGGATAAGAGGCGCAGCTATGACCAACGACAGTGAGAAAGGTAGCCGTCGCGCCGCACGGCTGAACCGCCTCAAAAACATGATAGCTGGGTATATGTGTATATTCAAACCTTCGCGCTCAAAACATTGCTCGACAAGGCCGTCTACAGCTTAGGAACCAGTTAAGCTAGCTGTCGGCCCAAGATTGACAATGATTCTTCAAATGAATGACTCTGAGCAGGTTGCCTAGACTGATGAGAG
Source organism: Xylaria nigripes (assembly GCA_022984845.1). NCBI lineage: Eukaryota > Fungi > Ascomycota > Sordariomycetes > Xylariales > Xylariaceae > Xylaria > Xylaria nigripes. The sequence continues at coordinate 249,899 of JAJJKC010000012.1, read as the reverse complement.
CGAACAGTGCTCATGTAATAGATAATTGACCGGTGAGATGTATGAGAATCATGGAGGAGCAGACATGGATTCGTCGTTCCTCGACCATGCTCCAGACTGACTACGTAGGTTGGAAGTAAGGAGCGAGGCGAAAATGCAGTGATGCATATGTTAATGTTCAGAGGTAGGCTGTAAAAAAGCACTACCTACCTACATGTGTAAAGTAGGTCGAGGATGCATCACATGCCCGTTATTTTTTGTAGGAGGGGATCCGTACGTCCGTGTAAGTCAGAAGAATGTCGCGCAGAAGCGATGATATTCCGTAGCTGCGAGAGGATCCACATAAGTACCTAGGTACCTACTTACGTAGGTATGCGGGTGGATCTGACGCACCGTACGGATTATGGAGTCTACTATGTCTTGACACTGTATACGCAGTACTTTGTGCTTCGAGAAGAGCTGACATGACGTTCCAGCCTCTTCCACCACGGATTAGTCGGGAATTCTTCTTCAATTAATGTCTACAGAATCTGTAATCTCACCACACAAGTCATAAGATAGAAGACCCAAACATGGACTACGTTCAGGATCAATTGACCCAAGAGGCCGCCCGGGAAGCTGCCGAACTCTAGTTCGTGAACCGACCCCTCCGTCCCTCATTAATAAATACGAATTGGCTAGCAGCGCTGACCAATGTTACAAACGCAGCACGGGGCTCGCGACACCGCTGAATCTGATCCTGGCAGCTATCACCTTGTACACTACCTATCTGCTCTACAAGCCCTCGGCGCCAGCCACGCTACCGCGTGAGCCGCCTGCCGTCGTCTTCCGCACATTCACCCCGCGCACGCTGCTGCCTTACAACGGCACCAACAACATGCCCGTGTACATGGCCGTGCGTGGCCGTGTCTTCGATGTATCAAGTGGTCGCAACTTCTACGGTCCTGGTGGCCCCTATGAGAACTTCGCAGGCCGCGATGCCAGTCGTGGTCTTGCGTGCCACAGCTTCGACGAGGATATGCTGACCAAGGACCTCGATGGCCCGCTTGATACACTGGAGGGTCTTGGTGATGAGGAGATGGAGAGCTTGCAGGGCTGGGAGGAGAGATTCCTTGGCAAGTATCTTGTTGTGGGAAAGCTGGTGGCTCAGGGAGAGAAATGAGGGCTTGTATAAGACATTTCGGTGATTCTATCATCTGACCTCTTCACGCATGGCCTTGGGTTAGACGGGTTAGACGGAAAACCTGATTCTGACACTGACTAGAGAAAATCCTGTATCGGGCATGACGGACGGATATATTTGTGCTTGGTGCATTTGTCTTTGAACATGACATCGTAGATTGGCGACTGCTGCTTGAATTATTTACTCGACTCCATGGCAGGGTGTCCCAAACCGTCATCATAGACTATTGGCTCCTTTTGTGTAGTCGTTTGTTGCATTGTTTGAAAACTAACCGTCGTTGGGCTTGCCGACTTATCGAGTCGGCGAACCGGTAGTTTGGTCGTCGGAAGAGCTAGTCACATATACCTAGCGTAGAGCCGTATCATAGAATTGTAACCTGGGCGGCTTATGCCTTTGTCGAACTCGGACTTGGGGCTCATCGTATAAGGAGGCCTGTAATGCAATTATGTCGGTAATATCTCACGACATGTAAAGCGTTTGTGATAGTACGACCAGATCATCGGGCGATTCCGCTTTTTCTATTTGCTCCAAGTAACCCGGAAGAAGAGCCGGGTGGTACGTGCCGCAGTACTACGGTATGTGAAGTCCGTCAACAATTCACTAGGATTGATCAATCTACTTTGTTCCCTGGGAGAATAGTTTCTGGCACCTCCTGAACGAACGAGCAATTGTTTGAACCGGCCAACCCAACACTTATTCTGTTTGTTTTGGCTGGCTTCGTTTGCTTCAGAGGATATGTACCAATTGCTTGTCTTGCTTCTCGTGAAAATGGGTGGTGATAAAATGAAGCAAAGACCATCGTACCTCTACCTATGGTGTCTTAAGTATGGTGAATCCCTCCTTGCTTCCTACCTCGTAGTACAATTGGCACAAGAGGGACCGTGTACATTTTTCCTTCCCCCCATACGTAATCGGACCATTGGCGTCCATAGTATAATATTATAGCTCACTTTACACAGTATACCTAGAAGTGTGAGCAGAAATGATAAGGTCTCTGTTCTCATTAGCTACTGAGCTGGGATAGAGCGCTTCCCATTATATAAATGACCCGTGGTGCATGGCCATTTCGGCGTGGAAAAGATGTAGTTGTAGTGATGGGCACGAGAAGGAGGTTGGTGTGACAAGAAAGAGGATTTGTCTTAGATCGGACTGAGTCTGTCACTCACTCAACGCGAAAATATGGCCAACAGTTGCCATCCCAGCTATAGACAGACAAAGACTTAGGAAAGAAGATATGCTGTGTCCCCGACTGTGTCGCCGACTGTTTCAACAATCTTGCGGAGAAAACAAGATGGCAAGTCAATGCGGACGGGTTGACTTATCACACTCAACTGATGTAGGTATCTCACAGCAAGATGGAGATAATGAGACGTAATTTAGCAACAAGTCACTGTAGAGCTTTCGCCTTCACGCTTTCCCTCTTCAATTACCCCCTCAGATGGATAGGCTTGATATGTGACACGTTTTTTGCGATTATTTCGATTCTTTACTGATTAGTTATCAGGTCAAACTGCGCGAGAAGAGCGAAGAAAACAGCTGTGGCTAAGTATTAGGTAGAAGATGGTCTGTTAGCACTTCAGTATGTATGTGCTTGTTTGTTTGAGCCTGACTCCGAATCCCGTTGCGGTCCGTTTACCTCCACCGCTCTGTTGGGGTTAAGACGACGTGAGACTGATTCTCCCAGCTGGTAGAATACACGTGTCTCAGGCCTCAGACACAGCATCTTAGAATCCGAATTGGGTCTCGCATATGCAGCGATGAAGCCGTCTAGATATAAGGTAGGTATGAAGATACAGAATGCTCACGTAAGAGGTAGGGAGTACTTACGTAGAGGCACGTCCTTACCTAAGGTAGGTACTAGGTAAGGCAGTAAAGGACGGGAGGAAAAGCGCCTGCAAAAATAGGTACAGTACCTACCTACACTAAAACTGCTTAGAATACAGGCGGATAGGTACCTAAGGTACGTAGGTACCTGCCTAGCAACATCGCTAATGTAGGTACGCTAAGATGTACCCAAACAGGAACCTTGACAGGCACTTGTTATCAGATTAGGTACGTACTTACTTACGTACGTCCGTACGGATTGAACCTACCAGTAAGTAACATGACTGGTTCTTGCGTCACCACAGTGCTACCTTAGGTACCTACCTGCCCACCTACATTACCTACTTAGGTACCTACCTAAGGTACCTACAGTACCTACCTACCTAAGGTACCAGCACACCTGCTCTATCATCTACCTACCTACCTACACTATCTCAGTAGGTAAGATACCCCTCCAGGAAACATTCACCTATTTCCAACCTACACTACCATACCTACATCCCACCTCGGTTTCTTTCCCACATCTTCAACTTGCATCTCTTCTAGGTACATTCGTTACATTTGTAGTCGAGGCCTCGTTCTTATTCATTAACCTCTTCTATATTTGCTTCTGTGATCGATCTGCAAATCCTCCCAACTGCACTTCGTTTCATCTTGAATAACGACAGACCCAAACATCAACTACTATAAGCTTCCGGTGTAGCTCTTCCTCTCATACATACTCTTCTTTACATCAACAACCTGTACCCTTATCAAGTACCCCTCTGCATCTTTCCGCTGCTATCCTGTTCACAGTCATCGCCGAATTGATTCAGCATGGATAGCGACCTGGAATTATTCATGACCGTGACGGGTGTGGATTCGGAGAAGATTGCACGGGGATATCTCGAAATAGCAGGCTACGATGTAGGCCGCGCTATCCAGACATATTATGATGATCCAGATTTACGATCGAGCTTTAGCTCTGCGCCTTCTGCACCAGCTGCCTCCTTCGATGAACCAAGCACCTCCACCTTTACTCTAAATAGAAATGTTATAGGTCGCGAAGATTCTTCCGGGGTTATACACCTGGATTCTGATGACGACATTGACATACCCGACGATAGAGATGACCAAGATATTGAAGCCATAGCCAGAAATGTGCAGGAAGAGGAAGATGCAGCTATGGCCAGACGATTACAGGAAGAGCTCTTCGAGCCAAATTCGGGATCGGGCACTGATAATGATGGTGTGCGAGCTCCCATAGCGCAAACCACAGAAGTACTAGCAGGCCCCGAGCTTTCATGGAATCCTATGGGCGATCATGAACCTTCTATGTACGACCCGTCAAGTGCCTACTCATCTCGGCCACGAAGAAGTAATGTTTTATCTCCATGAGTTGCCCCTCCATCCACTAATGCCTGTCATAGATCGGAATCCCCCCAACCCTTTCAACCAGAGCACCTCGATATGGGATGACACCTCTGCACCACCAGTATCGGTACGTGGATTTCATCAAGACGCTACCCCCCGGGCAGCCTTGCTCCGCGATCTTTTCCGCCCGCCCCACGAGTTTATGAGCGACGCAACATGGGACGAAGCGAGAGACGAAGGCAAAGAGAATAAAAAGTGGATCATGGTCAACCTTCAAGATTTAGATATCTTCCAGTGCCAAGTCCTCAACAGAGACCTGTGGAAGGATCATAATATCATGGCTTTGATCAGAGAACACTTCATTTTCTTGCAATACGACAAAAATGAGAGAAGGGCTCAGTCATATATCCAGCTGTACTTCACCAACGGGGCCCACGAGAACAGTGACAACTACCCACATGTTTCCATCATCGACCCCAGGACGGGAGAACAGGTCAAAGTTTGGTCGGGCCCTTCTTTTCCCAAAGCGGAAGAATTTCTCGCCGATCTAATCGAGTTCCTCGATCGCTACAGTTTGGCAGCGAACAGCAAGAACCCTGTTGTCCAGACCAAGCCAAAACGCCAACAAATCGACGTAGGTCGTCTAACAGAAGACGAAATGCTTCAGTTAGCTATGCAAAACAGCCTGGAGAACAACGGTGCTTCTTCGGGATCAAGTGTACAGGATCCAGACATGCTCACAAAGTTGAATGACGACAACGGAAAAGGAAAGGGGAAGGGCAGGGCAACAAACGAGATAGTAGATTCGGATGACTCAACGCCAACACCTTTTGGTGACTCCGATGATCCGGCGGTGCTCGCTTTCCATCTCATCTCTTCGACCAACCGGCATACAGAGCCGGAAAACGACCCTGCGGCCACGACGAGAATTCAATTCAGACATTCGGCAGGACGTATCATTCGTCGGTTTTCCACGACAGACCCAGTACGCCGCATTTATGAGTGGCTGAAAGCAGAACCATTTGAAGGCAAGGAAGGCGTCATGTTCGAACTCAAGGCAATGCCGGCAGGTGCGGATCTGATCGATAAACTTGATACGACCATAGTCGACGCCGGTTTGAAACAGGGTACCGTCATGATCGAGTTCATTGAGGGTTAGACTTGGACGCAAGTTGGTATGGAGTTGAGGTTTTGCCTACAGGTTCATGCTCACGGGTTCCCTGTTGGGATCTAGAAAAATTTCGGGTCGTTTCTTCGAGGGCTTAAGGGAGTGTACGCATTATCCCTCCCTGATAGATGCTAGTGCGGCGGCTTGGTTGAGGTTGCTTGGCGTTCAGGTAGTCTTCACGACGTCAAGGTTGGTAATAAGACACAATGATGCAACGCCTACCTTGTGTAGTACCCAGTCCTCCCATACGTGGCTTTACAGATTGAATTGTAAAACTGGCTCACTTTTAATATGTATTATACTACTTGAGATGACGAAATGACTTTCTTAGCACACTGGCTTGCGATCATGAACACTGCAGTTCTAGAAAATGAAGATCCAAAATAAATGGACAGCTTGCTTCGAGCTCCGTGCATAGCTATTCGTCCGGTAAATCATCCTATATACGAAGTGCTGCATCTTCGAATACGCAGCCGATCCTTTGACGTATTCGGGGAAAAAGAAAATCAACGGAATGATGGGAAATAGGAAGAAGGATTGAAACAAGAAAAAAGGGAAAAAGAAAAAAAGGAAGGTATAGGAGGAATCTAACCTCCGACTGTTGGACTCGCGGGGAATCGAACCCCGGACCACTCCCATGCTAAGGGAGTATTATACCACTAAACCACAAGCCCTTTGTGGGGAGAAACTGTCTGTTCCTCGATGGTGGAGGCGGGCGAATTGGGATTTATGACGTGGGGTTGGTGGGGGTTGGATGATTGGTTGGCAAACGAACCCGTTCATGGTTAGGGGTAGGATCACATGCTCATAGTACCTAATGCACTCAGCAAATGCTTCACACATGGAAATGATGCGCTGCGCTGTGTCAACAAATAGTGTAGACCGGTGAGTATGGCATGTTAAGACTTAAGGGGCTTTCAAACAAAGACCCAAGATCAACACTTCATAAAAGCAGTTCACAAATCACAAATACTCATTCCATCACCAGAGATTCCAACTCCGGGGTTTCATCGTCCATCTGGTTGATGCAGGTTTGCAATATCGCGATTCATTCATGGAAGAAAGATGGGACCGAATCCAGCAGTGTTGACTTACACGCATATGGTGAGTGAAATATTACCCATATCACATTGTCATGTATATCGTTCTGGTGAGACAAGGTGTCTCGAGGCATCTCTATTCCTCTAAGCCATTATCTAGAATAGAACATCATTACAATTGCTCGCGGCGTACGGATCCGTTGGCTTTGCTGTATCTATGAGGGGCGGCCGTCGTAGCGAGAACATACACTTAGTTACGTCCGTAGTTACTCGTAAGATAGTACATGAATTTTCACGGGACTTCAAAGCCTTTACTTCTGAAAGCTACCTTAGGAGGTAAGCTTCTGATGCTAGACATGTTAGAAGTCTTCCTCAAGTACGTCCGTAGGTAGGTAGAATTAGAGCTTGAAAAGTTCAAGCTTACCTAATACGAGCTACCTAGGTACAACTTGCTGCAAAATGAAAGCCAAAGTTCAGTTGGCCGTGAGGACAGTGTGAGTCCACCATGACGAGCCGCTGCACTGTGTTAGATAGGTAGAAAGTACCTACCTTATAAAGGTACGTACGTAATCTGCTCAGATCCGCTTCCCGGGCAAAATGTCCTCATACAAAACAACGTCTTACTGTATTGTATTGTATGCCTGCCCAGACATACCTAAAAGTTTTCCAGTACGACGACCTCTTGAAGTTCAGTGTGCTCGCTGCTTTCCTATGTTGCTGCAACGTAGTAGCCAGTTTCAGTCTGATCTTCGGGCCTTCTTCAAGTCTAGTTCCCATCCCCGCGGTCCGAGCCACCTCGGCGCGAGGTACCTACGTCCGTACAACGCTCCGACTCTGAACTCAATACTACCTGCCCCTTTCAGTTCGACCTCGAAATGGATTCGGGAAGCATGATTCCGTTGTTTCTTATCATTCTCTAAATCTTGTGGGAAGTTCTTGGCGAAACGATGCTTCTTTTGGAACGAATTACCGTGAGCGTAACTCAGTGTCGCGTGTGCACCGAAGTTATTATCGACAAAAGAGAGCATCTGACTTTTAGGGTACCTTGACATTGAGGTGCCCTTGCGAGACCTTCTCATTCCGTTTACCGAACGCACCGCTGATCAAACTGTATTGATGAACAATTCAGGATGCGTGATGAAGCTGGCTCGGAAAATCATGTGGATGGGCCGGGACGTATGAAGAAAGGTACTCAAACCGAACATATATCGGTTAGAATCGCTTTGGAACATATGGATAGGTAGAACATCATTGTGATGGGGCTTACGGCTACCCAAATGGTCTTGCCAAGAGATTGTAGTTGAATCTCTGGATTCGAACATTGCTAGCCACTTTGTGTCCGTCTTTCTCCACTGGGGCAGGATTCATTATGCCAAGAAGCTTTCGATGCAAGCTGTCCGCGGGTAGCAATAATGCCTATCGTGTCTCTTGGCAAACCATATGAGCGGCACCCTCTCCCGCCAAGGAAAACGGCTTATCTCTAAGCCCGGAACGTTTTCTGGTGGACACATTTGGGTCTGGACACTCCCTCCCTCCTCTGTACAGTAACAGTCTCGGCAAACTTTTTGTCATCTGACTCGCCCACTTCTTTATCGGCTTTTCGATGACGTTGTCACCCTGCTCACAGACAATGCAGACGAAAGGCTCTATCCTCCTAAGTACAATTTCGAGTGGGCGACGCACGATGTATCTGTTCGTCACGATCGGAATCTCTTGAAGGGGCAAGGGCTAGAAATTTGGTTCATCGCGGTGCGCCTTGCCTGCTTAGAGAGGGTAGAGATGGTTTTCCACTGGCCCTGCGAAATATTAACTAAGCCGTGGCCCATTTCGTCCTCGCGCTTCTCTTCACTAGGTACACTATTCCATACCATCTCGTGGTACGTCCGTACTCTGAAGCGCTATTTGTTAAACGCCAAGTAACCTAGAAGCACCGTCGGCTTCGGTATCTAAATCACCTGCCGCATGCATATGGTATGCGCGTAATGACTTCAAAACTACCTACCTATCTTGAACGGATCCGTCCAGACTAGGTATTTGCTTACATATCTGCCTTTGAGATGAAAAGAAGCGCTGACCTGTTGTTCCGACAATGCGTTCGTGTATTGACTCACCAGTTTGATCGGTTATCATAGGTATCTACCTATGAAGACAAACCGTTACATTTTCTTTATCCTCTTCGGGTATTCCGAGGACCCGGATATCATGACTCGCTGAGGTTCGAAGGATAATGAAGTAGTATACTTCGTAAGGATCTATTCTGGTCACCGGAAAGCCTATATGGACTATCAGAGCACCCCCTTTCTTCCAAGTCAGAGTCGACGCTCCTGAATTACAGAATCCTCTGACTTTTAATTTCGTTCGCCATACTGTCAACCTCGGACATCAGGCTACGTGCAAAGAAGGCACAGCAAACCCTCATTGTAAGAGGTTCGCGCCTTCGCAGGCTGTTCAACCTCCATCTAACGTTACACTTTTAGTACCTGGATAGATTGAATGGATGCGGTAGCCTGGTAGGATCAAAGCTCACACACAGGATTTCGGTGCCACGATGGCTATGCATTGCACTGAATCGCCAAGACTCACCATTACAATAGGTACTTCCTACTTCCCCTGGATGGTACGCATGCACATTACCCAGCCTCTAAAGGGATCAGGTATCCCACGATGATCGGGATCGTATGTGATAAGGTTGAGCTTGCGGTCCCGTGGATATTACTTTGCACCTATATGTAGGTATAAGTCGCTGGAACTTAGGGTTTGAACATTTCTGCATAGCCGACCCAATTCTGTACTTGCACTACGATATTTATAGAGATGTTACGGACGTACGCTTAGTGTATATAAGTAGGGACGAGGCGATCGCTAGTTAGATATACCTAGGTACCGACATAGTGTTAGGATTCGGTATTCCACCTAGGGGCCGCTTCAGATATTAAGTTCCCGGTACCCACAGGCCAAGTGACGATACCGACTACCTACCGGTAGCAGCGAAGCCACTTCCCACGTCTGTTGCGCCGGCGCGCAGACCATCACAGACGCCTCAGTGGCATTGTTGAACGCATCATCGGCTGCCGTATGGCTTAGGTAATTTGCTTATTGCAAAACACTTCCCCGGATGGCATTATCGAACGTCCTTTGTGCCTAGCCTGTTGCGCTTGTCTAGCTAGACAGGTTCATGGTTGATAGGTATACTATTTCTACCTACGTTTGCTTCAGCCAGTCGGTGATAATATCGTTCGTAGCTGCACTACACTAATACTTACCTACATCTGAATAAACTGGGGTTGTCCATCCAGGATGTCAGGCGACTTGAACGCACTCACTTGTTAAGGTCAGTAATTAATACGACCGCCGAGTAAAGGTATGCCGGTACCTCTAAAAATACGCTGCACTAGAAGTTCTCGATGTAAGTATATGCGACAGCCGTTTTTGATCTCGCCAGCTGCGTCGGTGAGTCCAACTTTTATGGAGCAACGGCTGTCGCCATCTACTAATATAATTCTACCTAGTTTCCTACACCAAAGATCGATCTGTCGTGTAACAGCTGACCCCGAAGACATACGCAGTCTTGTCAGCAGCCAAGCTTTGCGTGCATACGTATGGTGGTTATCACGTGACACCCCAGCCCTTAACACAACTTCAATGCAACTTGAATACTCATCCACGCTACCTAGATACCTACCTGGTTTTAAGTCCTAGGTTAGACGTTAATATAATAATACTACCTGGTTTTAAGCAGAGTAGGTAGGTAATGGGTCGCGTGCGTGCGCGTGTGTGTGTGTGTGCTTATACAGTAATAGCCTATAGGTAATCCGTAGGTACGTAAGTACGGATTAGTAGGTAGTAGTAGAGACTTACGTACGGATCCGTACGGATCCGTACGTATAGTCAGGAAGGATTTCAAGATGCATAGATACCTACTACTACGGTATGTACACTAAAGACGGAACATCTACTTATAGATAGGTAGCTGTTCACGATGTACAGTACTTACTTACTTACCTACCTATCATGGCTAATTACTATCAGGACTTATCTAGATACCTAACTAAGAACCGCACGACGGTCTCAAACGAGCATAGTGCGCATCTGCTGGGTTTTCTACCCCTGGACCGAGCTCACCTTCATAATTGATCGTCAGGCACACTGCCTTTTCCAGTGCGGAGTGTACACTGCCTCTGTGAACCTGCCGATTCTGTCCATGCTCACAATCCAACATACCTTATATAGTAGGTAGGTTTCTCTGCGAATATGCCTCACTAAGGATGAACGCCAGATGCCTACATACTCGCATGCTATTTATATGAATCCACCAACTGGGTTGTCGCATAGTTGGCGAAATCGTCATACCGGTAGGTATTTGCATGAAAGCTAACATGACGGCGTGAGTACCTAGGTAATTAAATATGTAGGCGTTCCTTTTCCTTCGAGGATCCGGTACGGATCCGTAGTGGAAGTCGAGATGCGTGACCACCGACGATAATGCCAATTCTTGATTCAGATAATGAAGCAGTACGTCCGTCCGGGACTACTACCTTCCATAAAAGTTGAAGTTGCCGTACCCACCAGAATGCCGTTGAAGGAAGTAGGGTAAGTAGGTATGTACTACTGTAACTTCGAACGGCCGACGCTTGTACTTACTCGGCCTAAAAACCGTTGCCGGCTCGTGGACTTGCAGATGGGCGATCCGGGGAGGAACCGTAGTTACAAGTACCCACGGTACATGCTTGAGCCGAGAAATCAAGCTGTTTAAGAGGCAGTATACCTACCTAGCATTACCTACTTAAGTACGGCCTAAGTACGGACGTAGGTAGAACACATTAAATGATAGCGTAGATACATTATGTACCTGCTGGTAATGCTCTAGGCACTTACTGTATAGTCTGCAATCGGCAATCTTTGATTACCTATTATTTGTTTTCCCTCCTTCATCGTGTACTTCGTAAGGTAAGGTAGGTTAGGTATGTTACCTACCATACTCGGTATACTAGTATGTACAGGTGAATGTTACCTTACTTAGGAATTATTACCTACCTAGGTGCGTCCGTAGTCGAGTACCTATCATATCGCGCGATGTTTCCATTTCTTATGGTGGTAGGTAATAGATTTGGAAATTGCTGACCTGTTTGCTGTTATTGTTGTCGCATAACAATCAAGTAATCAAGGCAGTGACGTCGGCCAGGAATAGCGAACAATTAACTAGGTAACTATTAATTGACGAATATCGTTGGGTTGGACTTGCACGACAAGTTACCTACACCAGGCAAATGATGCAATCCGGCTCCTCTAATCTATTTTCAATTCCCTGCTGACTCTGCCGAGTTATACCTAGTGTATAAGGTAGGTAATCCTACCTACCTACCTAGATTGGTTCCTGAAAGGATCGAGTAGATACCAGGTAGGTAGGTAGATATCCTTCGCTACCTGCCTATAGGTAGGTAGTTATCTTACACCACTCCGTAAAAGACCATCCCATCCCGCGATCAGCAATCAGCGTAGCCTCTCCGGTACGACAACGACAACAGCGACGATAGCGACAACAACTTCCTCCTTCGAACTAGCGTATCTCTACGGATCCGTATAGGTAGTAGTAACCAGACCCTCGGCGGCACGCACGCAAACAAAACACAGGGTTGGCTAGTCTTTAGGTAGGTAAGGCATTAGTACCAAGGTATTGGCCTGTTCAAACCTCGGGCTGATTCGTGCCGCATCGCACCACATTCACTAGTGTGTCGCGCCGTTGTCATGGAGGTACGACAGTGGCTCCCTCACCATGGCTTACATTACCCACGAAGTACCTACACTTGGTACTCGGTAACTACCTAGCTGAACGTACCGGTAAGTAGGTAAGGTAGGTAGAAGAAAGCTGGTGGGAGCCAGTTTGTGGGATTTCTACAAGGTAGGTAGGTACCTACCTAGGTAATCAATAATTCGGTTTGCCACTTCTGGCAAGTTTGTAATGTGACTTTGACTCTCCCATGAGGCCCGTCCTGTTGCTTCGAATCATGGTCTAGAGTAAAAGTAGGTACAGCACGGGCCTTAGTTTGGGGGAAAGATTACCTCGTCCGAGTGAATACAAATAGTCATGATGTCTGCCCCAAATATTCTCTTGATTTCACCACGCTTCATCCAACCTCGAGTTCTTCTGACCTGGTGTCTTCTTTCTTTCCATTTGCCCTACAAGACTGGTTCTTCTAGCGCACACATTCCTTTCTTCTTTCTCTTCAAGAGGACTCTTAGGTAACACAGTTCCTAACCCTTTCCTTAAAAACGCATTTTACAATGTACTACGGCAAGGTATCAGTTGGTCTTGGCCTCCTGGCTGGAGTTGCCACGGCCATGCCCACCACCTCTCTCACCACCCTCAAGGCCCGAAGCACTGGTCCTCAGAACGTTGTTTACTGGGGTCAGAACGGCGGAGGCACGATCGAGAACAACGATCTTGCTTCGTACTGTGCTAGTGATTCTGGTATTGACATCCTGGTGCTGTCTTTCCTATACCAATTCGGTCGGGGTAACAACGTTCCCTCGGGAACCATTGGTCAGTCCTGCTTCATTAGCACTTCTGGCGAGGGCCAGCAGTGCGACGCTGTCGCTTCGGCCATCAAGACTTGCCAGTCTAACGGCGTTACCATCATTCTCTCCCTTGGTGGTGCCTCCGGCGCATACTCTCTCTCCTCTTCGGACGATGCCAAGACGATCGCCAACAACCTGTGGGCGGCTTATGGTAACTCCGGTAATTCGGACGTGCAGCGCCCATTCGGCGACGTTTTCGTCAACGGCTTCGACTTCGACCTGGAGTTGAACAGCGGCAACCAGTACTACCCCGACATGATCTCCACTCTCCGGGAGAACTTCAAGTCCGACCCGTCCAACACCTACTACATCACTGGTGCTCCTCAATGCCCCATTCCCGAGCCCAACATGGGTGTTGTCATCGAGAACTCTCAGTTTGACTACCTCTGGCCCCAGTTCTACAACAACAACAACTACACCTACCCTTGCGCCCTGCCCATCAACGGCAACGCTCCCTTCAACTACGACGGCTGGCTAAACTTCACCTCCAAGGGCCCCTCTGCCAACGCTAAGATCTTCGTCGGTGTCCCGGCCTCTCCCCTTGGTGCCAACGGTACCCCTGCCGGTGCCACTTACTACGCTTCCCCCGACCAGCTGGCCACCATTATTGGTGGTATCAAGGATGAGCCGCGCTTTGGCGGTATTATGATGTGGAGTGCAGGCTTCTCTGACGCTAATGTCGTCGACGGCTGCACTTACGCTCAGCAGGTGAGTACATGTATTCTTTATACCTCCGGTAATTGACACGAGTCACTAACTTACGGGTTCTCCAGGCCCGTGCTGTCCTTGATAGCGGCTCTCCTTGCGCTGGCGGCCCCGCGCCCACCAGCAGCCGCCCCCCGACCACCACCTACACCCCTCCTGCCAACAACAACAACGGCACTCTCACGATGACCACTTCCGCTCCCGTCGCAACCCCCACCAGCGCTCCGGGTGCGGGCACGGTTAACCAGTGGGGACAGGTAAGACAAGCCCAATCAATCCCAAACATATCGGAGTAACAGACTAACGAGGTCACAGTGCGGCGGTAACGGCTACACCGGCCCTACCCAGTGCCAGTCGCCCTACAAGTGCGTCAAGATTGGCGACTTCTGGTCGCAGTGCGAGTAAGAAGAAGCGTTCATTTGAAATGAATGATGAGTGACGACTGAATCCGGACACTCGCGAAAACGAATCAGATCAACGGAAGGGGAAGGAGACATCGCACACATTACATACACGTCACATTCACATCATTCTTCACACACACACACACACACACGGAGACATACACGACACGCCCTCACACGACACACGACACACAACATATTGTTCGATACCCCCCTTTCACCGATCTGATTCTCCCCGCCACCCCTTATTAGAGCTGGACTTTTATTTCGTGCGGGGAGCTGGACTTATTTCATGCGAGAGTTGAGCTTTGTATGATATTCTTCTTTTTTTTTCCTCTCTCTCTCTCTTTTTTTTTTCCTCTTAACTTCTTGTTGTATATATTGTCTTCGCCCCCGGTGGGCCCTGTCAGTAAAACAGACAGACACACACACAGACAGACAGACAGACTGAGGAGGGTATAGCTTCCATGTTGCTGGGTATATAAGTAGATACACAATTTCATCTGGTGAAAATCACATATTTGTTTGTGCCCCCGCTTCTCGAGTGCTAGATGTGGGTTAGTGTGAGTGCGCGGATGAGATGTTTGCGAATATGCGCCGAGGCCGAGGCCGAGGCCGCGACCGTGACCGTGGTCCCGGGACCAGGCTTTTATTCCCTCGACGTTTTTACATTCCTTGCTGTATTAGGTATTTCACTCGTGCTACGCGCGCGAAGTCCCGGTGCACAATTGCCAATATCTATGTGATGGTGTACTATCACGAGGGCGGGATAATAATACTCGTACGCGGCTTATTATTCATTATTAGATAGATAGATACGATATTATCGAGCTTGTGCTGCGTCTGTGTTTCGGAAACCCTGGGGGACCCTTGGATATCCGGTGTTTCGGGAAGGGGACCTTTTTTTTTTTTTTTGATGGTTGGGTTCTAGAAATTGGTGGTGTGGTGTGTATGAGTAGCTAGGTACACTAGGTAGGTAATACGCACATAGTCTCGCTTGATCTACAGACCGAGTTTTTCAGATTAAGTATGTAGTGTGTGTATGTGTATGTGTTGTCGTTGGGGTTGATTGCTTTGTGCGTATAGTTTACCGGGTAAACTTTACCCGGTAACTCCCGACCAACTCAAACCCTTTCACTTCATTGATCATCGACATAAGAGGTTGTTGTTGTCTGAGTAGGTATTATTACTAGGTACCTATAAGTAAGTATTAGTCGATCTCAGAAGGACACTAGATAGGATAGGCGAACTAACTAACGGACACCAACCAACTTCAACTCGCTATCTTCGCATCACTACGTCCGTAACCTAAGTAACGTTTCATATCTAGTCTAGGAACAGACTACTGATTCAGACATTCCTTATAGACAACCCCTGACCTCTTGAGAAAACCACTAAGCAGGTACTTTTAATCTGCCGAACTAAGCAGTAAATGAGATCTACGACTTAGCAGATCTGGGTTAGTTATCGAGTAGTACCTTGACTACCTACCTATGGTAGGTACTTCTGAGTAAACCCACCTATCCCATCCCGGCTCCCTCTCTCTACCTGCTAACTACCTACCTATCTGCTGTAAGTAAGCTTTTGGGTCGGGGCCGGGATGAGATGAGAGAAAAAATTCCCACTTGGCCTTCCTGACTAGGTAGCATGTGGGTTTCAGTTCTCGACTCATATAACCCTAGTCCGTACGGACTATAAAGGACGTGATTGGCAGTTGACTAATAAGTACGTCCGTAGTAGGTAGTATACCCTTACTAAGAGGGCGGCAATGTTTTTTTATTTTTCCTTTTATTTTATGAGCTGTACGTCCGTACGGAATAGGTATTCCGTAGTGTAAACAAGCATTTTAGTAACGCTGCATGGCGAATGCATGGTGCCTGCATATTTACGCCACACCCTGCACAGCTTCTCACTTCCGACGTGCTACTTGCTACCTTACCAGGTTGTTAAGGTATTGTACTATAGGAGGTAGTATAGGTAGCAACTCGGGCATCTCGATTGCAGGCCCTGTCTGGTGTCTAATAATTTCTGTTGACAACATGAAGACTACCTAGGTACTTATACGTAACTACCTAATACCTAGATGTCCTCGGTCAAAATCTCCATTTATCGCCCCTTGCTTTACACTTACCCAGTCCTTGCACAGACGATAACGAAGAATGGTGGGCTTGTTTGTAGGTAGGTAGGTATGTGGGCCATATGCAAGTCATGCCTTAGTGGGGGGGGGGGGGGGGGGGGGCATTCGCTAGTGAACCCCCCCCCCGCGAAACCATAAAAGGGTAAGGCGTGGCACGAGATTCATCGCGTGGGCAAAGCTCAAGCGGACCCACTGTGGAGTGAGGCGCGTGTACGGATTAGGTAAGTAGCCGCCGTTATGGCGCGCTTATCGCGATTGCGCGATTGGTATGCGATAAGCCCTATTCAAGATTTGCGATAAGAAAGTCGAGGGAGCAGACAAAGGACAAACCCCGCCAAAAAGTGAAAGCTCCATGTCATGATGTAAAATACTTGTAACAGCAGCAATCCAAACAATATTATCTGACGGAGCCCAGTCAAAGAGCAGGCAGTCATGGAGAACAATCCAGCAGAATGTTCTGCGCCAGACCCAGACCCCATAATTGCGAGTTACAAGGTTTACGCGAACCCTGCTCTCTCGACAAACCGCAAGCTGCTCATCATGCAGCATCCGAACAAGCAGGGCCCCGTGAACACTCCATATGTACGGATCAATGACGTGCGCATCAAGAACAGGTCCGGCATGATCGAGGTTGATGTGCCCATCAGCCATGCTCATTCTGACTACGATCGCGACAAGGGGCAACGCTGGGGCGGCGCATTGGCAAAGAGCCTTGCGGCAAAGAATGGTGGTACCCATGGTCTTGCTGGTGGTTTTGGTGTTGGCGTTTCTGCCCTGCGTCCAAGTAAGCGACGAGATGAGTTTGAGAGAGACATCGACATGATGGATTGGAGTGAGGCTGTTCGTCAGGATAAGGTGTTGCGTACGCAGACACTGGGTGGTGTGATTCCCGCACAGTCGGAGACCGAATGCCAGTGGATGGTCGGCGTTTTCAAGGGCGGTCAGACATTACCCTTCTTTTTTTTTAAAAAAAAAAAAAAAAGTGAAAGACAAGATATTGACATGTTTACCTACAGACCATCTTCATCTCACCCCAGCCTCGGCACTAATCCAGCTACGTCCACAACTTCACCATATTGACGCCATTGCCGAACAGGAACGAGCGAGCCGTCGCGAGGGAGCGGGTGCCGTTAGCAAAGACGCTGCACCCGCAAGTGCGTCGAGCGCAGGGGCCCGTGCGATTCATATGTCAATCAAGAGTGCTGATACAGGCGGCGGTGAGCTCACCACCGAGACTATGGCTGATAGGCTACGCACAGTACAGACAGAGCCCTGGGCTCGACTACAATACGAAGACGATGAGAGCGCGAAGTCCTGGAACGTATTTAACAACAACCTTGTCTACCGCAGTAGCAAACACACCGCCGATGAAGATAATAAGGACGAAGGGAAGGGCAAGGGCAAGGGAAAGGAAATAATACAGATTAGCAGCAGTAGCAGCAGTAGCGATTCAGAGCAATTGCAATCGCAGTGGGATATGGATGACTTCTTGAAGGCTATCAGCGCCATGAAGACTGGGCCCGAGGGAAGCCAGAAGCAGGCAGATACCGAGGAAATTATTAAGAAAGAGGGAGGCGGCGGGACGACGACCGCCAAGTCGAAAGGAAAATCAGTCGCGTTCAGGGATGCCTAACGACATAGTGTAGATCGGATCATGGCTGGTTTTGCTCTTGCATTGGGTGGCGTTCTCGGAGGCATGGCATAGAACCTTACTCGGCGTTTTTCCTTTACTTTCATGGTATCTCTTTCTTTATTTCTTCAGCACTGTTGTAGCCCCTGGTCTCATCAAACCTGTATTCATGTACTACAATCATATGAACAAGAATGTTTTTCCCGACTGGAATCCTCGTGGTCCACACGACTATCTACCTAGGTAGGTTATTTCATCGTGTTTATTTTTGTTGTGATGCACGTCGCACCTTTCTCGTTCCGCAGAGTCTACTCTGTCACTTTGCGTCCAGTTCTTCCCTCAGCTGCGGCGGTCTTGGCCTCTGCATCCATCCCTCTCGCTCGCATGATCCATCCGACGTGCCATTGTTACAATACCGTCTGCGTTTCTACGCACCACGTACCCTAAAGATCGCCTCCACCGATGCCTCGAAAACATTACCATCCGACTGAGTGGAGTCGATATGAAACGATTCAATCATTGCCTTAACTTCCTCTCTCTCTCCGAGCCCCGGTTCCGAATAGACGTGATCTCCAAACCCACCTCCACATCGACTTTTACTCCCCTTATCCCCCGACAGGTCATCATCGGGATAGAGATCAAAACACCCCAATATCAGGCACCGGAGACGCGTCGCGACGAAACGGACAGTCACCAGCGCCGGCGAAATCCATCTCCTCCTCGGCCCACAGTCGCACATTCATTCTCATGCGTCTTGCCCACGACAACGAATCTCTGTCCCTGGTACGAATTCTTCGCGCTCCGCAGATCGTGCGCGGTGGAACATTATCGAGCCTGGATGCCTGCTGAGTTTCCCGTTCCTCCGCCTTCCTCCGCACCGCATCCGCCACCCTCTTGTACCGCACAAAAAGACCCGCGTAGATCTCACCGGACACAGTGAGAGCGCCGTCTTGGAGGCATTCGCGTCCGAGTCGCTTGTTTTCCGTCTCGTCGTTTCGAGGCGTCGAGTCGTGCGCCGGCACGGGTGGCGGGATCTTGTTCCTAGCTTGGGAGTTCTCTTTAGGGTGTTTTCGTGTGCGCGTTCAGCGGCGTCGTGCGTATGGGATTGAGATAAAAAGGGCTAGGTGGTGGCCTGCCTCATCCCAAACTGATAGACACCCGACTTTATATTCTTGATATCCTCGACCGTCTTCACGTTCCGGATTTCGACATCAGGACGCATGCAAAGCCATAAGAATCAATGTATTCCATTGAATGTCCTGTCCGGATAAGGCAGGGGCATGAGCGTGCAGGAGGACTGAAGGCTCTCCGTGGCGTATCTTTCTGCGTCTTTGCTCAAAAGGTTAGCGAACGTCTCGGCAAGCTGGAAGATGATGACTTCGTTCCGCGCGTCTACGAGCATGACTATCTCTGCGCTCCCAGTATCGTACAAAAGGGCCGCCGTCAAGGCCGATTGGTCCCGTCTCTCCTCACAGTGCTGATTCTAACCGGTCTCCGAGAAAATGCATATCCAGCGTATCCCGGAATCGGCCCGGAACACATTCCTTCATCTCCGCCCTTATCGCTCGCTCGCTCGCTCCTCTCGTTCATAGTGAGCCGATACCGCGCCATATCCAGCGCTCACAGAAAATAATCGGCCGTCCGGCCCCTGATACCACCCTCCAACCTCATCAATTCCAGCGCCGCAACGTACAGCTCGACCTCCGCATCAGGCCGATCGCCGACATGGTTCGAGGTCTTCTGCTCCACTTGTCTCGAGATATCCGATTCTTTCATACGAAGACCTACCACGCGCCCACGTACGCTAAATGCTTCAATCACGCGATTATGGCCGACCTGGCGATCGACGGCCCCGTATTCCGCGATGTCGCGGGCCTTGCTGTTCTCGATGTCGATGGCTAGGTCGGGGTGCGGCCTGATTTCCTGGTTCACGCTCTTCGTGTCTTTATAGATACTTGGCACGAGGCTTGGGTCTTTGGGTAGGCCGATGTTTGTTTATGACGGTTATATTTGGTTGATCTGTTATCTCATAGATAGATAAATAGATAGAGAGATAGATAGATAGATATGAGCAAAGCAGAAATACGAGGAACAGAGAGAGAAAAGGAGGAAGAGAGGAGAAGAGCGGAGAAGAGAGAACATAACATACATACACACATACATACAGCACAGCGCCTGGAACGGGAAAATCCCCTCCTTGGCCAAGCCGCTATGCTATGTATGTATGTATGTATGTATGTACCAACCTACTACTATGCCATGGGTAGAAAGATCCATATCGATCCGAATCGAGTCTTTCCTCTTCGCACTCCCCTCCCTCCCTCTTCCTTCTCAACTAATAAAATCCTTAACCAACGCTTGGTATTCCCCGTTCTGTTCAAAAACATTCCCCCCAACCCCAACCCCAACGCAAAAAAAAAAAAAAAAGGCTCATCACAGCAAGGCGGCCGAATGAATGAATAAATAAATAAATGCATAGAGATGGGAGAGCGAAAGAGCCTGAAGGCCAAGTTCGTCTTTTCACGCTTGCTTTGGCCCCCGGCTTGTTGTCGGTTCGTAAGCACCTTGTAATGAACATATTTATCCGCAAACAAACAAACATACATACATACCAGTGTTAACATACAATTATGCTCTGCTCTGCTGTGTCAGAGGCATCAGGGGGGCAACTTGCCATCCACTGTGCCCCCGGAAACTCGCAAAGGACAACAATCAACAGATCCCCAAACCATATAAGTCAATGGAACATATCTTTCTTTTTTTGTCATGTTAACGCTGTTTGTATGGTATTTACACCCATTTCTCATATGGAGAGGCTATGGGGTTGAGATGGAGATATAGGTACAATTGCTTTCCAGACCTGCCTCATTACCACTGGATTCCGGGGTATCAACAGAACTCATCTGAGTTCTTATAGATTCCATTGACCTAAACTGTTCTGCAATATCGCATCAAGCTTTACAACAGTTCCTAATAAAAGTGCTGTAACAAGATATCTTGACCATGCCGCCGATACCAATAGTGGCAACTCAAAGCCAACTTCTCTCAAGGTGTCTGTAGCCCGTGAGTCGATCGATCTCTCCACCGTGAAGTTTGATAGAACGTGTAGACTAGGTAGCCTAAGTACTCGCTAAATTTCTGACGCTTCATAACGAATCAGTTCAAAAGCTCGACATCGAGGCCGATTGAGCGCATAAAGAGATTAACGTTATCTAGGCGCTGTTTTGCCATATCTGGAGGAAGGGTTTTGGCTAAGCCAACAGTGCCCATGACGCGATCTTTGACGGCAAAGACGAGTCGTTGCTGCTCATCCGGGCTGGCGCCAATGCCAATAGCAGCTAAGAATTGCCAGACGTAAATATCTTCACCGGAAGTCACAGTACCAGGGAAGATGTTATGAAGTGTAGGTTCGAGAGTATTGAAAAAAATGTTGAACGTAGAAACCCTACCGTCAAGTATTAGTAATCCGATCTTTGCATTCTAATCGCAAGAGATGTACTTACCACTGATGCCAACTATGCTCAGTCGCTTGGCCAGCTTGTTTGATAAGCTCCGCACGGCTTAGAATCATTGTCAACATCGACACGCCGATACGGGTTCGCGCAACGGTATCCACGTTCAGGTTCTGTGTGATCAACCCGAGGACACCAGTGACGATATCGAGTTCGGATTCATTCAAAAGCTGGAAAAGGCTCGGCATGACCGCGAGAGAAAACAACTCTATACGCTCACGAGTGGCCGAATCGAGGGAGATGGGCTCGCCAGTCTGTACCTGGGCGCCTCGAACCACATCAAGCTGGTCAAGGTGGATGACGATCATTGTCAAAATGGTGGTGCGTTGCGTGGGGGAGAGATAGCGGAACACACGGGGAATAGCCCTCTTGCCTTTAGGAAATGAGATAAAACTGATGAATGGATGCACAGTTGTACTGCTAATAGGCTCATGTACTCGGAGGTGACCCCATAGCTGTTCATTCAGTTTGCTGAACTCATTTTGTCCATCAGCAAGGATTTCGTCAGAGAGCCCATAGGGCGGCGGCATGCTGCGAGTAAGATCTTCCATCTTCATGAGAGTCAGATAGACGTTCTCTATGTCGCCAAGTGTGTCCTTTTTGTCATGACCTTTGCCGGCAGGCTGTGTTCGTGGGCCACTGGCTGGTCGGTTCGCATCCGTTCCACTTTCCGTTCGCTTTATGTTTAGGAGAGGCTTAGGGGTTTTCGCGTTGCTGAATGAAATCTTACCAAGACTGCCTTCGATTACTAATTGTTTATTCTTAGGCTTGTTCTTGGCAGCCTCAACAGCGCGCTGCACCTGTTGCTCCATGCGCTGTACATGGTTTTGAGGACCATGATGTCTGGAGCCACCCCGACGAGTGCCAGTCTGGAACAGGTATGTCTGAGCAAAATTGTTCAGCGGCTGATTGGGGTTAGGTCGTTGACCAGCTCTGAGAGAGCTGAGGACCTGGTAGTAGAAATCCTCGGTCAAAGCAGCATCATTTCCCTGTTCGCTTGGGTCTCCCGTAGCCGACACCAACTGCTGGAGCTGAATCCTCGTGATGAAGCTCTTGTCTTGAGGGGTCATCAAGCCGTTATTCCCAGACATGAGATGGATCTTGTGATTACGCTTTGCGCGTCGAGCTTCGGCTTCCACAAAGGCAGCCTTCTCCTGCTCGGACAATCCGGAGAGCTGATGTTGCTGCGGGAGGCTGTGAGGGATCGACTTCTGTGGTCTGTGGACCGAGTGCGAGGGTACTCCCATCCGGTTGGCTTCAGCAGGCAAGCGATTCGGATTTTGCAGAATCTGGGTCGGGGCAATGGGCGGGGTTTGTTGCTGTTGAGCTATCGGGTTGAGCATTAGAGGACCAGGATTTGATGGGGTCTGCCGAGCAGGACGCTGCAAGATCGTAATGGGGTGCCCATGGGTTAAACCTTGAACCGCCGGCTGCTGTTGGTCAGCAGCCTGGAAACCTCGCTGGTGACGACCGTCGACAGGCTGACGAATTGGATCCAGCTGCTCTTGTCGGACATAAGGGCCAGGTTCCGTAGTTGCTGGATATTCCGGATCGTAGTATTGAGGCAGCGACTGGGGTTGAGACATGGGCGGTACCGGGGTAGTCTGTTTTGCGCCGGCCCGCATCGCTGCTTCAACCTCTTCCAGGCTCATCATCTTTCTCGATGTCGACGGAAGTTGGGATACGGCAGCCGGGGTTGTAGCCTTTCGAGGGGGCACACCCCAGATTGAGGCATCAATCTGAAGTTCAGTCGGTTCTTCCTTATACTTCTCGTAACCGCTGCGAGCAGGTTTAGGTGCTAGTGCAGTAGGATGATAGTCATAACCAGGACCATAGTCCTGGGCCACGGGGAGCCGAGCAGTTCTGGAAGAGTGCTGTTGAAGGTTGAAGCGCTGGTGCTCTTCCTCCATGGCATTGGCAACCATAGCAGTGGCGCCGAAGAAATCAAAATCCTTACCGACAGCATTGCCGGGGCCATTAGTACCGGCTGCACTAGCACCGAAGGTGTCGTCATTGAAAGCATCGTCGGTTTCATCAAGCTGATCACCCAGACCATCGTACGTATCCTCGAAATCGAGCACTTCGTCGATATTTTCATGATTGCCTCGAAGATCGGCGAATGGATCGTAGACTTGCGCAAAGCCAGGCGCCGACTGGGGGTGATTAGCCGAGCCCATGTTGGACGACATGGTGGCAGGTATGTTTTAAAAGATGACCGGGAAACCGCACGGTAGCGAATAAAGCTTAGATGCTTCTCGAGTGTAAAGCCTTGTGTCCAATAGCGTCAGCAAAAGCCTCAACTCTAGTAGTCGCAAGAAGTAACTGATGGGAGGGGGGATGTAGGTTGTTGTTCATCAACAAGGGGAAAAAAAAGAAAAACCGAGACTAACGGCACGAGTTGGCAGCTGAAGGGTAAGAGTGAAGTGTTCTAGAAGAAAGGAATAAGACATGACGGTGGGATTGAGGTGTGTGGGGATTGGCACACGATGGACCTTGGAGGATATTGGGCTGATGATGGCCTGATGATAGAGGGGCAAGTTTGGATTGTGGGCGCAAGCACGCACATGTCAGGTGAAGAGAAGCGCACGCTCGAGTCCGAGACGGGAATGTAGTAGATGCGATAGACAGACAGTAACACGCAAAGTGCCGAGTAAAAAGGGCGAACAAAGAAAGGAAGCTTGGAAGGGGAAAAAAAGTATCATACCGTTGAGTACTCGGAGATGTGGAAACAGTTATTACAGCAAGGAAGATGCTGGGCAAGGATGTTCCGTACAGATCGAGTGCAAAGAAGAGAATAACAAAAGCTCTGCACTGGACAGAAAAACGGATATATGTATGTTGTTAACCAGGTGAGAATTTTATTGAAGAAGAAGAAACGAGGACAGGAAAGATTGAGAATATGTAGGAAACAAACTGAGGTCCTGCAGAGCTCGTTGCTTTGGGGGGGGGGGGGGGGGGGCGGAAGGTACGTCCGTACCGCCAGGCTGGTCGAGATACAAGGCCAGGTGAATATGATGGAAGTTTGTTGCGGGCGCAAACGCCGATGTACATTGGGCACTAGGAAGGTACATACGTGGTACTTTATGTAAGCGTGTCTTAGCGTGGACACGTGACTTTTGGGCCCTATGGATTCCAGCTTTCTGCCCACGTCCATACCTAATAATCAGTAAGGCTACCGGAAGCGATAAGTACCTTAGGTAGGTAGGTAAAGTATCTCAGGTCTTCCTTTGAGCCTTGAGGTATATATCTGTACCTCCCTACGGATCCGTAATTACCTAAGGTATACTTCGTACAGTACATAGAGATTAAGGTGTTAGGTACATACGTGAAATGACTTTAGGTACCTAAGGTACGCGTTCCCTTTGCAAACATTGCATTAGGTACATGTACCTAACGTAAGAAGGTGTTAGGTACCTAAAGGTACTTAAACCTTGATCAAAAGTTACATACATGTAGCAATTCATCCCAGCAGAACGTATCAGTCAATGGGGTCTTGCTCAACACAATGTGGTATCTACTGTACAACTACCTAACGGACGTACAAAGTACGGATTACTTCATAGATCCATACTGATTTACCTAGTTAGGTACCTATCCGGGCCCGTGGGTCGACTAGATGGATCAGAGAGGGGACTTTCATTCATTTGGACTGACGAAACCAAATCAGAATGCGCCTCGTTACCCGCATTGCTAGTGTGTAAGTACGCGCTTGACAACATCATCATCGCTAGCAATTCACCGGGGCATCATACCTACACTACGGGAGAAATACACGTGTATATTTACCCTACTAGTAAGTAGTGTTGATTGTACCTAGTCGACAAAAGTCAACAGTTAGGTAGGTAGTCCGTAGATACCTGTTATTGACGAGTTGGTATTGTCATGACGTTCACTGCTTGGTACTGCCTCCTTACACCCAGGTACCTCTAACCTTCTGCATTCTGTACCTACATTGATACGGTAAAGTAGGTAAGTAGTAGTACGTCGTAGATCCGTATGCGTATTTTGTACTTCGCCATAGGTAAGGCTAGGTGGTTTTACATTCCATCTTGCTCAAAACCGCGGTGTACGAAATCCATTCTACCTACCAATCTACTCCAAACCCACAGCACACAGTGCCATCACTTGTCTTGTGAGGTACGTCCGTACCTTAAGGTACCTAAATTGGCTGCTTGTTCTTCAGCCCAGTGTGATTCACTAAGTGCATTAGGTACAGAATATTGCATGTCTTTATTCACTAAAAATAACTAGCTTGAGCTCTGACTTGGACTGTTGGATGTACTCTCAGGTATATTTTACTTGTGACTCTACCTCCTGGCTCGAACTAGTACCTAGGTATTAGGCCTTAAAACCTCACTAACAGGTACTAGCTGCTTAGGTACCTACCTAGGTAGGTAGTACCTAAGGGGGCATATCCTTCGTATTGCGATACCTAAGGTACCTACGTCCGTACCTAGGTACCTAGAGCTCCGCCAATATAGGGGGTCCGTAGGGCAGAACTTGAGGTTTGCTTCCCTGCTAGTGTAGCCGTTTGTGACCCTTCGATCAATTTGACGGTTAGCTTCTTCTTCTTCTTCTTCTCTGACAGCCTCTCTCTCCCTCTCTCTCTCTCTATCCCCCCCTCCCCCCCCCTCCCCCCCCGGTCTAAATTACTGCGTACATCTGCTAGTTACTTTTCCACGAACCTATCAACCACGGCAGCGTGTTCTTCTGTACTTCATGCTTGTCAGGACAGCCTTCCGCTCCATCTGTCTGCCTGTATCTAGCGTACCTTCGCGAAATACTACATATCTCTCTCTCCCTTCATCCAATTTTCTCTCTCTCCCCATCATCCATCAATCGATCGATTGATACCTTCAACTTCTGTTATTCCAACCCCATTCGTATGTCCTAGACTATACCTACCTAGTCTTCCCCCTTCTTCCGTCATCCTTTTTTATCCTCTATTATCCTCTTCTATCCTTTTTATTTTATTTTATTATACTATTCTCATCCTGCATCTGTTAGAAGAAGGATACCTACATTACATTACATCAAAGTCAAAACCTTTCCTCCCGTCCCTACAGCAAACGTAATGAGCTAAAATCGTCCTTTGTTCTTATATTTGTTTTTCTTCGTTTCTTTCTTCTGTCCTCGGGCGCAGAATTAATTGCCCGCCGCCATTGGCCCATCCTCTGGGCGCTGTCTTCCTTATTATTACCTTATTCTGAGGAGCAGCTCCCCGGATTCCTCAACAACCGCCAAGTCCACTCACTACTGAACGATTGCTTTGTTCCACGCCGCCTCTAATCCAGCCGACGCCCATCATGGCTACCGGAAATGCGCGCATCGTGAGATACATAGTATTCGCCGCCTTCGTAAGCTCTCCCGCTTTTCCCTTTCCCTTTCCCTTTCCCTGTCCGTTTCAACCTCTCTCTGTCTAACAATCCTGCATCCGTCTAGTTTATCGGTGTCCTTTATTTCATCTCCAGTAACCAGGGCTACCGGGCCCAGCCCACCTCCTTCAACGCTGGTAAAACACAATCTACGACGAATACTCATCAGGAGCCGCCCGTCGCCATAGGCGGTGATGAGCCGATCGAGTTCGGATCATCAGATGATTTCTCCACAGACTTTCCCAGTGATGGAGCTAGTGTTGATACTGGTAAATCTGGCTCATCAGTGCCTGGCAGCAGTTCCGGCAATGGCAACAGCCAGTCTGGCTCGACAAGACCCGCGCCCGGCACTCCTAAGCAACAAATGGATATTGGGGAAGCAGCAATGGCTATGACCCCTAATGATCTTGGCTGGAATGACATGCTTGGCACCGCACCCGGTCCTCGTATGAATGCCACCTTCGTCACTCTAGCCCGGAATTCAGACTTGTGGGAGATTGCTCGCTCTATCCGCCAAGTTGAAGACCGCTTCAACCGCCGGTACAACTACGACTGGGTCTTCCTCAATGATAAGCCATTCGATGAAACTTTCAAGAAAGTTACTACCTCTCTCGTCTCCGGCAAGACCTTCTATGCCGAGATTCCATACGAGCACTGGTCATTCCCTGATCATATCGATCAAGACAAGGCGAAGAAGGTCCGCGAAGACATGGCCCAGCGCAAGATCATCTACGGCGATTCCATCAGCTACCGTCACATGTGTCGCTTCGAGTCTGGTTTCTTTTTCCGCCAGGAGTTAATGATGAATTACGAATGGTACTGGCGCGTAGAGCCGAGTATCGAGCTGTTTTGCGATATCCACTACGATCCCTTCCGCTACATGGCTGAGCACAATAAGAAATACAGTTTCGTTCTGAGCTTGTACGAATATATCGAAACGATCCCAACGCTCTGGGACAGCGTCAAGAAGTTCACGAAAAACCACCCCGAGCACATTGCTGAAGGCAACTCGATGGGCTTCCTTAGCGATGATGGTGGCAATACCTACAACAAATGTCATTTCGTAAGTCGTCCTCAAATTATGCTTTTTGTGCTAGACACTAATTTTGCATCAGTGGTCCAACTTTGAAGTCGGCAATCTCAACTGGCTACGGTCTAAGCCGTACATAGATTTCTTTGAATCTCTGGATCAGGACGGAGGTTTCTTCTATGAACGGTGGGGAGATGCTCCAATTCATTCCATCGCCGCTGGTCTACTTCTGAAAAAGGAAGAAATTCACTTCTTCAACGACATTGCTTACTATCATGTTCCTTTCACTCACTGCCCAACGGGTGAGCAAACAAGACTAGACCTACGTTGCCACTGCAATCCAAAGGAGAACCTCGACTGGAAAGGATACTCTTGTAAGTCAACATCAGGCCATTATTCCATTTGCTCGTGCTGACTAACAATTCCAATAGGCACAGCAAGATATTATGATGTCAACGGACTGCAGAAACCACTGGGTTATGAAGAAGAGCTAAACTAAGTAGATGATGTTATCTTACGAAGAGCATGTACAATAGTGGGACAGTCTTATCTTTTATAACGACGGGTGATTGCACCCGTCACGCGGCTCGGGGAAAACGGTTTCAAGCCCGGTAAGGTGACTGGCTGGCGTCTCGGAATTCAATATCTGCCGACAGATCTAGAATTTGTCCGTTCTTCAATGTAAATACACACTTTGTTCCGAGACTATGATGATTCAATGACGGTTGCCGACTATCTCTACACGGCGCACATATTATTGTACAGGTATTGATGCAATCTGTGTAATGTCTATTGTTTCCCCACTGGCCCAGTTAAGGTCAACCTCTTGGTGCACACACCTGAGCCTGGCGACGATCTTCTATCCACCAACCGATGCCTTCTTCGGCTTCTTTGTACCATATTTGCTTCGACTCGACATACGAGTCGAGACACCAGTCTGAAAAAAATAAAGAGAGTAAAATTAGTCGGTATCCCAGAATTGAAATTTCCTTGAAGTAAATCGCCCCACAAACAATTGACATAAATTTTCACGGCCAAAAAAAAAAACAAAGGAACCTAAGATATCGCGCCTCCAATGCCGGGACTATGATGACCGCCGGACTCTCCGAGCAGGGGGTTTCAACACAAGCATGTTCGTAGCAGCGCGGAAACGAGATACCACCCCACCCCAACCCATCCATCGACTAGCTAACTAGCCCATCGACAGACCTCCCACAGAACAGTAAGTAAATGAAGAACTCACCAGATCCAGGGCACCGCGCACCAAATGGTAGCGCACACCGGGACAATCCTGACTGCGGCCGCCGCGCACGAGCACGACGGAGTGCTGCTGGATATTGTGGCCCTCGCCAGGGATGTAGGCGGTGATCATGCGGCCGGAGGAGAGACGCACACGCGCCGTCTTGCGCTCGCCTGAGTTCGGCTTCTTCGGGCGCGTGATGCCGACCTTTAGGCACACGCCTTTCTGCTGCGGGCAGCGCATGTCGGAGAGGGCGGGGGACACGGCGTGGCGCGCACGCTGCGGCTTGCGGCAGCCCTGGGGTTCGCGTTAGCTGGTCGAAGGGACGATGCGAGGGGAATGTCATGTTATGTGTGTGGTTATTGAACGTACTCGGAGGACCTGGTTTAACGTGGCATTTGGTGCGGGGGTTGTTGAGAAGGAGCGGTATGCGAGCTGTGACGTGAGCGTGGTTCGTATTATGCTTGCCGGTCGCTGGATCAGCGACGGCCAGAGGGACCGGAATAAGGGCGTGGCCATGGCGAGGAACTCGTTTGGTCGTATTGTGTTGCTCCTGGCAGATACGTAATTGGATCGTAGGTACGGAGCCCGTAATGTTGCTTTGCAGATTTGGGTGGAAATTGTACGACAGCTGATGACGGATCGGCAGCATTCTTGACCCGCTTTATTTAGACAGGTATTCGTAGTCCTAAAGTACCTACCTCTTCACATGCACGGGGAAAAGTTCCAAGGTTGCGCTACGTATAGGTAGCCGGTGCCCCACATTTTGCTACCCGCACTCGGAAGACCCCGTTTTTCACCGCGCATATCCGCCGGTGGTTAGCCTCGGCTGAATGATAAGCGTCCCTGGTACGAAGTACCTTATGTACTCGAGTCGAATCTCGAAAACGTCACTGACCGGGACCAAATCTCTTCTATAATAAGCTCTTTTTTTATTTTTACCCTCCTTAGACCAATTAGGCTCCTTTGTACAGGGAATACCTCAAGAACCTCAGTTTGAACTCGTTGTTTTTTTTTTCCCCGATTTAGGAGCGATATTGTTGCATATTGCTGGACTATGTCGTCGTTTGCCAGAGTACTACGGCCTGCTCTTCGGAGGGGTCCTCGTTGTGTTGGCGCGAGGATATCGCCACGATGCGCTCACCCGTCACAGATGGTGGGCGCGCAGCAGTAAGCCTGATTTTTTTTTTCTTTCTCAATTTAACACCGGATTGTAGTGGGCTTTTATATTGACGAAGCGCAGACTACGGGCGTTGTCCGCCACGCCCCGCCGTCTTTCTAATATCTCTGACATTCCTCCTACGCCAATAACACATCTGTCTGAGACCGAGACGGCAATGAAGGATATGGTATC
Organism: Xylaria nigripes; assembly: GCA_022984845.1. Lineage (NCBI taxonomy): Eukaryota > Fungi > Ascomycota > Sordariomycetes > Xylariales > Xylariaceae > Xylaria > Xylaria nigripes. Next base: position 219,389 of record JAJJKC010000012.1, on the reverse strand, counting down.
CAAGTTTGCCAACGATGTTATCTTACCCAAGGTGCGTGATATGGACGAGGCAGAGAAGATGGACCCCGCGCTCGTTGAGCAGCTCTTCGAGCAGGGCCTCATGGGCGTTGAAATCCCGGAGGACTACGGCGGTGCCGGCATGAACTTCACATCAGCCATCATCGGTATTGAGGAACTGGCCCGTGTCGACCCCAGTGTCAGTGTCATGGTCGACGTGCACAACACCCTAGTCAACACGGCTGTGATGAAGTGGGGTAGCAATGACATCAAGAAGCGATTCCTGCCCCGTCTAGCGACGAACACCGTCGGCAGCTTTTGTCTAAGCGAGCCGGTATCGGGCTCCGATGCCTTCAAACTCGCCACCAAGGCCACTGAGACGAGCGACGGCTTCACGATCTCGGGCGGCAAGATGTGGATTACGAACTCGATGGAGGCCGACTTCTTCATCGTGTTCGCGAACCTCGATCCCAGCAAGGGCTACCGCGGCATCACGGCCTTCGTTGTCGAGAAGGGCACGAAGGGCTTCGAGATCGCCAAGAAGGAGAAGAAACTGGGCATCAAGGCCAGCAGTACCTGCGTCCTCAGCTTCGACGACGTCAAGATCCCCAAGGAGAATCTGCTGGGTGAGAGGGGCCAGGGCTACAAATACGCCATCGGACTTCTGAACGAAGGTCGCATCGGTATCGCGGCACAGATGACCGGTCTCGCGCTCGGCGCCTGGGAGAACGCGGCGAAGTACGTCTGGAACGACAGGAAGCAGTTTGGACAGCTGGTCGGCGAGTTCCAAGGCATGCAGCACCAGATGGCCCAGTCATACACTGAGATCGCGGCCGCCCGCGCACTGGTATACAACGCGGCGCGGAAGAAGGAGGCAGGCGAGGATTTCGTCGCAGACGCGGCCATGGCGAAGCTATTCGCGTCCCAGGTCGCGGGCCGCGTCAGCGGGCTCGCGGTGGAATGGATGGGCGGTATGGGTTTTGTGCGGGAGGGTCTTGCGGAGAAGTTCTGGAGAGATAGCAAGATTGGCGCTATCTATGAGGGAACGAGCAATATCCAGTAAGTCCCCTGCCCCTTTTACACGCTTCCTTTTACACGCTTCATATCTTTGAAGCCAGGCTGACAGTTACAGACTTAACACGATTGCGAAGCTTTTACAGAAGGCTTATACAGTGTAGAAATTTGCCTAGAGGGAGAGAATATACTTTGTACATAAATAAGACTTTATGGATAATGAAACGAGATTTCGGATAGCGTGGCTGTGCTGTGCTGTGCTGTGTGTGTGTCTTGCCTCGCCAGTCTTTTGTAAGCTTGACTTCTGCTTTGGATTGGATGTGGTCTGGGTCATCTTCCTATGTTTGTTCTGTCCTACCTGGTCACGACGAGGCACGTGGAACGTACAGACAGGTGAGGTGGTACGTGAAGCGAGTCGCTGCATCTCTTCTTTTGGTATCATGCTCTATATAGGGCAGTTCAGCGCCGACGAGGAGGTATGGTGTATTCAAAGATGGTGTATGGGATTTGTTGTTATGGTTATGTCATGGCGTCTTTCCTGTGTACGTAATAAACACCTAAACATCTTGAAGGAACGCGAGGTGGCATATGTACCTTATTGAAGCCGTATTGAAGCCGCAATGAAGTAGTCATAATTCATCATTTATTCATCTATCCACAATCCATCAATACGTATACGCCAAACCCAAAAACCCAATCATTACCTCCAAGCACACCCCATATCCCTCATCCTTCATCTACCATCTACTAACACCTCCCATCTTTCCCAGTCGCTCCCCTCCAAGCATCATCCGTAACAAGAAGCACAGCACTCGGATCCGCATCCGGATCGCAGGCCGGCGCAGTGAGAACACGATTATCACCAGACTCCCAGATGGCATTCTGGCCGCAGTTCTCCTGTCGCACGTACTTGTAGCTGATGCTCTCGCCCGCCAGGAGCGCGAACGTGCCGGACCAGATGGGTCGCACGTCGGAGTAGTCCGCGGCGTCGAGCGGCCAGGCGGTGCCGAGGTTCCAGGACCCGAGGTCGGTAGTGTTGCCCGTGATCTTGATGTTCTCGCCGAAGTATGTTGTCGCGTTCACCTGGAAGCGCACGTTGGACGTGCACTCCGTGCTGACGTTCGGGGCGCCGGCGGCAAAGGCGGGCGTGTAGACGCCTGTCTTGGATCCGGGTGTGCATTTGGATGGGACGGCGAGAGGGGTTGATGGGACCCAGCTGGGCGGGTATTGGCCTGCTCGTCGCTCGGCCATGGTTACGAAGGCGGCGTATGACCATGTCAGGTCCGCTGCTGATAGCGGGCTGAAGGGGGAGGTCTTGGAGAACTGTTCGGCGAGCGAGCCGTCTGCTGGCGTGTACTTCTGAACCACGGCCATGAAGCTGTCGGCATAGGCGGTGATGGCGTTCAGGATGCTGTCAAACTCGGAATTGGCGTCCGATGGAGTGTAAGTCTTGGCTGCAGCCGCTGAGTAGATATCCCGGAAGAACGGTAACGAGGTGTCATCTATGGTAAGGGATGACTGAGTCTTCCACTGCGCGACGGCGTCGTAGAGGAACTCGGCGGCGCCAGCAGTGATGAGATACCTATAGGGTGGCAGTTAGAAATCAAAACTGCTAACGGACTCGATTGGGTTCACAAACCATGGGTTTCCACTAAAATAGACGTCTTCCGCATATCGGCCAATGGCAATACCTTGTGATTTGGGCACGCCATTGTTGATAGGATACAAGCTATGATCACGGAAGGGGTCGACGAAAGCCTTGAAACTTGACAAGGCCCGGCTGTTGCAGGGCTGGATGATGCTGTTGTCGTCGCACTTGGCGTTCACATCGAACACGGCAATAGAGGCAAGCATTGAGTTAGCATCCTTGCCCGTGCGGCCTGAGTTGTCGTTGATATTAGAGACGAAAAATTCGCCGTTCCAATAGGCTTCTTGCAGGAAGCAGGCCACTTGAGCGGCTTGGTCACATCCGGTACACTCCTCGCCAAGGGTTGCAGCCAACGTGTTGCCTTCGACGAGCGCGCGGAACTGGTTCTGGGTGGTGAAGAAACTCGAACCCTGCACCTCCTCCCAGAGGTCAAACGTAGTTTGATTCCTCGGGTTCAAGTTAGGCAAAAGGTTCTAGAATAGGAAGGTACTTGTGGAATGATCATACCAGTATTGGCCGGTGTAAGATAGATCGTTAGAGATGATTGGCCAAACCACTGTCTTCGCCTTCTTTGCTTGGTTGTTGGAAACGAGCCAGTTGCTATATGCGATCAAAGCAATAGCGCGGAGAGCCGGGCCGTCTCTTTGAGGTCGGCCCCAGGCCTCATTGAAGCGTGTGAGGTTGGCTTGGTATTTTGGTTCACCAAGACCGGCTCCATTTGGGAGAAATGTCCCAGATGGGTTGCTGATGGTTCTGTGCAAACATTGTGTTAGTTCATGAGTTATCCAACACAGCAGAACGTTTAAAAGTTCTCGAGTTTGAGGGCATGACAGGAAATAAGAGGGCCGGGGGTCTCGTACTGGAGCACGGCCTGGGAGTGAATGTAATCCTGGATGTAGGATTCAAGTTGGGTCTCGCCAATCATAAACTCATCAACTATCATCTTCATCGTCAGGGCCGCATCGCGAGTCCAAGTGAAGAAGTCTAGCCATTTGTTAGTATCTGTCATCCGAAATACTTTCAGACTGTGCGAACAGGATCTAGAGCAGGGTCAACACACAATCTGGGCTCGTAGTAGAAGGGCTCGCAACAATGACACCGGCACTGGCTCCTGGAACTTTAGAGCCAATGGGGCCGATGTTCTTCAGAACATTCTGGAGAGAGATGTCCCGTTGCTTCTGGATGAAGGTGTCGAGACCATCGGCTTGACACGAAATGATCCCGGTGCTTGCGACAGCAAGCGTTGACCATTGAATAATCGACCTTGCCGAGAGAATGCCCATCTTGACTTGACTTGAATACCAGTCACAATAGGCAGAGAGAGAGAAAGGGATGGGACTCCAGGTCAAATGCCAGGAATCGTTCTGGGACTTTCGCATCATTTTTATATTATGCTTGACCGCCTACTCTGCAATGTTTCTTCGCTACCATCTATGTGATTCCTTAGGTACCCCGTACCCGATGCTTCCTTCAGCCGAGGCCAAGTTAGCGAATGTGAGAAGCAATGCCCGATTCGTACACTAAATTGAAAGTACACGCACTATGAGTATTTGAGGCAACTTCCTCGGTAATAGCATCGTTTCGGAGGGGCCGGATTGGTTTCTTTCGGACCGAATAGACGATCTCACATATATAGATCTTTCTGGCGGGGGGTTTCCGAACGCCGGTAGTTAACTAAACGTGGCTTTGAAGGCATATGGTTTCGCGGGGTAGTTTACCCCGGGCTACTCCTTTGGGTATGGTTGAATGGGGATATTACTGGGCTCGACTTGACATCACCAGTTTTGCCGTCAGGCGTGGTGTACGGATCCGTATTGTATGTGCTAATCTTACCAAGTGGCAGGGAATATTTCTGCATGAGTCCTATGAATTTAGTCAATAGAAGCACTGCCAGGACAAAAGGCAAAACTTTGCGCAAGGCAACAGAAGCCGATAAAAGCTGGATCAAGAACTGTGGGATGAATTACGTGAAAAGAGAGAGAGAGAGCTTGCGAATTGTGTACGGAATAGGTACTGAGTATGGATCCATACAGACGTCGGTATAGGTATTGAGCAACCATCCAGACGATTCGTCAGAAGCAACTGGCGTAAACCACACACACTCTGGGAGTAAACGTCATGCGTACTTCGTACACGCATCGGCTGACTTGTTCAGCTGCAGAAACTTGTCTGATCACTAGTTGAAGGTAGTTAGTAGGAGAGTGGTTTTCACACAGGATATATGGATTGATCACGTCACAGTCTTCCACTCAAGAACGGAATATCTCAATAGGACATCCAGATGTTATTCAGGTAACAGAACTTTCCAATAGATGTCAGCCAGCTCAGACATAAAGGGCGCACCTCACTCAGATGCAATGCATCGCATGGTGGCATACCGTTATTTGCGAACGTCGCACCCAGTCGTTGAAGACCGTCGTATTGTTCACCAGAACTCGACCTGCATGACCGCACACTCTGGCAGAGGGATAGATGGCTCACTCCTGAAAGCCGACGAAGTGCTTTGGACCTGCCAGCATTACTGATGCCTAGAGGGTGGCCATACGATCAGGACGAATGATTAATGGACAATTCTCGGAAGAGCCTAAATATAACTACTAGTCCCTACCGAAGTGTGGAAAATAACATGGATGAGGACAGGAAAAAGAAGGCGAATCCTTCAGATCGGACAGGAGCCACAAAAGCGCCGCGTTTTCGGAGCACGAACTCCAGATCAAAAGGCCTAGGACAAGAGCGCCTTGCGCACCAGATGCAGCAATTTTGTCTGCAGGAATGAGCTGGCGACATTCCCGACCAAGAAATCTACGCAACGAAAACAACAAAAAGTACCGACCCGCACCGATATGGAAATCCTCACGCGTAAGTTGCTGAGATTGGCCACGAAACAAAGCCTGCAGACTAAACCGAGTGTGCCTGGGGCCATAATTTAGGCTGATGTCCAACCCTTCAAGATTCACCCATGATCGTATGGTGTGTATATCTGTACTTGTTGCTTCCGGTAGGATTGGGAAGCGGCTCTGGCTACCGCATTGCTAGTTGCCAAATCATTACTGTTGTGATTGACAATAAACTAGATGCCGAAGGATGGTAGATATTCTACCCGCTCACCGGAAGACAGGAACACTTGAGGTTATTTATTTGCCGGGCCTCACTAGGTACTATAGACATATTCGCATGCTTGAATTGCTCCCTCAAGGTGATCGCTATAATCCAAGGCTTTTGCTCGGCGTCTCTAATGAGAGACCTGGTACGGATCCGTATGTTCCTTTGTGTTACTAGCCAGGTCCGGGAGACTCCATGAATATGGATTAATCATGAAATCGACGACAACAAAGTAGAACTGTTATCTCCAGTCAAAGGAGAGGTACGAAATCCACGACAGACATGTCGGCTCGAGTTTGGATCACTGCGTTGTTTGGGCTTCCCGACTACCTATTCTGTGGTTGCTACCGAGCATGAAGATCAAAGTCACCTAGGTATCGCGGTTTGATGGGGAATGCAGGCCTGAAGGCGCCTTGAATTTCTTGAGAGTAGTCAGCGTTTAAATTAAAGCAGCCTTGACATAGGTACTACCAGTCCTGGAAAAATATTTTGGACACAGATGAGAAGAGCATTATTATTCCGTAGAAGAGCTGTGCTCAAGTTTTGTACGGAGTAGGTAGGTATTAGATATGCACACTACTTATCTAGTTAGTGCACATTATGCTATTAGCGGAGATTCACTACCTTACGTATAGGTAGTTAACCGTGTCCAACTTATTACCTAAGCTACTAGCGTAACCCCAGCAAACACGAAAACATGGGGCGGTGCACCGGTAGTTGCACCAGTACCTAGGTAGTTAAGCACATACCTGGGGTAGACGGCCTGAAGTGGCTCACCCAGTCACCCTTACATAGTAGATACCTCTTATCAGGCCCAGGCACTTATCCCTGCATTACCAGGTGTACAAGTCATGCATGGTAAGTACTTCAACTCTTCTTCACTTCTGCTAGAGCTTTTATAGAAGGAGCCCGATTCATGGCCATATATAAGTAGAGAAAGATATAAGTCGAGAGCTAGCTACTGTCAAAAGATGGCAATATTTCAGGCCAGGTACTGGCTTCTTATCTGCCTGTTTACGGTTTTAGCACTCGCTTCTCAGCTTGAGGATCACGAAAGCCCTGCTGCTACCACATCTCTCGACACGTTGAGTCTAGAGAAACTAGACGAGAAACTCCAAGTAAGCACGCACGGGAGTAGTCGTTACGTCTTCCAGGCCAATTGAAATAATAACATCGAATCTAGACATGCAATATCGTTCAAGAACTCAATGCTGCAAAGCTGGCTTCTGCGCCTGATACATCGACCCTGACCTCCAAGATCTTTGCCGTTCTCTTCCCAGGTAGCCCGGCAGTCAACGCTTTGCTCGCGACCCTGTACATATCTGGTCCTCCCAACTTCTTGTTGGCCTTTTGCCCACCGAACATCGACCCCTCGTCGCTCTCGGTCATGGTCGCTTTTGCTGTTGGTGGCTTGTTGGGTGATACCCTGTTCCATCTACTGCCCGAAATCTTCCTTGGGGAGGATGCTCCAGAACGCGTCCGCTTTGTTCTAGTTGAGCCAAACCGGAACCTGTTACTAGGTCTCGCTATCATGGTTGGATTCATGACGTTTGTGGCCATGGACAAAGGGCTGCGCATTGCGACTGGTGGCGCAGGGCATGATCATAGCCATGGCGCGCATTCACACGACGTATCACCTACCTCGGCTACATCAAGCTCGATAGAAACACCGAGTAAAGATGCCAAGAATCGCAAAAAGGGAGCCAATAACGGCAAAAATACAGCCAAAAACGAGGAGAAGGAAGTGAACCAAAGTGTCAAATTAGGAGGCGTTTTAAATATGATGTGCGTTTTGTACCCTCTTTTTACAAACCAAACACTGAATATCAGGACTGACAAGACACCTAGTGCCGATTTCACGCACAATATCACAGATGGCTTAGCCATGTCTGCCTCGTTTTATGCTTCGCCTACCATTGGCGCGACAACTACCGTGGCCGTATTCTTCCATGAGATCCCTCATGAGGTTGGCGACTTCGCTCTGCTCGTGCAATCCGGCTTCTCAAAGCGAGCGGCCATGGGCGCGCAGTTCATCACGGCCTTGGGCGCACTCCTAGGGACGGTGATCGGAATTGCCATTCAGGAATTTGGAGGCAGTAACAGCGCCATCGGGGATTCGAACGGCATGACAGATGGCATTTGGGGGACCAGTTTGATGTATGGCGATCTCCTGCTACCGTTCACTGCCGGCACCTTTCTCTATGTTGGGACGGTCGCCGTCATTCCCGAGCTTCTGGAGACTGGTCCGAACAAATCCGTCGAAATACGGAAAACATTGGTGCAATTTGCAGCAGTTGCCCTGGGCGCCGGCATCATGCTTTATATTTCCTGGCACTAATAAACATCTGCCAGCTGCTTGTAGCTCGTCAACGTCTGTAAGGACTTGTTTCCTACAATAATAGACCAGCTTCTGCATATAAATTACTTTTTTTTCCCCCTGCATAGTACGGATCCGTATGTGCCAAGTTGTTCGCGTGACGCCGGCATTAGGTAACCCGTTCGTCCAGGCGTCAACTTGACGTTACAAGGGCGTGAAATGACACGGTCTAGACGCCTCGAGTCATGTCATTGCGTTACATTGAGCTAGTTACGGATCCTTACATTGATATATAATGCCTAAGTATACCTACTACGTACGTCCGTAGTACGTACTCTTATAACAAATCGTCCTGCCTGCCGAACTCATATAGCTGCTCACTTTCTCTTCGTGTTCTTGCGAGCTTCACGACCCCATATATATTATATTGTCCGTGCCGCCTTGTAACAACAACGGAAATTATAGGTTACCTGCATACATCTCGACCAAATTACAATAATGCCTGCGTTTCTTTTTTTTCCCTCCCTTCATTTGTGACCAACGCACATCCGCTACATCCATAACACACACACACATACCTCGTACTTCGTGACCACCGGGCCCGATAACGGAAGATCCGCACACTGTATAATATACTACAGCACGTGTGATTTTCAATGTCTTTTGATGTTCCAGTTTCTCGCTTTGGACGAATGGGGGGATGAATGCTATGTACATACTCTAATTCATTACCACTTCCCTGCGTAAATGCCACAATGCCCGTTATTGCTCGTCATCCTTCGTCGTGGCGGCATGTCTCGTGACAGAGGATAAAACATTAACCCGTTGTACCTTTCCTTGGGCCAATTCAGAATTGCGCAAATGTGAATTTCCGCCCGCTGCCGCAGAGAGGGAGAGGAAGGCCCGGAAAACCAGAAAAGCAAACACAGCCGAAGAACGGAATTGCTACCTAGTTTAGTGCTCTTTTTTTTTTTTTGGGCTTCGAGCTCGCTTCTTTCTTACGTCAACTTTGCTATCTCTCTCGGCTAGTCTTGTAGCATTTGTGCCTCCGGCATCGTGCAGGTAGTGTACGTATACGTATTTTTTCCCCATGGATCATGGATTTTGAGAGTTCACTCACTCACTCACACTCACAACACTCACTCACCAAGCGGGACTTTGTTGGGTCCTATTGCTCGTTATTTTTTTTAACACACCCTGCGCTATAACATAACTATTGTTACCTCCATAGAGAGGTGATCAACGAGGCGGTTTCGTGTCATCTGCGATTGATTTACATCCTACGGACTTTTTCCAGGGCAGATGGTCTTGTGAGAGGCGCGCGTAGTCTGAAAGCAGATCTGGACTAATAAGTCATGGTTACTAGGTCGGGTGTACCCTAGGGGATAAATATAACCCCATATGGAGCTTTTTGATCAGGGCACCCTGGGGATATCAAGAAATACGAATTACACAACTACATCATCAGAATCCCAACGATTTAGCATATTGTTTCCCCGCCGGAGAATCTGCAAACGATCAACCTAAAGGGGGGGGCTGTCGAGTCACATTCCATAGCGGCCGCCTCGACTGGCAAGTCGCATCTCGGCGGCTCTTCACATCGATCGATCCAGACCCCCGGGCTTCTATCAAGAGTAGCTTCTGGGAAGCTACCATACCGCTATGACGATGGCGAACCGCTCAAGGCCAACACACAGCCAGGCTTCGACTCTCGTTATGCCTACACGGAAATGTGTCATTCCCAAGGTCGAAATGAAGCTCCATATCGACAGCCACTATCGGTACAAGGTCTACACCACGGGCTCATTTGTGTCGGGGCATGTAGATGTGAGCGCCTCTCAAGATACGGGCATACATGAGATCCAGATCTTTCTTCTGGGCGTCAGCAACACCCGCGTGGATAACGTCAACATCCCACAAGCGGCATCACACATCTTTCTGAAATTGACGATGCCCATCCCGGATTCCAGCTATCCAACGGCGCGGCTCCTCCACGCAGCCACAACCTACACCATCCCCTTCCACTTCGTCATCCCCCAGCACCTCACCCTGAACGCCTGCAATCACCGCGTCATCAACGAGTCTTTGAAGGAGAACCACCTGCGGCTTCCACCCTCAGTCGGGAACTGGGACAAAGACGACTTTGCGCCACACATGTCGCGAGTCAGCTATTGCGTGCGGGCCAGGACATACGATAAAAAGGAAGCCGGCAGCAAAGCGCCGGTATTGGGGGAGGTTTTGCAAGATATTAGAGTGATCCCGCTGACGGCCGAAGACGCGCCGCTGAGCATCACAGAGCACGACAAACTGTACGTTATGACGAAGAGTAGGATGCTGAGGAGGTCAATCCTATCTCCCAAACTAGGGAACGTAACTCTGTCCGCTCACCAACCCGCGCCCGCCATGATCAGTTCGAACGGGCATTGCATCACGCCGACGACAGCACTGATAGACCTCGTCTTCGAGCCCGCGTCTATCGAATGCCATCCGCCGAGGATAACAGGCGTCGCGTCTAAAATCACAGCAGTGACATACTATAGCGCGGGAAATGTCCACCAATACCCGAATCTCCGAGACTGGATTTGCGCATTCGGCTCGAATGGTCGGGGGCTGTATTCCAGCTCCGTCGCGCTCCCGACAGCGACAGTGGAGATCAATAATTGGGAAAAGCGCATCGCAGCGCGTCGGAGGCAAGATTCCGGGTACGACTCGGATCCCATCTCGGACACGGACCACTCGGCGAACGGCAGGCCACAGCATCCCCCAGGCCGGAAGCACAACAACAAAAGCTCGCCTTATAACTACGTTGTGAAGCTGCGGGTGCCGGTGAAATTACCCGTGGCAAAAAAGCAGTTCATCCCAACCTTTCACTCTTGTATCACCTCGCGCGTGTATGTTCTGGGGATGACGGTGACGCTGTCGGCACCGGCGGGCAAGGGCTCGAGTATTTCACTCGCCGTGCCGCTGCAGATCGGGGTCGGTCCGCGCGAAGGACCCCGTGTCGATGCCACGGGCCTGCCAACTTTCGAAGCTGCGATGGAAGATGCGGCGCTCGACGTTGACGTCGACGTCGACGCGTACCTACAGCCTCGAACTATACGCGCGCCTGATATTGAGTTCCATAGCGCGCTGCCTGGGTATCCGGCCCATGCCTCTCGTACGCGTAGCGCTTATGCTCCGGTCCTGATTTGATCATCCGTCAGTCACGGCGGATGGTCATTGGGTGTCTAAACAGTCGGGCCGCCTGGATCCCTCCCTCTAAAGGAGATTGTGAAACTTACAGGTGCAAACACGCAGTGTCGCGAAGACACAGAAACATTTCTTTTTTTCTATGTTTCGGAGTATGTTTATTTGTTGTTCGGCTGAAATAGGAAAAGATCGATACCCCGAGATGGTTCACCCACGGGCTGGCACTTCCATCTTCTAGTCTGTTTCGATATTTCTTTCTCAATGGTCGGTAACCTAGAAAGAGCAGGGTTAAGTAAATATAGAGCAGCTCATCATCATTGGCTGGGTTGCGTCGGATTATGTGAGGTTAGAAGATGACGGCTATGTATGTAGCCATTTAATACCTACCTATGAAAATTGTATCCATAAGAAGAGATGAGATGTTTGTGGGAATGTGTTCCGTATTCCGTATGTAAATCGTGAACGCGCAGTCGTCGCGCCATCGCCTTAGTCTATTTAGCATGCTTCGCCCTAATCGGGCACGCATCAATATGACCCCTCCGCCGGTCGCTATCGCTAAGAATCTGATCGGGGCTGCGCTGCGATCTTCATTTTGCCAAGACCTTGGCGTAATTAACCCCCTGGCGCCTCATCTTGCGGCATAACAAGAGTTGCCAGTTGGGTCAACAAGTTCCCTCCTGCTAAGTTGGGTGGTAATTCGGGACGGGTAGAAATAAAGGTTCCAGAAGAACCGGCAGCTTGGTTATGACTGCCAAGGAGCCAAGGGGGACATGATGTTCGAGATGCGAGATGGTTGGTTATGGTTTCGAGCCAACAGCCAAGAAATTTAGCGTGGGTGCCGTCCATACAAATGCCAGACCATCATCATTTTCAATATGGATGCCGCATAGAACCTTTTCAGCTCCCAAGCTTCCACGTACAATGGTAGGTACCAAGGTACCTACTCGTATATAATCACCTACCCGGCAGTATGTGAATAAAAGCTGCCTACGGACGTACTTCTCACCCCTCTCCATTTACCTTTTTGTCTCGCGACCCTCTTGACTGTTGTCAGCTATCCTTTGTTGTAGTCACTGTGCAGTCCGTACGGACACACTTCTCTTGCAATTCCTATTTCTCCCTACCAATTGTCTAGTATCAGCCGTTAGCTGCCCTCGTAACCGGCCTCAGATGGTCTGCAACATGGCTACTACCTGTGGGGCCGGTGGCGGCCTGAAAGAGACAGCGATGGGGATAGCTTCTGAGATAGCATCGAGGGCTGCTGATAGCGGGTGCGCTAGACATAGCGGGAGAGGAAATTGCACTGTGAAAGAGCGAGGCCTCAAGAAACGTAGGGACCGGTACATGGCGACTGCAAAGGAGAGGTTAGCTGGCATGCCGACAGATTTTCTCTGGCGTCAACATCATCCTCCGTGGCGTACCCCCTATCTGGACCGGGGACCGGGGACTGGTGAGACCTTGCGTTCATAGAGTCATGCTTCTGCACTATCTGTCACAATGCTGAATATTGCATTGCTTATCAATTGGCGCTTGCCGCTATTGCACTCTCTCAGTTGATTGCTTGGAGCGCTGAGTTTGAGGCTGGATGTGTCTTTGGAACTATTTGCCTGGTCATGAATTGTCCATCCTTGCACTGGAGAGGCCTTAATCCAAGAAGGAATGGTTCATGCGAAAACAGTCGGGTGTTCACAATGACGGGACGAGGCCCAGGACTCTAGGCCACAAAAATGGCTGCTTCACTTCACGATGTGCTCTCCGGAATTAGCATCGTATTCACTGAAAACAACGATGTAGGTTGTTTCGGCAACGAGACTGTGGGCTCTGTGCGCATACATAGTAAAGTTCTTACAGACCAGGATGAAATGAACTCCAACCAACGTGAAAATAATTGAATTCATGATTGTCCCTCATGTGGGTCCATAGTAGACGTAAATTATTCTGATTGGCCAGATCGCTCCGGATTAGTAACGGTCTGTCTCCACTAAAATGTATCTAACGGAATATTTCATATCGCCAGCCAGCAAGAATACGTCCGTACATAGTCCGTACTTAGGTAGGTAACTTAGCATGTAGTTGGCCATATTATCTCTGATAAATAACAAGTCATATCTTCGTGTACAATAAGAGAGGACCCTGACTTTATCTTATCTATACGTATCAAAGTAGTGTAGGTACGATACGGACGTACCTGGGCTAAGAACGACCGGGCAGACTCTAATAATAAATTCACGCCAGGCTGCCAAGATCCTGGCCCCCACTTAAACTAATGTACACAATTTGCTTAGCGCCGCTGCTTATAATTAATCTTGCGTCCTTAAACAGGAAGGCAGTGCAGTGTACGGATTACTCACTACCTACACCCCCCCTTCAACAGCGCTCCGTTTTCCGTTTTCCGTTTACACCAACACCCCGACAACATCGCTCATATACCTATCCGGATTGTTTCGCTTACTTTTTTCTTTTCTCGTGTCCTCAATCCCCAGAGGGCTCTTCACCAGCTCTGCTTTAAGATGACGTCGATTACTAGTATCTTCTACTTATAGTCTCTATTTGTACTCTTCCCAAAGCTTTCCTTATCCATTCTACTCGCCCATTGTCTGTGTTTCTTACGGTCATACGTGTGCGCCAGCCAGTTTCAGCGCCATGGCCGAAGTTGAGGAGCCAAAGTTCAACACCTTGGCCGAAAGAATCGCTGCTTTAAACAAGCAGAAGAATTTTACCGCTCCTCCACCGGCAATTAAACGAGCCCCTCCGCCGCCTCCTCCGAACAGACAGCCGCTCAATGTTTCGGATGAGGTGACCGATAATGGCGTTGTTGGCGGTAGTAGCCCCAGCCTTCCTCCTCGTCCGACGAGGAGAGAACCGCCGGCCGTTCCTCAACGGACGAATACCATTCCTACTACCCAACCGGCTGTCGATACAACGCCTCCAGTCTTGCCCTCGAGACCACCCCTTCCCGTGCGTAAGGTCTCACAGCCCACAGCGACACCAACATTGCCCCCTCGAAGAAATACACCACACCAGTTAGGTCCTAGACGCGGCTCCAATTCCTCCGAGGTGTCCCATATCTCGAGCATCTCCAACTTATCTTTGTCTCGTACAAGCACAACCTCAATTGACGCTCCAACTACTCGACGGGTGCTCGCACCTGCTCTGGATCAAGCAAAGCTTCCACCACTACCGCCATTGAGGAGGGAGAAGGATGCGCAAGCCAAGGAAGCAACCGAACGAGAGAGGACCGCGATGGCTACACCTCCTGTTCTGCCCGCTCGGTCCCCACTGTCTATTGCCCAGACTGAGCCGTCAGGTCGCCCTACGCTTCCTCCCCGATTGCCTTCTCGGCCTGCCAAGACGCCGTTTACTACATCGGCTGACGAGGTACAGCCGACGGGCCCTCGTCGTCTCCCCCCCAGGCCCACCACGTTCGTAGGACCTAAAGCCATCCTGGAGGGTTCGTCGAAACCGCCACCACTTCCAAATCGACATGAAGAGGACTCCCCGCCCCCCGTCCCGGTCAGCTCCCGTCCCAGTCATGCTGAGATTGGCGCTGTTTCTGCTCGAGCAGCAGCCAGCAAGGCAGCGGCATGTCTCACATGCAGAGATTTCTCGGGTCCAGATGGCGTAGCAGCGCAGTACCCAAGACAGTCGCTACCGAGGCATGACCCTGTCGGCTATCTCGCCAATGTTCTATGCGCCCCTTTCCCGTCTGCAACTGACAAGGCACGCGCGATCTTCGCCTGGTGTCACCATAATATCGCTTATAACGTCGAGGAGTTCTTCGGCAATTGTATTAAGGGTCGTGATGTGAACGAAACAATATTTCATGGAAAAGCTGTTTGCCAAGGGTATGCCGAGGTTTATCAATCGATTGCCCAAAGGGCTGGTTTACAATGTATCGTTGTCGGTGGGCATGGCAAAGGATACGGCTACACGCCCTTGAAACGTGGCGAAGCACCGCCGCCAAAAAATGCTACGGGCCATGCGTGGAACGCGGTCCGCATCGACAACGGTGAGTGGAAACTCGTGGATGCATGCTGGGGCGCGGGATCTGTTGGTGACAAGAGGTACAACAAACACTTCAATCCATCAATGTTCACGCTCAGCAATGAACAGTTTGGACTGTCTCATTTTCCAAGCAACGACCAACACTTCTACCGGGAGGATGGCAGGGTCATATCGTGGGAAGAGTACATCTCAGGACCGATCCCTGGCGCCGAGAAGCCACAATGGTGCGGCAACGCCGCCGAAGAAGGCATCTCTGACAAAGTCGGGTACAGTCCTGCTTCGAAACACATTCCCGTTTATAGCGGTGAGGTCGTGCGATTCCAGCTTGCCAAGGTATGCGAGCACTGGACACATGAGCGCAACGGAAAAGGTCCGCCCTACCTATTATTGCTCAAAATCCATGGTGCCGATGGGCAGAAGGAGGACCTGGTGCCCTTTGACACAGACGGATATTGGTGGTGGGTAGACGTTCAGGCAAGAGATTTGGGTGCACCAGGCATGAACGTACAACTATTCGCCCTCACGGTCCTGAATGGTCGCGATGCGCGAGGTGTTACGAAGGCGGAGTATCATAGAATCAAGGCGAGCGGTGGATATAGCATGAGCTGGGCCATCTGGTGTACGTGGGAACTGGTATAATACGAGATCGAAATCTGGCTGGACCAGTGGGACATTATTATCACTTTGCGGGATAAGACGAGATGGGGTCTTTAGGAATGTTTTGCGGGCATGGCTACTGGCGTAACGGAGTTGGCGTTGGCATATTGCCTCGGGTGATTTTTTTTTTTTGAGGCAATGTTCTATGGTAGGTATGTTTATTTGGGACTTTAAATATTACTTCTTACCCTTCTCACCCTTCTCTCTACTGTTTCCCCCCCTTTTTGGGAGAGGGGATTGTGGCTTTGCCTTCGCTTTTCCATTCTTCTCTTTCTTTTCGCGGGGATGGGTATCTAAGTATGTACGTCACTTAGTAGGTGCAATTCTTGTGTGCATTGTGGTGTGATGTGGTATTCTGGGACAGTCAAGACAAGAACTGGTAATGCAATTGCTCGTCGTCTAGCTACTCGAGTAAGCTAATAAGCCAAGCCAAGCCAAGCCAGCTAAGCTATATATATACATGTTTGGAAGAACGAATTTTGTCGCGTGTGTGTATGCTTTGATGATGTGTTTTCAGCATCATCTTTGATCAGATCGGGCTTTCGTTTCCTGGGTTATGGAATTGTATGCGGACTTTTATAAGGCTGGTTAGATAGATCGATAGACTGTCGTAAGACTTCATGAGATCACATCCTCATATCAGGAGTCAGATTCAGAATACTCCGAGTTGCGTTGCTGCGTATGTACACTCGCTCAAATGTGGTATTATATGCCTGTCCGCGTCTATATCAGTGAGTCCTTAACCTATCCCATCCCATCCCATCCCTATCATCATTGTCGTTCCTCTATCCCCGCTCTCACGATCATGGTTTTGCTTCCCGCCATGCTGTACCAACGCAGTTGCTATGTGCATAAATGAGAGTCTGGGTCGACGTGTGAAAAGCAAAAGCAAAACAAGGGACTGTAAGGAGCGGAGAGCCCACGGCCTTGACCGAATGAGTTTTCCCTTCCATTCTGACTTGCTTCTTCAGGAGTTCCAGTTGTTTTCCTTGTGCAATACGTACAAATAAATAAAATCAAGGAATGAATGAATGAGCCGCCGACGCCTAACTGAAGAATGCAGGGGGTTGTCTAAAAGGAATACCGAACAGAAAGTGACGCCAACCCCAGCCCGATCATTAAAACACAAATTATTATCAATGTGGTCATAAAGAACTCGAATAGATAAGGACGAAAATTCGGGTACGACGGCGATTACTTCGTACCGCGCTGCAAGGACCCGGAATATCACATTGATATGGGTGGTGTTTTCACCGTGAGCTGCTCGGAAAACTGTCGAAGCGTCTGGCCAATGCATCTTCCCTCTCCCTCCGTTTTCGCATTTCTCTTGCCTTTTCCTCTTTGTCTTCCCGCTCCAACTGTGCCGACACTCGCTGCGCATTCGCCATGAGTTGCTGCGTCGATTGTTCTCCTTTCGACTTCCGCGACGAGATTTCGGGTGACGTGACGGATTGGCGTCTCAAAGCATTGTGCCGGAAGTACGCTTGTTCGGGACGTGCCAGGTTATTCTCGATTGAATGGCGGCCTGTCGAGGCGGGGATGGCGGAAAATGGTCGTGTTAGTTCTTCGAGTTGAGCAACAGCTTCGCGAGCGATGGATGCGAGACGGGCTGCTTCCTCGAGGGCGTCGGCTGTGGGGCCGTTTGTCGGATAGTTTGGGGGCTGCGGGCGCGAATAGGGGTTGAAACTTGAGTGAAGCGGCGGAGGTAGACTTTGTCTCTCGGGTGTAGCAACTGTGGCCGCTTCCGAGAGCCGGCAGTGCTCGCAGTGCTCGCAGCCTGATTTAGGAGGTGTTGGTTTCGACCCCTCGTTGACATCGACTATCGCCCCCTTCATTTTCGCATTTTCATCATCCTTATCAATCTGTAAAATGCTTTCACCAGGTGAATCTGTAATTGGCCCTGATGAATCTCCTTCCATCGTGTGATCGGATGTCGGACCTCGTGCTCCTGGGCCGGGAGGGCCAGCTGGAGTTCCCGTCTTCTTTACATTCTTCCATTCCATGAAAACTGCTGCGACAACAGCGACAAGCGCTACACCCATGGCGCATCGAAATATTTCGCGTATAGCCTGGTTGTAGACAGTCTTCACAGTCAACTGATATTCAGGTGCCACGGATGACACTAGGTCCGTAGCGCCTTCACTCGTGATCATCTCTGGCGATAGACCTGGAACTCTGAGATGAGAGACAAGATAAGTGCTCAAAAGGTTTTGGCCGACGGACGTGAATATGCCGCCACCCAACTGCTGTGCAAAGAACATGATAGCAATTCCTATCGGAACATCCGGCATGGGAAGAACAGCTTGGGCAGCAAGACTGGATGCTTGCATGCCCAGTCCCAGGCCGAATCCAGCGACAACTTGATACCCAATCCAGTGAGATGAGTATTCGTTCACTCTGAAGGTACTCATGAGTCCTTGTCCTACGGCGAGGAGGCTCGGAGAAGCGATCATTGCAGGTACATAATAGCCTACATTTTGTGTAAACGCTCCTGATAAGGCACTTGCTACCACCAAACTAAGGACAAATGGCAGCGTGTAAATTCCCGATTTTACCGCACTCGCACCTTGAACAACCTGGACTAATCGAGATTGTTAGCTTCTTCGCAAAATTCGCGGCCGATAGAATGTATGTAGACGCGAAAGGCAAAATGAGTTTCTTCTTTCACGCAATAACGTGAATACTTACACCATAGTGGTAGGTAATAAATGGCCATCAAGAAAGATCCCGCAAGAGCAAACATGAAGATTGTCGCCGCCAAAATGCTACGCTTGCTGATGACTCTGACGGGAACGGTGGCGGTCTTCGGCATGAAAATCTGGACAGCGGCAAAGGCAAAGAATAAGACTCCAAATACGACAAAAAGTACGATTATTCGCCAATTACTCCACTCATACTTTGAGCCTCCCCATTGTAGAGCAATAAGAAGACAAACAATGCTAGGAACAAAGAAAAAGGTTCCCAGGGGGTCGAGGCGCCGAATCTGCTCCCATATGGAAACTGGTGGGTGTGGATATCTGGATGGTTGTAGAACAAAGATAAGGCATAATGCCGCGACAGCTCCGATCGGAAGGTTTATATAGAAGCACCACCTTTTGTTGGGCCCATTAGTTGCCTAGTTTTGGCCACGAAACTGAAAGAGTACTGCTTACCTCCAAGTTATGGCATCGGTTAGAGCGCCACCGACGAGTGGACCGAGAACCGACGCAAGGCCAAAAATTGTGCCAAACAAGCCTTGGAACATGGGACGTTTTCGAAGGGGGACCATGGTGATCATGATGATTGTTACTCCAGAGAAAATACCAGCGCCGCCCAGGCCCGCGATGGCACGGCCGAGAATGAAAGCTATTGAGTTCGGCGCTGCTCCACATATCGCTGACCCAATCTCAAACAGAGCGACGGTCATCAAGAAAGTGCTGCGAAATGGTTAGGAGCCATGTATGCAGCTTTAATCCCTA
Source organism: Xylaria nigripes (assembly GCA_022984845.1). Taxonomy (NCBI): domain Eukaryota; kingdom Fungi; phylum Ascomycota; class Sordariomycetes; order Xylariales; family Xylariaceae; genus Xylaria; species Xylaria nigripes. The sequence continues at coordinate 200,002 of JAJJKC010000012.1, read as the reverse complement.
TAGAGTCGCCGAAACATACCTCTTGATCTCGTAAAACTTGTAGACTCGACCAAACAAGAGCTGCGACGCAGCTGTAGTAAGTTGGTAGGCCGATCCATACCACCCGATGTCTCCTAGACTGTGGAATTCCTGTGTAATCTGCGGCGTGGCAGTTCCGATGATAGTTCTGTCTAGAGCTACAAGAAAAAGGGCCAGGAATATGCTTATGATGATAGACCAAAACTTGAAACTCTTCGGTTGATATCGCTTTTCGGAGTCGTCACCAAACTGGCCTGCTGGAACGGAAGGCTGCGCGGACGACCGAGTGATTTTGTCTGCCTTCTCAACATCTTTGTCCATGGCGGGAGTCGGCGGTGACCCTGGGTATTGGGTAGCTGTCTCAGAAGTTCTCCTGGAAGAATCGGCCATGGCAGATTACGAAAAAATAAAGGTAGGAGAAGAAGAATAAGAAAAAAAAATAAAAGCAGGAAAATTACACAGACAAGAGAGGACAAGGATGAGACAGCAGCTGCGCAACAGATATCTTCGACTTTTAGATTTTCATTCCCTACCAAATTACTATTGCCTGATTATTTGATGATGTGGTTCATTGGACAGGAATCGACGAAGGCGCAAACTGGCAAATTCCAATCCGCCAGCCATCGGCAAGCGGGAGATACACCAAATTATCTACACTGAGACCTGAACGTATAAAAGAAGAGGAGAGGTCGAGGCCGAGGTCGACGGGCGGAAAGAAGTCCGCCGCTCCGTTCGTTTGCCATTTCTTCATTCTTGATGTCATATTACTAGAAGTAGATGTCCACGTTGAAACGACCGTTGTACAGCCGTATAAGGCACACGCGGGTTTTTTTTTTTTTTTTTTTTTGGTTCAAGGCGAAATTTGGCATGAAGCATCAGATGATGGGAACGGTGAGGCTTAGTTGGGGAAGCTCCGGGCGTGAGACAAGGGACGGGACGGGTGGGAATTTTTTGACGGGAGGCAACCAATGGAATTGCGTTCATGCAATGTGTGAGGCACGCTAGGCTTATTCGGTAGTGTACATGTTGCCCTACATGCATGTCACATGTCAGTATGCGTTTCTTGGAAGATGTTTAATGCAATGCATGCAACTTACTAAGAACGTATAAGCACAGCACTTTTGGTAGGTACATTAATGAACAATACTACTACCTACTACCTAGTACCTAGGTACCTGGAAGAAGAGGAAACACTTGAAGACGAAAACGTCGACTTTAAAAGAAGAAAACCAATGCTAAGAAAGTTTGAGGTTGTATCCATAAGAACAAGTTCCTACCTAGGCAGTACGGATCCGTTTGTATTCCGTGTACACCTAGTACGTATCATGATTACTACGGACTACTACCCCTAACTACATAAGGTACTTGTACGTAGGAAGTACGGACATACGTTGACTTCAAGTTGTATCATGTAAATTATGCAGTTACATAGGGTGGGGCTTTAAATATACGGTTAAGTCGGATATTTCTCAGCTCTCGGTCCCGAGCCTGTCCCGACATAGCTGCCTTCAAGTCTCAGCTCTCAGCATGGCTCACGGCCATCGGTACATGTAACCAAACCAGATCGGTGGTTTTAAAGATGCGAAATGCGATGGGTTAGGTAATGAATTTATTATTAGAGGAAGTAGGTATTTTGTACTGTTATCGGATGATATTTCTTTGCGTACGCCTTGAAAGACTTTTTTATTCCTACGTACGTACGTCCGTACTGGTACGGATCCGTAGGTGCTGAGATACCTATTGCAGATGGCTTAGGTACCTAAGGTAGGTAGTCATATTGCCATACCTACAGCACTGATTAAAGGCACAGTACGGATTCGTATCTACGAAGTACCTAGGTAGTGTATATGCCCTGAGTCATCATTCTCGGTTTTTGCTTGCTACCTTAGGTACTTACATATCTGTTTCTCGGCTCGGTAGATTTCCTGTAGCCGTACGCTACGAGCGCAGTGTAGGTATGGAGGTACGGACTACTTACCTAACTAGGTAGTTAGGTAGCTGATGACTTACAATTTAGCGATAATTTAGGCCTGGCTAACCTTCATTAAGTAGTAATAGTATCAAGACTCAGTAGTTACAAGTCCATCATAGATGCATAACCTCCCTACATATACCTACCTAGGTACCTTAGGTACTCTAGTCAACTTGCCCCTGTAACGCGGTCACCAGTCTGTGTTCGGTCCCGAAAAAGAACCCCCGCACACACGCACATACGCAGTAGGCAGTGTACAAACAAGCTGGTCGTATGAAGGGTACTTCCTGTAAACCCAATGAAAAAAGCAAGGACTTGATAGGACCATCTTCCTCATGAATATTGTTGTCATAGGGAAATATCTTCACTTTGCACGACCTACATTAATGACTACCATCGAACTTAATGCAGGACCTCGGCCAGATTATACCAAGCCCAAGCTTCTCATTAGTGTACCGCCCACATGCCACGCCCGTGACCCCCTCCCACTGCTTTGCTTTGCTTTGCTTTGCCAGCAAGCAAGCAAGTAAGTAGTACCTTGGTCAGGCACTGCGACAGCGCTGCACTACTTCGTACATCCCACATAGTTGCTTGGGTCCAGGTAGGTTAGTTGAGTTGGCCCGCAGTCTAATCCGTAAGAGGGCTTGCTTGTTCCGTCCTCTGGCCTCATCTTATTGTCTGTCTGTGTTTCTCCCGCTCGGGACCGACAACCACCCCCTACCAAAAAAAGGTACATCCCTCTCTCTCTCTAACTGTACGAAGAACTGTAGGTACGAAGTAGGTCTAGTACGTACTTCGTACTTCGGCTTCTTTCAGTGGTTGAGAATGCCCGCTACACCGGACTCCCACCATTCCGGCGATGGTAGTTCGGCTTATTATAATCAACCCACTCCGACCGGCGCTTCAGTTGCCAATACCCCACCGGATCCGATTGCCTCCTCGTTCGTCAAGGTCACTCGTGGCCATAGCTGCGTTCTTTGTCAGCAGCGAAAGGTACGATGCGACAAGAAAAAGCCATGTTCCAATTGCCTCAAGGCCGGCGTCGATTGCCGTGTTGTGCCACCCCAACCTCCGAGGCGAAGGAAAAGGCGCATTGCCGAGCGTGACATTGTCGAACGCCTCCGAAAGTATGAGGCCCTGTTGTCTCAGAACGGTATCGAGTTCGATGCCCTAGGCTCCGATATTAAGATCGTTGACCCCGGCTCTGTTGAGGAGGGCGATGAGTTGGATCCCCACTTCACTACACAGAAAGCCAAGGCCCCGCCTACCGGTGCCAATCCCGGCATCATCTCATCCGTTGGCGAGAATCTCCACAGACCACGGTGAGTACGAATACCTATCTGTCTTGTCGCTATCTTATGGCTTTCAACAGACTTGTCTCGACATTGCGCTTACTAAAACATGTCCCCTACAGTACCTTCAAATGGTTCCCTTTCCAGAAAGAGGTGTGCCGATGTGATTTTATCCTCCCTTCAATCCCGTCTAATGCGTCTCTAGTCGGTTATAGATTCTTCCGAAGAGGAAGATGTTGGGTCAACCATTAACTACGCTTACGACCAGATGTTCGCCAACACAAGTGGCTTTCCATTTACAGTTGGCGGTCAGTACCAAAGTGTCACCGACCTACACCCATCGGGTATCCAGGTTTTCCAGTTATGGCAGATATACTTAGACAACGTCAATTCCCTCCTTAAACTTACGCACACGTCCACCTTACAAGTATTAATCATAGAAGCCTCCACAAATCTGGCCAAGGTATCCAGAAGTTTGGAGGCCCTGATGTTCGCTATCTATCTGATGGCAATCACGAGTCTTACCGAGGATGAAGTGATGCGTTTATTCAATGCTTCAAGATCAGACTTGCTAGCCAAATACGAACATGGGACGCAGCAGGCCCTGTTTAACGCCGGGTTCATGCGCATGCCAGATTTGACAGTATTACAGGCGTACTTGTTATATTGTGTAAGAACTATCCCGCGGTGTTTGATCTTCTTCTAATCCTAACCAGTATCAGATCGGCATCAGACAACATACAGACCCTCGGTCCCTATTCTGTTTAACGGGCATAGGTGTTCGTTTAAGTCAACGTCTCGGCTTGCAGCGAGACGGCGCTGAATTCGGTTTCTCACCGTTCGAAGTAGAGGAGCGGAGGAGACTTTGGTGGAACATGGCTAGCTTTGATAGGCGCATAGGAGAATTGTGTGGTTCAACCATCACAGCCATTTCGACCGGCGGCAATTGCAAGTTGCCACTCAATATTAACGATGTCGACCTAAATCCACATGCCAAAGATCCGCCCGCAGCTCATACTGGTGCCACCGAAATGATATTCTCTCTGACACGGCTTGAGTTTGCTAGAGCGCCGGGTAGCGATAAGATGAAAGCTCAACTATCTGCTGCCAATCCCCAAGCAGTTCGAAATCTAGCCGATCATCGCCTGCCGAGCTTTCTCGATCAATTCGCACATCATATGGAGGAAACGTATCTGAAATACTGTGATTCAAAAATACCTATTCATTATTTGACACTTCTCATGACGCGGGCTAATATATGCAAACTGAGGGTCTATTCGGGGTTTTTCCACGCTGCCATAACTGCCCCGAGCACCTTGCCCGCTGCTGAAAACGAGGTTATCCTAACCGAGGCCATTCGGATGTTAGAATATGACAGTATGATCCAAGCCAATGAAAGATTAAAGGGGTTCCTTTGGTACACAAAAATGCATTTCCCTTTCCCTGCATACGTTTTCCTTTTAACTGATCTTCGGAATCGCACGACCGGTGACCTCTGCGAGCGTGCGTGGGAAACCATTTTTGGGCACGCGGAAAGGAGAAAAATGATTACCATAACACAGACCCCACTACATCTAGCTTTCAGCACGCTTTTCGTCAAGGCGTGGGATGCCAGGGAGGCCGCTGAGGCCGCAAACGGCAGAACTCTCGCTCCGCCAAAGCTGATCTCCTTGATGAGACAGTTTGACTCTCAAAAGCCCAGAAAGGCCACAGAAAAAACAACGTTATCAACGCCCTCACCAAAGGCTCCAGAGGTCAGCGCTGCATATGAGCCAGCGTCCTTTACCTCCGCATCTCAACCGGCACCGACATCCATAGCGAATGCCGTTCCTACTACCACTACTACTACAATGTACCAACCCGCAGACATGTTTGGCAGCATGCAACCGGAAGATGTGAACAGACAGTTCTCCATGGTGTTTCCCGATGTAAATTTTGGCGGCGAAATGGACTGGAATTTTTTAATTCAGGAGTACGGTGGTTATATGCCTCACCAGGATATGCAAGGCTTCGGCATCTCGCCGGTATCACCAGACCAGGATCCTGCACTAGCCAGGTCCTGGCAATGAATGTATATTTAGTTATATCAACTTGGATGTCACTCCGTGTTATTATTATAATGAGATGGTTGAGTGAACAGACTCTGCGAGTCGAACTCTTCATCCCCCCCAATTCCCTGTTCAGGCTGGGCATAGTAATTTCAGCTTATCAATCATGACTTCGGCATCTGTGATTATCAAGTCCTATTTGCGATGAATCGAAACGATACCGCTTCATGAGACAGGCCTGTGTTTGTTCGTCTTCGTTTGTATGCTCGGATAGCGGAAGGCATGGTGGGTGCGTGCAGTTCCGTTTCCGGTCCATGAGCCCTGGGACGGACAGAAGATGTGCTGAGCAGTGAGCTAAGTGTCTGATTCCCCTAGGTACGCAGAAAAATAAGGTCTTGGTCATAATAAAGAAAACAAGCCCTCGATGCCTGGATATGTATCTATGTAGCGTGCCCTTTCACAGCTCCACTACCTCCTCACGATCGTCTGTGCTCGCACACATCACGATAGGAGTGCAGGGTCTGCAGAGCAGAGCAAACAAAGAACGACAAAGTCCGTAGATGAAAAAAAAAAAGGAGGGGGGGAATCGAAATGGATCGAACAAGACCATGGAAAAAAAACGGGGGGGTAGCTTAGATCTATCTATACAACCTCCCCTACCAAAAGAAAACCATCACGAAAAAAAAAAACCGGGTTCACCGAATAGGAGACTCGAACTCCTGGCTCAAGATAACTTCTAATGAGAATCCTGAATGTTAACCCCTACACCAATTCGGTTCCTTCTCTGTTATTGGAGGGGGTCCCTTGCTGTTTTGCTATTTGTGCTGGCTGGCTGTGTGAAGTTTTTGTGGGAAGGCGCTCGGTTTTTCGTAGGCTGGCACCCGGTTTGTCTTGTCTTGTCTTGTCTTGTTGGGGAGGCACGACTGGGGTGCACGTGATCTGGCTGGAGCGTGACTTCATTTGCTGTGTGGGAGCGATGGGCTTGGGACGTGAGGATTTGTGTTGGGTGTTGTGATAGCTCGTGTTGAAGTTGGTTTATTTAGGGGTGGGTTGACATGCCTATGCAGACTTGACTTGTTCAAAGGCGGTTTCTCTCAAAGCAAGTGAGACTGGGTATGGTATCATTATGGAGTGGACATACACAGCAGATCATTACCCGCATATTCTTGGTATCGCTCAATATTATATTCTATGTATATATCTGGGGACTGAAACTTTTCAAATAGGTATGTAAGTACATACATTTTGTACAAATCCATTTCCATTCGGAATCTTGAACCACACAATAATTAGACCATCAATATTCAGTAACTTGTATCTGCCCTCGAGAATATTAGCATGGTGCTATAGTGGTGTATAAGGGGCAAGGGATTCATGGCGTTCCTACCTTGTGATGTCTGCTTTCAGCGTGGAGGCGTTGCGATTTTCGAAATGGAAAAAACCCGTTGAAACATATAAATCACGGGGATTGAAAAATAAACGTTAAGACAAGTAGGGAGGCATGTTAGACGTAGAATAGCCTCTCGGCGCCATTGAGTCTAACCATTCGTTCTGTAATTCGTCCGGTAGCATCTGTAGCATATAGTTGAAATCGCTGATACCGTCAACAGGCGGGCCGTTGTGGGGATTCTCTATAAAAGTCGCCGTAAATCCGGCCATGGAGTCTGGCGTGTCTGACTGGTAATCTTTACTCACGACTGAAGTGTCAGCGTCGTCATGGTAATGGATGCCAATGCTCTCCACCGTCTCGTATGGTATTTGATGCACCGGAATCAGTATATTGTTGGCGTCCGGCCTTTGTAAACCCCTTTGCGCTTGGGCCTGTGATCGTTCGCGCTGCTGTGCGTCTCGGACACGTTGAGCCCTTGCCAGGAGTCGGTTCATAGGCTTGATGAAATCGTTCCCACGTTCGAAACTGTTTCGGAATTTGACAGACAACCACTTTTCATAGATTTCTGTTGTATGTTTCCACGCTTCGTCACACTGTGGTGAAGGCGGACGAATACATATCTCCCACAAGATGAGAGCCAAAATTTGCCACTGGACATAGCTGGTTGATACCCAAGCCCAATGGACGAATCGTGGCTCGTGCATCATGGAATTGGTCCTTCTGACTATGGCAAGCGAAGTTTCGAAAAGTTGCTCCCGTAAGGTTTGGTTATCTGGTTCGTATTGAATACTACTATGATCGGGCACCTTGGTCTTCGCGTCAGGATTAATTGTATTAAACACGTCGGCATCTCCCTTTCGTTTCCGGGCTACTAGCTCAGAATAGTATGTTGCTAGTCGTATTCGTGCCGCGGATACGTAATAAATCTGCGTTGCCAAATATTGTAACGGTTGGGATGGGTTACACCGTTCTATGTATTTATCCATGGTCCTGTTGTACTCATCAAGAATTTGGATACGAGTCTGGAAAGGAGAACGTCTCTTTCTAGGAGGTAATTAGCATGATGCGGTCATATGAAACGATAAGCAACCAAGACCAGCAAAGGAGACTAGCACGAACTCGAGGGGGCCATTCATCGAAGAATTTGAAAATACATGACAAGGAAAACAAGGTTCGAAGCCACTCACCGCATCATCTCCTTGCTCAGTGCCATTGCCCGACATCGAATCTGGGTGAATGTCATCTCGGTAGCTCCGTCGCTATCGGGCGGCAGTTCGGACATGTCGGGTGAAAGATCGGAGTCATTCACGTTTAGTGGCCAACGGGTGTCAAAAACAGACTCTTCGTGCAAGAAAACCTCATAACCGTGATACTCCGTAGCGCGATAATCAAGGATATCGAGGTGATGCCATATGCGTCGACGCATCTCTGTCTCAAAAGGCGAAAGGTTGAACGCCGACCCATCTCGATGTATGCCCATCGAGCGTGCTACGTGGGTGACCAGTGCTATTAGTGACCATACTGTGCGCGTCCCATCGTCTGCCCGCAATACCGACACATATAACAGCGCTGCCTGCAGGAGTAACACGCTCTGGGTATTGAGTAAGCAAGCTCGTGCCAGTGCTTGCTCCACGGCGAACTTGTACCGTTCGAGTAAAATAGATCGTGGTGTTCCTATGACGTCGTTACACTGCGTCGCGTCTAAGCTAATGATGGACGAGAAGTAGATGGAGAACAGTAGGGCCTCCGTCTCTTTATCGAGGGCGTCAGGTTTCAAGACGGACTCCCAGAACAGACGCGTCAGGCTCGGCCTATGAAACGCATGAACTATTGGTAAAACATTATCATTGAAAACTTGAAAGAGTTTCATGGACAAGTCGACTGGGGGATGGAATTCCCGCAGAGAATGAGCGACGGACCGATATCCGAAGATGGCCGCATTTGATCCTGAAGGCCCTGGAAGAGGAGACTCGGCTTCATCCAACGGAGGGCTATCATCCAGCTGACTTGACTCTTCTCTGGAGTCGGTGTCAAGAAACATTCCACGCAGTTGTTCAATCTTCATGAAATCAGCTAGGAAGTTGGATACGCTGTTTAGAGGTGTGGATACTAACCGATTCGGTCAAATCTGCCCACATTATGTGACTAACATAGCGACTCTGAGACTCTTCGACAAAAAGACGGCCCAATTCCGGGAGCTGTGTTATGCCTTCACCAGTATCATCAACCAAGAAGCCCTGGGAATCGCGGGGTGGTGGGGCCTCGGATGCCGCATGTTGCGGTAGGGAGCCGGATGGCGACGGATGAGAATCCAGGTCCCGTCTTCTGGCTTGCTGTTGTAGATGGTTTATTGTTGTCTCCAATTGGGCGAGGCGATCTAATATTCTGGCGTCTACTACTTGTCGGGGGCGCTTGGCAGCCCTACCGGCTCCGGGTGGATGGACGCATTCAGCCCTGGCCCGTACGCAGTTGGAGCACGGCTGTCGGCGGTCGCATTTGACCTTGCGCTGCCGACACAGAACACAGCTCCGAAGATGGGCTGGCTGGGGCCTGTAATCGGGTCCATTCGCCGTCTGATGTGTCCCGTCGGCACTACTACCAAATTGTGGTAAGTCTGCCATAGCAAAAGATTGCCCTGGATGGCAGGTCACGAGTTACCTACGGACTATACAAACAGGAAATAAGATTAATAGTGGACAATATTGTTGGGAATTACGAACGCTCATGACGGAATATTAATAATCGCTTTAGGGACATCAACCGTCTGAAAAGGTCTCCACTTAAAATATCAATCAGATCGAATCATTTCCTTCATTTCATACCACACAGACAAGCGTATATTCCGTACGCAGCCGGCAGCCAGTTCCTCCCAAAATCGGAGCCTTCACTTCATGTTGTGAGTTGTTAGGTTAGGTACCTATTAGGTATGATCTCATCTTTACATCTGCCTGTTATACTACCAATTACGAGCGTTGATATTCGCGCAGTGTCCAATATTATTTGCGCAGTGGTCAGGCCGAAGCGGACTGGCACTTTTCTTGCCGGATTACAGAGCCAGAGCTTACTCCCTAGGTACGGAATACGTACGTACTGCTTTGGCCTATAGGTACCCACAAGATGAAGTTCACGAAGGAAGTAGAATCACACGCCACCAGCTCCATACTTTTTTAGGTACTCCATTTGCACAGTCTGGTGGAATAATAAGAGAGGTACTTTTCCTGCCAAATGTAAGGCAGTTTTGAAGTAGAAGGTAGGTATTGTAGGTGTGCATCTGACTAGGTAGCAGTGGTAGTGTATGAAGTACTTATTAGTGTGAGTAGGTAGTCCAGCGGGCAGAAGAATCTGACAGTCCGACACGGCCCGATTACTGCACAGATATGAATTGGACACTGCGCCAACACTCTAGGTATACCTACGTACGTATACCTACTACTACCTAATACCTACTGATACGTTATGAGCCTGAGTTGCTAGCAACAACCTCGAGAAGTATTACGATTTCCCTCTTATTTTCCTTCAATCCATCGCCAACTGCGTTGAAACGTACTACTTGTTATTAAAGATAGATTGATAACTACAACAATTTACGTTTTATCAGTTACTGTGAATCGAAGTAATATTATTTATACTCGAGGACTATTACCTCCCATCGTCTGCCCCCGCAAGTTGGCACATTCTCAATCGGTGTCCTCTAGGCATATTCTAACTTTCAGACTTTAAGCTACTGTCTGTAGCAGGTCCTAAACTTCCAGAACAGAATATCTGGAAGTAGATGCGCCGTGGCGCCTTGTGGAAGAGGGTTGTGCACGATATTAGACATGTTGGCCATTCAGATGATGGAACTTGGAAGTATATTGCGACCAACTCCCACATAACTCGTTACAGAGTCGCCCAAAAAGGCAAGGTCACTATGAGTTGGTAATTGAACACGGTTAAGGAACGAAAACCTCTCATTACGCACGTCCTAACTACGAGTATTTTGGTATGTTGTCTTCGCGAACGTTCGTATCACCGCCACTTTTGTCGCTGAGTCAAGCTGGTTGACGAGTTTGATGTAGGGCTTAGCATTGACGTTCGTGAGTCTACATATCTCTAGGCAACACACGGTCAGGAGACTGATGTATGGCGGTGACAAGTTATAAATTCTTCAGGTGATTTTGCTAAGCTGGAACTCTAGCCCGGATGGATACCTATTACAATGAACATGAGTACCTATCTAGGTAGTGAATCAGTAAGTGGGACAACATCCAAAGGGATCGTGTTGACTGATATGTCCAAAGGATCACGGACGTAGGTAGGTATGATTGTGGAATAAATGAGGAAGGCAGAATCCGATAGGAAGAGCACTAATTGAAAGGTCGAAACCGTCAGTCCAGAAGTAGAATCCGATTTTCGTAAGAATGTAATACCTATCGCCGATTCGTGATTGCAGGTAGGTAAGGACCGAAGAAAGGAAGCGAGTATTGCCACTTCCATCGCGTAGAAATCCCGACCTGTGTCCTCGCTGGTTAATATCGATTAAGTATAGTCACCTACCTCCTCAGTAGAAGAGTCTTGGCTTAAGCACGTTACATCTCTTTGGATACTCTCCTGATACTACGGCTCCGTACCAGACGTTATATTATCTGACCCAAAGGTAAGAAGACGCCCAATATCCCGGTTTTAATCCCGCTTCAATCATCTAGGTACATCAAGTCAAAAAGCATAATGCCAATTCCGACTGGTCACTGCTAGAAGTCTCGGGTGTCTCGAAGTGATTTCTGAAGTCGACAATATCTGGTGCCTTTTCTCTTATCAACCAGAAAGCACTCACGAGTTAGTAACGCGACGCCAGCCAGGTCAAATGTATCGACCTCCTGCGGGCGACGGGATAGAACCCTCCGGCAGCGTAGCTCCTTTATATCCATACGGTCATGAGCCAACTTCCAACGGATAAGGAATGATAGGTACAATACCTACAGTGGGTCGGATCTGTCTGAGACCTTGACCTTTCGGGACAGTTCAGCAACCTTTTTGTAGGCATGGCGTTGGTTAATACCAAATCAGCCTGTCTGCCCATGCCTCTTAGGTTCATCATCAAAACAAAACAAACCTGCTCACCAATTCGTAAACATCTAAGTACATTAGCTGCTAGGTATATCCACAGCAACAGTACCGGCACTTTTCGTTCCGCGCACAAATCACCACAGTAAAATCCATCTAACTCAACATAGAAAACGTACCACGAAAATAAGAACAATAGGTAGCGCTTGTGTTCCACTCCTAAGCTCGAGGATCAAGGGAAAAATAAAAGATACAGGTCTCCCTGGGAATCGAACCCAGATTAGCGGAATCAGAATCCGCTGTGATAACCATTACACTAGGAAACCAGCTTAGTTGCCGTGAGCGGAATGATCGACGATTGTGAAAATCATTACATTATGCTCGGTCATAATTTTCCTCTCGTCCAGCTGCCGAATGGTGGGTATAACTAGTAACTATCGCCTTTCCAATAATTAGCCCAGGTATCTGACCGAGTCAATACGCCGCTGTAGGTATGTCATAAATACGTATGAAAAAAGTATAGGAAGGCAAAATGATGGGTAAGTGGAGGTTTAGTGTACGTACATTTGTTGCTGCTAAATGGGGTCGAATTTTGCTATTATGTAATGCATTATGTAAGCCAATTCGATTCCATAACCAAAGTCACTCACCCGGCACACATTCGTCGCTGTCGAGTCGACGGGCACAGCATGTTGGATGTTCTCAAGAACACACCATGATAACGAGATTCTCAAGACCAGCTCCGTCGCTCATAAAACAAGCCTTAAACCCGACCTGGTCACTTTCGTACCGTCGCACTATAATGAGCAGCAGCAGCGATTCCTCGGAGCGGATCATCCGCTTCGGGCCGTTCGATGTCACGACTCAGGTAAGTGAGGATGAGCTGGGCCAAAAATCAACAGTTCAACCACACCAATGGAGGAAGGAAAATGTAGAAGAATGAAAAGGAGAAAATACCTCAGCCCGCCACCTACAAAAACAATACAGAATGCACGGTAAATAACTCACGACGGCAAAAAGGTATTCCTAAAAACCCCCCACTCCTTCGCCCTCGTAAACCTCAAACCGCTGCTCCCAGGCCACGTCCTCGTATGCCCGCGCGCCCAACACAAGCGCCTAACAACGCTCTCGTCACCAGAGCTATCAGATCTCTTCAGCACAGTGCAGCGGGTCCAAAGGATGCTAGCAGCGCACTACTTCAGTCCGTCCCCTTCTCCACCAGAGGCCGGCTCCTTCAACATCGCCATCCAGGATGGCGTCGAGGCAGGCCAGACTGTCCCGCATGTCCACGTGCACGTAATTCCACGCATCCGCGGCGAGACGGCCAAGGAAAGTGATACCCAGGGCGACGCTATCTACGAGCTTATGGCTGCTGAGGACGGGAATGTTGGCGGGGCCCTCTGGGATCGAGAGCGGCCGAAGCCGCATGGTGAATTTCCGCGCATTGAGGACCAGGATCGACAGCCGCGGTCTATGGATGAGATGGAAGCTGAGGCTCGCTTGTATGAGCGTGTGCTGGCGAGTATGGAGGGCCAGGGCGCATGAATGGTTAGTATGCTAGCTGATTGTCAGCCATTACTCGCGTCAGAGGATTGAGATTCAGTATCAGGGGTATATATTTGATTTCGTAGACGCAGCGATAAAGTACATGATCCGAACGCCGCTACTATGCGCGCTTGCAACCGACCCAGACAGAAAGACAGAAAGAATAGAGCTCCGCGTCATCAAAGTCTACAACGTCCTGAGTAGCTCGTCCAACGCAATCGGTTTCCTGACAGCGTTATTCATACCCTCATGGTATGTCACCCAGACCTTGGTCTCCTTCATGCCCGCGCCGCCTGCTCTCCTGTCCGTGTTGTTACCACCGGTCTCGGAAAGCGGCCGCGCCTCAGTTTTAATCACCCGGCCAAAGAAATCCTTCTTAACGGCTACAGCAGGCATTGCATTCTTCGCGGCACCCGCGGCCACGTTCTCCTTGCCGAAAACGTAGTCCTCTGAACCGTGAGGATTTCCAGCCTTATACCGTGCCTGTCTCGCCGCGTTCTCGCGCAACAAGTTCACTTTCTGCAGCTCTTGGTCCAGGACTTGGCGGACCGCGTACCGTGTCGGCGCCTGGGTTCCCTGAAGCACGGCAGCAGATGTCTCGAAGGTGGCTAGGTGATCAAGATCCCTGTTATCCGGTCAATACGAGACTCGACTGAATTGGGGCGTGAGCGAGGCACTTACGGTTCCATACGATATACCCATTGCGGCCCTCGGCTAAACGGCGAGTCATCCTCGATCTTGCCGCGTTGGAGTTCAATCCCCACCTCAGCAAGGACCCCAGCAGCGCGTTCGACCATGATTTTCTCACTCTCCTTTCTAACGCTCGCGATTCCTCGCGATTCCCCACTTCCACCGACGACAACTGGCTTGACATCTGGTGATATTATGCGAACGAGATAAGGCAGGAATTCGGTAGATACATCCTCGGCACTTCGAAAGGAGCGCATCAGGGTAGGCGGGAGTTGAGCCTGCAGGGCCTGGAGCATGGACCGATTTTCCTTCTCAGATTCGCGAGCGGCATAGTCGGCTCTGGGACCTGTGAAAGGAAGCACCGGAGATGCCTCGTCATTCTGATCACCCCACTTCTTCTCATATCCTCCGTGGGCACGCCGAATCGGAGAAGCAAAAAGGTGATGACAGGCTAGGATCGGTTGACAGAGGTATGGAGCCAGTTCCCACTCTTGACTGCCGAACAACCTTGAGGAACACATGTCATGGAAATGTATCCATTCGTACGCCTGAGTAGGTTTACTGAGGAAGGAGTCGTCGTTGAAGTCATGGTCCGGATAGCTGGAGAAGACGTCTGTCATTATCCTATCCACGTCGCCGCTCGTCTCAATCATTTCACGAAGCCTTTCCATGCCATATTTCTTCTGCTGCTCGGAAAACCCAAGCTGCATTTGAGGTTGTTCATGTAGATGCTTCGTTGGGGGAGGCATGACCGGAATACTGCTTTTGGGAAACCCAGCGCCGTCCTGGAAAACGCGCGTGACGATGTCCTTGACGTTTCCTCTTCCAATACCTCTCGCGCCAGCTCCCCCATGGGAGAAGTCATGGACGATGTGCTGCTCGACCCATTCCTTGGTCAGGCTAATTGAGCTGTTTCGTGCTGAAGACCTCAGACGACCAGCAACCCATTCACCTACAACCATAATACCACGGAGATCACCCTCAGCTGTACTTTCTGCACCGCGTTTGGCGTCTATGCCACTACTCATACCCCAAGCTGCTTCGCACAGCTTTCGAGCGGCATCCTTTTCGCAAGGAATTCCCTCCTTTTCAAACACTGTCTTCAATCTAGTTACCACCGCATCAATAGTCGGTTTGCCAACATGGATAATCTCGGCAAGATTGGACTGTCTTAAAGGCCGTAATGATGGGTGATAAACATCATTGCATATGAGTATAAGAGGTCGCATCTGGCGAAAATCGTCGCCCTTCTTTTTGTTTTTGCCAGACTGCAGGCCTTGGCTCGCTTGTCCCGCGGCATTCTTTTCCCCAATAGTAATAAGATCCATCAATGCCTTGATGAACCCCCCTTCCCCAGAGCCACCGGATCCGGTCACCACACCATCGACTTCGTCAACCACGACACAGACAGGGCGAGCAACCTTTTGCGATTTCCCCGTCTCAACCTTGGAGTGTTGCACAGATTTGACGTTTTCAGTGCCAAGACTGGTGCGAATTCTAGTTTTGACAACCTCCCGACTGCGGTCATCACTAGCGTTGATCTCCAGGACCTCATAACCCGCTTGCCGAGCACATACGTGTGCCAGCGTCGTCTTGCCAAGACCAGGCGGGCCTGTAAGCATCAGAATCTTCCGATGTGGCTTCTCCTCTTCGGCCTCAGCATTGGCTCCCGGGCGTCTGAGAGCAGGCCGGGATCGAGGCGCCCCAGGGAATACGATGGGATCCCATTTCTTCAGCCATCTCAGCACTTGGCGATTTGTTAGATCATCTCCCACCAAATCCATGAAGTTTTTCGCCCGATATTTCTCAGTCCACAGTAGTGACTTTTTCGACTTCCTGCCAGTGTAAGTCTCTACAGAAGGCAATGGCTCGTCGGGCGTTGGCGTAGATGTAGCGTCACGATTCGCTAGCTCTTTATTGATGGTCTCCAGTAGTTCGTGAATATTAATGCCAAAATAGCTTCGTTCTGCGCGTCCCTTTTTTGTCTTTGACCGTGCTGCTACCATTTGTTCATAAGGCACCCCACTACTGACCACTCGTCTCCTCGTATGAAAGACTTCGCCTGAGCATTTCTTTATCTTCACGGTACCCCGAGGTATGTAGGGCGCAAAAGACGGAAGCTGGCTGGAATCCAAGGATGTATTTGAAGTGAGTGAGGAGATCGCATCGGGCTTCTCATTTTCCAAATTCAGCTGTGAGAGTGCTACGGGCGGACTGGAGTCCTGCTCGATAAGTGCAAAAGGCGAATCATATTTAGGGTGGCAGACCATTCGCCGCTTGGGCGCAGGCTCTTGAGATGCTAAATCGTCATCAGAATCCGAATCGTCGACGATAAAGCCGGCCCTCGTGCGGACTCGGGATTGGCTAGTTTTATGCGGCGCTGGCCGCTTTGCTTCCGGAGGGGGAGAGCTTGTTGATGGATAGACCACGGGAGACGAAACGAGAGGCATTTTCAGACGAGGTAGAACATGAAATAATTAATTGGTAAATATGAACGTTGGTTGCTTGAAAGGCACCAGGTTTACCTATGCCGGCCTGGTTGTTGATTATTTAGTTTGTTACGATCCGTTTGTTTAATTGAAATTGAAAGCAGGACGCGACCCGCGTCTTAAGCGCGTCAAATGCATTACTGTGACTACCTAGTGTACAGTATGTACATATGTAGGTTGGTGGGGCAAGATTTTATGCATTGAATGAAGCCTAGCGATTCACCCCGTTATCTAAATAACATCGATTTTCATTGCCGAATTATCAATTCAATTCGAACTTATTGCCTGCCCATCACGAGTTCATTCTGAACGAGAAAATAAAAACCTATACCTTGGTAGATAATGGATAGGTATATGCAGTGTAGACTATGAATTTCACATTTTCACCGCGATGTTTCTGTGTACATTACCTATATCCTTTCCTTGCTAAGAAAAGCATCCGCCAATCCCCATCACGATGACTCTCAACACCAATTGAGGTCTAATAGGAAAATCTACGGACCAATTGCCAGTGAAGTTAGCACAAAACCCATCATCAAGACAACAAAATATTGAATATTCGCGCCAGTTCCCAGCTGAGGTTATATAGGCTAATCAAATATCTCATATCCCCAACTCTGAAATCCCTACACTATGTGTCCGTATTACTGTAAGCCCTGAATGGCAATCTAAGACCTAAATCTCGACCCAAAGACAAAATCTGCCCATGTCGGACTCGAATCGAATCTCAAAATCTCCGATACAACCACTAACAATATCATCAGCACCGCCACCACGCGTCCGGATCAGATCAGCAAACACGGGCATGGCTCTCTAATAAATAAAACAGGATACTATTAGATACACATAGATATTCATTCATCGCACACTATCAATAGCTCAGCTACCACCAAGAAAACAAAGTAATCTCCCCATCTTATAAATAGACAAGGCAGCAGTAATAATCACACGTACATACTTAAACCCATTTACACATGGATGAAGTATTTTCGTACATATATATATACACATCTCGCTTACGTTTCAGCCAGCCGTGCTCCCTCGCAATCTCATTCCAACCCCATGAAATCCTTCCCCAAACATGGGTAGCTCTCGACTTCACCCAACACCTCATCCCCACCCACAGACCTTTCACCGGCGACAAGTAGGTACATCCTGGAGGCCGGCAAAGCATTCGCTCCGCTCCGCCGTCAATGACGAAGTCCTAACCTCCGGTAAACGCTAAACAAAACGCCGTTATTGATCCCGTTCGAGCCCCGGCCCAGCGATCCACTGACATGCAGTCTATACTTGCAGTCCTCGACGGCGCAATCGCGGGCACCAGCCCGGAAAAAAAAGTCTCAATTGTGCTTTTACAAGCTCCCCTTAACCAGAGAGTGCGGGTCAGGTGATCACGACAATCAGCATCGCCATTAAAGATGCAGATCGAAACCCCCCGGATACCTAGCTCACGGATATCGGACGCAAGGATGCGGCGCGGCTTACATTACGTGGCTAGAATCCTTCAGCACTACCTAAGAGATTCCATCATCCATGGACGTCCTTCCCCCGTCTTTCTTCACGTGAGCCACCAACGACACGGGTAGCGGGGACAAGGCAGCTGAACTGGACGCTGCTGAATATCGAACCTTATTCAGAAAATCCATGACTAGGTGCAGACGCCGCATGACGACGATATGAGCCTACAGGGTCGTGCAAGTGCCGAAACCGACATCTGCTTGCATATTGGGTTGGGGCAGCACGTCATCTGCCAACCATTCGGTATCGTGGCGTTTGTGACCCCTTGCAAAGAGCCGCTCTTACTTTCGCCGTGGGGAAAATAAGAGAATTCGATAACCAGCTTCACGGGGAGAAGACAGGTTGACAAGCTCGTCCAGCAAGCCGGGGACTTTCAGCAACAACAGCAACAGCAACATAACGTTAAAGCCACGACTAGTCACCGGTGATTGTGATCCCAGTTGCCGATTTCGAAAAAAAAAAAAAAAAAAAAAGGCGGCCAAGAAATCCTAGCCCTGAAACCGACTCTTAGAAACACGGCTGCGTGCATATAGGAGGATGTCACACAGGAAATTGATCATCAGATGAAGGACATCGTCGGGCACATTGGTTCAACACAACATACCAATCCTTCACTCACCCCTGCCACGGATCAATCATCACCAAAGGAGATCGTGAATCGAAACACACCGAGGCGGGCAGAACTGTGCGACCCCCGATAGCGCGACTCGAAGGTGTTATGTTACATGCAGTCAACCATCTCCATCAATCCTCGCCGGTGTTACATGAGGAAAGACTTCGGGCCCATGTCGATAATCGTCGCATCAAGGAAGAGGAGGAGTGCACCTCGCCAACAATGTAGACCACGACCACGACCACAACCACAACCA
The DNA here is from genome assembly GCA_022984845.1 of Xylaria nigripes. Classification (NCBI taxonomy): domain Eukaryota; kingdom Fungi; phylum Ascomycota; class Sordariomycetes; order Xylariales; family Xylariaceae; genus Xylaria; species Xylaria nigripes. Next base: position 181,128 of record JAJJKC010000012.1, on the reverse strand, counting down.
CAACCTCGCGCAAAGGACCCAAAGTCCGCCAACCCACAAGCAGTATGATTTCATCAACCAGCCAACCAAGGCATACCGGGTCAAAACATCCATGAAACCGGTGAAGCGGGCATCGACATCCACGAGAACGGCGTGGCTAGAAAAGACGGGAGACACGAGGAGCGTACTGACTGCAGTGATTAGGTAGACCACCGAACGTTAACTGAGATGTTTCATGCTACTACTTCTCCGTTTCCCGCATCATGCGCAACAAACCAGGTAGGTAGACTAAATAAAGTTGGTAGCCGCATCGCATCGCATCACATCGCATCGCATCGCAGCGACAATGCAGCAAGGGCCCAACGAGAAAATCCCCACCATCCGCACGAAAAGTAGGGTTTCACGACAACGGGCCCAAACATGAGGCCAAGCACCATATCCTATTAAAAAAAAACCCCCCCCCCAATCTGAAAGAGAGAGGAAAGGCCTCGTCATCGCACGGGCTCTATATAAAACATCAGGACCGTCGCCTCGCAGAACCAAGAAATAAAAAAAAAGCCCGCCAGCCCGCATTAAAAAAAAAAAACAGGGTTGTTCAGCTGCACCGCAACCTAAAAGCCTGATATGCAACGCAACGCGGGTCGGGCTAGCCCGCTCTTCAAAGGCAACCCTACCTTACCCTGTCCAACGAACGAACGCTTCCCCGCGCAGGTGAACAGAGCTTCTTCTTCTTCTTCTTCTTCTTCTTCCTCCTCCGCTATCACGAACGACACACAAGACACACAAACAAAAATCCCTCTCCTCCAATCAAGACCAAGAAAAGCACCTACCTTCCTAGTCAGGTCCATATAAGCACATAACATACCCCTGTTACAATTTGATCTTGAGCGCCCTTGTAGGTACCTATCTAGTCTATCGTCATAATGACGACAATCTCAGGACGACAGTCGATTCGATTGGATCGCCACCAAACCCTGATTCCGTGAGACCAGAATGACGGCGTGTGAATCCTGTGAGACGGTCTCCCAGTTCCTGACCGGATCCATGCGCGGACCTGAGAAAAGGCAGATCTCCTCCCTCCACCACGCAATCCGCGCTGACAGGAACCAGGGGATACACAAGGAAATAGTGGCTAGGGACAGGTGAGTTGTAAGTACCTAGTATAGGAGGCTCAGGAATCGATGAGCCACGCTGGGGCCGAGGGCGCCACTGCAAGTAGTTCTCGTCATTGTTCATCCTGTACAAATAATGACACCACCTGCACGTTACCAGAGTTCAATACTCCCAACGGCTTGGTAACCGTTCAATCGCAATCCGCGGCATGGAACACGGGCTGCCTTCAGGGGTCAACCCAACAATACTTCCCAGATCATATATCTCAGGCAGTCTGGCAAACATATAGGTACTCACACACACTTGAAAATAGTTCATTGTTATCATGATCTTCTATATTTGCATGAGGTTAGCGAGGTGCGCCTAGCTCAGGAAGTCAGCCGGCTCGCTTTCTAAATTCATGAGTAAACACGAATTTCCTTTCGTCTTCGCTGCTACCTTTACCGAGGAAACGTCCACATCTAATGGAATTCCACATGGGCTTTTTCCTGGCCTACCCGTATCAATTGCTGCAGTTGACATGACCCGTTGTCCAAACCATGCCCATTGCGTGGCTATAACTGTTGGTTGTGCAGAAACTTTTGTCCCGCAGCGCCCCCAGAGGCATCGACACCAAGCGGGGCGACGTGTCGAGGGGAGATGTAACATCTATCGCCCAGAAACCCCTAACATTTGTCGAAATGAAAATGAATCCGTGACGCCAACCCCCAAAAGTAAGTGACAAAGTAAAAGTCGACGGTCGAACTGGGTATGCAAGAATGGAAAATGTTGTACTTTGTGATGCTCGATGACATCGATCATGATCGTCATCCCCACCTATTTCGGCGTTTTTCTTGCTGTTCTGGGTCAGCACCGCCGGGTCCGGACATAAATAATCCCTGACCATTCTGGATCGGACTATCCCGTGGACTTTGCGTGTCTACAGCAACGTTGCTACGCAGACCCTTTCCAAGTTCATGCAGTCGGTCTTTCTTTTTTAAATACTTGCGACGCCAGATGCAAGCTCCAATCCAGATGCCAATGATAGCCAACACCACTACAACGATAAATACTATCCAGTTAACATGTGTCGAGGCCCTGTATGTTACGTATTAGACCCGTTCTGATGATGAGGGGCGCAAAATGTGTGGCTTACCAACTACCTCCACCGTTATTCTTTGCACTGCTCGAACTCGTTGTTCCTGTTGGCTGGGCTACTGCTTTGTCGCAGAGACTGGTGAACCAGCCTTGAATTGAAGCTAGCGCCTGAGGATCTGAATTGCAATTTCCATTGCAGATGTCACTGGGTCCGGTCTTTAATGGTTGAAGACTGCTGTAGGCACAGAAGCAGGAGTCCCAATTCTGCTGATCGGTGGAGGGATTAGTAGGCGGTACACAGGCGCCATTCGCATCGAAGAGCGGCCCACATTTTACGGCGCAAGAGGGCAGCGACGCAAAGGGGACGATTGTTGTAGAAGGTAAGGCTGATTAGCAGAAAGAGAGTTAGTCAAGAACATGGAGCACGTCAAGGCAATGCGCGAGCACAGGCAAGGTCTGTACGAAGGAAACGAGGACGGGTAACATACCCATGGTGGGAAGAAGGCGATGAACGAGATGATAAGGGAGAAAACGGTGGTCGAATTCGTTGGTAGGCGGCTGCCAATCGAGTCGTCGAATCGGGCCAAACTTAGTAAAGCGTCTCTTGTGAAAAAATACGACATCAATTTGAATCGACCAAGTCAACACAGTTGGGTCCCAAATCGGCGGCAGAAGAGGAATGAGATAATTAGGTATAGGGTGATCGATTAGGTGGGCCTGATGGTTGGTCGGTTGCCAGTACACACACTACAACGTGATGGTGATTCCAATGGCACGAAGAAAAGAAACGGACGGGACGGGTGTTCGTATTCGGCTTGTACTGGATACCTAATAGGTAGGAAGGGTAGGAAGGGTAGAGTAGAGTATATGAGCGCACTTTTCTGCGTCAGAAAGGCAACAGCATAGCTGCCATGCGAAGCACACCGGGCTATGTATTTACGAGCAGTGATGTCAAAAGTGAGCGTGGATTGTGTTTAAAGAGAGGAAGAGAAACACAATAGTAGGTAAGGTCGTAGTAGGTAGTAGTGGAGTGGAGATGACCTCGTGGGAAAGATGGAGGGAGGAGGAGAGAAAATGGTCAGGGAAGCGCGAGTGGTGGCTTTGCGGCTTGCACCTTTGTGTGTTGTACCTACGAAGAGAGGTAGGTAGGTAGTACCTAGGTAGTACCGGTACCTTTAGGTGTACCTGCTTAGGTAGGATTAGGTACCTAGGATTAGGTAGGATTAGGTGGTAGGTAAGTACCTGCCCAGGTGCTGAGTTGTACCTAGTGTAGCAGTGTACGTCCGTACTAGTAGTACTTACTACCTACCTAGACCTACCTAGACGTAGTACTGTAGTATAGGGCACTGTAGTGTACCTACCTGCTTAGGTACCTATAATTAGGTACCTAACCTAGCTAAGTAGTACCTACCTAGGTAAGTAAGGTAGGTTAGGTAGGTACCTTAGCTAAAGCCCACCTGAGCACGCCCAGGCCCGCTAGTGCAGGTAGTCACTGGTAGTGCACGTACGCTAGAAGTACTCCGTTCAGCTACTACCGTACGGATCCGTACTCTAGGTACACGGAGTGACGGGTAGGTACAAATCGTCGACAAATCGTCGACACATCGTCGCCGCGGAAGCCCCTGTGCGGCCTACGCTAACCTTCTATAGTTAGGTCAACGTAACCAGATCAAGACTAGCCCCAACTATCGTTACCGAATACGGAAGACAATTAATTGAATTGCCGACGGAGTTCATTGATTAAGGCCTTCTCTCTACGGATTACGGATTACCTACCTATTCTGTCCTCCGTCGTTACCATCGAATTTCTACTACTGCCTACACTAGGTATAAGTAGAATGTGAGGCCGTACGTTCGCGTACTTGAAGCTACCTACGGACGTACTAAGCCAGTCCTTACTTACCTCCTTACATACGGATCCGTAGGTAGGTAGTATATATAGATTCCGGGTGAAATCTGCTTCGTCCGTTGACTGAAAATCCGTACAGTAATTAATTGTATTAGTAAATAAGTATGTATCGCCGGCCAAGCCGGCAAGGTCGGCCTATGGACTGACACTGAGTAAAAGCAAATGTTAAATGAAAAAAAAATGAAATCCCACCCATCTCTGCCGGTGCCACAATGTGTGTCATCTCAGATAGTTACATATTACCAAGATTTGTAACTCTCTTGTTTTGTCTCTCCTTTTCTATCCAGGCCTGAGACAAATATAATTCGGATGAATTCTCAATTCCTTTATCTCTAATACAATCGCGTTCCTCTCTCTCTCTCTCTCTCTCTCCCCCCCCCCTCTCTCGCGCGAGAAATGTGAACTTGGATCCTAAGCATGGGATTGTTTGCGGCATTTTACTCCTATTTCTTTATACTCCTCCTATAGTGAGATGAGTGTACTTCTTGGCTGTGCACTCTTTTTACTACGAGGTATACCTAGGCAGGATAGGTAGGTAATTGTATTTTGACTCCGTACTACGTATCTCTGCGTGTCTTTTCCCCTCCACATATTTTGGACTTATGAATGAAACACAAAGAGGCTTCGATCGAGCCTATAGAATTTTTTGTCGTGATGCCGTGATGCCATGATGCATCGAGTTGTGCGCGCCCAGATTTTTTTCTCGGTTGCTCGGCAGGTATCAGCTGTTGCGCCGCGCGTTAAGAAAGCGAGCTATCGGTACCAAAATCCCCCTTTCATTACCCGAGCAAGCTACCTAATCCTTGAGCTTTTCAGCTTCTTTACGTATATATAAAGGCAGAACAAAACCTATGCATACGCCTTTAGAAAGCTAGGTAACCTTCTTCTCGATTTCGACTCTTGAGAATGAGCGAATATGTCCAAACAATTAGGACGTAGCCACAAGCTCATTGCTGATATGTAAAAAGAGCCTGTACATATACTGTGAATGGAAACTCCAGCGCGTTATTTCCAAAGCCAAGAATCCAAGCTGGATGCTAAGAATTCTTCCGTCTTCCGTCAATTATTCGTGGGTTTGTTTATGTTGAAACAGCGAGGATTGTTCGTCAGACAATTCAAATTGGCATGGCGAGATTTGAATAATGACCCAAGCCCCAAACACGCGCCGGCCTGACTTTTGACAGCGCGACATAGTTAGTTGGCGCCTATCTCTCACAGAGGTAAAACCGTTTGCAGCCCGTGCATCTCTTAGGGACATACATCCTACCTGCACCAATGCGATGTCGCCTGTCATATATGAGGCCAGCAAATCCTTCGTAAAGAATTCCATCATCTATGATGTAAGTGGCGGCAGTGCTTTATATTGAACAGGTTTTTTTTCTGTTCTTCATGTTTCGCTTGGCTTAGCTCCGCAGGTGTTCCTGGCCAGAGTGTCACAGAACCAACCATCTGTACGAACGTACTTATCAAAACGTTGTATTTGGTCGCATACCCTCACAACGTCTGAGGAACCAACCATAGGTTGCCCTATCTCAACATCGGTGACAGTGAGTGCGTCGTACAATGGAGACTGAACAGGCGACAACAAGTAATACGAGCTTGTCCCCAAAAAACTAGGTAGGCTAGCCTGTTCTGAGCCTGCAACTTGTCGTCTTTTAGTTGAGAGAATTTCAATTACTGGCGCCAAGAGGTTAAGGTTATCCTATTTTTCCCGCTGATCCCGTCATCTATGTGTGGCCACGCATTTTCCGCTTTCCGGTATTGGGAGCACGCCTCGAGATCACGAAATGCGGCCTGCTTGTCGAATATACTACGATTTCTTCATTGGCGCCTATTACTTCCCAGTCGTGTGCGACGTCACCCCAATCGGCAAGCCGCGCAGTCTCGACCCTATGAAAGTGAACACAGTCAAGACTTTCTCCCCCGCTATGATCCGCATCGGCTACCCGCCTGGGTTGTGGAGGAGAGAACTCGGCTCCAGTGTCCTTCTCAATAACGAATCTGGGTGAGCCAATAAGATTGGCATTTATCATGCTGCGGCCATTACGGAGTACAGTACTGTGCCCGATGGTTTAGCAAATTGTTTTCCCTCTTCCTCGCTCTCTAATTATAGAACTGGTCAAAACGTGCAATTTTATCCTGCAAGACCGTGGAATATAGAAGCAAAGAATAGGGCCAGAGATTGCAATCCATTATCTGATAAGTTCGTAGCCGGTTTGTATGGCCATGACTCGATCAAATAAACTTTTGTGGCATGGAATCCCTGATCTCCAGGCTTCATGCAGGATTGGATTCCCTCATCAACTAGCTTTTCTCCGCGTTTCTGTCTGGCATCTAGGTACGTACGTATGGTCTGCCTAGCCCTGACACAGCGTGCGTACCATCTTACAAAAGTGATTACTCAATTCCTTGTCGATCTCCCGCAAAGCTCATTCAACCTTGTGAATCGGATCTGATATCATGCGGAGATGCGGATCCGTAATCATATGTCATTGTAGCCAATACAGGTTGTTGACAAACCTTTGTCAGCGACAGCCCAACACCAAATTCTACCCGCCTCGCCGGTGAAGAGGCCGGCTTTATCGCGATCGCGAGAAGAACGATCCGCCAGCTCCTCTATTCTCTCGCTGCCCATGAAAGACAGGAAATGGACAATTTGCTCCTCCTTATCAAGTGCTAGGGAGTTACTGGCAATGCCATGGCACAGACATGGCTCCTTGGTAAGTAGACCCATTCTCCATATGTTGGACTGAGCATTCGCCATCGCTCTTTCGATGCTGTCCGATATCTCCCGGAAGTATGGCAATAGTGTGCGTAGAGATATCACGAAACCAGGCCCGCCGTGACAGAATTGTACGAGTCGGTCTGAGCCAACTGGGAGCGATGACGGAAAATTCCCACTTGGAAATTGATAAGACAACAGCTCGAGAAGTAAAGGCTGGAGCTGAGGCGCCTTTGACGGAATCGAAAGGACAATTTGTGTGATGATACCGATAGTTCCATGAGCTGCACCCAGGTATTGTTTGCCATGCCAGACCCAGGGCTGTGGTACTGCTAGCATTCGATTAACAGTCGACTTGATTGTTCGATCGAGGAGCGTGGCGGCTCCGGCGTGACGACGAAACATTTGTCGGCAGAATCTGAGGAAATAGAGGTAGCCAGCACGACCATAAAGCCACTCGTTAGAACCATCGTCCGTCGGAGAATTGATCACATTTGCGTATGAACAAAGCTGATTAATGAGATTCAAATCCTCTGTTACAACAGCGGTAAGGGCAAGATTGGCTAGGGTTTCATCTCCAATACCGCAGTGGCTCGGTGTAGGTGGCCGATGATGAGTCCGCGCCCCAAGTTGAAGATATGCCTGAGCCCAGTCAAGGAGCGATTCCCGATCAAACTCTAGGTTCGGATATAACTGAGATAATCGGTAGAATAAGAAAGCTATCGACGTGGGACCAGAGTATAACCCGCTAAAAGACCAGCCTGTTGAACAGGTGTGGACAGGGGGATGCAATTGAGTGAGTCTCCTGAGACTTGCTAGGAGTTCCCCATGGGCATCCACCGTTCGTAACGGAGTCGTTGGGTTTTCAAAATAACGGCTGGATGTCGCCATCTCTAATCTCACCTTGAATGAATGAATGAATGAATGAGTAATTATGTGTCTTCCAAAATTATACCTAGGTAGAATTCAATGCAAATCCCATAGTAAGTAAGTCATATTATCATAATACAAACGAACCTACCCTCCTCGAATGTTGAATTTGTATTTGATGCACACAGCTGACAACTGACGTCAGAGATAGCCAATAAACTCTACTTACCGGTAAATCAACGAAGTCGCGTTTTCTGCATTCTGTGCATATGCATACTCACATGGAGGGTACTATAGGTAATACATATCCTTCACCTACATACCCAGACCAATTTGACTTCTAAACTATCGCGCGTTGAAGTGAATACTTGTTATAGAAAAATAGCACTTAACTGGGACCATTTACTGCGATGAGTAAACCCAGTTCTCACCGAGTTCGGCTGAGCGAAAAGCAGTCGGCGTGTGAGTAGTGAGCACCAGCTGCGGAAATTCAATCTTCTGGTACGATCACTTCCAGTCACAGGAAATTATCCATAACACTAAGCGCAAATCACCGATTAATAGAAGCTAGATTAATACCTATTGGTAGGACTCGTCGTAGTGAATTAGTTAGAAGATCTGGCTGAAGTAGCAAGCGAGAAATAGTAGCCAGTATTTTGTGTGTGTGTGTGACCGCAGCAACCCTATTCATTCCCGAGCCATAATCAGCGTGCAAGGGTCCAAACGCATTGCCTTCGAAGACTCCCCCGGAAGAAAGGAAAGACAGTAAATTTAGATGGATGTAACAGCTTCCCTTGCCTTTCTTACCGTTTCCAGAAGATTCTCACTACCTCGCTTTCGACCTTTAAAATCGACATTACCTTCGTTCGAGACCCTTCTTTCAATCCTCTTCGCATGACGAGCGCTCTCTTCGAACAGCTTCCTCAGTTGCGCGCACTTGTCATCGAAAACCGTGGCAATTTGACAGAGTTCAATAGACTGACGGTCAAGAAGCATATTGATTAGATTTTGCCCGTTTTGCTGATACGTCTTCGCAATCTCATCCGTGATACTCTCTTTAGATTGCAAGTGTCGAAGTACAGTCTGTTGATGATTAGTGTTGACCACTGAAATTAAAGAGACTGAAACCACTCACCGCAGTTACCTCACGTAAGGATCTAAAAACCTCGTCACGCCGTCCTTTCAATGTGGCTTCACCCTTCGACATCCCGGTTTGGCGAGAGTCTCGCGCCATTATTGGTGTTAGTGGTCCACTTTCCTCTGTTGTGCTTGGAAGCACGGGGATGAAGGCCTTCCGACGTTCTCTCTCTGCTATTTCCTGAGCCCATTTCCTTGAATTCGGATGCAGCAAATCTTCCACATCTAGGTTATCTCGAGATGCCTTCGCCGAAAGAAGGTTGTCAGATCTATTCACTGATTTCCGTTCATTCCTGGCTCTCCTGTCTATGTGCTCCGTCCGTGAAAGTCCATCTGGATCAGACACTCGTGGCCAATTCAAATGCGGATGCCTAGTGGCATCATTGGGTGTCGTCATTTCCTCAAAGTTATTAAGCAGGCTGGAAGCGCGCAGATCGGACGTTGATTGCATCTCAGAACCTTCGGTTTGAGTAGCTTCACTCTTCATGTTGTCAGAATGAACGGGACTGGCACCTAGTCGTGGCATATAAGCCGGCATAGGAACATCGAGCATGGCGAAAGATTCTTTGGAAGATCCCTTAATGACAGAGGTTGGCTCCGTTTCCCTGTCAATCCGCTCGTTGACTTTAAGGTAACCGGATCCCTTGCTACTTTCATTCCCTGAATGATTCAGCGAGTGCTCAACGAGCAACTCCTCATGAACAGTCTCAGTAAACTCTGGATGCTCATCGGATGAAAGGGTTATCGGAGACATATTAGCCTTGCTACCACTGGTCATAATTGGGGAAGCCGCTTGATTGTGACTGACAACACAAATATCGTCTTTGTCAACCGTAAGCGTCTCCCCGTTGCTGCGTTTTTGCCGCTTTTTCCCCGATTGAGTAATACTAGGTGCAATCCGTTTGCGCTGGGCTCTGGTAAGATCTGTTCCTTCTCCACATATTTCCTTCTTCTTTGAAGCCGGCGGCTTCGACTTTCCTTGAGATACTGTTGAATTCTGTTTCGTATTGGGAATTGAACGGTTTGACGGGGTTGGCTTGCCTTTGGCCTGTCCATTTAGGTCATCCGGGAAGAAAGGCTTTTTTGGTCGCCTGACATTGGGGGGTTTTGGCTTAGCCTTCAGAGAGCTCGCCGGCTTTGACTTATTGTCCGCGTCATCTTGGGAGTCTGGTATCAATTCATATATCGTTGTGTCATTTCCCTCCGCTGGAGCTTTCATGTTCTGGCCAAGGGTCAAAGATCCATCGAATGAGGTGCCTTGCCCTTTGGGTGAGTGAGCGCTACGATCTAGGGCAACAGAACGCTGCGTTTTGGCTGTCTTTCCTGCAGCTGAGCGACTGACTCTCTTAGTTGAGACTGGGCTTACTCTAGTCTTATCTGCTTGCTTGTCTTTTGATCTCAACGATTTCACCGCAGGTACGCTAGTTTTCTTATTTGCGGTCCTTTTTGGGTGGCCCCTGATCTCGGCAATTATAGATTCTTCTGGGGAATCATCCTCAGATTCCGGAAGTCGATACTCGTCGTCATCTACGCTGGGACTGAGGGCTTCGGCTTTGGGGTGTAAGCCAGTCGACTCATCACCAGGATTTGAATCCGACCCCTCCGCAAGCTCGTCAGTTTCATTAGTGTGTTGTGTTCGATTTTCTTCTCCAGCTCTATTTCTAAGCAGAGCATAGCAAGTTGGAGGTGGAGGTGGAGGGGATCGATATTTCTTATTGTCTAGTTTGGATTCAAGACTCACAACTTCGTGGATTGGGTCCACCCGAGTATCCAGTTCACTCAGATTGGATTCATCAATAGGAAGTGCTTGCGATCTCGTCTTCGATCTGGTAACAGGGGCATCCTGAGATAGTCCTGGTGGGGAGGACAGCGTGAAGACAGCACGATCAAAGTCTGATGGTACAGGCTCAGTTGACTGTTGATCATCCACATCATTGTCATCTTCGGGGACGCCTAGTTGGGTATGACCGCCACAATCACTCGAGTCGGAACCCGCTGAAGTCTTCATGTCAACAGAGAGGGAAGTCGATACTGAGGATCCTCTTGGCAATGTAACAGACCCATTTTCAAAGTTCACCGTTACTTTTCGACCGCGATTGGGAAGTGGTGCTAAGGCAGCTTGGCTGCTTCCCGTCGATATTCCGCTCTTAGACAACGCGTTGGAGGTGGCCTTGGGAAGCAGTTGACTACTAGCACCGGCAGCCAATCGGGTCGTCCGTTTGTTGCCCGAATCAGACGACTACGTGCCTGATCAGCATTCCGTATTACCTACCACAAGAATCCTAGGAAATGGATTGACTGATGCGAAGGAAGACGGTCTTACCATAATGTTAGTTGGGATCGTCTCAGCAGTGTAATTGACCTAATCTGAGAAATGCTGGAGCAATATATAATTAATCTAGTCGTGGCGGTACAAGCTGCCCAATCCTGAGGAGCGTGTATATATGGTGACCGATATGAATATGTGAAGATTTCTTATGTAACGTAACAACAGAGTTGGATAGAGAGACGCGAAGGCATCTATGAAGTTGTAGAAGACAAAGATCGCAAAGACATATATTTGAGCATCTATTCGTGATGTAGTGATTGACAGTGCCTCCCTCCATACATCCACAAGATCAGATGCAAATATTAGATGGGATGTGTCAGGGGAGCACAGACTTGTGGTGCCGAGTAGACGCTGGCAAGGGTGTAGAAGATATAGAAAAGGACAGGCAGGGGACAGAGAATATCCGAGGAGAGAGAGAGGAGGGGTTTCTTCTCATGGGCAGAACATGCTCTCAAGAAAGAATCGCTCACACGAAGAAACTGGTCTGGCCAGCACGTCGTTCCTTCCTGACGTGTAGTATACGTATATAAGTAGGTATACCTAAGTCTTCTGCCGATGAACCTGATTGGCCTCAACAACTACGCCGTGTGTACATGATGTAGGTACTCATTTTCGTCAGGACCAACGTATATGAATTCGTATTAACCTGACAAAATCATTGTCACCCCAGATATACTCAACATCTTATGTATCTGGTGGCTAATGCCCAGCTCGTGTCGACTACCTATGATCAGGGGAGTGTACAATGAGACGCCGCAACGTGAGGATGAACCCAATGCCTCCACATCCCTCAAAAAAGATCACACCGTAATATACTGTGGCGATCCGAGAGGGTTTGCAAGAGTTTCGCATGGGAACAACCAGACAGGAAGTCGAGTTCTCTCGCATTGTTGTATCTGAGTGAATACGTAAACAATATACCTCGGATTGACTCAGCATCAAGGGGTGGGAACACGAGACTTGAGATTCAATGGTGCTCAAATCACCAATTTCACGGGTGTCCAATACGCTGATCCGCAAGGGCATGGTCACTATCGATTTATCGGTAATCGTAAGCAGCCGGCATGACGCCGGTCGGTCTCTGAGGCCGCAGCTAACTTGATGAACAAGTTAGGCTTGAGTACTTGATACTCGCCAGATTTCAGTAGATACAAATCCATGATTCTTTGTCACAGATCTTCCAGACCAATAGAATCCCCAAACGCCTTGCCATTATGTCCTTTAAATCATACCAAATGCCCATAATTTATCGGACAATACCGTCGAAGCGCTGCTTGAACCACTTGACGGTCTCGTCGCGGGTGATGCGGTGGCCGGAACCAATGATGCTCTTGCAGCGGCGGCGGCGGGTGACGCGCTCTCCAGGGCGGGTCATGCAGCAGTAGAAGTCCATTCCGTAGATACCAATACCAGGGTCGTACTTGATACCGAGATCGATGTGCTCGTTGATACCGAAGCCAAAGTTGCCCGTCTCGCTGAAGTTGCGCTTGCGGAGTTCGTACTCCTTGACCTTCAGGCCACGCTCGAGAATCTCCTCAGCCTTGGGGCCACGGATGGTGACGTGGACAGCAATCTTTTCGTTACGTCGGATACCGAATGTACGGACGGTGTAGCGGGCCTTGCCTATTGGCGCGGAAACAATTATTAGGTGGGAAAATTCAACGATAATCCGACAAAATAGGGTTGCAACGTACTGTAGACAGGAGTCTGACCGCTCAGCTGCTCGAGCACCTTGGCAGCACGAGTCAATCTGTCACCAGATTCACCAACCGAGATGTTGAGGACGAGCTTCTGGATGCGGAGCTCCCGCATGGGGTTCTGGGTCTTCTCAGACTGTAATTTACACCATTAGCAATTTTGCCGACTTACTCAGAGAGATGCTGTCTATAACATACCATGATGGCTGGTGTTGGTTAGTATCCTGGATCAAAGATCTGATGTTGAGTAGATGCTAACTTGAGAATTCCTGTAAGATCAGAATAATTTTGGCTTTCACAAAGAGTTTTTCTGCCCTAGCGCAAAAAATGATGTGGCTCACCCTTTGTGGTGTGTGGCTGGTGGTGGGGGACGAACCGAAACTTGGGTGGGGTCCGACGCGAAGCCAAGCGCAACGATGAGGCTAACGCGTCCCACTTTCTCACGCATGTGGAGCCTTCCAGCAAGCTTCGGTTTTCAGCCTTGCCTTTACCATTCGCCGCCATTACCTACCCATGCTAATTTTAGTCCCTCTGATTCCTCATCCCAAGCTGAGATCGAGGCTTTCACGCGTCAACACGTTCTCTCGGGCACTTCTACCATTCTCAATTACCAAGGATATCAATTTTTGAAAATTTTACGAAGCTCCATTGGAGCTACCTGTCAGAAAAATGTCAAACAAGCAAGGCAAAATGGTGAGTTTATTCACCCATCGCTTCCAAGCATTAAGATGTTGTTGACACTCCAGGCTAACCAGTCTGGCACCTCTAGGCCGGTTATGTACGTCGATTCCCAAGCGCCCCGTCGAAACTTGACCTAGATTAAGAGTCTCGTCGTTTGTTTAATGTAGTCGCTGACGATTGGTCCAGATCAATTACCGGATGAGAGTCACGTAAGAAGTTCGTGAGCTCGCAGTCCTTCAGCGCTAACGCCTATGCTAGATTGACCGACAGTCGCCAGATGACGGGGCAATTGCTTGCGTTCGACAAGGTCAGCAGTTGTCACATTGACGGGTTACGCCATGCTAATACGGTCACAGCATATGAATCTGGTCCTTGGCGATACCGATGAATTCCGACGCATAAAGCGAAAACAAGCAAAGCCCGCCGCCCCCGGTGCGTCGGGCTCAGCGGCCACTCAGACTGTTGAGACAGAAGACAAGCGAACATTAGGTTTAACTATCGTGCGTGGTGCTCAAATCGTATCCCTTTCTGTTGAATCTGCGCCGCCCGCCGACCCTAGCACGCGACTGGGAAAGAGTACTACTGGTGGCCTCCCTACTGGCTTGGCCTCCGGCCCTGGAGTTTCACGTCCTGCTGGCCGTGGTGCTGCACCGACCTCGCTTGCTGTGAGTTATTGACCATAGAACATGGCTACGTTCAATGCTAATCTGCCTACTCAATAGGGCCCGGCTGCTGGAGTTGGTGGCGGTGTCCCTCCTCCTTTCCCTCAGTTTCCCGGTGCACCTGGCTTTGGACCCGGAAGAGGAGGCCGTATGTTTGCCCTTATTCTACACCAATCAATTACTAGTCACTGACATGCTGATAGCGCCTGCTCCTGGCTTCCCTCCTGGAAACTTCCCTCCTCCTGGCTTTCCTCAAGGCGGCCAATTCCCGCCTCCGGGTTTCAACCCTGGTGGTGGCCCCCCAGGATTCAACCCTCCTCCCCGAAGATAATTTGTTGTTGGGATATTTAGCAATACGATGATAAGGCCCAAATACGTAAGTGCAGGGCTAAGATACCATTCGGCGTTTGGGAATGCGACATGTGTGGGTCAAGGATGTCTTGACATTCATGAAGAAAATTGCCTTGTACCTACTCTACCTCATGTTCGATAGGCTAGAGACAAAATAAATCGACCACATAAGGTCATGAATGACACAAGAAATGGCGATAATTTGAACCAGTCTCCAAAGTTGAAGTTATATTGACCACTGGTACTACTACATACCTAGGTAGCTTTCCCAGCTCACCTCCGTACGAAATACGGATCCGTACACTATCGGCGATTACACAGGCACACGTACGTACCTACCTAGGTACCTAGGTAGTGTACCTAAGGCAGGTAGTCCGTTAGGTACCTCCTAGTGAACTTACATAAGATGTCATTGAGAAGCAGCAGCGACATCTCCCGGCGAACTATCGGCTTACAAGGCTTCCAATAAAGGCTATGATTGGCCCCTCGAACACGACAACCAAGACCAGATAAGGTTAGCGCAGTACGAGGACACACCGTACGAAGACTTGCACGTACCGCAAGACCAACCAGGATCGGCCCTTCCCCATTACAAAACGGGCTCTAGGTACGAAGTACGTACTGCGTAGTAAGTCGCGATGGATTCCACGTTCCAAATGTAGAACAATTCTACTTCCGATCATCCTCCGACCTTTTATATTACGGCCTTCACCACGAAACGAGAATACCGACCTACCTACCTACTTCGTAGTGTTCACCAATTTCTTTCTCGAATCTAATCTCTATCCCCTTTATTCCGTCGCGTCACCCTGTTTGGAATCCGATATCCGTCAAAATGGCCGCATTCTTCAAAGCTGTCAATGCCAAGATTAGGTCGAACCCGACCGTAAGCTATATCTGCTCAACACGTACGTGCCTCCTATGATTAAGCGTCCTCCCTTTTCGATATGCGCACGCTTCCGCCGAGCCGACGTGGCGTCACCAAGCCTATACTTCTCAATGATCACTTGCTAGTGGCAGGTTATTGGGGAGGCTTGATTTGTGTAGAGATGGTGGGAAGAAACCTGTGGGGAATCGATTGCCTAGACTTTTTTTTTGCGCTATTCCATGATCCCTATGCGATCTCGTGATCGATGCTCAATGGCGCATTCACGACTTATAATACACATGCCACATCTTCCCGACTGAAGTAAGACCTGGCCTTGCTGACAGCTATCATGCGCAGATTTCTGGGGCCCGGTATCGAACTTCGGTATCCCGATGGCAGCAGTCTTGGACACGCAGAAGTCACCTGAGCTGTGAGTTGTGCTCTCTCATATCCTCTAGACCTCTTTTCTGTCCATCCACCCATCCTATACGTTCCTCTCACCTATCCTGACTCGTGGCCACACTGGGACCCGGGGGGGACCTACGGGGTCACAAATGCGTCATCCCCGTCTTACCATTCACCGTCCCCACTCGTTACTCATACAACCAAACTGACCGCCTGGTTTTACGAAATCCACAGCATCTCGGGCCCTATGACATTTGCGCTCTGCATCTACTCGGCGACTTTTATGCGGTACTCGCTCGCTGTTACGCCTAAAAACTATCTCCTTTTCCTGTGCCATTTCGTCAACGAGGGCTCACAGCTCACGCAAGGATACCGATATCTGAACTGGCACCACTGGGGCGGTAGAGAAAAGGCTGCTGATGAAGGAAAACTTCCAGAGGCTGTTGCCAAATAATAATCTTTTTTTCTTACCGAAGAGCTTTAAATAGCTTCGCCAAGTGTGTGGACATGAAGTATGAAGAATGAAAGATGAGATATTCAGGCTTGACACGAAGAGGGGCAAGGGGAAAAGCTGACTATATATTCATGTTGTTCCAGTTGAAATACACGTGGGTAGTTCTGTCTCGTCGTGTATAGCTGGGCGGATCCTGGAGATTTAGGGAGAGCTGGAACCGATTCCCTGCAATAACGTGATGGGCGTATCATAATTCTATTGCACAGGACATATTCTTTTTCTGCAAGTAATATCAACGAATAGACTGATCGGACGGCGAACGTGGCGCTAGATTTTGTCTTTGCCGTCCGGGAAAGAAATTGGAATTATGAATTTCTTGGCCCTCTGAAACTGACTATCACCGCCTCTCTGCGCTTTCATGCAGACGTGTAATGTAGGTACAACAGCTGCGAAGCTCCTTTCCCCCGCCCCGCCATGCCATTCCGCGGGTTGGATGCGGCTGTATATGTTGATGGCCGAACGCCAGTGATCTCAGCCGTACGGACGTGGGCGTACAGGTGCCTCATAAGCACATGCTGTACTTACTCTTGGCGAGGACTCGGGGGCGCCCGGGATCCCCCCTTATGAATGAAACGTTTACAAGGTGCGACGGGACATCGCTTTGCCGGCGACCGGCGGTGCGATGACGAGAACTTCATATTGATCTCAATGTGGGATCTGAAGAGGGCTCGCTTGGACGAGCCGGACTTGGCCTTTTCTAGAAAATGATCTCTGGACGTCATTTTGATAGGCGGGCTAGCTAGCTAGCTAGCTAGGCAGCCACGTTTCACGATGCTTCTCCGGACTGGGGGCGAGAGCTAAAGAATGCAAGCTGGCCATAACCTGGTTCGAATTGATTACGGATTATGTGCGGTTCCGTTCCTCGTTAGCTAGGACCTGCCGCCGGGGGTGAGAGAGTAGCATAGGAGGCTGATACAGAGAGCGAGGTTGGTTACGGATAGCATGGAGAAAAGACGGACAACGGTCTGTAACACCTACGTCGTAGCAGGGTCGATATGAGACAGTCGGAATAATCGGGGTCAGGTGACGTATCTTGAAGCTATGTACCTACAACGCATGTCAGATACATACATGCCTGGTAGGTAACCTCCTAGGGTAGTAAGCTAGTGACTACCTAATGTACGGAATATGCCAAGTGCCGATTCCACAAGATGTAAGTAGAGCTCGTGGCACAGAGGTAAATCACCATGTGACCTTGGGGATTTTCACAGCGCTCGGTAAGGAGCTGAGCCAAGCAGATGTATGTATTATTGTACCAGGCCGGCTCGATCTCACAACGTACATACACCCCCTTGGCACCAGGTAGGTACACAAGAGAGTTCTTGTTGTCGGACTCCCTGCCGTCATGTTATTGTAGTGTACAGGAGATCTGGACTGGAGGGCGTTTAATGGCGCATTCCTTTGGAAACCCTTCTTACAAGTTGGACGCGGGGATGCGAGGAGGGTCGCAGCGCATAGGGAGAAAAAAAAAAAAAAAAACTTGTCTGAAACAAATACCAGGCAAGGCTCTCCCCCCCTCCCGCAAAGAAAGGAAAGGGTTCTGACAGCCGGGGCTTCAAGATCCATGACGAGATCGAGTCAGGCGGCCGGCATATGTTGATTGTCCGCTTTTTTAATGTGGTGGGAAACGAGTCAAACGTATGCCGTGGGGGCGGTTTTTTGGCCCCGGGGAGGGGAGGGGGGATCCGAAAGTATGGGAAAACAGGGGCGATGGTCGTAAAATCTGACTGTCCGCCCAGGAACAAACACTAGGTATGTACACTACATCGTTGCATTCCGACTTTTCGGAATACCATTGCACAGATCCAAAGGGTACAAAGCTACCTGGGTATGTGACAGGACTCAGCAGCGATCTACTTACCAATGGCAAGCAGGACATGCGGTGATACCTATGCTGGATGCTGATGAGCGTACGGACTACAGTAGGTACATACTTAAGGTAGAATCTCTTACATGTAGGTAGCTAGCTGGGATTATGCATGTGAAAATGCAGGATGTTGGATCTCTGTGCAGCGATACACGATGGTGTTGATGTATTAAAAAAGTAGGTAGCGTAGGTCGTAGTAGGCAGTAGTAAGTAGGCTCGTAGCTTGCGCGCGCCGAAAGAGTTGGGACACTGGGAGTGAATCATACAACCTTGATGGGTTTGCACGCTTAGGTATGCAATCTTTATTAATGTCTTCTGTATGTAATGCAATTTAACCCATCGTATGTGAAACTGCGGAATATCTACGGACGAAGTGTACAAAATACGTTGGGTAGTAGGTAGTTCCCATTCGTTCTTCAGCCTCATACCTAGTAGATAGTACTCTATGTATTTGCATTACAATAGCCACTGTGCGGAATATTGTAGGTATAATTACGGAATAAGTCTATAGCTCTTGGGACTCTAGATAGGTACGTCCGTAGGTAGGTAGGTAGGTGAAGTGAAGTGATCTCATAGGTAGGTCGATTTGTAGTTCTTGTAATCCGAGGCACGGGGGAACGGAAGCTTGGATTTATTCCACAGTCTAGTCTACATACACTATCCAGAAACGGCTCCCTTGGCCCACCTCATGGTACCGGCAGTAAAACCAGCTGTTTGTATTCCGTATACGGATTACGGATTACGAAATACGGATCCGTAGCTGAAGAACTACAGGTACCTTAAGTAACCTACCTAAGTAGAGATTCCACTCTTTATGTGCATAGGTAATTACGAAGTACGTACGGATCCATACGTGCAGCAGGTAAGGAATACCTACCTTAGGCTACCAGGTAGCGAGATAGGAGGTTCATCCAGACACGATGCAGTCGACGTAGGTAATCTAAGTAGGTAGGTAGCCCTACATCCATACCTAGATTGCCTAGGTTTATATAAGCCTTACGGTAGCACCTCTTGTCGGTGGAGAGAAGCTGGACAAAAAAGTTGACCGCTTACCTGACCGGGAATGATGCCGCAAATCTCATAAACCAAGCAAGTCCGTCCTTACCCCGCCTACGACCCCGCCTATCTTGTTTGCATTCAAGGCTACCCTCATTTTTTATGTAACCGGCAACAAACAAGCTTTCATACCTATCTGTCTATCTATTTGCCGGACACATGATAATAGTCCGTACCGGTATGGCTAGATATGTGGCCTTCTCGGTCAAGAGATCACGCATTCTTATTAGGAGCACCTACTGAGGGTAGTAGCGTAATGTAGCAGGACCAGAAGCCTCGGCTAGCTCCGGCATGTCCAGGCCTGGTAGCGAAGTATACGTAGGTATGGTATGGTAATCCGTACCTATGAATGAAAGAAAGAAATGCCATTTTAACTGTCATTCTGACTGGGTTACCGCTGTAATCCGTAAAGTACCTGCCTAAGGGACCTTTGTTGATCTGTTACTGTTACTGTGATTTAGCAGGCTGAACCTTAACAAATACCGGCGCAGTTTGATTATCCCCAGTAAGTACGGACTACGGACTACCTGCCTATTTGTTGATGTACGGAATAGAAAGATTACCTAAGGTACTTCGTGCGTCCGTAATAAGTGCATTCCCAGCGTGTTGCTAGTACCTCTTAGGTAGGTAGGCATTATTTAAGTACGTATACGGAATATTCAGGTAGGTAGTCACGTATATCACGCAAGTACGAGCTCCTGACTAAACGTACCTACATGTAGATATTCCATATAATTGAACACGTGAATTTCACCAACTACCTACCTAGGTACTTATCTTCTTTATTAGTAACCTCTGTGCCTTTACCGAGCTATTTAGAGTATAATAAAGGATATCATGCGTAGGAGGATGGATATGCAGGTAAATAGGTAGGTACTAAGTACCTAAGGTTACCCTTGAGGAATATCCGTATATGTAACATGTGCAAGATGTAGATGAGTACAGGGTAGTACCCTATATCCATAGGCGTTTCCTGCGCTATATACTCCCGCTAATCGCCCTATAATACAAGTACCTGGTGCAAACCCAGGTACCTATACCACCTGTACCTATACGAAGTAACTTCGTACAGTAGTTGTAGTTACAGCTGGAGAGGTAGGGTAGGAACAAGGGAGAAGAGAGAGAGAGAGAGAGAGAAACAAAAAGAAAAAGACAATTATACACCTATGCCGTCCCTACCTTACCGGTAGGTACTAGTTGGTACTTACCAGGTAGTAAGTAGTAGGTAGGTACTGTAGCTTATCCACGCCCAGGCTTACATAGGTAGGTAGTAGGTAGTAGGCAGTGGGTAGGTTGGCATACCTTCTTAGTCCCATCTCCCGGAATCAAGTCCCTCTCCCTACCCATTTCAATGTGTTAATCCATCCACGTAATGTCGGCCTTGGCTCGTAACGGACCTAGACCCTGTACCCAAGGTACTATCTATCTATATCTATAGAAGTCCCTATTTCGTATACGCAAACTCATTACTTATACCTAAGTTGTCTTCCCACGCATCCATCTCTTGACCTTTCCCCGGACTTTACCTTGCTCTCCCTACTCAGCTTCTTCCTCCCGTCTCCTCTTTGCGACCTCGGAACTGGGCTCTACTACTACTACTGCTGCTACCACTACTGCTACTACTACTACTACTACTCACAACCTAGGAGTCACTCGGGGTGGTATACCTTCTACTGTGGGAGTCACATCGGCCCTTAGGCTTGTCTCGGTTATCGGGAGCTCTGATTAAAAGCTGGAAACTGTTCTCATCAAACTTACCTGCGATCAAAAACCTTCCTATTACCCCACCGAGTGTTCCTTAAAGTAGTCGGACACCGAGCCGACCTGCAACGCATCCGCGTAGTTTGGTTTATAGTATTCAATTCCCTGGGCTCCCTCTTGTCTTGTAACCCATTGTCCCCCGTCGCCACTTTTCAACAGCGAAATGGATCAAATTGAGATGCTCAGGGCAACGCAGGCCATCGCTGATGGCTCCAATGAGGAAGTGTTCGAGGATGAGGTTAGCACCAGGCCTGGCAAGACTGCTCATCATATTCGAGCCAACAGCTCCATCATGCACATAAGCAAGATTTTGGGTGGGTCTATATCAAGCAATGGCATCTCTTTAATCTTGGTCAAGTCGTCGCTAATACTTCTTTTCATTCTTACAGTGGCCAATAGAGGCGAAATTCGTAGGTAGCACAACGTCGTGCGCAATCGTCTGGGCTTTTGGGCGTATGGCTAACCTAAGTGGTGCGCAGCTATTCGTGTAAGACCCCGCCAGTCAGACAGGCAGAGGAGGAGAGCCCATACAAACCTTAGAGGAAACGAGGACTGACTGTTAACCAATCGGGCACACAAACAGATTTTCAGAACTGTAGGTTACCTCGACCATTGTCATGACTTGCTCACCTCACGGAAAGACTCAAGCATGAAACATTGCTAACGACTCGAGCAGGCACACGAACTATCTCTGCATACCGTTGCCGTATTCAGGTAGGTCGACTATCTAGCTCGCATTAGGGCTGTTAAGCTGCTTAGCAGCGCGGCGTGTCGCTAATACAGTAAATGCTACTTATAGTTATGAGGACCGCCTTAGTATGCACCGGCAAAGTACGCAAGAACACAGCTCATAGCAAATTGGGAATACCCTGCTAATGACTTAACATAGAGGCCGATGAAGCCTACGTTATTGGAAAACGCGGCCAATACACACCGGTCGGAGCTTATCTCGCTGGCACCGAGATCATCAAGATTGCTTTGGAACATAATGTTCAGATGATCCATCCCGGTATGTTGATTCTCGGGCTTGTTACCTACCTCCTTTGGCCATTATATTTCTGACGTATTGACGTAGGATACGGCTTTTTGTCCGAAAACGCCGAATTTGCACGAAATGTAGAGAATGCCGGCTTGATAGTGAGTGCCCCTCCCTCCGTCTGTGCTAGGTAGATTTTCGCCCGGCCCATTAGCTCATGTAACCCCACACAGTTTGTCGGTCCCTCGCCTCAGGTGATCGACGCGCTTGGCGACAAGGTCTCAGCTCGAAAATTGGCCATCGCTGCTAAGGTCCCCGTTGTGCCTGGTACGCCTGATGCTGTCGCCACGTTTGAAGAAGTCAAGACTTTTACAGACACATATGGGTTCCCCATTATCATCAAGGCCGCCTTTGGCGGTGGTGGCCGAGGCATGCGAGTAGTGCGCGATCAATCTAGTCTAAAGGAATCATTCGATCGGGCTACTTCCGAGGCGAAAACAGCCTTCGGAAACGGCACGGTTTTCGTCGAGCGCTTCCTAGAGAGGCCAAAGCACATTGAGGTCCAACTACTGGGAGATAACTACGGTAACATTGTCCATCTGTACGAGCGCGACTGCTCGGTCCAGCGGCGACACCAGAAAGTGGTCGAAATCGCGCCGGCTAAGGATCTCCCCGCAGAAACCCGAGACGCGATCCTTGCCGATGCTGTTAAACTGGCCAAATCCGTAAACTACCGAAATGCTGGCACTGCGGAGTTCCTTGTGGATCAACAAAACCGATACTACTTCATTGAGATTAATCCTCGCATCCAAGTCGAGCATACCATTACCGAGGAAATCACAGGCATAGATATCGTGGCCGCCCAGATCCAGATCGCTGCAGGCGCTACATTGCAGCAGCTTGGTCTGACTCAGGATCGCATTTCCACCCGAGGTTTTGCCATTCAATGCCGAATTACTACCGAGGACCCGGCCAAGAATTTCCAACCGGACACCGGCAAGATCGAGGTCTACAGATCTGCGGGTGGTAATGGTGTGCGTCTCGATGGCGGAAATGGTTTTGCGGGTGCCGTTATTACTCCTTATTATGATTCTATGCTTGTTAAGTGTACATGCCATGGCTCCACTTACGAGATTGCACGTCGTAAGGTCATCCGAGCTCTTATCGAGTTCCGCGTCCGTGGCGTGAAAACCAACATTCCTTTCCTCGCTTCTCTTCTCACCCACCCGACCTTTATTGACGGTAATTGCTGGACTACCTTCATTGACGATACCCCCCAGCTTTTTGACCTGGTTGGAAGTCAGAACCGTGCCCAGAAACTCCTTGCATACCTCGGTGACGTCGCCGTCAATGGCAGCAGCATCAAAGGCCAAATTGGTGAGCCTAAGTTTAAGGGGGAGTTCATTCTACCAGAACTTTTGAGCGCCGATGGCTCCAAAATTGATGTTTCGCAGCCTTGCACGAAAGGTTGGCGACAAATCATCTTGGATGAAGGGCCTAAGGCTTTCGCCAAAGCAGTCCGCCAATACAAAGGCTGCTTGCTTATGGATACGACCTGGCGTGATGCCCATCAGTCGTTACTCGCTACCCGTGTGCGGACTGTTGATCTTCTGGGTATTGCCAAAGAGACAAGCCATGCCTTGAGCAACCTGTACAGTTTGGAATGTTGGGGCGGTGCGACATTTGACGTCGCTTACCGTTTTCTGTATGAAGATCCCTGGGATCGACTCCGGAAGATGCGAAAGGCTGTCCCCAATATCCCCTTCCAGATGCTTCTCCGCGGAGCTAACGGTGTCGCATACGCCTCGCTCCCGGATAATGCCATTGATCACTTCGTCGATCAAGCGAAGAAGAACGGCGTTGATATATTCCGAGTCTTTGACGCTTTGAACGATATTAACCAGCTCGAGGTTGGTATCAAGGCTGTGCAGAAGGTCGGAGGTGTTGCCGAAGGTACGGTATGCATATCTGGCGACATGTTGAATCCGAAGAAGAAGTACAATCTCAAGTATTACCTGGACCTTGTTGACAAGTTGGTTGCTCTTGACATCGATGTTCTTGGCATCAAAGACATGGCCGGTGTCCTGAAGCCTCATGCAGCCACGCTGTTGGTTGGGTCCATTCGCAAGAAGTACCCTGATTTGGCTATCCACGTTCATACTCACGATTCTGCTGGTACCGGTGTTGCTTCAATGGTTGCTTGCGCCCAGGCCGGCGCAGATGCTATCGATGCTGCCACCGACAGTCTCTCCGGAATGACCTCGCAGCCTAGTATCAACGCCATCATAGCTTCACTCGAAGGAAGTGAGCTAGATCCTGGCTTGAATCCTACTCATGTCCGTGCTCTAGACACATACTGGTCTCAGTTACGTCTGCTGTACTCGCCCTTCGAGGCTCATTTAGCTGGGCCTGATCCTGAAGTTTATGAGCATGAAATCCCCGGCGGTCAACTCACAAATATGATGTTTCAAGCATCTCAGTTGGGTCTTGGCTCACAGTGGGCTGAGACGAAGAAGGCGTACGAACATGCAAATGACCTCCTTGGCGATATTGTCAAGGTCACCCCCACATCCAAAGTTGTGGGAGATTTAGCTCAGTTCATGGTATCTAACAAGCTGTCCCCTCGAGATGTAGTTGACCGTGCTGGCGAACTCGACTTCCCCGGATCAGTATTGGAATTCCTTGAGGGTATGATGGGTCAGCCGTATGGCGGATTCCCCGAGCCACTACGTAGCAGGGCTTTACGAGACCGTCGCAGGTTCGACAAGCGTCCTGGTTTATATCTCGACCCCGTCGACTTTAAGAAGGTTCGATCAGAGCTTACACAGAAATGGGGCCACATGACCGAGACCGATATTGCTTCCTATTTGATGTATCCCAAGGTGTTTGAGGATTACAAGAAGTTTATTCAGAAGTACGGTGATTTGTCAGTGCTGCCGACACGATACTTCCTCTCTGCACCTCAGATCGGTGAAGAATTTCACGTCGAGCTCGAGAAAGGCAAGGTTCTCATCTTGAAACTTCTCGCGGTGGGACCGTTGTCAGAGAACACCGGCCAACGTGAAGTTTTCTACGAAATGAATGGTGAGGTTCGTCAGGTCACCGTTGATGATAACAAGGCTAGCGTCGAGAACGTCAGTCGTCCCAAGGCGGATCCTGGTGACTCAAGTCAGGTCGGCGCACCCATGGCCGGTGTTCTAGTTGAGTTGCGAGTGCACGAAGGTTCTGATGTCAAGAAGGGCGACCCCCTCGCTGTTCTTAGTGCCATGAAGATGGTAAGTGGCCCTTTCGTTCACTGCGCCATAAAAATGCTAATGCTCACAATAGGAAATGGTAATTTCTGCTCCTCACAATGGTAAGGTTACTGGCCTTCAGGTGAAGGAGGGTGATTCCGTCGATGGGTTAGACCTTGTTTGCAAGATCGCCAAGGCTTAAGGTAATCTGTTACAAAAACGGTGTTGGCGTTCTCCGGGTGGCCAAAGCAGTGGCTGGTTCTTGAATATGAGGCACTTAGTCTGTGAAGGGGAATGAGAGAATAGAAACGTGGATAGAAAATCTATATGGGGCCTTGTCCATTTTCTTAGGTAGTAGTGTATTACTGGTATAACGCGATGCAAAAATTTGGTTTATTATTACTAGTTAACTAGTCCATGTTTTCCCCCTGCTATTGCTTGCCAGAGTGACAACCCCAGAACGGCCCCTCGGGTGGTCCGCGCCGCCCGTCTCAATGAATTCTTCGCCACGGCAGAGTAACAAGTAGCATTGCTGTAAACAAACCCCTTGCGGCAATGGTATGTTTATTATTTAACATTGGCTATTCAAGTAAACTGACTGACGGACCCGAACTCCCAGTCCACGCAATAACGGGTTCTGAAACAACTGCGAGCAATGGCCGTCACTGGTGTTACTTCGTTTGCCTCAATGAGAGTGTTGATGAGCAGGTGTGACTGTTAATGTATTGATGCGCCGAGGTATGGAATATATATATATAAGTGTGAAGGGATACGACTAGTCACGAAGAATTTATATTTATATATATATATCGTCGTTGAGCTCGCTCTCGGACTTGAAGGCTGAATTTCTTGTGCAGTTTACATCTCTTCTCCTCCCCTACTTCTAAGACGTTCAAGAGAGAGAGAGTGTGTGTGCGTTGATACGTGCAACTTGCATATGCATTCCATTCTACCTCCTCGTTACTTTCCATCTATCTTTCGGAATTCTTTAAGCGAACTCTCACCCTCTTCGTCGAATACTTTACTTCTTTCTTACCTTGGAGGCATGCGATGAGCCCGCCGTCGTCGGTAACACAAGTCCTGAACTGACTTTACTATAGATACCTCTATCCAGTCCAGTCCAGTCCAGTCCAGTCGCATCACAGACATCTTGATGCGCTTCCCAGCATAGAAAGAGAGAAAAAGTAAGAACGAAAAGAAAGTGTGCGTGTTTGAAAAAAAAAAAAAAGCAAAACCAACACCCAACACCCAAGGAAAACCCCAAAACATAAAAAAAAAATGTTCTACCAATTCTCCAACTTAACCGAAACAACCGGCCCCCATCCCAGCGCCGTAGCCCCGATCCTAGGCATCCTAATAGGCGCCACAGCCGGCGCCTTCGTCTTCAAAGCGACGCGCGAGATCGGGATCATGATCCTGCGCCGTCGCCGTCGCCGCCAGGCGCCCATCGCGCTCCGTGGGCCCGGAAACTGAACAGATCAGGAGAGATGGACTGTACTATATCGACTTAGCGGCATTGAATTTGATACGATAATACGACTGGCTTTTCTTGGGCACATAATATACATTTCTGGCGAACTGAAAATTTTATTTGCTATGAGCTGAGAACATGCTACGATATATTGTGAACTGGGGCGTTTTTCGCTGTAGAAATTAGTCCTCTACGATTTCTACGACTTCAAGAGAGCTTGCGGAATTTCGGGTTCGTCTCATGTGCTCTTCTCAGGGGTTTCGCAAATAAATAGGGGTTCGAGAAGACTCGAGCGAAACCAGTCTACTATGTCACGCCGAAGAAATATAATATGTTAAGCACGTGAATTCTTTTTGTTTGAAATTGAAGCAATCCTCAATTCGTAATAAATATACTATCATACAAGTTCATTGCGATGTAATCTCATCAGGCTGAGTGCCCGAAGCCAGAGATCAAATCAATCTTGATTTTATTACTCAAGTTCCTCGCCGGGGACGTGGTCTCAAGCCTTTACGCTGGAGAATAATCTTCGATTCTCCGCCGCCTTAGACAATCGCGTCATCCATGCGCACTCGACTAAGATATCAGTCGATCCCAACACCGGCTGCGTCAGTGACTGCACCGTGTATGTTTGATATCATCTTCATCCGATATAGAGCTGAGGAAGATATCGCATCATGACAGGCACCCACGGGACAGGCTGAGGCAATGACTAAAAGCCGAAGCCAGTAGGCTGGGGCGCGAACCCATTAGTTTGTGTATATGGTGCCGGAGTCATGTTACCACCAGTGGGACCAGCCGTAATCATCAGGCGGTTGCCACCTAGAATAGGGGTCTCATCCTCGTGTTTCTCTTGAGCAGCTTCCTTTGCCTTCCGGGCTTCGTTGTCCGCCTTTAGGAGCGCGAGCTCCTTAGTTTGTTGGGACAACATATTGATCATGTAGGGCATAGTAAAGTCATGGAGACCATTGCGCCAGGAGATTTCAAGGACCAAGTCGGGTCGAATTAGATCGTAACAGGAATACAAAATGCCTACATAGCATTCCCGACTTCCAATATCAACGAACTAATTATAATCGTTAGTCTCAAAGCGTGTGAATGGGTAGGATAGTCTGTGCTTACATATCGGAGTAGTTCCTCAACTACTTCACTCTTAGCAGATATGGCAGCTGTCTCGATGGCATCCTTAAACAGCTTATCTTGCTTGGATAAAGCAATAGACTTTTCCCATCTCTTAGTCTTGCGGTAGATGTTTGAGGCAATCTGTCTGAAGAAGACTAAATCATGCTTTTCCAAACGTCCAGCTAATTCAACCGCAT
Organism: Xylaria nigripes; assembly: GCA_022984845.1. Classification (NCBI taxonomy): domain Eukaryota; kingdom Fungi; phylum Ascomycota; class Sordariomycetes; order Xylariales; family Xylariaceae; genus Xylaria; species Xylaria nigripes. Next base: position 153,131 of record JAJJKC010000012.1, on the reverse strand, counting down.
CGTAGTTGTCGTAGTTCTCCACGGAGTCACGCAGGGTCTTGTAATCTTCCTCCTCAATGAGTAAATCATTGATGGCGTCGTTGACCGTCCGTTTATTCTGGGACTGCACATTGAGCAGGAATGGCTTGATCAGTGGCAGATTGTCAGATTTCTGGAACATCCGAACGACTCGGTTAACATCGATACGTGGGGTCAAAACTTGGAGCAAGTCGGTAAGGAGAGATGGGTGCTGCTCAAGGTAGAAATTGAGAGCGCGATAATAGATCTCCAAATTAGCAACCTTGACGATGATGTCCCTGAATTGCTGATGCTCCCAGGAGTTCTGCGCCCGTTCCATGACAGCCAGTGCAGCATTATCGAACTCGTCATAGTGATAGTAGCAGAAAACAAGCTCCGGCCACAGGTTGGCCTCCTCACAAGCTCGGATGAGCTTAGGGAGGTTCATCCGACTCCAGAAGAGCTTGATGTGTTCCATTAATCTCTCAGGGTGGTACTTAGAAAGAGCAATTCCCAACTCGGTAAACATTCCCATATGGGCACGCTCTAGACCCAAGCCCTGCTCGAGAAGATCAATAAGCTCATCAAAGTAGCCTTCTTTTTCATATTGCTTGACGAGAGCTTGCAGCTGCTCGGCGTCCACGATTAGGTTAAGACCGCAAATCTTGGCAAGTCGGAACTCCGACTTCGCAACGCATGCCGCGTGAACCTGGTTCCAGACCTTAATGTTGTTGGCTTTGCGAGCACACTCAACAGCGGCTTGGTAATCCTCAAGGTGAACAAGAGTTGTAGCCAACTTAGACCAATTAGAGATGCTAGTGTAGAAGATCTTGGCGGCTTGGTGGAGGTTTTCATTCGCAGCCTTGTCACCGGATTCTTCAATATTAGCTACGTTCGTACCTCGAAGGAAGTCCTCCAACTCTGCTAGTTGATTAAGTCTTGCGTAGCAGAAGGCAAGAGCGGTATCAATCGGGGGTTCACGAAGAGTTTTCCGCGCCATACGAAGATATTTGACAAGCTCCTCATTCTTGCCGGCGTGAGTGGCGACTTCTATTACTTCGACATAGTTGCCTGGATCTCCGGCCTTGATGTAGGATTCAATCGCATCGCCTACACGTAGGCCGTCGAGCTGTGCTTTCGCGACCCTGCTCCACACCTCTGGCAGGTCGACATCATCGGCGTAGCTGTTGGCACGATCGATACTCACGATATGGTCGACCAAGACTTCCACAGCTGCTGTGTGATTTCCAACCTTCTTGTAAATCTCGAGCGCTTCTTCGAATAGGCCGATGTCAACACATAATTGCGCGCACTCATCCGGGTTGAACGCATCCAAACGATGGACATAGTCCATGACCCGTCCTTTATCGGCTTTGGCGGCTGTGAGCATAAGCAGGTTTTGCAAGCTCGGGTTATCCGTGAACGGTGAAGGCTCAAGAATGATCTTTTCGAGAAGCTCGATTAGTTCAATCGGCATGTCAGATGCCATGAAGGATGCGACAGCTTCAGACACCTTGGCGGGATCGCTTGACTCGGGGACAGCCGTCGCAATGACCTGGTCAACAACAGACCGACGATGGAGGTTGTTTTCGCTCAGGACGAACGTCCAGAGCTCTCGGTCTGCACGATCCAAAAGGTAACGAGCCTGAGCACGGTACATGGAGTTCTCATTGGTAATGTTGACCAGTTCTAGGTCATTTTGTCCCTTCTGATATGCGATGAATGCTAGGTTAGGGTCGCGCTTCTCACAATATTTACCTACGCTGAGAGTGTCGTATTGGTCATTCTCCTTCAAGAACTTTTCGGGGTTGTTGTTGGAGTCAATGTAGATCTTAGCGAGGGCATTGAAAATAGCTTGTTGCTGATTACCGGCAGCTAAGGTGGCTTCCAGGAATGGCAACAGCAGCTTGAGTCGGTTGCGAGATTCGACCTCGCGAACCAGTACATCAATGGGCACCGAGGCCGCATCAACAGATCTCAGTAGATCTTTAATAACTGATTCATCGCAATCGACGTCAAGAAGACCACCAACAACTTCGGGAGTTCTCCCGGGATTGACCCGTTGTACATAGACCTCAATTGCTTGAAAGCGTTGGTTCTGGTATAGATATAGAACCAAGTCGTGAACGAAATTGTGCTTATCGCAGACGATTATTAGAGGCAGCATTTCAGTCAGTTTTGCTTCCTTTAGGAAGTTCTTGACTTTCTCGGGGTTGTAATAGTTGCTATCTCTGCAGATTCGCTCAACTTCATTAAACTGACCCATCTTGGTAGCGGCCTCTATGTACTTGAAATGGACGTCAGGGTCTTGAGATAAATTGACAATGCTGCCAAGGTAGTAGAAGAGACCTTCAAAAGTTCGGTATTTTTCAAAGAGATCGATTAGACTTGTTGCGCCTAGGAGATCAGAGTACTTGGTAGCAATTTGAACCACAGACTGTAGATTTTGGCGCATGTTGCTCTTCATCATTGCATCTAAGCAATCCAAGGATTGCTCAACAGAGAGGTTGCCAAAATAGTTCACGAACCATTCCGCATTGAAGTTATGCTGACCAGGAATGCCAACGATAACCCGCTTAATATCAGCGGGGGACTCGTAGAGCTCTAGGGCCTTTGTGAGCAAGCCATTCTGTTCACACAACTGCGCAATTCGAGACCTGTCGAATTGGGTAAACATTTGGTTGCTGAGTATCGCTTCGGCAACTGCAGGTGCATTGATCAGGTTCATCTCCAGAAGCCTTGTCTGCAGATGACCATGTTCAGGGAGGTTGTCCTTAAGAGCGTCGAGGAGGAATGCCGTGGCTTGTTGCACCATTCCCTGAGACTGGAATACGTCGACAACACGGCCTAGGTCAACCAGCGAACCGCCTTCATTGCTAGCCAAGGCGCCCGCAAACTCGGCGCCTTTCTCTGGGTTTGTGCGGATGATGTGCTGGAGCAGACTGATCCAATCTGGCTGATAGCCAGTTTGGGAGCAGAATGGCAGAATCTTCTCGAACTGACCCAGCTCGGCGTATGAAGCAACGACCTTGTGAGTGACATTGGCTTTCAGGTAGACAGCGAGAGCTAGATTGATGTCATGAGGACGGATCTGATCGCCGAGTTCCTCCGAAAAGTCCAGCTTGCCCTCTTTAGCCCATTTCTCAAGGAGATGTTTGCGGCCCTGGGACAATACAGGAACAGCCAACTCCAATGTTTCGGTCTTATTTAGTGGTGTGGTCTTGTCAAGGAGCATGCCAAAATACTGGAGAATATAGGACATCTTTCCGGGCTGAGCTGGTAGATTTTTGAACTTGTTAATAGTCTCAGTGGTCCGCAAGAACCCGCGGGGCGAATTTGCAGCAATTTTGGCCGCATTTTCATAGTCACCTGAAGCGAAGAACTGATCAAACTGGCGGGCATAAAGCTGATCTGCTCCAGGAAGCCCAGCACGGGAAGCCATCTTGATTGCGATTTCCGTGTTGGCCGGGTTTTGAAGAAGATATTGAACCATGTTGGCATCATCGACAGAAACGAAGAGTACCTGACCCTTTCGGTTGATACCGACAATACCAGTTGAATCGGAATCGGAACAGGTAGTGAAGATCGTTTCGGTGGAGATGCGGTTCATGAATAACACTGACCCTGTCTCAAGATCGTAAAGATGGATGAAACCGTATTTGGTAACCATATAAATGATGCCATATTTCTGAGAAACCTGTATGGCTACTGGGAAATCGTTTGTAGCCTCGGGAGGGAAGAAGATATCCACCGCCTTCTTGAGGAAAACGGGATTTCCTTCCTTATGGTCGATCTCGACAATATGTAGTTTGGACCCCGTAGCCGTTCGGACAGCGAAAGTGAAGAGTCTTGTGTCCTCGGCGGCCCCCTCTAATCTTATGGTTCCAAAGGTAGCGGCATGGCCCTCTATGGCCTGGCTAATACCACGGTCCTGGGAGTACAGCTGTAGGCTACCTACGACGCGACCTTGCTGCTGAGATATACCAACGACAGCCATCCACTTTCCATCGCTGTTAACGCGGTAGTTGATGATTTGACAGTTCTAACCGCGAATTAGCAAAACTCTATGTAAGAGACATTGAATTTGGAGACGGCACATACGTTAAGGTTAGCGTTGCGCTTGAAGACCTCGACAGGGGCAACCTGGGCCTGACTGTTTATGTCCCAATGATAGACTGAGGATTCGGTGACCAGACCCAGAGTCGACTCGCTAACCCACTTCCAGAAAACAACGTCCTCGTTCATCGTTGCGGACTTGAGCTTCTTTTTTCCTTCCAGGTCGAAGATCTGCAATGTCCTAGACTGGGCACGAAGAGCGATGATGGGCTTCGTCCAGTGCATGATGGCACTATCGGCTTTGATGGGGCGACGGGTAACATTGTTGCCGGCCTTGAGATCAATAATGACGACATCGGGCTGGGTGGCTGTTGGCTTTTGATCTCTTATGCAGATGAAATGGTCTGATTCTAGAGTCTGTTGACATAATGAAGGTCAGTTCATGGTGGTGAATAGCAACAGAAGAGAGGCATGTTTTGGCTATGGCAATACTAACGCAAGAGTTGAAAACAACGGAGCTCTGCTCAACATGTGATTCGAGCTTCAACAGCTCCTCGAACTTGATAGGAAGTGGTTGCGCCATGGCTTAAGGCCACATGGGTGAGGATGGATGAGGGTAGGGTTTGAGGTTGACGACGATGAATCGTGACAAGGTGGCGGCCGAAGTACCGAAAAGGGCGACTTGTTGGAGACAATGCGAGCAGATAGAAGACGTTGTATTAGAAGGTCAGAAAAGTAGGAGAGAAGAGGAATGGAAGATTAATGTAGGTAGAAATCGCCAGAAAGGAACGACGCGCCAATGCCGATCCAAAAGCTGGCAAGTTCGTTATCTATTGGAAGGAGTACGAAGTACAGAATAAGGACGGAAGCTGAAGTGGGATGTACGGATTACGAATATGGATATGTATTCCGTAGAGCTTGGAGAGGGGAGGAGAGAAGTAAACCTAGGTAGAAAAGAGACTCCGGATGAATGTTGTTTGCGCAGGATGTTTTTGAAGAGGAAATGCTGCGAATTGCTGGGGGTGTGTGATTGTGTGGTGGTGGTTGTGGTGTGCGTGTGCGTGTGCGTGCGTGTGGCAGCGACCCTTTTCTCCCGTATGGACGGCTCTCTTTAGTTAACAGATTACGATTACTTGTTCGCAAAGGAGCAGGCAGGAGCTGGAGCATTGGAACGTTTACTACCTACTAGTAAAGATGGTTAAGAAGTAGAGGATCCACAGTTTGTACCTAACTTACGTATAAATGGACGAAGTACGGATCCGTACGGACGGACTACCTAGGTACATACCTACTTAGGTACCAACCCTCCAACGGTAGAGCCTGGACCGTCAGGTGACTTGTACCTACCTATACCATAACTCTAACTTCTATGTAGTCAGAAGTACCGATACGGATCTGTAACTGAAAAATACATGACTACGAAGTACCTAAGGTAGGTATACCTACCTAGCGCACTTAGGTACGTCCATACCAGGTACCTATAAAACGTTGCAGTGGGCTTATAGTGGACCTTGGCGGGTCTTGGTTAGTACTACCTGGTACGGATTAGGTACCTAGGCAGGTACCTGTCCCCGTAAGTAGGTACCTTAGGTAGGTTAGGTACGCTGCCTCCACTAAAAGTCGCATGTCCGTATTCCGTACGGAACAGGTACCGGCGCACATTACGTACATGATTGATGCATTCCGTAAATATAGTGTACGTACCGGTAGGTAGAGTACACGCTCCATGCCACGCGCAAGAAGACGGGAATACAGAATGATCACACATTCTCTCCCTTACCAGAAAGTACCTAATACAGCTCCCATCATCACAAGAAGTTTCCCCGGCCAAAGAGTAGGAAGAGAAATACTTATGGTCATCTTACTACTACCTACAGAAATATCTGAGAAATCCTAAGGCGGTAGCTATGAGCAGCTCAAACGTCAACATCCAGACATTACCATGTTAATCTCAGCATACCCCACCTGTTTGCCTGAAGCTGGTCTACGGGCTCACGGTTTGCTTCGGGGCAACATGCTCTCTCCCAGACCCGGGCAGGCTCAACATCACGCCTCGTTGTTTGACATCGCTGATTTCAGGCGTAGACAATGCAGGCACCGACGGGGGCGAAGATGTTTCCGACTGTAGTAAGGTCTCCTCGGCCTCGGCTCGTACCATATCCACCAACGCCCTCAAAGCCTCGCGCTCACGCGTGCACTTATCATCGCCGCACGTCGCGAAGCCCATGTGCTGCCGCAGCTCCTCGGGCGTGGCCAGCCGAGTTGAGTTGACCTCGGTGAAGACCAGGCCAACGCCGTCGTCGATCCAGCGCTTCTGAGCTGGGATTGCCGACGGTCCTTTCTTGTAAACATCTTGTAGCGCCTTCTCGTCGGCATGGTTATTGAACCATGTGTCGTTGTTGAAGAGCGCGTAGCCGGGGTGTTTCTTACCCTTGAAGGTGGGTACGCACTCGTTGCTTTCGATACCGTCATCATCGCCGTCCAGTCCCGGGAACGCCATCGTGTAGGCCGTACGTGTGAAGGTGATTCCGGTGACCTCGTACTCCGTCTCTATCCCCTTAGTCGTCACGGTGATCGTAGATGTGTGTCCTGTATGCCAGTCGGGTGCCTGCCGGCATTTATCAAACACCTTGCCCGCGAGACGGTTCTCTTTCCCATCTAAGTACCGCACCATCTGACCTTGGGTTGCCGCTGGCTTCTTGCTCATCCTATTAGCGATAGGAGCGTGATCCCATGCCATGCTCGTCAGATCACCCCATCCGTCGTTGGGAACAATCATGACGGCGGGAGGAAACTCATCCGGGGAGCAGCCATCGGGAGCGTTGGTGATGTAGGGCGCCCAGTCGTCTCGTTTGCGCTGGATGTCGAACTCCTTCAGGACCGGCCGCTCTTTGCTATCAACTTTCCGATAGCCACACGTGATTGTGGCGTACTGGGGGTACGCATTGATAACGGATCGGTAGTGGCGGCATGCCTCTGGGTAGTTAGAATCTCCGGCACAAACGATTGGATCTTTATTAACCTTGGTTTGGAGTTCAACCTCGGTCGTTATTTTCTTTTCAGTAACCTTCCTCTTGCGTTTCCCACAACGGTCCAAGGCAGCACCGGGTAGAAATCTCCAGACATCTCGGGCTTGGTTTGCAGTGACCGGGCAGGATGACGTCTTGGCTGGGGGGTGGCTGGACTTCGGTGGACGTGACACCATCTGACTGGGCTGATTGAATGAGACTGTGTGTTTCTTGCCAAAGACTTTGAATACAGCCTGGCCTTCTTTCTCAATACCTTTGGTACAGAGATGGATTAGAGCCGGCGTAGCAGCAATTTCGGCGAGATCAGCGATTTCCCCTATACCATCGTCAACACACAAACGCCCACAATAGTAGCGGGCATGAGGCCCTATATTCATGGATGTCTTACCAAATATGGGGATGGCAGCCTCTACCAGCTCCAGAGGAGCCAATAAAGCTGGAATGGCAACCCGGCAGAAGGCCTTCGCAGCAATATCTAGGGCCTTTTGTTCAGCCGCTTGTTCCGCCGTCTCCTTGGCCTTCTCTTTTGCCTGTTTCTCAAGTTCCGCCTTTGTTGGAGCCGACTGGAAGCCTTTGCAGCAATAGCTTTGAATCCCGCCGGTACATGTCTGGTCTCCGCTTTTGCTGTGATTATTCGTATCTTGCACCACCTCTGTTTCCTCGTCGTCGCATCCGCCCATGCAACTCAAACCCCGACCCCTATAACCACGCCACTTACAAGTGCCCAACGTAGTGCCATCGTCGCAACATAGAGTGCGGTATTGTTTCGCGTCGCACTTGTCGGCGCTAGACAGTTTTCCCGGCTGTCCGTTCATTTGTGTCACTGCGTTGGTACCCTTTTTGCATTTCGCGCCGCAATCAGTGGTATAGCACGATACTCCGGCTGCAATATCTTGGCTCATCTGCTTCGCATCTTTTTGCTGTCCAGTGGTGACTCCTTTGGCCGGCGCAAGTCCGTTATCTTCCGCTTGATCGCGCTGATCCATAGCCCACACCTGTAATTAAGCCGAGTTGGTAAGTATAGAGTCAGCCTTGAGCATGTGTTCAGTTCTTCTCACCATCGTCCCTCCCAAGCACCGCGAGTTCGCAAACTCGCGCTTCTGATCAAAGGTGTCGTCATCATCGTAGGATACCCATTGGTTGCCATTCCAGGTCACCCATTTCACCATGGCGTCCTTATCCCACACCGGCGTGACTTTGTTGTGGTTGATTGTATCTCGAATCTCTTGCAGAGTCAAGATCCCGCTGGCCTGGGAACAGCTTCCGGCTTCAGCTCCGCCCGTGAACTTGCACACGCCGTTCGGCTTGTTGCAGGTTGGGTCGACGAGCGTGAAGCTGCGGCCATACCAGCCGAAACCCATGACTACTTTTCCCGGCTCCACGCCGGCACGCCAGAGTAGATCCATTCCCAGATCGATCTCCGTCACCTATTTCGATGGGGCAGTTAACATTGACCATCAAGGACAGCGTGGAGGTTGGTAGGTTAGGTAGGTATTCAACTGTTTTGCTTACATTGGTATGCGGTGCGATATACGGACCGATGAACTTCGACTGAGCATCCCACACCCCATGCAAATCATAACTCATCAAATTGAACCAGTCGACATTATCTTGGATATTCTTTAAATCAAAATGTTGCAAATACCAATATGATGTCGGTAGTGTCATCGAGATACCATATCTGTCGCCTTCGGCCCCGCAACCCTGAAGTCAGCTCTGGAATCCAATTCAGTATTCGAAGGAGCATGTGTGCGTACCAAAAGCACTTCTGAGATCCTTCACAAGCTCCACGTAATTCGCTTTGTCCGCCATTAAGCCACCTCGATCGTCGGCTTGGGGGTATTCCCAATCGAGATCGACACCATCGAAGCCATAATGATCCATGAAGTCGATGAGGCCTGTGATGAACTTCTGTCGGTTCCCGGCCGTGCTTGTCATGGTGCTGAAGGCCGACCGCGTAGGACCTGGGTCAGTGAAAGACCAGCCGCCGACTGAAACCCACGTCTTCAAACCAGCATTATTCTCCTTCAGTGCCTATCTTTCGATTAGCTATACGCAAAATTCCATAAGAAATATACTCAAGATCGAGTTACAAATGAATGGCTCACATACCGTGAAACGGCTCAATAGTTTCCCGCTCGGGGCATCCATTGGCGCGATGGCAAAGGTCGCGGGGTCGAAAAAGGCGAATGCAAAGTTGATGTGCGTGAAGCCATTCAAGTTGAGATCCTCGGGCGACACAACGTCGCAGGGACGTGTATTAGCCCATGCTTCATAGTATCCAATTGTGCGCTTGTTGATGGAATTTCCAGAGCAGCTGGGCCTCTTAACGTCGCCACAACCCCCGAAGCCCTAATGTAAAGGGGTTAACAAAGTATCTCAGCAGGGCGATGGCTACTTCACGTCGTCACTCTCTGTTTTCACACCAGTATTTACTCCCATCAAGATCAGTGACGAGAACCATGGATCGCTAGCCTGAGGAGCTTATACCATCCAATGTCGAACATGAAGACTTGAAAAGAATGCGGTACCTTTTGGCAACCTTTGCCAGTATCGCAAAAGTCACTAGTAGAGCCACAAAAGCTATCCACACGTCGTTAGCTTCAGCTATACCAATCACCTTCCCTATGGTCTACGAATGGTACACACATACCCGAATTGTGAGCAGCAGACCCCCAATGGACAGTTCTGTGAGCCATCTTTTCCATACTGGCCGCACTCTGCTTTGGCATCACAGTTGGAAGTACAGTTGCCCTGGCCACACTCTGTCGGAGAGTAACCGCACAGTCCATTTGTTCCGCAGCAGGCCGCGTTCTCACAGGGTGTGCCGGCATTGCATGTTCCAATGGGCAAGGCTCGGCCTGATATGAGCTCTAGAGATTGGAATGGAATGGGGTTTGGAGATATATCTTCGAACGGCGCAGCCCATGTAATGGAATAAAGACTCATGAGCGTGATTCCGCCCACAAGTAAGTGGTGAAAGGCGGTGATAGGTTGCATTTTGATTCGGTATCTCTGGCCCAGAAATCGAATTATTACTTCTATTCCACGCTGAGAGATGTCCATGGAGCGGAGAACTTCAGGGTCGTATATGAGTATACCAATGAGTGTTTTAAATGTGATTCATAAAAAGTTTTGGAAACTCGTCAGTGGTCGGGGGTGTCTGCGTCCTGCTCTCGCTCTTGCTTACTTTCTATGCGCGACGTGCTTGAGTTGAATCGGCTATGCGACGATAACTCTAGCCAATGGCATCGCCAACTTCTAAAGCGAATCAGTTCGTGTCCCTTTCGCCTAAACCAACGATACATGTCGATGCCATTGCGAACTGGTACGAGACAGAGAGCAGCCAAGACATGATGAACTGCAACGGCAGCATCCAGTGAGGCCATGACCAGATTCTCAATGAGTACTCTTCGTGTGCAGCGCTAGCTTGTGTAGAAAGACTTATTATCTGTGAATGGTCAGTAGAGATTCACAGAACTCTTGCGCGCCAGCTATAGGTGGAAGTGGCATGAACCAATATCACCCTGACATCCTTGCGACACTCCTCGAACGAATTGACGCACACCTAGAATCGAAGCGATACAACGATCGTAGGAGCTGGTGATAATCTCCCAGAACATGTCACCACGAACGCGTTTCTCAAAGTCTTAGACATATTTACCCCACGAAATACGGCAATGTCTTGCGATAGATGATGCATTCTGTGCCGCTTTTCGAAGCAAGTCTGACAACTGATAGTCGAACGGGTATGTGCCAGTTCGCTTGGATCCATAGCAAACGCCATGGGCTATTAAATAAGGCATAACATGAGTGCCAAGTCGTGCTTCAACTTACCCATGTAAAACGAGTGGCAGAAGAGTTCTGCGCGCTTGGATCGTTCCGAACATTGCTCATACCAGATCTTCCAAAAACACGCCAGCATGACCTTCACACTGTATCTCTCGTGGCTAGTCCTATGGCTCGCCATTCGAAGCACCGAGGCATCGTTCAACCTTTATCCAGGTGTTGACCCCGACAAACTTGCTCAATCCCTCAATATCACATCGGCATGTGTCCAAGCGCTGTATGCTCGAGCCTTCGTATCTTCAAGACCCATCGGATCAATAAGTGAACTGACAGCTCATAGGAATCAAACGATCCCGGAGTGTGATCAAACACTTTTGCAAATGACACAATCCCTGGAAAACTACTGGTGGACTGACGATAACCTCACCGCGATCTGTAGCCGAGCTAATGAGAATACAACATCTTGTGCTGTTGCTGTGGGAAGATGGAACGGAAACTCCGCCGCCGCGTGTGATGAGCAGTATTTCACAGCTTACGGCCGGCTGTTGCCCATCTGGTCCGTCACGGAACGCTTCAGGGACAGTCTAAATTTCGCATGTCTTGAATCATGGAGTGACAACTTCACCTGGTGCTTGACAGAATCGCAAGAATGGATGGGAGCCGATTTGGCACAAGCAGATTGCGAAGCGAATCCGCAAGATCCCACGTGTAATCCTGACTCAAGTATCAGGATGGCGAATCTGTACGAAGACGAAATCGTATGATGGCCTCCTTTTCCCCTTCCTCGCCGAAAAGCGAGTTTTGGTGCACAAATTGACTTGGAACTATAGCTCTGCAACAATTGTTTCATCAATCAGCTTTACGCACGCGTGACATCCCAATTCCTGCCAGACTCGGATTACTCTGACTACCTAGTCGACCAGCTTTTTGACATTCAAGACATATGCAACGTCACCTTGCCCGACTACACCGTCCGACTGCTAGATTGGTATGACACGGCACCGCCATTGACATTGTCCAATCCCAGTTCCAACACGACTCAAACCTCGACCGCACCTCCTACTATGACAACTTGCGTGGGACAGCAAGTTGGACAGGGCGATAGCAGCAGCAACGTGAAATCTAAGAGGTCATGGTTGGATATCTTCAGAAAGGTAAAGGTGCGTCAGAGCTCAGCGACGTGCGATTCTCTATCGCAGAAGTATGGAGTGGGTACAGGAGCCCTGCAATGGTTTTCCGACAGTGACACCTGCGATATAAGCGGCGGCGCGTGCTTGCCGAAAGCCTGCAATCTAAGGCAGGTCGAGGAGGGTGAAACATGGTAAGTGAATCGAATCAGTTTTAGCCACGGATGCTTTCTTTCACCTCTTGCTTTTGCAAAGCATTAGGGTTTCTAACAATGTGTCCCGATCTAGCACCTCTTTAGCAGTCAGCATTGGTGATGCCAACTCAACCACCCTCGCGCAGTTCATGAAATGGAATCCGTATATCCTGGGACTTTGTGATAACCTTACTGTGGGACAGTATATCTGTATCAGGTGAGCTTCACCCAGTACGACTGCATAATGCCGAAGTGCCAACGTTTAAGCCAGCTCTCCCGGAACCAACGGGACATTCATTCTGCCCGAGCCACCACTGGGTACCAATGCCGACGGGGGTAATCAGCAACGGGGAGGGCCAGGAGGTATCGTTACGCCGACAATGACTGCCACCACGTCTGGCAATCCTGTCTCAGGAGGAATGGCGCCTAGTCCTACACAGGATGGCCTTGTTTCTAATGTAGGCCTATCAACTCCCCCCTTACCCTAACTCGATGGCAATCGAAGTCTCATGTTATCGAAGCTAATAAGTTATCCATATAGTGCAACAATTATGCCAGTGCCGTCACAGACCAGGGATGCTACGACTTTGCAACATCGCATAACGTCGCACCCAGTCAACTGTACGCTTGGAACCCTGTGCTCGGAGCCGACGGCGTTGACTGCAGCACCGCTCTCTGGGCAAGTGAATACTACTGCATTGGCACGCAGGGGCCTACTTCAACGACGCAAGTTACCGCGCCGGGCCCTACGCAGTCGGGAATCGTAAGCAATTGCGTCAAGTTTGCCGCCGCTCACGCAGGGGAGGGCTGCGAGGACTTCGCGAAGCAAAATGGGATCACGTATTCGGAGCTATACGCGTGGAATAAGATTCTGGGCCCCAACGGGGAGCACTGCGGGACGGCGCTGTGGACGGGTGAGTATTATTGTATTGGCGTAAGTGCTTAGGTAGGAAGCAGGGCCAAGGATAGTGTCACGTTAGTACATGTCCGTAATCCGGTTATGAGCCCAGTATGTGTTTAGCAATGCAGGATCAATACACGAGGGACTACTTGTTCTACTTCCGAGGACATATCGTATCCTCTCAGCCGTCAGTCACGAGCTCCGAGTCTGCTCCCACCACTGTAAAATAGCCTCTCGACAGGCTTGACCGCAATAATGATCAGGCCATCCGTACTCAGCATAGATTTTCCGCATAGCCTAGATTTTGAACTTGTCAATTCCCATTCTACTCTCCATTCAATCAGAATCAAAGCAGCTGCAGGGGGGAAAAGGCTCACATTAGTCTCTCTTGACATAAAGCCCCCTTCCCTTGTTTGATGGACCAACACGCCAGGCCAAGACTTCTTCCCAGGCATGCCTACAAAGTCCATAGTTTGAAACTTTCTCTGCCAGTTACCTACGAGCTTCTCCAGCGGCATGGTCCAGTCGTCGCACCAGTCATCACGCCATGCCCGAGGGTCGCCTTTAGCATAAAGACCTGGGGGATCAGGGTACACGGGACCCGTGATCTCGAACTTAGTCACAGTCCCGTCCATGGTGTCCAGCATATAGCATGCCGCATTGGCATCGTCACCTGCCAAAACCGAGATCGGATCAGCAAACAAACAACTCCGTAGGAAGCTTTTTAGAAACAGTTAGACAGCCAAGTCGAGTGAGCAGACTCACCGGTCGTAAGCTGCACGACCCAAGGGGGAAAGCGCTCCTCCCGCATCTCAGGCTCGCTCAGCTCCCATACCCAGGGCTGATTGGTGCCAGTAGCGGCGCTGACAACAGCGCGGTAGTCGATGGGGTAGGCATCAGGGGCGACCCAACAGTTGACGGGCCCATCGATGTAGGGCAGATGGCGGAGCAATTCAACAGCCTCCGGGGTCTTGCGCAGACCGCGCACGGCGACAGATTGCGCAGTAATCTCTGGCCATCCGCCTGCCGGAGCGCGGTGAACATCCGACGGATCAATGTGGGGAAGCCTCTCGTAGAAGTCGGAAAGCGCTTGGACAATAGTATCCCTATTGTAAGTGTTGGGATATGGGAGGCGTGGGTCAGGTGACAGATCGTGGGGGTCTGGGGTTGGATTGGTCATTTTCGCTACAGATGCGTGGGAATCTCGAAGGTTTAGCCTCACCCGGTCTAGCTGGAGGCTAAAATAGGTAGGTAAGCTGAATCTCCACACAAAATCCTGCTTAGTAATTACTGAACTGTTCAGGGCCGTATGAAAATACTCCGTACCCCTGAAACGGATATTTCAATACGTACGGACGTACCGTATTTCATCGGAGGATACCGATAGCCATCAACACGAACCAGCTCTCATAGTACCGACAGGAAACAAGAACGATGGAATGCTTCAGATAGGTAATTTCTCCAGAAACCTCATACATTACGTACTACCATCCTGTGTAAGTATACTCTGGGTAGATCTACTTCCCAGATACAGCCCAGCCCAAATGTCGGACAGGCATTCCACGCCGGTAGATTCCCCTGGAAACAGTCCTGTGCCTCCACCCAGCATCACCAGCAACAAAGACTTTTCTTGATTGAAACTGTTTGCTGTGTCAAGAGGAGTGTTCCGTCGCCGCAAGTCTCAATTGGCAAAGGCAGCCAAGCTGTAGCGCCGTCACATGCTTCGACACGAATTATGCATGGCGATCTTGTAGACGGGTACTATCTCCTACTTTTTGTCACCAGTTAGCTCCAAATATCTGATTCAAGTTGTAGTTTCGATATTCGTGAAAGGGCTTAATGCATTCTCGTAGTCTGCACTATCGGCACCTGATGGCAAGTATGCTTTTGTCACCGAGGAGGCCCACTATCGTCGTTCTCAAGCATACCTAGGTACTTTCTCCGACTCAAAATACCACGTCAACAGTCGTACAATAGCCCCTATCGGTATTCATCATCCAATAATCTCTCACAGGGAAGCTCATGAGTCTGTGTATCCAGTGCTACATGATTTTCGGCAGTTGGAGAGTTCGTGTAAAGCCATCCGCGGGAATCTTGAAAAAGGAAAGCCATTAGCACCTATTACGGGAGTCTCGCTATATTTCAATTCAGCGGTAAAAGGATCAGCGGTGGATAGTATTCCGGTGTGTGCACGCATTCCATTTGCTATCCTCTCGTAAACAGAGCATTAGCAAACGTGGGAGGGACCTAATCCCATGGCCTCGAACACTTATTCTAGAGCTGTTAGGTCATTGGGCTTTGCACATACGTTGGAGGCCGCCACCAGGCCTTCGTCACAACTTTGCTTGAATAGAAAAACCTGGTTAATAGAAGCAACGCTAGTGAAGTACTTCATGCCGACAGGTTCCCTTGACAATGGCTCCATGCTTCCCATATATTTAAATGATTAAAACAACCCTGAACCGTCAGCAGGCGTTTGGACTTTACACCATTCAGCATTAGAAAACGCAAAAAGGCATCAACCACGGACAAATTGAGATGAAAAAATTTGATTCGTGTCGCATTGTCTTTGACATACACATTCGCTAATCTTTGTCTAACCGCACTGCCGGATTTCTTTCGACGAAGTTGAGATCTACCTTGTGACCTAGCAATTCTCGAATATTAGAGATCTTATATTCTATAGTATATGACGTTAGCAGCCACTCAATAGCAAGTTGTGGAATGAGCAGAAGGGTAACTTCTGTCTAGTGTACGTCGCAATCCTAGCAGATAAAATAGCGATAGAGAGGGAGTAGGAACTCTTGTATTCTTACTGATCATTGTTGGTCTTTCCAAACTCAAACCCCAGCCGTATACTTTCATGTCACTAGGTAGTCCCATGGCCTCAAGCATTTCGGGACGGAACATTCCTAAATGTGTGAAAAAGAATCAGTTAGAATCTCAAAACAGATCGCAGTGCATTGTATGCTACGGCTCTGTATAGAACAGTACCACCGTTCTGAGAAAAAGGAACCCCGAACACCGGACACTTGCTTGCAGATGAATATAGACATATGAAGTAACATACCACTGTTGCCAATCTCTACTAGTTTGTTTAGGCCCTTATGGAAGCTGAAAATTTCCATACTCGGCTCGGTGTAGGGGTTATACGCAGGCTTGAATCGGAGATCATAGATGCCCATCTTCTCGAAGAAGATTGTCATGAAGTCCATCAGGCCACCCAGCGTTAGATTGTAATCAGCAATCACACCTTCGCACTGGTGGAACTCGGCAAGATGTGTAGCGTCGACCGACTCGTTTCGGAAGACTCGGTCAATCGAGAAATAACGAGCGGGAGGAGGCCGACCATCAGGTCCTCGCTGCGAGGCCAACTTATATAGCATAGCACTTGAGATAGCCGTAGTGTGGGTTCTTAGAACGAGCCTCAAAGACTCTTCCGGCTGCCAGGGATAGCGATAACCTATGGAGCCAAACTTCCCATTCTCGTGGACAGCACGAACATTATCCCAATACGCATCGTAGTCCTTTTTGTCGTTCTCATCTTCGGCATGAGGCTTCTCCGCCCGCTTTGGATCGGAAATAAAGAAAGTATCCTGTAGATCACGAGCAGGATGTTGCTGTGGAACAAATAGCGCGTCAAAGTTCCAGAAAGTAGATTCCACGAAGCGATCACTGCAACATCCGGTTCAGTAATCGCCATATTCAACCGTGGATACTCGATATGACTCTAATCCCAACAATGCATCACGCACTCTTGTGAGATGACCGGAGCAAGAAGAAAAATGACGCCAGATTTTACTTACGTGGCCATCTCCTCAAAGCCCATTTCCTAGAAGTTGAATCACGCGTTAGATAGAACAATCGAGATATATATAATTGACGGGGGAATAGACTAGCCAGGATTGATGTCTACTACCTGCAGGGCAGGGTAATGCGGGAATTAAAGGAGTACTCACGAAGAAGATTTGACGGAATTCTTGGCGGACTTTCATTAATGGATGTAATGCGCCCGTATGTTGGTCGGCACCAAGCGAATTGAAATTGTAGGGCTTGAAGGTCGCTGTCTTCCAAGATCCATTCGCCAACATCTCATCAGTTAGATCGGTTTCCTCCTTGATGATCTCTAGTGCGAACTTGGGCCCCTTTTTAATGATGAAGCTGATATCTTTTTGAACCCTCACCAGCTTGCGCTTCTTGAGATCGGCTAAAACCTTTGCATCTGAACATGCACGCGTCGTTTGTATAGCTCTAAGTTGCTCTCTGGTCACATCTTGAATGGAATCAACCTGAGAAAAACGTTAACCAAACACACGCAAGAGAAAGCACAGTTGGCGCCATACAGATGCCACAAGCTTCCCGTCCTTTCCTTTTGATATCCACTTCTCCTTTTTTTAGTTAGAAAAATTAGCAATGCGACCATCCGAGTTGCTTCATGAATTTGTTACCTTGAAAGCTTTGCCTTGTCCAAGTTTTGTCACGGACTTATCTCCAATGGATTTCCTATCCAAAACAAGGGTCAGTCTTTGCTGTAAGCTGTAGAGGCCCTTTAACAGCCCCGTAACCACGCAGGAATAGAATGTCTATGGACGACCAAAACGCAAAGATTCCTTAATGCGTACTCAAGATCAGCAATAGATAGACCGTCCAGCGCTTGTCGAACAACCTCGAAGACGCGCGCCTCATGACTACCATGCCCAGCGATGAGCTCTCCTTCGGGTTCCAAAATGGGTATTTCTTGCTCAATTTGCGTATAAGAAACCATAGATCGGGAACTGAGTCTGTCTAGAGCCGCTTTTAAGTCTGCAAACTTAGCATCTGGGAGGTCGGTAGATGATGACAAGGATTCGGCTTCGGATTTGGACAAGGCGGCCAGGATGTCGACAGCTAGGTCGCCCGAGGGGGCGTTTGCCGAAGGCGACATAGCTATTGCTGAGGAGAGGTCAGGCAGCGCGCGCAATGGGTCTGTGTCTTGCCTATCGCAAGCGTGCCTGTCTTTGGGGTACGAAGCAGTGTAGGATGCTGTAATGGGGCCAACTTCTCGATGTTATGACATGGTGTGAGGTTCTGAGTCAAGAAAAACAGACTGCCCCTCCAAGGTGGGGTTTCCAAACCGCTGCCGGAGCTCTTACGGGTCTAAGGTAGGTACCTAGGTACATTAGGTACCTACTAGACCCCAAAGCAGATTACCTAAGATACCGTAGTGCATTTCTCGGGTCTTCGATCCTTGGTAGCAGTCAAGCTACGATCTCTTCATTCTCCCTCAAGCATCAGAATTCAGTCATGGTTAAAGCAGATTAGCGAGAAGTTATGCCTCTAGATATATGCTGGGGACAAGAGACTTATAGTACATTCGACCCAAAGGTGTGCGCTCTGGATCTTCAGGTGAAATCGAGATGAGCAAAACTTCAACATAGGTACTCACACAACCATCACAACCATCACAGCCAAACGAACAGGAAAGAATCAGGCCTCTACTACGGATGACATCGAGTTTGATGCTCGTGTCATGATCATAATGGGAGTGTCGCTTACCAAGTAGTGTAGTTATAATCAGGTCCAGATTCTCACTCCTTAACTCTTTCAGGTCCCTTTGCCCTTTGCTGGAGAGATCAGTAGTGAGGACATTTGGGATGGAAACAGCCACAACCGTCACGAATGCTGTTGTAGCTGAGCAAAGGAAGGAAGACATAGCTACGGAGGAATTCTTTCTGGGCCCTTTAAGCGGCAGCGAGAGGTATGACTACCTAGGTACCTAAGGTATCGGCTGGCCTTCTATTCGATTAGCATGTGTAAGGAGCTATGTCGCTAGAAGGACTCACGACGTCACTCAAAAGCCGAATCAGTATTGTATATTTTATTTGAGACGAATGTACGATGATGCAGTGTCAGCATGTCGCCGTTCAAATTGGATCTTCATGTTCACTGCAGCTTAGCTATCAGATGTACGGATCCGTACGGAATAGTAGTGTACGTCCGTACTAGGTACGTACGTAGTAACCTTAGTAAACCGTACGGATCCGTACCTATGGATGGAATACGGAATATTTATGCAGGATTATGCAAGGTCCCCGTTTCCAGATATGATGTATTAAAGTAGCATCATTACGAACTACATATAGGCATATTGTACACTAGTTACATATTCTGTGTCATATTCCGGATCCGAATTTGAAAGATGTATTTAAACGTAGGAAGCGTATACCTGGATACCTAGATATATGTGTTAGGTTCATACAGTACATGTACGTATACCTACTGCGTAGTACGGATCCGTACCGTAGATAACGCCGTTGCCGCTCAATCTCTAGTCACGTCAATATAACTACACTTCCTGAGCTGATGAACACTCACTTCACAGCATGTGAGAATTTATGTTCCCCAAGCCGCTACAATCGTCGAATGAGGCTGAGCTATGAACGATGATCCCTCCCCGACCTTGCCGGCGGACCATTATTTCCTTCCAAACCAACGCCACGAGGCTGACGTCGACATTCCGATCGTTTCCCAATCGCCTACCCCTGATAGACAGCATCATGACTCTCCGAGTTCGCAGAACCCATCCATCTCACCATCGGCGAAAGAGGGACTGTCCAAGAAGTTGCAGTTCTTGCTGCATCTTTCCATCAACCTAGATACGCTGGTTTACGCCGAGATATGTATACTGTATTATCTGGAGTACGCGCCTTCTTCACGATTCGATTCTCCTTCATAATATTCAAATATCTCTGTCAGAGTACTTACTTTTTATTGTGTAGCTGCTCTTTCTTTCGATTATTCATACGATGGATGGCGCAAACACTTTTCGTCAGCCCCAAGACCGACACCGTCTTAGTCGTACCTAATTACCACGTATCCGCCATAGTTGCTCCAAATCTACTATGCATATTCTTACATCTGATTTCGGCTCCTCTCGAGGCTGGCGAGGCGTCCCGGGGTTATCTACATGGGGGCATCCTCGTTGATTTCATCGGACAGAAGGCCCCCTCCTCGAGGTTTACCTTGATCATCCTCGATGCCGTCATCTTGGCGATTCAGTGCTTTATGGTCACAGTAAACATAGAGCAGGAGAGAATTCGGAACGTTATAAAGCCTCCACAAGCCAACGGACACTTGGGAAACAGCCATGTTGTGCCAACCACTGGCCAGGATTATGACGCGGAAGAACGTGGGGTCTTAAGAGATGCCCCAGAAATGGACGAAGCAAACGAAACGGACGAGGTTGAAATGCGACCTTTGGTACATAATAGCGGTCGCCGTGTTGGCGATGAGCGACCCGAGAGTGCGGAAGGAAATGGACCGCCCAGACAGTCGGGGGTCCAACGGAATGATCAGTACGAGGGTCTTACGGACGCCTTACGATCAGGGAATGCTGTGCTTGGAAATTTCCATATCCCCCAATCGCTCCGGACGGCTTGGCACAGCAGAGTGAATACGCCGGAGAGTGCAGCCGCTTACGCTCTACAAAATGTCGGATATAACGCAACCCTTGCCGCGTTGGCAGCTCGAAGAAGAGCAAGATTAGCTGCAGCGCAACGAAGACAACCATGACACTATTAAGAGTATCGTTGTACAAAATTATAGGATATTGTATGGCCAATTACGCGACTTTTCTGCTCACATTCCCTAGACCTGATCCTTTGACGGCAATGATGATATCATCTGTCTCATCCTCGTCTACGTCTCTTATGCCCCAGCTACTTGCGCCGAATCTCTTCAGATCCCGCGCCAACTCTATGATTTCTTCACTGCCTATTACCTCCCTTCCAACCCGTAGGCGGCCTACATCCTCGGACCCCATTGCCATCAACATCAGCAACGTCGGTGCCGCCGCTTTACTGGCGCAGCCACCCTGGCTGATTGATTCTAGAAGTTGATATGCACATCTCTTTCCGATATCTTCGGGGACTATACCTCCTTTTGATGGTACAACGGTATCAGCAGAGAAAAGCACACCGGTGATATTTGACTCGGCGACTAAGCTGAGACCAAAGCCGATACCCAGTCTCTTTTTCCCTCCTGCCTTGTCTCCCGGATCCGCAACCAGCGGTGCTTGGTCATACTGCGCCGCGATGTGAATATCGGCACAAAAGGCATTGAGAACCTCTCGCGCAGAGTGTATCATACGTGCGTTGTTCGAGGCAGACACTCCAGTTGCATATGCGACGCCTCGTATCCGTTTTATCCGCCCCGGGTTTCTGTGAAGATGTAATGTTTTTGGCAAGCGCACTTGGCTTGCGAATCTGAGCTCGACTATTCCAGCGCCGCCGTTTCCCCTTTGTCCGGTGCATGACCGTTGTAAAACTCGCAGCTCGATTCGCACTGCTGCTATCCCGAAGAGGTCGTATAGAGGGAGGATCGCAGTGCGGAAGGAATCGATAGATAAATCACCTGTCTCGGTGGCCGCGGTTATTACGCCGGGGCCGGAGAAGCGCACATTCATATGAGCCTTGGAGAAAGGCGCAAGTAGACAGAGAGGCAAAAGGAAGTACGTAATGCCTCTTGTACATGTTGCTGGGATGTTGTGTTCGATGATATTGCCGTCGCCCGCGCCATAACCGGCAACGGCACCGGTAATAAGACCGGGCTGGTACGTTATCGTTGTTCCGGTATAAGAAATCTGCATAGAACTGCCATTGGTGACAGCCTCTAAGAGACGAAGAAACGAAACCTCATGCGGGGCCAGTCCAGGACTGGTGGGGGAATTAGGTCGGATCTTCGAGATGTGTAGCGGCCGACCTGTGAGTGTAGATAAGACAAGACGCTGGGTGAAGTTCTTGTGGCCCGTCAATTTGACGAATTCCGGTCGCGAGGTCGACATGTTTCCGGCCACGGCTTAGGCTGGTATTAAAAGCCCCATTCAATGCGATGCGAAGAAGGATTTGATGACTTCTAGATAATGTAGAGACGCTCTGAATAGGTAGTCGAGATAAATTCTGCCAACAAAATTTAGGCGGTAAAAGGTGATCATTACTGTGCCCATATGCTAACTAACCACACATGGCAAGTACCTTAAGTAGGTACCTAAGCTACTATTATGTAATGGCTAGGTACGTACCGTCTGCATGATGTAGGTATCTAACCCCAAGAGGTAAGCCAGCGGCACGATGTTCTCCAAGTTATTTTTAGGGACCTAACCATAGGAGGCACTATCGAGCCACAATGCACTTACGTAATCGTCTACACGACTAGACAAGGGTAGATACAACAATGGGGCTGCAATGGGGATCTGATACTCTTGGAAAAGTGTCAAGATCTCCCCAAAGAAGGTACAAGCCACTACCTACTATCGACATTTTCAGCGTTCATCTACCCACATTACCTACCTAGGTAGTTCGCGACTCTCGTTCCCATCCCCTCTTCTTCCCTCAACCATTAGCTTTCGTTCGTAGTCGGGTAACAGAGTTCGATAACATGTTCGAAATTGACTGGATGAGCCTAGCGCTCCCATTCGCATACATCACCGTGCTTGGCGGTTCCCTATATACCTTCTCGACCATTTACAGGAAACGGAAAGCCTGTGAGTAGCCAGTTCAAAGCAATACACAGCACATGATGACGGGACCTCGCTAACAGATGCATGAATGTTTACAGTACAGAATGCCAACTTAGAGCCATGGTTCCCGCCGCATCTGCAACGAAACATCTACTTGTCGCTCTTGCACATGGAACCTGAAGGCGACCAGGAGAAAGCGCCCAAGATCCCAGATAGCGTTATTCGCGCTGCACTCCTGCGCAGAGCAGTCGAGGACATTCGCCGCATCATCCAGATCCGCACGTCGAAGCAAGCGCTCAATACCTTATTACAGAGGGGTAGTGTTGGTGAAGATTTGAACCAAAGATTCTTGGCGGCCGAGAAAGAGATTGAGGAGGAGCTCCGCGATGTAGTGAGCGAGGTGAGTGTCTTTGGTCAAGTCTCATTTTCTTTCTTCGCTTCCCCAACTTCCTCCAGTTTAGGGCATCAATTGACTCATTCTGTAACAGGCCAATGCCCTCGCACCTGGTTGGGGCCAGACAATCTTCCAGTCGGCTAACGAGATAGTTACGAACACAATGTTACGCACACGGCTAGAAGAGATAGAGTCCCACACAGAAGCAGATAAGGAGTGGTGGGAGAAGCGACGAGAGGCGATCAAAGAAGACTTTATGAAGGAGTTGGAGGACGACGCAACGAAGGCCTCTAGCTAAGCTATTGTAGTGAAAACATTGCCATTATTCATAGGGCGGAGCGCGCAAGCTGCCACACTTGGCAGCCTCGACAAGGAGAATGAGAAGGGCCGTGACGAAGTGGCCTGCTGATGCGATGAGGCGCTGCAGACTTGTACATACAAAATTACCGGCGAGCAGTTATGGTTCACATGGGATGGGTCGGATGCTTATATTTGCGTCTGGCGTTCGGGCGTGGGTATTAATCGGATAGAAAATTCATCATAACATCTGATAGTCAGATGATAATCCCAAAGGGTATAATTTACATGGTTCGAGGCATGAAAGACTTCTGGGGGTTGGTTTCGTCGTTATACGAAAGGAGCCCAATACGACAAGTAGCTACGGATACTTCCTCGTATGAAGTCTTTATTGGATGGATTGTCCGCAGTCGCTCAAGCTACATTTAGGGTGGGAGCGTAGGAGCGCCGCTAGGTATAAGGGCATCCATATTCCGCTATCAGGACACTCTCAGGCTGATAACAGCTGTAAAGTGCCCGGCGACTTGTTGTACCGTACCTATCAGGACAGCCGAGGGAATGAGGCCTTGAAGTACGTACGTAGGCACTCTGATACTGGTAGTAGTAACAACCTGGCCCACCAGATTAAGTGTTGCGATCTAAAAATGGTGGTAATCTTCCTCTCTGTGCTGTATTTATGTTGTTGGTGTTAATTATCCATTTTCATGGCATCTACTTAGGATCATACGGATCAATCTGTATGGACTACCTACCTGTGTAGGACGTAGGACGCCAGACATGTGACAGCTGGTATCAGCCCGCGGATGCCCTTATGCCTAGCGGCGCTACCTAGGTACCTAGGTAGGTAGTAGGTAAACCCCTAAGGCCACTGCAGGCACCGCCTATTTTCAAGGTATTACCTTAGGTAAGGGATCATAGGTAGCTGTAGCTACCTAAGGCATGTCGTACCTTTGCACTGTCTACCTAGCTCGAAGCTACCTAGGCGTACCCGTGGACCTACCTAGTACCTATCTACACTAATTACGGACCTACTTAAACATGAGCTGACCTCTTTCGTGCTTCTTGTGCCATCGCCCACTTCAAGACCATAAAACCACCCTACCTCGATCTTGCACTACACACTTATAATCAACTTGAACGAAATCAATAGCAAGATAACATATCATTGAATAACCATGGGAGACTCGGAACCGCCAGTGGGCTTACCGTTTCCTACCGACCCGCAAGAGTTCGACGGTGATGACCGGATTTCATTCTCCCGGCTCGACAACAAGCACATTGGCGTTCTGGATGACGGGTCTGAGTTTGAATGGGATGCACAGCTCAAGCGCTGGGTGCCCATAATTGACGAAGAGCTTCTTGCCCAACAGCAATCAGCATATGGCGGGCCATCAGCCGACACTAGCCTCGGCCATGCCGATAAGAAGCGGAAGAACAACGGATCCGTTGAGCAGCGTTCAAACAAGAGACAGCGGGCACCTCCACCTCCCCGCCAGAACACTGCCATCTATGTTACTGGATTACCTCT
This sequence comes from Xylaria nigripes, assembly GCA_022984845.1. NCBI lineage: Eukaryota > Fungi > Ascomycota > Sordariomycetes > Xylariales > Xylariaceae > Xylaria > Xylaria nigripes. The sequence continues at coordinate 128,323 of JAJJKC010000012.1, read as the reverse complement.
TGATGTGACCGTGGAAGAGGTGCAGGAAGTATTCTCGCGCAAATGCGGCGTCATTGCCGAGGAGATCGACAGCGGCCGGCCGCGCATCAAGCTCTACACGGACGACAAGGGTAACCAGCAAGGCGATGCGCTGATCGTCTTCTTCAAGCCCCAGAGTGTCGAGATGGCTATAATGCTACTTGATGATACCGACTTTCGGTACACGGCCTCAGGACTCTCAAGTGGGCGCATGCGCGTGCAGGCAGCCGACTCGAAATACAAGAAGACGCACTACGACCGAGAGGAGGGAGATGAGGACAGCAATGGAAATGGCAAGGAGCACAGGACGGACAATACCACGAATAACAACAATGGAAATAACCATATAACAGGGACTGGCAAGCCGCGGGACAAGGCTCGGGACCAGGAAAAGCAGAAGATCATCAAGCGGACACAAAAGCTCGACGCAAAACTTGCGGACTGGGACGAAGACTCTGACAGTCCCTTCAGCGCCCAGCTCGAGACCAATGCGCCGAAGAGCCGCACCGTCATCTTACGGCACATGTTCACGCTACGTGAGCTCGAGGAAGACCCCGCAGCCATGCTCGATATCAAAGAGGACGTCCGCGACGAGTGCGCCAAGATCGGCGCCGTCACCAACGTAGTGCTCTACGATCTTGAGGAAGACGGCGTAGTGAGCGTCAAGTTCCAGTCACCTGAGGCAGCGGCCGCCTGTATAGACGTTATGGACGGGCGCGCCTTCGACGGCCGTACTGTACGAGCCACCATTGCCTCGGGCAAGGAGAACTACCGGCGTTCTGATAAGGAACACAGCGCAGACGAGGAAGGGTGAGCGAGCGAGTGAGTGACATGTATGACTGCGAGCGAGGACAACGGAGCGAAGATTTTAAATATAAAAGGTTTCCCGCGAAAAGTGTACTACCACCAAAACACCACGATACCCATGACCAACCATCACGTTACGTACTTCCTTTACAACGGGCTTCGCAGCTGCGATTCGCGTCATCTGCGCTTCACAGTTCACAGACAGACACAGATCCATGTCATCGTCTTCATCTACATATGGCGCAGAAAATCCAAGCCTGACAAGGACTTCCCATCCGCCCCGCCCGTCCGCCACCAATCTAGGTACGACGACAGAAAGGGGAGGGGGGAATGGGGGGGATAAGGACTAACGACTATCAATGCATGAAATATGTACATGTCGAGATTCCAGATGGAGTAAGCCCTCTCGCTCTGTCTCTCTAATCATATATCTTATGGCGTAGGTAGTGTAGTGTAACTTGCATAGGTACCTGTACTCACTCACCCACACACACACACACACACAATACTCCTCTTCTCACCCACATACGCACCCGATCTGAATACCTACACTAAATAAATTGGAGTAAACCAAAGTAAAGAAGTAAAGTAAGACGGCAAGGAAAGGTCTTTATGCGAAACGTCATCTGATCTGATCGGATTTCAGTTCCCACCAATTGTCCGTCCGTCCTGTCCTGATCTTCATGCGCGGCGTTGCTTTGCTTTGTTTTTTTTTTTTTTTTCTTCCCTGGCGTCTTTCTTACTTACTCACTCACTCACTTACTTACTCACTTACCCACTCACCTACCAAAGGTACATACGACTCGCCTTTATAATACCATCGTAGAATGTACAATGCCGAGCCTATGGACGATACACGCGCTGTTGCGGGATCTCGTTCTGATTGTTGGTTTTTTTTTATGCTTGCACGCTCACATACTCATATTTGAACGAACGTACGAGCAAACGAACCAGTTTGTCTATATATATACCCAGGTAGAATTCAGGTACGTATGAATGTATAAATGTATGTATAAATGTATGTATGTATGTATGTATGTATGTAACTATGTACACAGGTATGACTTATACCTATGCAAGCCAGCATGTAAGTGTACGGCATATTCGCACGCATCATCTATACGCACAGGTAGGTTAGGTAGGTAGGTATGTATAGTATAATCCGTCAGATCCGGGGATTTCCACATCCGTTCCCAAATCCCGTTCATTTTCAATGTATATACGTACGTACGTACGTACGTCCATACCCTGATTACATGCTCTTCCTCTTCCTCTCTCTTTCTCTTGCCCGTTCAAATCCGCTCAGCTCGGCTCAATTACAATATTGTGTGGGAATAATTAAAGAATAAACAACAAACGAAACAACTTTGTTCAAGTAGCGGAATGATATACGCCAGCGCCACCGATGGAAGGAAGAAGGTGTGTGATTCACCCTCGTGTTTAAAAGCCAACGCCGATCGTCCCGTCCCCGTCCCGTCCGCCCGCCCGCCTATTGCCTTCTTGTCTGCCCTATCGTGTCGCAGCTTCATATATACAACCCGTAGCGAGTGAAAGGAACAGCGAGCGGGATGAAAAAAGAGCACTATGCAAAGCGAATCTATAACGAGGCTGAATTCATTATAAGCCGGTGTCGGATTCCGGAATCTCTACGTCGGCTGGCGTTTCGTCGACGGGAAAATCGACGCCCTTGACGGGATGAATGAGCATGGGGGGCACACACATGCGGCCCTCGCCGCCGCGCAAGTCTTCGACAGTCTTGCCACTCTTGCTCTCATTGACGACGAGCTCGAATTGCTCGCCCCCGACATCGTCGACCGATAGACCGAGCCATCTGCCGTACAGCTTTTCTGAAAAGGTGGAACGGTAAAACCAGGTCAATCCTTCCAGGTTATGCTCGCGATCGCCAAAGACAGAGTAGCGCGAACCGCCGCTCGCGCCGTTCTTGCCGTTGTTAAGAGTCTTTGCGAAAGTCTCTGTCGGCCATTGGCGCTCAACATAGACGGGATGTGGCACGAACACGGCTTTGAAGCCGTGTTGTAAAGCCACAGTTCCCGGCCACATCTCAGGGAACGCATGGTGCTTCAAGAAAGCAGTCTCTTTGTGCATCGTCAGCAGAAGTCGGCGAGACATGCGCGACGCCGTGACAATCTGGGCGCGACGAGGGGGTTTCTCGTGGTTCTCGCCTTCGTTGTAACCGGTGATATCGTTTGCAAGACCCCAAGTAGTGCGCTCAGGATCAAACAAAGGGTTGAAGACGATATAATCGGCCTCTTCGTCCACTCCCCATTCATAATTGTCCTTTTCGTATGTGGTTGGCGGTGTAGGATCAAGGTCAGGATCGTACCAATCCTTCGAATCCATCGGGCGCTCTGGTCCCCAGATAGGCTTTTCGGCACGGCTCGAATCAGTATCCTTTCCAACGCTCGCGGCACCATCTTCTACATTTCCGTCATCATTAAATCCGTTTGCGATTTGTTCCTGAGTCATAAGTTTGAAGTTCTCCCATGACCCATGCACCGAGGGCAGGTAAAACCGAGAATTACGTTCCCAGAGTCCCTTTCTTGGTTGTTCCCTGGCCCATCTCTCTATTTTCGAGACTAAATCGAAATAGTGGCCAATATAGCGGATGTCCATTTCCCATTGCCAAAAGTAGTCGTATTCTGGATGCTGATACGCAAAATATTGCAAAGCCATTTGCAATCCGCGGTAAACACCGTGGACAGGCAGTGTCGGTCCCCGAGCCCAGATATCATGGATACCTTGGTAAAGAGACAACATTTGAGTTTCCGTCCACAACGTAACCAAACCACGAAACTCTGCCGGGATAGATTCCTCAATTCGACGTTGATAGGTTTCCGAGTCAGCCCAAATTGGAAACCTTGCATCGTTCTTGACTTGGACAAGCAAGTGAATATCATAGCGACCGCCCGAGGCTAGTGCTAATTCGCTTATCAAAGCCCGAAAATTCAAGACGTCCTCCTCTCTCCATAGATACTCGTCCCAACATCGCACAACAACAGCTGTCCTCGGTAAGACATTCCCCTTAGCCTCCTTAGGTCCCTCATCTTCAGCTGATCCTGAGCGTTTACCCGTTTCCGAGGCTTCGGACAACTGCGGTGCGTCGCCAGGTGTGGTGTCGCGGGCATTAAGGCTCGTACGGGCATGACCATCGCCGATGTAGAAACCCAGTGGCGAAGGCTGTCTTTCGGGTAATGGCTTGTAACGAGCCGCATTGGCTTGGTAACATTGTCGCTGGATGTTGGCCCAGTGAACGGACTTCCAATCAACCTGGGGCACTTTCTCCCATGTAGACTCATATCCTTCCTTGTCACCGTGCTGCTCTCCTATACCAAGACCCCCAGACTTCACGGAATATCCAAAACCATAGGGGCCGTATCTGCCATGGCGATCCAAACATATGTCCTCGGAAAGGTTAAGGAGCTCGTAAGAACCCAATGCAGGCTTTGGAAATCCAGCCGGTCGTCCATCATAATAGCGAATAGGAGGCACCTGGAGCCTCTTTTCGGCATCCAAGTAGCATTCAATCAAAGAGTCAGGTTTATTCTGGAAAATGCTCAGAGGATGTGCGCTGAACTCTTTGCTCGACATGACCTCCCGTGATTGGAGGCGGGCAGATTCGGAAGGCGTAACATCCCGGACGACGTCCAGCTTCTCCAAGGGCGCCTCGTCCTTGGCAGGTGGGTATTCAGGGCTGCTTTTGGCCAGTGGCACCAAAGTCCTTATGCCGCCGTAGTATCTTGTAAGGATGTGGTAAAACTCCCACGTATGTGGTAGGGGTTCTACCTCTTCAAACCGGGCCGCCTGTGAAAAATGTGTTCTATTTTCATTATAGCTCGCGCGAACCAGTGTCAAAATCAACACGACAATAAATGACGCGAGACCGAAGCAAAGACATCGGATTACTCTGTTCGGCAAACGATATAAGCGAGGCCGTGCTGGCCGTCTCGGAGCAGTGGGGCGTCGCTTGGACAAAATAGGAACACCGGCAGAGCTCGGTGACGAGCTGGTAGAATATTCGTCATACTCGGATTCGTCGCAAAAGCCATTGTTGAATCGCTCTCGGCTTGGAGTGCGAGGCTCGGACTTTTCATAGATGGGGAGCTGGGACTGGCGACGACTATGGCGCGACCGATGGCCTGTACTCCAGTGAGACTGGCCTGCCATGGTAAGGCACCGCGACCAGCTATTTTACAGCAATGATATTAGAAGGAGCATGAGAGGGAAATACCCAGGAACGGGTACGGAGAGGGGAGAGGAGGGGAAACTGGGTGGGAGCAACAAGTTACGAACCGGTTGGAGGGAAATTGTCCCTTATCGTCACTATGTAGTCTTGTCCAGGTTGGTTGGAGCGAGGATAGGGGGGGGAGGCAATGATGCGATAAGGACGTGCGGGTGGGATCACCGGAGAATTAGGTACGAGAGCAATGAGCACAGTAGGTATAGCAGCCGCGTGTACAGTGCCTCTGTAGGATTCGTAGGAAGAGGTAAAGTACGGACTACCTACCTTAGGAGGCAGGTATTGGCGTGATACCACTCTATCCCATCAACCATCCATTAAGGTGAGCAAATAGGCAGGTATTGAAATCGATTACTTCGCACGATCTATGTAGGCAGATTCAATGTATACACAAAAGAAGGAATACCTAGGTAGGTAGGTAGGTAGGTAGGTAGGTAGGTAGACAGATAAACAGACGGACAGATAGGTAGACAGAAAGGTAAGTAGACAGGCTAATCCATGGACGTTTAGATAAATGAATGCCCAAAAAAGAAGGAGAGCAAACAATGGCCCAGGTAGGTAATGGACCGGGTCCTGGAGTTAAGAAGAGACAGAGAGAGAGAGAGAGAGAGAGACACACACACACACACACAATTGTTCGTATCAAAAGGCCAATGCCAAAGCGTCCCCTTCAAATCACAAGTTATGACACTAAAGTCTCGCCACCGTTTTCAATCCACTTTAATCAACAAAATTGCAGCCACTCAGGGCTCGGCAGTCCAGAGGGGGCCCCCAGATTGGAGTCCATCACCACGAGCAACCGACAACAGTTGTAACCCAAAACGGAACAGCGGGCAGAAATACCTTGTTTGCATCTTGCCTATTCAAGTTAGACTCTGCAACGTAGCTTCATGTTACCGCTGCTAAATTAGCAGTGTTAATAGCCTATTAGTGGTGGTGTGCTAGGTACCATATCTGGCCCGTAGCGAGCCAGCGGTACCTAATCTTGCCTAGATCGCGGAGATAAAATGGGCAGGGTACCTATTCCTATTCCCATACCGGTAGGTAGATCCGTACCGTAGGTAGCTTACGCAGTAAGAACCGGCGCTGCGCCCGGTAAGACGATTAATTGTTTCTGCGTACGAATCCGTACCTATACGGATTACGGACGTACGGACGTACTATTTAGATATTGCCAACAGAATACCTGCGGATCCGTAGCGACTTCGATACTCAGGCAATACGTACTCCGTATCATCCTGCAATTCTGTATCTACCGCACTTGGCTACTTCGTAGGTCCAGCACTGCCGATTGCAATACGTCCGTACCTAACAAAACGCGTACGAACTACCTACAAGTAGGTAGGTAGTCCGTACTTTTGGACACTCTTTAGTCAAGAGGTCTTGATCCATGGCCAGATAGACACTATCTATACTAATCACGTCTGTCAAGACTCTCAATCCGCTCCGAATCTCGTACTATCTTTAGTCTCCGTGTGAGGGTTTCACGACTTAGCTTACCCTCAACAACTTTCTGTACGATCCAAAAAACCACCCGCCTAAGGATCCGTACCTAGTACAACACTATCTCGAAGGCTGCCGGGGGTGAATGCGCCAAGCGTGCGACGACACTACCCAGCCGTAATTGTATAGCGCCAACACCAAGCCCACATCAACAAGGCACTATGGCGGAGTGGTTATCGCGCAGCCCTGCTAAGGCTGTTCCTTCGGGAGCATGAGTTCGAATCTCATTGGTGTCGTTTATTTTACTTATTTTTTATTCACACGATTGACATTAACTCGGGACTACTTAGTCGATCGAGATCACGAAAGTCTTCAACAGCAACCAACAAGGCACTATGGCGGAGTGGTTATCGCGCAGCCCTGCTAAGGCTGTTCCCTCGGGAGCATGAGTTCGAATCTCATTGGTGTCGTCTCTTCTTTTTGGATTTCGTTCACTCGGATGAACTGGGAGAGACTACCTACCCAGAATAATGATTGATCGGCATCCCGCTGAGACCGATGTTGCAGATCTGCACCTTGTGTGGACCATGTTTTTTGAGTCTCGAATTCTAGTCATGAGACAGTTCAGATTGAAACCTAAGTGGGCAAGAGAGGAGGCCAAGGTGTCATCTGCACTTCGACCATCGTTTCTAAATTTGGCATTGCCCAGGTCTCGAGGAAGTACGGATTCATACCACGACGAACGCGAGAATGTCCTTGAAAGGAGGTAGAGATCTCAGCACGTAGTCTTTATGCTTAATTAATAGACATGCAGAATAGCCGGCAGCAGTGTGCGATACCAGAGTTGACGATACCGTATGGGTTCTTTGCTCCCCGCCAACTGTTCGGAATTGAAATAGAGGTTCGAGGGTGTTCAGTTCGAATCAATTGTTCAAAGCGTCTCCATTCTTTGAGTTACATATACATACCACGGTTTTATCGAAATGCGCGAATGAAGAGTCCTTCTAAGACGTTCATAGCAGCCGAATCGAGTTGAATAATGCGGCGCTTTACCCTAAAAAGTCGGAGGAAACATAGTTGTTACCAAGCCGGGAATATGTGGCAGAATTTCTACCTGAAGCGAGGGTCGTATAATATGCCTTCTTACAGACTGCCCAGTCTGACCGGTATAACGCCACAGGTAGCATTCGCATCGATCATCGGTGACATAGGACCTATTCCGGTTGACCGCGGGGCATATGGCTTCGATCCAAGTTGGGGAAGGACTTTGCGGGAGTGTAAGGCGTTGCCTTTCAGAGGCAGAAAATCGAACTCAATATAGCTGATGAGCTACATCGAGAAGTAATATTGACTACCTGCTACGAGATCGAGATCGAGAGCGATTCGTGATATCGTGGATTGTCTGCCCTGGAGATGTCAATTGAAGTAGTAATGCCATCTAGCAATGCCCCGCATTCTGATTTTCATTCGGGGGAAATCATTGGTTGTGACTCGAAGCCTTCTTGCGGAAAATGATTACACAAATACGTCAGATCCTTAAATTTTAGACACAGCTTCGAAGATACAGACTTATGGATGCGTAGCCGTAAATTCAAGATATCTCCTTCGTTTTACTAGTGTGGTGGCGGCCTGAAATGAAACATTAAGGAGTTGACCATGCTTGTGGTTCGTCCTCGTCAGGGCAAGGCGCCGGGCCTGACTAGGAGATGGGGGGAGGGGGAAGCAGGTTGGTGTTGTTTCCGGTCAGGACATGAGATGGGACAGCATTGCGGTTTATGATCTTTTGAGCCAGCCTTTTCTTGGGCAAGAAATAATTCATTGCCACTAGGGGGACTTGCGACACGAGACACAAGGATGCTCCCAGAAGGGGCGCTGAGCAGGAGTGCCTGGATGAGCAGCTCAAGTTGTTCACGACAGAGATAACGGCAAGACCTTATTAGGTGTCTGAGGATGCTAGCAAGGGTGTTAGTGTTATGTGTGGATTGCACTTGACACAGCAAAAAAGGCACTATGGCGGAGTGGTTATCGCGCAGCCCTGCTAAGGCTGTTCCTTCGGGAGCATGAGTTCGAATCTCATTGGTGTCGTATTTTTAATAATATTTTTTTTTGCGTAATGCCGAATCAACTTTTCATCACAGTTTTTCTAAGTATTAAGACATCGTCATCAATTAATTACCGGCCTAGGTTTTGTGTGTTGTTTACGCACCGGATATTTCCAGGCGACACCTTCAATTGAACCCGTCTTACCTTATTCCGTAGTCTGCTCCGGATTCCACCGCTGCTTATCCTCTCCTTGCGCCCGATCCTTCCCCCGCCGGTTTCCCGGACTCCCAACCACGGGACCCTCAATTGAGTTCGGCCGTGATATGATTACACCCGGTATCACCCACTTCTCCCATTTCAGTGCTCCCAACCTAGCCAGTACATACCTAATCAGGCCGTCTTCATTTGAGTGCTTAATGTCTCACATTCATAGACGCCTCGTTGCGCTTGTGGCCTGATATGCACGGTGTAGAGCATGGATCCGTACCGAGCTCGATCAACCCTATACAAGGCTGATAATTGTTGTATGAAACCGTATACTGTTGACGTGGTTCTGGGCGATCATTCGTAAAGCCGCATACCGAGCCTGATGTAGTCCAATTGGTCCCAATGACCCTTGTATGAGGTCGACACTTTACATATGTACTTCGTGATATACGAGCTTACGCACACGATGACTAAATTTTGCATTTGTGTTTGACGTTTTATGTGGCCGTGCCCATGTGCATCTCATCGAACCTGGGGGTGATTGACTTGGCTTGCATTGGAGGCGTTTTGATTTGTTGATTCTGCCAAATAACTACGGACGTATATGCTGAATTTTACGAAAAAAAAACGTAAGGATTCAACAAAAAAGAAACTCGACACCAATGAGATTCGAACTCATGCTCCCGAGGGAACAGCCTTAGCAGGGCTGCGCGATAACCACTCCGCCATAGTGCCTTGCTTCATATTTTCTGCGCTGCCTAAAACCCTCTATATGCTCCCATGTGGGGCTCGTCGAGGTCGCCCAGGCATAATCCCCGTTTCGATTCAACAAGCCAATTCGCTTCAATGTGCGCTGAGATCAATAGCACGAAGACAACCTCTTCTCCTGTTGCTAGATAGATCTACGCAGCATCTGTAGTGAAGTTCGCATGTTAACCGAGTTTGGATTCAGAGGGACTTCGGGACATGAGACGCGTCAGGGCTGATTGGGAAACGAAGTTCTGTCCGTTGCTCAGACGAGAGTCATTCGAGTTTCATGCATGAGGGTGGAGAGACTCATGGGTCAATCAGCAAGCAGAACAATATAGGGGTGTACGGAGTAAGTGTGGCTGGTAACGAGTTATTCATAGGAAACCTCGTGTAGGAATTTGAAGTAATGCCCTTCAAACTTGGTACTTTATACACATATTTATCAATTGTACACCAATATGCCACTATCCTTCGCCAGACTGATCTGTATGTGACGTCCACATTGTAAAGAAAATACTGCGTATTGATCCCACGAAATTGATACGAAGCTACATAAAATATTATCTGAAGTATCATAAGAAACTTGTTACATCTGCACCTTCGCCGCTTACGGAGTGTTGGGTCATATGGCCGGACCTTGGTACGCCTTCTTTCAGCTTCATGTCACAAACATGCAGCATGAGCTGTCCAGCATTGGATCTAATCCCGTCCTTGCAAAGCCACTCAGGTGATCCTGCTCGTATACCATGTAGGGCTGCTTCCCTCTTTCTGGATCTTATGACACTGTCGAATGCGTTACCAAGGCGCTCCGAACACGGGACATCGACCGGACTGCCACCCGGACGATTACCAATGAGGTCTGGCCAGTGACGCGAGCGTTCACTAACATGACGGTGCAAATGAAACAGGTCATCTCAGATAGCTGGTAGCTATCGAATCTTGACATGACAGAAAGATTCCTTGTTGAGATGGGCTAGGGACATATAAACACATAAACCCGGTTAAAAGACGGTCTGGAAGAGTGTCGCCGGCCAGTGCCCCCCACTCGAATCTTCCTCGCCCATTGTTGGTCTGGGAGTTGTCATTGAAAAAAAAAATTTGAAAAAAACATCATCGGCCTGATGACTGGCCCGACCACGCTTGGCTTGACATCACAGAGCTGGCGCCGGTGATCACTCATCCGTTGACAATCTAAGCCAAACCAGCCATTCAACATGTGCGAGCATAGTAATGGGCCACTTGCAATGAGCTGCATGCTCGCAATCTCCAAAGTAGTGAGATGCATGTTGCCTCACCACAAACGCATAACATCTGGTCGGGGCCCGTTATTCCAATTAAATCACACGCCAAAGAATGCGGAGACAGGAATCGGCGGTTCAAATAGCATCGGCGCCCTCCCTTCTTCTCTCTCACTCTCCTCCTTTTATCTCTATCCAATTTTCTTCTTCATTAGCGTCGATGATTAAGCCGTGGTGCCTACTTTAGGAGGTAGGTGGCTACTAATATCAAAGAGTCCAGTCCAGTCGGCATTCCTTAAATGCATATAGCAGTCTTCCAGTCAGCCCATCCAAGCCATCACAATGGCAACCTCTCTTACCCAAGCAAACCTGAGCACTGAATCTGAGATCACTAAGTCTCCAGTAGCCCAGCCTCATATCCCCGAAAACATTGCACCCCCGTACATCAACGTGACCATAAGACAGGACTCGTTAACCATCACGCTCGACGGACCTACAATATTTATCCTATCCACCTCCCTCATATCCGCCGTTCACTTCCTTCAACCCGCCACGGTAGCCGTGCTGATCGGCCTAGCCACAGCCGTCCTCTTCGTCCACAACGATTACCAAAATTTCATCAAGCTCGGTCCGGGTGGCACGCCCTCGACCTTCAATGGCTACGTCCACATCAATTGGCTGAAATTATGGGCCCTACGTGATCCCTTCAAACCACTGCCCTCGGACCAGACAGCGAAACCCATCAACGGGATCCTGCACAAGAAGCCGCTCCCCTATCGGTGCGGGCCCCGTCCAAGCGTGGTCGGTATCGCGCCCCAGCGCCAGGTAAACCAATTCGGCTCGCGGGAGTGCTACCTGGCGCTGCGACGGATCCTAGAGAACCACGGCCACAACCACAGCGAGGAGATGGGCATCGGGACATCCTGTTTCGAAAAACACGGCATAGGCCTATTTGCGCGCTACCCGCTCAACAATACCTGTCAGGGCGAGGTCTGCCACGTCCATAATTCAGACCACTCACTTCACCTAAACCTGCACCTGGACGACGCCAAGGAGGTCATTGAAAAGGGCTGGGGCCAGCGCCATCCGCTCACCAGCCGCCCCTTCTTGTTCAAGATGCCCGTGCCCCGCCAGTTCACCATGGTGTATGCGCCGCGGACGCGGGATGAGCTCGAGGTCATCTGCCAGATTATCGAGGCTGCTGGGTGGTGGGTTATTGCGAAGGAGATCCGGATAGATAGGCTTGGGGAAACGTCGTGATTGGGACGGCGTGTACAACTACAGTGAAAACGGGGGTGAAAGCTGTTATTGACCCAAAAAAAAAACCCCAACAAAAAAAAAACAACAACGTATGTAGATAAAATGAACAATTTGATTGCATCTTAGTCGAAAATTTGCCTTGATGTCTAGAGTCTTGTCTCTTTCACATCTCCCGGTAAGGCATGCGGCGGCATACGTTTGATAGCAATCCCCATCACGTCAAGGATCAGCCATCTCAATGTTCGGGACGGCATCAGCTACGCAGACATAATAAGCACACATCCAGCCCCGATCAAGCAAGAGGCCCGTCACTACACGCTAGATCATTCGTTGAGGGTATCTATCTATCTATCTATAATGATTAGGTCCATCCCATCCTTTCTCCTCTCTCCCCCAACCGCCAGCTCACCCCTCCCTTCCTCACCAATGCCCAATGTTGAAGATAAGGGTCGTAAATTAACATACCCATCGCATGGATATACGAAGAAAACCTCCAATCCTGAACCGAATCCTGAAACTCAAGAACGAGTCGGTCAGCCCGTCTAAGCAGAGGCCGGCGCCTTCCAGTACTTCGCAGGCACGAACGGCATCTTCGCAACAACAGCCTTGCGCGGCCGTCCGCGCACAAGCACCAGGACCTCCGTGCCAGCCTTATGCAACCCATCCCTAACATAGCCCATAGCAATATTCTTGCCGAGCGTCGGGCTCGGACACCCGCTAGTGACGACGCCTAGGTTCTCGTTGTTCCCGTCCGCCGAGACGATCTCGGCGCCCTCGCGCGCCGGCGCCCCCTCGACTATGAGCCCGACGCGCCGTCGCGAAACGCCGCTGCCGCCTTTACTCTTCGGCGTCAGCTGCGCGAGGATCACGTCCGCGCCGTGGAATTTCTCCGCCTCGGAGGCCGGGGCGCGACGGTCCTTGCCGATGATCCAGGAGAGAGAGCCCTCGACGGGCGTGGTCTTGTCGTCGAGGTCGTGGCCGTACAGACACATGCCCGCCTCCAGACGAAGACTATCTCTGGCGCCGAGGCCCGCGAATTGAAGCCTTTCGGACCCCGATGTCTCCAGGAGCGTCTTGGTTACGGATACGGTGTCGGAGGGCGCGATGGAGATCTCGAAGCCGTCTTCGCCCGTGTACCCGCCGCGGCTGATGAGCACTTTTTCAGCGCCGCCTTTGACTTTGGCGAAGATGCTCTGGCCGAAGTAGAGGCTATGCAGATTCGTGCCGGCTGGGTCCTCGAGGATCTGCGTGAGCAGCTCCTCGGACAGCGGGCCCTGGAGAGCGATCAGGCCCCAGCCATCGAGGACTTTGTGGTGGACGGGGGCACCGTCCCAGGCTGCGAGCTGCTCGCGGAAGTAGGCGAGGTCTTTCTCCCTGCATGCAGCGTTCGTCACGACGTAGAAAGCTTCGGGCCCCAGGCGTGTGATGATGGTGTCGTCGACGATGCCGCCCGTGCCAGGCCACAGGAGCGCCGATAACGTGCTCTGGTGCGTTGGCAAGGCCACTAGACCGCCTGGTGTGATGCGTTGGAGGAAAGCTGTTGCGCCTGCACCCTCGAACCGGTGCTGGACCATGTGGCCCACATCGAAGAGGGATGCCTTCTCTCGCGTGAAGTGGTGAGAGGCACTCACGCTCAGCCCGCTGTACTGTACGGGCATCTCGAAGCCTCCGAACGGCACCATCTTGGCACCGTGGGCGAGGTGGAGGTCATAGAGGGCCGTCCTGCCGAGAGGCGCATCGGATGAGGAGGCGGCGTATGTTCTGCGGCTTTGTGTCGGGAGGTGTTGTAGGCGGGATCGCGAGTAGAGGTATGTTGGCCGAGGTTGTGAGTTTGTCGTTATTGAGCGGGGAGCAGGGTTATCCGTGTGCGTGGCACCCGAGGACGAGAGAGCTCGCACCAGGATTAGATTTGGGTTTCTGGCATAGCCGAGAATACGAAGGCCGTTTCCGCCCGTTGACGCAATGCGAGTAGGAAGCTTCATGGTGATCAATTGAAATTGGGAATGAGAAGTCGGATGATCTCAATTATCTCAGGCAGATAGGCCGAAGGGAAGAAAGAGAAGGCATTCTGTGTATCCTCTAGAGATTAATCGGAGCTTTCAAATCGGGTTGAAATACCTATGCTTTATCTCTCGGCCATCGTCGGGCCTGTCGACCGATCACGGAAACACAAATGCGGCCTTCGTCCAACAAATCATAGCTAACCCTACTGGGACTTCGGTTGACCGCCGCTATTCGTGCAAATAGGGTAGATATCAGTTCACGTTTATAGCGTCTTGGTAGACAGCAAAGTGGTGATTATCAAGGGCGCTTTATACGTGTTATCTCGGAGCACTACTATTATACGTAGGTATTGAGGCCCACTCAATACCGACACGCGATAAAATGACGGCAATGATCGTGGTTCTTATCCCTCAATTAATAGGTACGGATCCGTACTTCGTATACCTACGCCAAGATCAACCCGATTTACTCATCCTCTTAGGTAACTATGTGCTGTCGATGTACGTAACTGGCTAGTTAGGTAGGTCGATATCTGTAAGCAATACGGACTACGTCGCATCTTGGTTAAGTAGTTTAGATAGAGGCTACTTACCAATTACACTACATGACTGATCACCAGGTAACGATAAAAAAAATAAGTAAATAAATAAATGACAAATAAATTAAAGAAAAAGAAGAGAAAAATTCTAAGATAGGTAATAAACAGACTTAGGTAGAAATTTATTATTGAAATCGTATAATAATCACAAGCAATTGTAACTCGGAAGATGCTAACGCCCAATACCTAGGTAATGTGCCTATGCGAAGAGCAGTACGGGAATAATTCAGCACCGTCAACCCAACCATCTTATAGAAACCTTGCACATAACGTATAAACTGTATCAATTTTTAATACGAACTACCTCATAAAGACATAATATCAGTTCAACAACACGCAAAGCAGTTGGAAAAGCAGGGGAAAAAAAATGTCATGAAGCTTGCGACACTAATAGGAAAGAGAAGTCTTATTTGGAGTGAGCACACCCGAGGGGACACGTCGATATAACAAGGTCCGGACAACAGTGAACCTCCCGCGCCGGAAACAGGCGCTGTTTACGCCGTCAATAAACGCAGGAGATCTCTTTTTGCTGTCGGTAACATCAATTCATACAAGTTTCGCCGAAGACGCCCACTTCCCACTACTCCGCCCGAATTAGACTTCTGCTTTGGACCAGCGGATGGCCTTTACCGAGAAAGACCTGTTGGCTGGTTCACTTCGCAGGGCCACCACCACCAGAGAAAAAGGTAACCGAGATGATGCGTAATTTATGACTATATCGTGTCTGCTGCCCCGGAAATAACGTACGTGGGCTACAAACGACCCATGAAAATTGAGGAGGGAGAAATGGGTCGAGCGTTCGGAATGCCATTTGCTTAATTTTCTACTGGTGTCCTGCCTTACGAAGAGTAGTAGCGAGCCACTCAAGACCCTCGTACAAACCATCTCCAGAAGTAGCGCAGGTAGATTGAATGTACTAGATATCACCGTCAGTAAATGACAAGGACAATAGATATGGTCGTCAACGAGACATACCCAGGCACGGTTTCTCAAGCTGTGGAGGCCAAGCTTATCCGTAATCTCAGCAGCATTCATAGCGTTCTATTGCGTGTCGCGTTAGCAAGGGGCCATATCGTTCGCGTTTGTTAAGTAAGGGGGGGGTTTCAACTTACCGGCAAATCTTGCTTGTTGGCGAACACTAGCAGGATAGCATCTCGAAGCTCATCTTCGTTGAGCATGCGCTGAAGTTCTTCACGGGCTTCCACAATACGGTCGCGATCGTTGCTGTCGACCACGAAGATAATACCTTGTGTATTCTGGAAGTAATGACGCCACAGAGGCCGGATCTTGTCCTGTCCACCAACATCCCAGACAGTGAACTGAATGTTCTTGTACTCGACAGTCTCAACATTGAAGCCTGCACGCGTCCAGCATGAGTCAGCAATCGAGTACAGCATAGTGAAGTGGGCAACGGCTCCGAAGGCCGACTGTGGTTGGCATACCGATAGTGGGGATGGTTGTAACAATTTCACCGAGCTTGAGCTTGTACAGAATGGTCGTTTTACCGGCGGCATCCAAACCGACCATCAGAATTCTCATCTCCTTCTTCCCCCACAACTTGTCGAATATCTTTGAGAACGTGAGACCCATGATGACGACCTCTTCTGATGGATATGACGAGATAAATTAGGCCAATATTCTCAATAAGGAGAACGTGTGCGAATCTGTCGACAGAGTGACGATGTTAGTCCTGTGATGTGACAAGAAAAGAGCGAGCACCGAGGAAAAAAATATAGATGCTCCAAGACCAGCGATAGGGCGACGAGGCGATATATATGTGTCCCCCCTGTTGATAAGGACAGATCGATCGTTTGTAATGGGATGAGCGCGACAGAATAAACAGCCGGTGGCTTGTTGCGTGGCGTGATGTTGCAGATACGAACAGGTAGAGAGAGATACTCCAGGCTGCCGCGAAAGGAGACGCCGAAGGGAACAAACAGAGGTTGCTGAGAGTGGGCCGGAATGGTATTTGGTTGGTAAAAGCAAGGCTACAACAAGGGAAGGCTCATGGCGAGAGAACGCGCTTTGTCCGGATTACACAGTTGGAAAGGCGGGCAACTTACTAGTATTCAGCAAAAATGAGACCTGCTCAGCGAAGGAGAGACCTCGTCGTGATGGGTTATCAAAGGGGGGGAGGGAGGGTGTTTATGTCGAATTTGATGTAGGCAGATAGTCAAGAACGGTGAAGAGAGATGGGTGGATTGTAGAGAGGTTAGGTAAAAAGGCCTTTTCGATGGTTGGTCATGGACGATGTGGCTGGAGAGGAGAGAGGGTCAACGACAGGGGCGAAGGGAATTAGGCGAAGTATTTAGTACTAAGAAATCTGTCTAAAGCTGGCCCATCCAAGCGTATCCAGAAGGTACTATAGACTTTACACGGACTCAGTGCACAACGGCGCAATCCGGTGCTGTAAGATGATCATTCCACGGCCATATTCACGTCGTAGGTGTGCTTAGATAGGCATCTGTTCAGCGTATTTAGGGGGTACGTAGCACCTAACAAGGTCCCTACAAGCCAGTGCCAATCATTACCGGTAGTGGACGCGGCCTGGCCTACGTCGCCACAGTCCGCTAACTTTTTTTACAGGCCAGTAAACCGTCATTAAGTGGCCACATGTGGATCCGCGCCTAGAAAGCAGGCTAGGCTGTCCCGAGCTCTAGGATCGTCAAAAGTGTCAACTGTCAACTGTCAACTCTTGATGCTTTCGTTGATGCGCCAGCTCAACAACCAATTAGCCTGACCGACACCCTACGGCTGTTGATCAGCTCCGACTTCCTCCAAGGCATTGCTAGACCACAAGAATGCGTTTCTCCTCGGCAGCATTATTAACAGCCGCCGGTCTGCTGCAGACCGTGCTCGGCCACAACATACAGCTGCCTGCCCACGGTCGGGAGTGTTTCCACGAGGAGCTCCACAGGGACGATGTCATGTCCGTCACTTTCCAGGTCGGCGACAGGGAATTCGGCAGCGCCGGGAATCTAGATATTGACTTCTGGGTATGACCGAACCATCTATGTGTGCGGGGAGGAAGGGAAAAAGAAAAAGGGAAAAAGGGAAAAAGGAAAAAGGAAAAAAAAAAAAAGACAAGAAGAAATGGATATTGTGAAAAATTAACTGATGGGACTGTCTATGACCAGATCACGAAACCCAATGGCCAACACGAGACCTTCCAAAAGGACGTTTCGAACGGCGACTTCTCATTCACGGCCGGGCTAGACGGGAGGTATCTCTACTGCTTCGGCAACGAGCACTGGGGCGCAAACAGCAAGGAGGTCTCGTTCAATGTACACGGCATTGTTTACGTCTCGGAAGCCGACACGCCCCAGGATCCTCTAGAGGCTGAAAGTACGCAACAAGAACGCCAACCACCCTGCTGATATGAAACCGGGACGCTAACCAGACGACGCAGTCAAAACCCTCAATGAGCTGATCAACCAGGTGAAAGACGAACAGTCGTATATCGTTATGCGCGAGCGCACCCACCGAAACACCGCCGAGAGCACGAACAGCAGAGTCAAGTGGTGGAATATCTTCGTTATCGGCGTAGTCATTGGCGAGTCTCTTTTCCAGGTCTGGTGGTTACGCCGTTTCTTCGAGGTGAAGCGAGTCGTGTAAAAGGATCAAACAAGAGTTGGCAATCGGTTATGTGTGGAAGCAATGGCGCCTTACCTTTTCTCTCTTCGGCTCTGGGTAATCCGGCGTACTTAAGGTCTGGTACGGAAGAACGGCGGGGCTATGAAAAGGGCTACTTTGGAGTAGAATTTCCTGTACATTTATGCGGAACCCGATGTGAACAGACGTGGCATTTCATTTTCCCATCTTTCTTATCTTTTTCTGTTCCCCTTGCCTTTATTGGTCTTCGCGAGTGGGCAACACTGTTGTTACCTCGCGCCAGGATTCTCTCAATTATCTCCGTTCCTATAATTCCATCCCAACAGACACGACATTTTGAAACCAGCAATTCAGGGGAAGCCATTTATGTAGACCGACGATCAGCGCGAAGGCCCATCTCCACTCGGTATGCTACATACCAAGGTAGGAAGTAGTAGTAGTAGTAGTAGTATCAAAACATCTCGATATTCGTCCCATATCGGAAAAACCCTAGGGGTGCCCTGTCCGCCAACCCTGTCCATCGGCCGCGGATCTAGTGTACATAGTTAGTGAGAGCCGATCTGAAATGGCTTCTAAGTAGAAAAGCGCGTTGGATCGGAGCGTTTAAACAACCATGTCGTTCCTACGGATCCGTACTACTTACTTACTTACCTACCTACCTACCTACTACTACTTAGTAGTTCCTCCGTACTTATAGTGTACGTCCGTAATCCGTAGGTAATGTAGCAATTCGACCGGGCCAATCAAAAATACCCCCCTTTATTCCGTATACAGGGTGCCTTTTTTTTTTAAATTGGCAATTGCTTAAGATACCAACCTACCTTAGGTACGTCCGTAGCTCAGGTACCATTTTCAACGCTCTTGACTCGCAGGGGGTGGGATTTACCGGGGGTAATTAAATGAATGGTTTGATTTGATCAGCACGGTGTTGCCGCACTGACTCGATTTTTGATCCGGATCTTGGGCTTGAATTGGGTTTGTTGCCGACAGTTATCGTGTTCATTTTTTTCTTGGGAATTGGGCAAGGCAAGTAGTGTAGGTGCACTAAGGCGAAACAGACCAGAAGGGAAATAGAAATAGGAATGTAGGTAAAAATCGATCTTGATTCGTATGATGCGTCCGGCACGAGAGCATCTTCCATGAACAAACTACACAATAGGTACACCGAAAATCACAATGCTTTCGCTACTACTTATCTAGTAAAGACGCCATGCCATGCCATGCCATGCCAGCCCACGCCGGAATCCCGTCTATGTCGTCGGTAAACATTTGAGGTTTGAAACTGCTGCGCCGTATTGCTCTGCTCTGTGCTTTCACTAGATCAATGGCGAGATGAATGAAATTTGACTATGATTTCCCCCTTTGACAATCAATTTCCCACGGCCGAGATATAATTCGTCATGACCTCCATGCGTTCAGTCGTCAATTTGAGCGACACGCGGAGCAGCTCCTGCGCGACGTCTCTCTCTTCGTCCTGTAGTTTGTTCCAGCTCGTCGTGTCCATAACCCAGACGACGCAGTCCTTGACAGCCCGAACGGTAGCCGTACGAGTAGTTTCCGAGAAAAAGGGCAACTCGCCACATGTCGTGCCCTGAACGATCGGTTCCGACAGATAGCCTTGCGGAGTCTCGTATTCGGCGTGCAGCTCGCCCTTCTCCAACAAGTAGAAGCCTGTAGCTTCTTCGCCACGGTGGTACAGAACCGTACCGGCGGCAAATTCCTTGCGGCCGAAGTATGGCTTAGCGCGGAACCAGAAGTCCTCCTTCTCCCGGCTCACGTGATTAAATACTTGGAGCATAAGCCGGAGAGGCTCGCTTATGCTCTGCCATTTCGTCGCCTGTTGTATTTCTTCTTGGTGTGTTAATGTATTTCTTGCCGCTTGGTGTAAATGATGTCTCCTTGGCGAATGAGACATAATGTCAAAGGCTTGGGAAGTGATGGAACCATTATTCGGTACATCAATATTCTTCGAGGGCGACGGCCGATTTGCTCTCAACGCCTCTTGATTGGCGTACAGGGTCTTGAGCTGTTCATTTTCACAACTCTCCAGTGCCGAGTTCAGATCAGGCATGAACTTGACGTCGATATCGGATCCAAGGCCAACTGCAGTCAGATCTAGACCGACACGGCTGTCCGCATCCTTACCACTAATGAGCAGCCTCACTCCCTTTGCGTGTAACAATCTGCTGATAGTCTTAAATCCTTCGGCAGCCGAAAAGTCAATACCCGTGACATGCCACAGATCGAGGATTATGAAGCTGATTGAATGCTGTCGGAAGGCATCATCTGAAATAAGCTTGCGAATCTTCTCCTCTACGCCAACAATAGTGCCGAAAAAGAGAAAACCGGTCAACTTCATGACATAAGTCTGCGTCCCGACTTGGCGCAGATAATGGTGCTGTGAAGGGTTGCGACGAACCATCGACCCGACTTGATCACCCGTGTATGTGGCTCGGATTGCAGACACCGTGGATGAGTGGAAGATGGCGGCAACAAAAGCTAAGATCATGCCGATGAAAATGCCCACCACAAAGTCGTAGATGCCCATGGTCAGTACAATGATTAGAATCTAGAAATGAGGTTAGCATCGGCTTGGATGGATCGTGAAGCGGGTGCATTTACCGTTAGGTATTCCACCAATTTCAGCTTTCGTCTTGGGGTCACCAGGGCATCTGATAGCAATTCAAACCCAAGGACAAAGATCAGTGTTCCTACCATCATGACCGGAATGAAGCCAATCGTCACCGGCCCGATAGTCATAACCACAAAAGTTAGTATGGCTAGAAGTAATCCAGCGAGCCGGCTGCCACCTCCAGATCTCATGAAGAATATTGTGTTCGAGAACACCAAATAGTTTTGAATGCTACCAGCCAGTCCGGAAATAAAATTTGATACGCCATGGAGTTTGAGCTCATGGTCCAGTTTTAGATGATCTTCGCCTGCATTTTGGGCCAGAGCAGGAACGTTGATAGGGACGTGCAACAAGCTGAAGAACGTTAGAGCAAACATGGCGCCGACGGTCTCCAAAATGGCACCCCAGTGAACCAAATTAAACTCTACCGTCTCGGGTCAGTATATCGTTCGTACCGCTTCACGTGTCTAGACTTACTGTAGAGCGTCCAAAAGTACCACCATGGTTGGCCGCCCTCTGGCGCCTGAAAAATCCAGCCTTGCTCTCTTAAAGGTTGAAGATTGGGACCTTTCCACGACAAGATGACAATATAAAAGATGAGAGGAATACAGAGGATAAATGACGGTAGAAGGTAGCGAGATGTGATTTTCCGCTGTACTCCCAAGAGGAATACAGCAAGGGCAAGCGGGATTATCCAAAGCGGAAGAGTGTCCAGCTTGATCAACCGACGAGCTGTGTCTAGGTCGTAATTGAAGTTGCTTAGTCGAGCGGATACTTCGAGGCCCGTGGCAATGAGAAACCAGCCCACTCCACCAATACAACCGATCAAGATGTGACGAGGAATGAAGCCAATAATATAGCCCAATTGAAACCGTCCCATCAGATAGAAAACAACGCCTGTCAGCATGGAGCTGATCGCGAAAGACGTGATTGTAGTTGCAATCACAGCATCTGGCTTATCTTCGCCGACCACGTTGGTTATGGTGGCTGCCATGCTGTGGAAAAAGGGAACCACTTCAATCTAAGTACGGTCAGTGACAGATTCAAACGAGATATACAAGGAAGCCTACAAGTTCTGAGCCGACCCCACCCTTGAAAATACTACCGGTCGAGAATGTCACCTGTGCAACTATGGTGCTCACGTAGAACATCGAGATTCCAGCAGGACCTAGGTGAGCGAAAATGGGATTGCCTAAGGGAAACAAAATCAAGCCTAGGGAGGTTGTTAGTAGAGGAGTGTTTCCCTGTATTATCGACGCATGCACTCACCATATGAAAGCGCATCTAAAATGTTGAGGAGTAATCCCACTATTACGGCTGGTAGGCAGCGTAATGGGTCCATGACTATTGTCTCCCAAATGGTCCTTCGATTCCACGTCTTCGGGTTCATGACGGCGCCAAAGTGATGCATCGATCCCTTAGCCCTTTCTATTATTGACGAGCCGGCAAATCCCATTCTCAATTTAGGCTTCTGATTTTCGAGATCCTCTAGGTAGTCTGAGTGTTGGGACATGATGGACCTAGGACTTAACAAAGGTGTTGTTTCCGACGTGCCTTCGCTGGCGCCTAGGTCGGGCTCAGCTGATTCTGCGCGCAAAGACATTTTTCTCATCGAGGGCGTATTCCGCAACCTACCATGGTGGGATTTATCTTTTATGGAGGAGGCGGACGATGGTGACTCTTCTGGGCGAGAAGATCGAAATATTCTCGTTAACGTGGAGGGACTACCATCTTCTGTAGAGTCCGCCTTGTTGCCAGCTAAAACTGGCTCTGACACCTCTTCTATCCTTTCAGCGTCGCGACTTCGAAAATCATCGTTTGCTAAGTGACCATGGCTAGAGGATCTAGATAGCCGCTGGGCTAGAAATGAGGTACCTCGTTTATCCTGCTTGTCGGCTAGGATATACGAGGCGAGCTCGGCGGTATCAGCGCGGACACTCCTAGCGAAACCAGCCGAGTCAATGGCAGCTAATAAAACATGTTAGAACTGGCGGGGAGACTCGTGATAGAAGAGGTAGGAACAAACAGAGATGGTCTTGAAAAGAACCAGGTATGAAGGATCTTGTAGGCTCCCGGAGGATAGGGGAACCTAGTGGAAAGGCAAACTGCTTTGGATCGGCAGAGGCCAAGACAGGGCGAGGTTGATGCTGCTGGTCCGGACTCTCAACATGGGGAGCCTCTCCATCCGGTTGCGAACTAGGCGAAGAAGAAGACATCCGAGCCCATGAAAAGCGAGATGGGGGAGCTGACATGGCCGTGACTGGAGAATGGAGCCATACACATATAATCTAACTACATGGAGGAAAAGCAACCAGTGTAAGTATGGGCACGGACACGCAATATCGGGAATGAAGCGATAGTATGAAAGCTACCGGCTGTGGACAGATCTGTATATGGAGAGATGGAGCATGATTTAGGTATTTATCACGGAGAAGACAGTAGGTACCATTAAGAGAAGAGGTAAAGTAGGTACTTCGCAGAGAGGCCTCGGGGACTAAGTACAAAATGGTTGTGGAGACTTTTTTTGGGTCGAACCGATGGATAAAAGCTTCTACACTAAAAGTATCTAGCGGTTTTGGTGATTGTAGGTAGGACCTACACTGCCTAGTGTAAGTGGTGGAAAGACGAAGTATTTGGTACCTCTGCGTATGATACTAGAAGAAGGGGTTCAAGCCGAGCTAGGTAGGTAAGTATCTCTCTAGTAGGTACCTACCTGGCTTAAGACCGTTCTTTTTTTTTTATATTTTACCCAAAACATACCTGGTACCTACGTATACCTGCTAGGTATGCTAAGCTACCTAGGTAAGTAAGATATCTAGGTACCTAGGTTGTTAATATTTGTGTGAAGTACGGACGAAATATGTAAGCGAAAACATACCTAGGAGGTACCTAAGTACTTTGTACATGTGGTGAGAGGCAAGAAAAAAAAAGTGATTACTAAGTACTTACTACCTGGTACAAATACCACACACAATGCAGAGAAAGAGCGCGCGAGAGAGAGAGCGAGAGAGCGAGAGAAGAATCAGAATTTCACATGGTGATCTCATTCAATCTGCAGCGTACGGAATAGGGTTTTTTTACGTCGTAGATACGCTAATCCTCACCTAACCTAGTATGGATTAGTCAGCTCTTGGCTTTTTTAGTGGATGTCGCGAGCTGCATGCCTTGCAGCAGACGGTGGAGTAGATCGACGGCTAAAAACAGGATAATTTTTTCTGTCCTTACTTACTTAGAGGTAGGTAGTAGGTAGAGCAGGCTGTGCAGATCTACCTAGAACTCGACTCACCTGCCATGAAAAGATAATGAGAAAACAGGTACGGACGGATGTGGATTAAGACTGGTATGGTTTCTTCATAGGTAGAGCAATTGACGTCTCTACTCAGGAGGTGGTACCTAATCCGTATAGGAAGTAAGTGAGTGGATAAGCTGTTGACACCATCATTAGTCATTGTCCCTGTAGCGTCGGTATGGATTGTGTAGGTAGTCTTTAGTACGGATCCGTACCTAAACACTGATCTATCTAGGTATCTAGGTAGGTATTCAATTGGAGACGCCAAGTGCATATTTATAACACTTCAAAGTACCTGACCAATCCTTCTTGGTCAATTGAACTCTTGGAGAGAGACGTCCCTTGGAGAGCTGCATCAAACCGGTAAAAAGCCTTTCATCGTCTCCAAGATCCATGCTAGGTATTGATAGGTCCAGGGCTTACACGACGACTATATTTTCGTACCTAAGGTACCTACCTACGTATAGGTAGGTAGGATAGGATAGGATAGGTACGTGCGATGCTACGTATGAGTGAACAGGGCATACGTGTAGGTAGGTACCTACGCTACGTACCCTACGGACGTACAGTAGCGTACATCGTGAATTGAATTGACATCCCAACATCGTCTGCCACTTTGCCGGCGGCTTCGCTCGTGCATGTACTAGTACCTATAGGTAGAACGTCTATACGTACCTGACTGGCGCGTACATAGTACGTCACTGTGAACTGCCACTGTGCCTACTTCCCCATGATGGTGCCTGTCGCGTGGTTTTTTATTGCTAACGGCTCATCAGTCAATTGGACAATCGCCCTTGTCTCACACACGTGCGCGGTTGCGACGGCTTCTTAGTATACGCACACCTTACCTTATGTGAACCACCTGACTGTCATGTGCCATTCAAAACATGGTCGCAAATTGAAAGCCATGGCAGAACCCACGAGACCGTTATGTGCATTGGTCTATTGCATACGTACGTACCAGTTAGACAGACAGTGGTGGAAATATGTTCCTTCACCCTGGCACACCTCATGAGTCAATCTTGTTGCATGCATGGTCACGTCACGTAGGTACTACCAACTTCTGGCATCTCCCGTTGCCCAAACCTGGGTATATACAGCGAGACTGGCCTCAGGTAGGTAGGAATTCCCGTTGACCCAGTCGCCGGCCGTCACATCCTCAGCCACAACACCAACACCAGAATTTGCTGATGCATGAGCATATACCTGGGTACTCCCACCCTACCTACTTACTACCTACTACTATGTACGTATACTACCGTACCGGTACCTAATACCACGACGGTTGCTGCAGTCGCGGCAGCCTGCAGCTGGGGTAACGGGACGGGTTCCTCTACGCTAGTCTGGGTAGTACGCATATGGGCAGGCCGATTGGCATCGGATTGATGCAGCAGAAGCTCGAGCTCATGTTTGGAGATGCACAATGCCAAGTGAGATCTGCACGGATGCAGGGTTATCTGCATTGAGACATAAGACGTTTTTCTCTGGTGTGAATCTTCTAGGGGGCAGTCTGAGCTTCGGGTCGCACAGCTGGTGGTTGGACCCGATCCCCGCTCGCGTGGGTGGCCAACGCCGGCTCAACGGTCTATTATAGAGGCCGTCGTAATGCAATGCAATAAATATGATATAAGTATTCCCGGCTTAGGTATTCGGATTGGCCAGTTGGGCGCTTCCGCTTTCTAATACCTAGATTTGCGGGGGCAGCAGCCGGGATAGACAGTGTCTGACTGGTAGTAAACACGATACAGCGACAGGGTTTTTCTTCAGTCATAACTATAACTGCTCAGCTGAGCTTCTGCAGATAGCCTTGTGCAATGAGGCGCTCAACGTCGCCTTGTCGAACGTAGAACTGGCTGTTCTTTGTCAAAGTAATGGCTCTTTGAGATCGGGTAAGCGGCAGTTCAATAAGGAAGGGGGAAGTGTAAGAGAGAAGGGGGGGGGGAACGGGGCGGGTGTGCTCGTGGTTGGACTCACCCATATTCTGTCTGGATCTCTCCGGCGTCTTTCAAAACCCGTACATCAATGAAGAGATCTCGTGGTGGTTCAAGGCTCCCCGTTAGATCAATATCAGTCCACTGCCCCTTGTAGGCGGCAAGAAGATCACTATACTGTCGGACATAATCTTCCTCTTGCGGGCTCAGGTTACTCATACTGTTGTCGCCATTCGCCACATGAGTTGCGTTGCTGGCGATCCCCATCCCGTCCTTGCCCTGCTGACTGGCCAAATCAATGACATCGTAGCCTTTCCATACCAACTCTTCAAGCCGGTCAGTCCGCGTGCGATGATAGGCGAGCAGACACCGTTTATTTCTTCGCATTGATAGGTGGTTCACTAGTAGGGTGCACGCGATGGCTTGGTCATCGGTAGGTCGAAAAGAACCCTGGAACGGTTCCAACAGAGCAGCGACATCTTTATCAAGGTCGCGCACCTCCCGAGTAACAGCACGGACTAATTCTGTCTGATAGGGAGGTAAATGCGCCAGATTTTGAGTGCGTTTAGCCTGTTGAGCCTGTTGTACTTGTCAGGCTAAGTTTAGTAACTGACCTAGTGGAGTGCACAAAACTCACCAATTTATTTCCCAGATCGCCATACATGGTGGGTAATATACAGATTTGAAGAAGCGAGATAGGTAATACTATGAGTGTGTTTGAATCCTGTGACGAGGTGGTGACTGGTCAGAGGTATTCGCAGGGCACCCTGAAGTTCAGGCGTGCTTTGGTAAGGCTGGAATCTCACGACTGGTAACGTCCGCAACTGGTAGGTATGCACTGTATCTGATGAAATCTGTACCAGAAGTTATAAATGATAGGAAGGTTCTTTGTAATCTGGGCTTTACTGTATTGACAGGTTAGATTAGGTAGGTTAGATGGAGTGAAACGACCCAAGGCTATCTATCTACGTACGTACGTATACCTACCTAGGTACCTACCTAAGTAAGTAAGAAGTACCTCCTATGGAGTACCTAAGTACCTACCGTCACTGTGCTGAATTGTCGACTTGCACACTGTATTGTATAGGATTAGGTAATTTAAGTACCTACCTAAGGTACCTACCTTACGGAATGACCCCTAAAGGGAGGTACCTGTATGTATGTCTGTACGTACCGTAGGTACCGTAGATAAATGTAGGTACCTATATAAAGGAAGTACCGACCTAGGTTAGGTACGTATACCTAGGTACCTTAACCTACCTACCTACCTGGTAGGTAGCATACCTTAGCGCGCCAGGGGGGTTTTTAAAAGGCATTACTGTGGGGCTTTTGACTTTCTGTAATGCTTTTCCTCGAATGCGTAGAAGTGGGTGATTTGAAATGGCAAAATATATTTTCATAGCATATGAAATTAAGAAAAAAATTATTTCAACTACATGAATATATATTCAGTTAAAAGTACTTTTATTTTTGAATATGATTTTAATATGATTATGAATTTATAAAGTGGAAATAAATTTCATTTAAAATTAATTTTCAAAATAAATATGTTTTTAAATATAAATTTATTTCCACGAATAAAATCTATAACTATAATTCTTTTCAAATATAATATTTATTTCCTATCTAAGTAATAATTCCAAAATTTGCTTATCTCTCCTCCTATCCCTCCTCCTATCCCTCCTCCTACCTCTCCTCCTACCTCTTCATCACCAACTTCGCTGTCGTCGTACCCCTCCTCCTACCCCTATATCACCAACCTCGCTGTCGACCTACCCCTCCTCCTACCTCTTCTCCTACCTCTCCATCACCAACTTCGCTGTCGACCTACCCCTCTCCCTACCTCTCCTCCTACCTCTCCATCACTAACTTCGCTGTCGACCTACCCCTCCTCCTACCTCTACCACATCTCCTCCTCCTACCTCTACCACATCTCCTCCTACCTTTCCTCCTACCTCTTCATCACCAACTTCGCCGTCGACCTACCCCTCTCCCTACCTCTCCTCCTACCTCTCCTCCTACCCCTATATCACCAACCTCGCTGTCGACCTACCCCTCTTCCTACCTCTCCTCCTACCTCTACCACATCTCCTCCTACCTTTCCTCCTACCTCTTCATCACCAACTTCGCCGTCGACCTACCCCTCTCCCTACCTCTCCTCCTACCTCTCCTACCTATCCTACCTATGCTGCCTATTCCACCTATGCTGCCTATTCCACCTATGTACCTATCATACCTACCTACCTATCCTACCTATCTACCTATACTACCTATGCTACCTATATGACTATCCTACCTATCCTACCTATCATACCTATCCTACCTATCTACATATCCTACCTATCTACCTATCCTATCTATACTGGTATTCCAAGTATTATATAGTAATAAAAAAGATAATAAAGAAATAGGAATTCTAGGTGGAAAAATTCTATGTTTATTATCCTCTTAAGGTAATTAGCGCTTTCCAATTAAATATTTATATTTCTTTAAAGTAACTACCTTGTTTGATTCGTAACTACCCTATTTGATTGTTTTATACATATAAACAACAATTATTAGTTTCCTTTGCACCTTCCATTTATATTAATACTATCTTCTATATGCATAAAAATAAATCAATTTAAGATGAAAATCATTTTCAAACAAAGTTTATTCTAATAACCAATTTTTAAATACATATTCATGTTCCATTCAATATAATAATAAAATTTTTATTTCATTTATAAGAAAATTCATTTATCACTATTTTCATTCAAATTCTACTTCATTAAATTCATTATTTCAGTAGTCTATAATATTATTCCATTAAAAATCATTCTAGTGAGCAATTCCGAAATCAGATATGCATTTAAGAAATAAAATTCATGTTGGTAATACATTCCACATCATAATACCTGCAGCAACACCTTTTAAATACCCCCCTGGCGCGCTAAGGTAGGTACTTATCCAGAGGAAACTGCTCATGTGGGGCTTGAGTTCCGGCAACGGCATTGCGGGGTTCCTGAATTCATGTTCGTACGCCGTACGCGAAATCACAAGCTATTTTCTTGGTGGGGTCCAATTGCTTGAACTCGATCTGCCCCGCGATGAAATTTTATGCTTTTGTTTGACTGAGGAGTCTACACGAGAAAAAAAAAAAAAAACCCTGGCATTTCTGGAGTATCTACTATAGCCCCCTTCTTATACCTATAGGTAGGTAGTAGTCCCTTGTATCTCAACATTTATCACTATTACTACCTACTACAATTGTGCTGACCTCAAGTGACGGCTTCTTCCCATCGCCTCGGTCTCTGAGATCACGACTCACCACTCAGTCGCATATTGTTAGAGAAACTCCTAGACACCATGTCGCAGCGGATCGCCATCATCTCTGTCTACGACAAGACAGGTCTCTTGGATTTAGCCAAGGGCTTGGTCAAACAGAATATCCGAATCCTGGCCTCTGGAGGTACCGCTCGGATGATTCGTGAATCCGGGTTCCCCGTTGAGTAGGCATCTCTTCCTGTTGATATCAGCATTGTGTATCTGTTCTGTTCTCTCCTGTTCTGTTCTGACCCCTGAAAGGGATATCTCGGCCATCACTAAAGCCCCCGAGATGCTCTCTGGGAGAGTCAAGACTCTACACCCAGCAGTCCATGCCGGTATCCTTGCTCGCAATCTCGAATCCGACGAGAAGGACCTTGCTCAGCAGAGCATTGACAAGGTTGACTACGTCATCTGCAACTTGTACCCCTTCAAGGATACTATTGCAAAGCCCAATGTCACTGTCCCTGAAGCTGTTGAGGAGATCGACATTGGTGGTGTTACACTCATCCGAGCCGCTGCAAAGAACCACGCACGCGTTACTATTCTGAGTGACCCCCAGGACTACCCTTCGTTCCTGAAGGAACTAGAACAGGGCGAGATTAAGGAAGCCAGCCGCAACAAGTATGCCTTGAAGGCTTTTGAGCACACGGCCGATTACGACTCCCATATATCGGCCTTCTTCCGCTCGCGGTATTCCGATGGCCAGCAGTACATGGCGCTCCGATATGGTGCGAATCCTCACCAGAAACCCGCCGCTGCATACACTTCGTCCACAGACCTTCCCTTCAAGGTCCTCGGCGGATCGCCTGGTTATATTAACCTGCTAGATGCCTTGAACAGCTGGGCTCTCGTTAAGGAGCTGAAAAAAGCACTTGGAAAGCCCGCCGCTGCGAGCTTCAAGCATGTATCACCTGCCGGTGCTGCAATTGGCGTGCCTTTGAGCGCCGAGGAGCGCAAGGTGTATTTCGTTGATGACATCCAGGGCATTGAGACTTCGGGTCTCGCTCAAGCATATGCTCGTGCCCGAGGCGCTGATCGCATGAGCAGTTTTGGAGATGTCATTGCTCTGAGTGATGTAGTCGATGTCCCAACAGCTAGCATCATCTCCAAGGAGGTCTCTGACGGTGTTATCGCTCCTGGGTACGAGGATGCTGCTCTGGAAATCTTGAAGAAGAAGAAGGGAGGTAAGTACCTTGTTCTTCAGATGGACTCCGAGTATATACCCGACCCTACCGAGACTAGAACGGTCTATGGCGTTACTCTGTCTCAACACCGAAACGACATTGAGGTTTTGCCGACTTCATTCAATCACACTGTGACACCAAAGGACTTCACCATCCCAGAGTCAGCTGCTAGGGATTTGACAGTTGCCACCATCGCTTTGAAGTATACTCAAAGCAACTCAGTTTGTTACGCTAAGGATGGCCAGGTCATTGGTCTGGGCGCTGGACAACAATCGCGTATTCACTGTACCCGCCTTGCCGGCGACAAGGCCGACAATTGGTGGCTTCGCTTTCACCCGCGGGTCCTTGCCATCAAGTGGAAGAAGGGCACGAAGCGTCCCGACAAGAGCAACGCCATCGATCTACTAGTCAGCGGCGAGCTGCCCAAGTCGGGCCCTGAGCGCGACGCATTCGAAGCCACCTTTGAAGAGGTACCGGCCTCCTTCTCCGAGGAAGAGCGCAACGACTGGCTCAGCAAACTTGGAGAGGTTGCTGTCTCGAGCGATGCTTTCGTAAGCTACCACGGCCCCTTCCGCAACACCCTTAACCTTACTAATAACAACCGTGCTAACCTGCATTAGTTCCCGTTCGTTGACAACGTCTACCGCGCCCACCGCTCCGGAGCCAAGTACATCGCCGCACCGGGCGGCAGTCAGAACGACTCCGCCGTCCACGAGACTGCAGAAAAGCTCGGAATCGTATTCGTGGAGCAGAACATTCGTCTCTTCCACCACTAGGCCATGTCTTTGCGATGGGATACCATGAACATTTAGACAGGGAGTGAATTAAAAAAAAAAAGAAGAAAACAATGTTTTTTTAAAAAAAAAAAAACAAGCCCCCTGTAATCGGATGCCCTCGATGATAGGGCTGAAAGTAACGAGTCACGAATGAATAGGAAGTAGGTAGGTTCGGTGATGATGATGATGAAGGGAGAACCCTCCGTTTGTTTGTTTCTTTATGTATATATATGAAGACTATGTGAACAAGTCAGGATTCGAACAGGCAAGACCCGGCCCCGTACTGTTGATTTTCATGTTGAGACGACAATATCTATCTACCTAGCATGAATCGAGGCGTGGCACTCACAGTGTTTCCTTGTCTAACACGATATCGGGCGCCTGTGTCTAAAGGTAGAGTCAAGCTAGATGCGCAAACACGAAAGCACAGGCAATTGTCAAAATTTCTTCTTTGTTTATTTCATGATTGCATCCTAGCATTACGTTCGTGGTCCCTTGACCTCTATGTAAAGCTCATTGCGTGGAAAATGTTTTACCCTAATCCGTTCCCACCGCCCAAGCCTTATCGCATCCATCGTTTTGCGCCCGTGGCTTTATGCCGTTCTCTCATGCAATATGTAGTTGTGACTTTTGTAAGATGCCCATGTTGAGCAGTTTATAGTTTCTGCATGGCAGCCTGTACAAGATCATCAGAATCAGTGAAACTCTCGAAAGATGGTACGCGGCAACACTTACAACATCGGTAGACTGCACGTAATCCTCAAAAGCCTGGATCTCCTCCTCAAGATCACTGACCGAAATCTTCTCATCCTCAATAACTAGGTTGATCTGTAGCTTCTTGATACCGAAACCAACAGGCACTAGTTTGGAAGCACCCCAGACTAAACCATCCTTCACAATTGATCGGACAGAGGCCTCAAGTTCGACCATGTTTGTCTCATCATCTAGTAAAAACAAGTCAGACACTGAGAGGAGATCATGCATGAGATAAAGAGAACTAACCCCAGGGCTTGACATCTAGAGTAACGACCGACTTGGCAGCGACCTTAGGCTTGGCAGCCTTCTTCTCTCGGTAAGCAGCTAGACGCTCCTCACGGACACGGACGGCCTCGGCGTCCTCTTCCTCGTCGTCACTGCCGAACAAATCGACATCGTCGTCACCAGCTGCCTCGGCGGCCGGCGCCGAAGCAGGGGCCTCAGTGGCCTCACCAGGGCCATAGGCTGTGTAGGGTTTAGAGGCATCGCCAGCTAGCGTCGCGAACTCATCCTCAAATGAGGCAATGTGCTTGTACCATCTTGCGGCGTGGGGGTACTTGTCGGCATCAGGGGCAGACTTCAGAGCCTTGAAGACTGCAACATCGGCTTGGGAAGGAGAGTGTCTTGATAATCAGGTCAGTGATATTTGCAGTCAAACGAAAATATGTTCAATAACCAGAAAATAGAGGCGTAATGAATGAATCAGAGTTGCACAGAGTGCTATTGTGTGTTTCCTCCTTTGACAGGGTCTTAAGCTGCTCAGAAACACGGACCAATTTTCTCATCATGATATGTAAATAAATAAAAAGAGCGATAAAAACGCAAGGTATAAGAATGCTGATCGAGAGCTCGCAGCAAGAACAAGATGCTAGATACTTACCCGATGATGTATGACCGGGTGGCCAACCAGCCAGTAAGCACTGATTGCATTGTCAGCCTTCTGAGAAGACATCACGGCGCATTTTGCCGTTCGTAGGCAAATAGCAGGTATGATGTCCACGAGTGCTGATGCGCAACAAAAGGACGTCTGGGAAGCGCGCTCTGGACTTACAGGTTAGACCATTGTCAGTGAGGAGATCGGTGAAACCCATTTTGATGTATGGAGAGAGAAGTATCACGACGTAGGCAAAGTAGAATGAGAGAAGGGTATCTTGAAAGTGGTCGGAAAAGAAAAGAAGAGAAAGCGTTTTGAAGAATGAGAGAAAAAAAAAGGAAGGGAAAAGGGAAGGTGGGGGTTAAGTTTGGAGGAGATGAAATCTCGAAATTTTTCCATAAGCAGGTGGTCGGCACCGTGCGCCGTATTCTGGACCTGTTTGGTTGCTCAGTTCTCCGTATTTCTGGGGCCTAGTCGATTTCAGGAAAGATGAGCTATCAGGCTAGTACGCGTACGGTATGGCCTTGCACAAAGGAGGGGTAAGTACTTTGTACAGCTCTTTATCGATAAAGGAGCTACCCCGGAACCTCGAGCATCTTGACATTTCCAGAATGCTCTGGCTCTATCTAGATAGCATCATGATCACGTTGCGATTATCAGTCGCGTTGTATACATATTGATTCTTTCTCGCCCTCTCCGTAATCTTCTATTCTGCCACCTCGAATTAAGTCCCTTTTGTGTTCTGTTTTGTAAACTCTCGTCTTTAAATTATTTATTAATATCTGTCATGTTAGCTAAGCGGAGTATTACCTCGACATCGCGACGAACCGTCGCCACAATATTAAGAGGACCAGGACGATCCAGCGCCAACCTCTCGATACATAGTAGGGCTGCGCTTCTTTCATCAGTACCCCAAATTTTGGGACCGTATTTGCCCATACAACCATCGCGGGCTTACTCAAATGGCCGGCCCCACCCACCCGGCGGTACTCATCGCATGGACCTCGGCGGCGAGCCAGAGAAGCCTGCGCTCGAACAATTTGGTATCGATCTCACAGCGAAGGCAAGAGATGGAAAACTCGACCCAGTGATTGGAAGAGATGACACAATACAACGCACAATCCAGGTGCTCTCTCGACGGACCAAGAACAATCCGGTCTTGATTGGGAGTGCAGGTACAGGAAAGACAGCGATATTAGAAGGCCTAGCTTCACGAATAGTCAGAGGAGATGTTCCGGAGAGCATCAAGAAAAAGAGAGTAATAGCTCTGGATCTAGGGTCCCTGATTGCAGGCGCCAAGTTTCGCGGCGATTTTGAGGAACGACTCAAAAAAGTCTTAACCGAAGTCGAGCAGGCACGGGGCGAAGTTATTTTGTTCATCGATGAACTACATGTACTGCTCGGCCTCGGAAAGGCTGAGGGATCAATTGATGCTTCCAACCTTTTGAAACCTGCATTGTCCAGAGGCGAATTGCAGTGCTGCGGTGCTACTACACTCGCAGAATATAGGCTGATCGAGAAGGATGTGGCCCTGGCGCGGCGGTTTCAACCCATCTTGGTAAACGAACCTACAGTCCAAGATACTATTAGTATACTTCGTGGAATCAAGGACAAATATGAGGTACATCACGGAGTCAGAATCACCGATGGCGCGCTTGTGGCAGCTGCTACTTATTCAAATCGCTACATAACCGACCGATTTCTTCCAGATAAGGCCATAGACTTAATGGATGAAGCGGCCAGTGCACTTCGCTTACAACAAGAAAGCAAACCTGAAGATATCATGCACCTTGACCAGAAAATAATGACAATACAGATCGAGCTGGAAAGCTTGCGAAAAGAAAAGGATATAGCAAGCCGTGAACGACGAGAAAAGCTCGAGTCGACTTTGAAAACCCTACAGGAGGAGAACAAAGCATTGAGCAAGAGATGGGAGAAAGAACGGGGCCAGATCGAAGCTATGAAGAAGATTCAGGGAGACCTTGACAAGGCACGGATTGAACTCGAACATGCTCAACGGGATGGAAATTTCGCACGCGCCTCTGAATTGCGTTTCGGAGTCATTCCCGACCTTGAAAGCAAGCTTCCAAGAGACGGCGAGATAAGCCCAGATGCACAAGGCCCAGATACCTTGATCCATGAATCTGTTACTGCCGATGACATTGCGGCTGTAGTATCCAAAGTCACGGGCATACCCGTTTCAAAGCTTACCTCGGGCCACATGGAGAAGTTGATTCACATGGAAGACACTCTTCGGGAATCGGTGCGTGGTCAGGACGAGGCTTTGAAAGCTGTTGCGGATGCAGTACGGATGCAGCGCGCTGGTCTCAGTGGTGACAACCGCCCGCTGGCATCATTCTTCTTCCTCGGTCCCACTGGTGTTGGCAAGACCGAGCTATGTAAGAGACTTGCCGGCTTCTTATTCTCGACCGAACAAGCAGTCGTCCGGTTCGACATGAGCGAGTTTCAGGAAAAGCATACAATCTCGCGACTCATTGGTGCCCCGTCCGGGTATGTCGGCTATGATGATGCCGGTCAGCTAACTGAGGCCGTACGGCGGAAGCCGTATGCGGTACTTCTCTTCGACGAATTCGAGAAAGCGCACAGGGATATATCGTCTCTGCTTCTACAAGTCCTTGATGAAGGTTACCTAACAGATGCCCAGGGTCACAAGGTCGATTTCAGAAATACGATAATTGTCCTCACATCTAATCTGGGTGCCGACATTCTAGTTGGTAACAACCCTATACATCACTACTCAGAGACACCTGAAGGCGATGTTAGCCCAGACGTGCGCAAAGCAGTCATGGATGTAGTTTCTGCTAATTACGCGCCTGAATTCCTGAATCGCATTGACTCTTTCATCATCTTCAAGCGACTGAAGCTAGATGCTCTTCGCGACATCGTTGACATCCGGCTCCGTGAGCTGCAGCAGCGTCTCGACGATCGACGCATAAAGCTCAACGTGAACGACGAGGTGCGCATGTGGCTTGCGGAGCGTGGATACGATCCGAGATTCGGCGCACGGCCCCTCAACCGTCTCATCACAACGGAGATCAGTAACGGCCTTGCTGACAGGATCATCAGGGGCGAGATCAGAACTGGCGACACTGCTGGCGTCCGCATCAAGGATGATAAGAGCGGACTGGAAGTCTTCCCAGAACAGTCCGCGTCCGAGCCAGTTTCTGAGTCCGCTCGTGAATCTCACGCTTAATCCATTTGTGGGGCGTTCTAGGTTAAGGTAAACAAGGCCGAACAAGGTTTGAAAGGTGCACTTGTACTTATATTATGTGTGTGTATATGCGTATGGAAAGCAGAGGCGGCACATAGGGAGGGAGTTCTATGGGTTTGGTGGGATAGGTATATGCATGATATGGGGTGTACTATCTCTGCTCTCATAATCCGATTTTCATTGTGTATATACGTAGGCGTTGGAATCATGTCAACATACGGTCCGTAATTGAAATACCCTACTCTTCTCCACACGAACGCGCCAGCCTGTTTACGGGCAAGACAATCCAGTCCCTGTACAAAAGTTCTCGCGACGAGATTGCACGCAATTTGACGACGGATTTACTAGTTCATTGATTCATTCATTCAGTACCTAGGTAAAACCCAACCAAAGTAATTTCACACTCCCCAAAACTAACCTACTCCGAATGCAACATTGTCCTGTATCCTACCGCATGGCCCGATTTCACAAAAGAAAAGCAGTACGAGTGCACGAAGAGACTTATCATCTTGTACGTCACTTCGGCACGTGTGTGTGTTTTTTTTTTTTTTTCAGATAGAAGACATATATTATACAATGTCATGAACGTGGGGTGCCGGCTGTTTCCGGCTCTTTCGTCTCAGATGCCTCCGTGTCGCGGGCGCTGACGGGCGTGAATGGTCTCGGCGGTGTCGAGGAGCCTAGGACTGGACGCCGTAGCCCCACGCTGTAGAATCCCTGTTCGTGGAAGCCGTTTAGATAGTTTGCGCTGCCGAGGGACTTCAAGTTCAGCCGTTGCGCCGGAATCGTCAGCGTCAGATGGGTCTCGTCGTCGTCGTCGTCGTTTTCTGATGATGGATCACCGGGACTGGGACTTTCTAGGTCGTCGGTTTGAGGATCTAGATTGCCGCTGTTGGATTCCTCCATAAACGATGAGCTGTCATCTGAAACTTCGTCGTCGGTTTCGCTTGTGGCGATGGAGAACTCGAAGTCAGGCTTTGACTGTGAGAACGTATCTTTTATCGCTTTGTTGTCGTCGAGGTCACTGGCTGGGAGAAAGATGTCAAAGTCTGGTTTCGACTCAGGAAAGCGCTTTAAGGCAATGAAAGTATGCAGTGTTGTATCTTTTTCCATCCCTGCTTCTGATGGTTGATTATTCCATGGTGCAGACGTCAGTTGCACAGGCGGTGTGTGGCTTGTGTGAATCATGACAGGAATATTTGTACTTTTGCCTGCGTTTTCAGACTCGGATTGGGACGAGCCCCGTGTCTCACGACTGGAGATATCCTCACTGCCTGAACTGCGGAAAGGCCGCTGTTTCCGCCCAAATCGAGCTTCACTGATGGTAGAAGGAACAGAACTAACCTGGGAGAACGACTGTGGGAGAGGAGATGAAGACTGGCGTATTAATAGTTTTTTCAAATAATTGTCTACATTCTCTGTTCCTCCACTGTCGCCGCTCTCAACATCAGGCGTGGAATTCTGCACGATCTTGACGCCATTCGTTGACATTAGCTCGTGGGTTTTCTCGCTTATTACCGGGCTGCTGCGTGCCGAGGAACTACCGCCGGATTCCAAACTTGGCGTCTGTGGTCTTGTTGAGCCTGATTCTTCTGTAGTATACCATTCTTCGTCGTGGCCGTGCGAGTTTCGTAACGAACTCTTGGCGGCCTCTTGCGGCCTGGGAGGTGTGGTAGAGTCCGCCGTCTGTGGGGGTGTTTGTGGTGAGGTCTTAGATTTCTCATGGGAAGTCGACGGATCAGGGGATCTCTCCGTTGGGATATCTCTGGTGGATTTGTTATTAGGGGCTGCCGATTCACGCGAGGTTTTCTCATTCGGTTCAGAGAGGGCTAGGTCATGTTGCAGTAAGGGGTACCATTGTAAGCCTGTGATAAGATCTCGAGTTTCTCCAGCCTCTCCAGTTATCTGACGTCGGCCGGACTCTCGCGTGTCCAAGTTGCCGCTCCTTTTGGAGTCAGCTTTATCGACCGATGAGCCCCGTTCATTTTGAACGGGCCCGTTTGATGGTATCGTAAGGTCACTGAGTCGTCCGGAAGATCCGTTACCAGCATCCATCAGGCCATATTGTGGTGATGGAGTACTGGTGACACTGTTGGCTTTCACTGTTTCCACCTCTCGATTAACAATTGAGCACGTATCCTTGCACACCATCTCAATGTCACGTTCAATGCGTTGTTTGAGGCGATCTAGTACGTAAGCTTTAGACTTCATCAGTGACTTTTGCTTACTCCCCGGCTTTTCGAAAGGTTCTCGCGCCACTAGTGTTTTGTGCAGAATGGAATGCCCTCGCTTCCGCGCTGTCATCTTTACAGCAATTGCGCTCCCTTGCAGGATCTCTGCCACGCCGGTCTGTAGTCGATCGAGGAGTGCTTCAATTGTTCTTCGATCGAAACAAGTTTCGGGGCCGAGTGTGAAGGCGAGAGGTTCATCTATCGTCCAGCCTTGACCTCGAAGTTCAGTGATGTAGAATTCAAAATCGTTCATCTGAGAGATTGATCCATCCTTTCCGTAACAAACTTGCTCGATCGCTGCCCTGGCCGACTTGGCAAATTCCGTGCAATCCGTCGCATGGTCCTTACGGAACATATTAATACTGGTCCGCATCGTTCGTTCTAGATTGTCAAAAAGAGGACCAATATTGTTATTGACTGATATCACGATTTCGACGCCGTCATCTTCATGAGACCGACAATTCTTACACCCACTGTGATGGGCGCATGGAGCTTGTGATAATTCGAAAGCTTTCCTCTCCTTGTTGAACACACCATCCACCGCATAGCAAGCGTCCAGAAACAGGCTCTCTGCACTGGAGAGCGTAAGCGGTGACGACTGATGGCTATTGACCTCCACGGTCTCACACCATTGGGGAGGTGTGCGGTGACGGTTCTGGCTAACAATTGAGCAGTGGACCGTATAACCTGGTATTGACTCGAAGCACTGCTGCTTTTCAAGAAAGTAGGAACGGGGAATGGTGGTCAATGGCTGTACTCTCCCTGGCTCATATTGGAACGCCTTCTGCTCCTGCAAAGGGTCTTCCCGCACTGGACTATCTTTCCAAACAAAGGCTTCGTCGTGACGTCTCAGAAAGAGTCCAACCATGTAATGTGTGGAAAGGATCACTTCTCTAGCGGCGGCAGTCCCCAGTGGTTGTCTCTGGTACGATCTCAGGGTTCGCGAGGCCCAGATTTCTGTTCCAGCACCAAACTTGTTTCTAAGGACCTGCACTTGTATCTCGTATCTTAGTGGCTTCGCCTTGCCGTCAGTGTCAGTGCGCTCCAATGCGCTCGAATCTTTCCTCGTGATAAGCTCCTGGGAACAATGGTCGACGCGGCGCAGTAAAGCCTCACATAATTCCTCGGTAGGCTGGAGCGACGAAGAAGCCTCATAGTCCTGACTGCTTGAGTAATTCAAGGGCTCGCCAAAGCCGACAGTGACCCGTATACTCAAACTACGCACATGTGGATTGTCCCGAAACAATGACCTTGTATCAGACGGGTAGACATCTTCGGTCGTAGGAATCAGCTCTTCATATGGGAGTTGCTCGTTCGACGAAATAACTTCTTTGTTTCTCCCAGCTTGTCGAGGACGACGAAAATCCTTCGCAAGGCCTTTTATGTCGCGAACAATACTCTTAAATCTTGACGGGATGCCTCCTCTATCCAGAGGAACAGGTCCTTGGACTGCCATTCCGTCGATGGGACCCCGGCCCTATGAACTATCCGAGAGAAAATCTGTACCCCCAGTGTAATAGACGAAATCGAAATGCTGTATAACGATTTAGTGTCTACAGGGAGTTTTGTCGTATTCTCATGTCAAAGCGGAGTGGGGGTTATGGTGAAGGAGACGTGAGAAAAAAATATATAAAATAATGTAGTATTTCGTAATAGTAACTAGATTGTAGACACGGATCGAGTGGGAGGAATGATATGATATGGCAAGGCACGGTATGACATAGCATGTCTTGTTCCCTCTTTATGTGGAACTTTTTTTTTTCGCTTGCCTCTCTATTTCCTCCACATTTCGACCCGACGCAAGGATGATACTACCTATGCCAGCGCTGCAGGGTTAACGTATCTAGCAGTGAAGCGGTCATGCCGCGTAGGTAGATCGCCCTGCCATCGAAAAGGTCGGCAGGGCGACTACTCGTACGTGAGTTCATCAGGCATCCAGGCGATGGTAATACCTGGGATTTGACCTGGGATCGAGTTTGCATCGGGCCTTCCGAGCTCAGCTGGCACCAATCATGAATCATGAGCTGGAATGGTGTGGCGCAATATGATAGAGAAGCGGCTCGAATAAAAGGCACGCCTGCCCACATCTGAACAAGATCTCATTATCATGACAGCATTGATTTCCTAACTGGATTTTCTATGATACCACGACAATTATGTAGCCCGGGCTCCACCACCATCTTTACACCCTTGTATCCGGGATATGCTAAAACGGGATTCCGTAGGTCCGGAACAAGGTACGGAATATTCGCATCATACATAAGTACCTACATTTGTGGGTCTTATCTTTATCGGCCATATAATAGATGCTCTAAGTGAGTGTTTATGTAACAACTCCATAACCAGAACCGTTGGGTGAAAACTGACATGCGATAACAGCCAATAATGGGAACCAACAATGCTGTCATCAGCGCGGTCGAATGCTGCCAAGAGCACGTACCGAGTCCGAATCCCAAGGAAGATTGATGACAGCAACAGGAACCGACGCCAACCCACGCGTCCGTCTAAAAATTGATTGAGCGAATAAGCTACGGACAGGTATTAACGCCCCAAACTCCCCTGTCCATGAATTCGCATGAGTAATAATGTACGTAAAATCATAATATCTTCATGATGTGCATCCTATATATGTACTTGTACATTCAGCATATTATTATCTGCGTGCGGGATAGGTAATATGATAAGCCACGATGTCCTTGGTACAACCCACCGGATATCTATAGCTAGATTCATCGTCTTGCGCGGCTACTATTCATTAGGCAGCGTCGTTGTAGAGAAAACATATATAACCAACGTATCAACTCCTAGCAGGCCTTGTAAGCTTCGTTCTTTGAGCCTTGTCGGGGAAAGACATCACACAGAAAGACCCAGCTAAGAATTCCCATTGGACGGACGGTCAATGCAGCAAATTGACGACGTGGATCGGGGGCGCAACAACACATGTGTGTGGTGGTTACAGGGCGTATTTTACCCGACTTGCTGGGTATGTGGGCATGGGGTTTCACCTGTGCAAATGATTTGGGCATGACAATAGGCCCGCTGGTTCGTGTAATACGACATATGAGATTCCCATTCTTCCTACACACCCTCATTCGCAAAAGAAAGACAGCTCTCCAATAACGGTGAATCAAAGCCCATCCACCTGACATGTCCTGGGGACGAGGGGGGTACCTGCAGCTTTCCCCCCGTTGCCCGTAGAAAGAACTTGAGTGGGCCGGACGCCATGGAATCGGAAAAACAAGCAGCGTTCCGCGGGGACG
Organism: Xylaria nigripes; assembly: GCA_022984845.1. Taxonomy (NCBI): domain Eukaryota; kingdom Fungi; phylum Ascomycota; class Sordariomycetes; order Xylariales; family Xylariaceae; genus Xylaria; species Xylaria nigripes. The sequence goes on along the minus strand of JAJJKC010000012.1, from coordinate 86,611 downwards.
TGAGAAAGAGTCCTGTCAGTTCTGCCTGCTTCGTTTGCAACGTTGCTACAATGGACATAGTCTATATGTATATCAAGCTTTCCAGCAACCCATTTTCCCCTATCTAGTCTTCAATGTAGAACCTAAAAAAGTTGGGAATCTATGCTAATCTTTCTATTGGCGCCAGACAACTCACACTCGTCCCACTGTCTGCTACCTGTGATCGTCTACCTGTGATCGTCATCTGTGACAAGAAACGCTGGAACCATGGCCCGAAAAAAGACTAAGGTTCGAGCGGCCTCTGTTCCAGTAGACACTGCAAATTCCAAAAAAACAATCCCAAAGAAGAAGGCCGTTGTCATCGAGTGGGAGAAATATATGGGAAATGGCGATTTAGAAGATTGGCGACGCCTAATGCAAGATCTCGGCTTCGAAGAGGAGTTCGCCAGTAAGAATCAGTGCAGAAAGGTAATGGAACAGCAAAGGGCCTCCATTCGCTATCTTTCATATGTTGAGGGACTTGCTTACGGAACATAGGCGCTGAAGACGGTGTGGGTGAACATCCCGGACTTCTTGCAAGCGATCAAGAATGGCGAACCTGTACATCATTTTGCAAATCAACGCGAACTTGCCGTATACACAGTGACCTACTGTCGGTTCTACCCGAGAAGGAGCATTAAGAAGGGCAGCCCGTTGAAGCAGCTCCTCGCAAATATCTTAGTCCCAAATAGGACCCAGTACCGCGGAGTGGACGAGCTGGTTTCTCGAATGGGAGGTTTGTCATTTCTGGGATATCAGGGATAGACCCGTCAAAAAAGCCTTCTTGTTGGAGGGAGGACAAGGGGGGAGGGTATTATATTTTGGAGCGCTGCTTGTATCGACGAGAGTTTAGGTTGTACGGCTGGTAGACTAGCTCCGAATCTCCCATATCCTGATTTTCCCGGCATCGTTTCCGATTGCCAACATGTCGCTTTTTGTCCCAAATGCGATGGCTTCTATCCTCCCCAGCGGCGTCTGCTCCGTCGGCCAGTTTCTGTAGACGGTACAGGTAGGTAAATGAACCAACTTTAGTGAATCTTTCTTATGCCGCGAAGCAGCAGCCAATAACTGACCATCTGGACTGAACGTGAGCACCGTGACGGGCGTGGTGAGCTGCATGAGAGCTCGAGTTGGCTCCGGCCGAGACTTCAGCTTCAGCTCCTCCTCTTCAGACGGCAGAATTAGTGAATGACGGTCGTATATGTTCACGACGCCAGAGTTTGAACCTATCGCGACCCATCGGTCCCCGCCGAGCAGCTCGGGCCCGTTGGAGCCACCGAGCGCTATGGCAGTAGCACCATTAGAACCCTCATCATTCCAAACCGCCAGGAAGCGCCTTGAAACCATACTGTACTCCCCTACTTGTCCACCTTTGCCCAGGATGGTGATTCCATTGCCATTTTTCCACCAGCAAAAATCTATAATACCGCCGCGGCTGTCTAATCTGGCGGCCGCAATCCACTGCATTGTATGAACGTTCAATATGTTGAGAACACCACCACCTTTCCTCGTTGAAGCGATCAAGCTAAGGTATCGCCCACAAGGACTTAACCTGAATCGCTCCCATGTTCTCTGCTCCACTTGATGACCGTGTATCTTACTAGTCTTTTGTATAGTCCCGCTTTCGATGTCCCATGAATGTATATATCTCCGGCGACCTGCGATAAATATTTTTCGTCCGTCGGGGCTAAATTGAGCCCGTCGAACAGGCACTTGCTTTACTTGTGTTGACATCAAGAGAGGGTTCGGCGTTGGATAAGCTGTTGGCGCGATGTGGTGCAAGAACAGCATTGAAGACGTGCTGGAGGATAGTAGGACCGGGTATTTGGGGTGGAAAGCTAGCGAGGTAATGTCTTTATGGGTATCCGGTATGTCGCGAGATCTCTGGATATCGATCACTTCAGGGCGGAGTTTATTTGTCCTTATCAACGAGTTACCCTTCAGTGCACTAACATCACGGAGGAGCACGTCCAATGGGAGCGCCTCCGTGTTGATTTCAACCCCCTCGTCAGCCTCGTCTGATTCTTCAGATGAATCGGAAGCAGCTGATGACCGCCTGCGGCGCTTTTTTGGTGGCTCTTCCGCGTTCCTGGCCCATTCAGGGAGGGGATTGAGCCGTAAATATTGCTGTCGCAATCGAAAAGTGTACTCGGTTCCCGTAACGAGGTCATCGGCCTCACTGGTCCGAAGTTTTCGCAGTTGGGTCACATTAGCGAGCGATATGGTAAGGCGTTCGTCGTCGCTGTCTTCCCACGCAGGGGGATCTTTTGAACCGGGCAGAGCTCTTCTTGTGGCTGACGCAACAACGAGCTGCTGACTGTCCGCAACTTTTCGCTCCGCGTCAATGTCGAACGCGAAAAAATCGGCATCGTCTGCTTGTTCTAATCCCGTCTCCTCTTCATTGTTCACTACTCTTCCAAAACCATCATGTTGACCGTCTTCCCCGTCGTCTGTGGAATCGTCTTTGAAGAGATTTTCGCGAAAGTTGGCCGAATCTCCTAGAACGAATCTTTCCAGCTCCTCCTCGTCGGAATCCTTGTCGCGGGGCTGGCGTCGCCTTGTTTCTGAAGCTGATTCTTCATCACTTGAATAGGCAACATCTTCATGATCGGATTCTGAGCTGGTTTCACTATCCATAGACAAATCGGGGCGTCTGGGAGGCATTGCGGTTTTGTCGCGTTGTCTATCTCTAATATACCTATAAGAAAAAGATGCGAATGCTGCATTATCGCTATAACTTTTTTTTCGCCTATCACCGAGCGCACCCCTGGTGGGGCCAGATTTGGTACTATTACGCATATTGAGATATCGATTTATGCATTGGTATGCACTATGTAGATGTAAATACTAGGTACTTTAGGTACTACCTTGCTTTTGCTCTCTACTTTCATGGTAAAGACGATGCAGCATTCAGCTCACGCTCCAGAGCACCCAGCTTTGGGCTAACAGACTGAGGGCTCCGTAGTGTCATGACAGCAGCTTTCTGGGCCACATCAATCAAGTTGTGAATCTTCCCCCCTTGAGCTAAGCCCGCGACAAGCGTTCCCAAGAAGGTATCACCGATACCGTTGACAGATACCACGTCTGTGACCTCTTCAACAGCCGGGAACGTTCTCATATACACCCCTCCAACATCCGCACTGTCATTAATGCTTCTTGAGAGAATGAATGGTTTGTGTGCAGGGTCACTTAGGAGTGGATCTTCTCTTTTCAGAATCATCGCTAGCACGGCTCCGTCGCTTCCCAGCTTTGTGATGATCGTTGGAATGTAGGGCAGTAGTTGGACGATCTGCTGTGGGATGCCTGCATCAGTCATCGCGGCAGAAGTAAGTTGGACGAAGCGATCTCTAGCTCCCCTCATGCCAAATGAGTCGATAACGGTCCACCACCGCGGGTCGTCAAAATAATCGCTGCTCGCAGCAGCTGCGTGCATTGATGCCAACTCATACTGATTTGGGGTTGTGAGATCAATCGTGGCGTTAGGAAAGACTCCCAAGCTACCGGCTCCTTGCTTAACATCAAATAGTCGTGCGGCTTTTACTTTTGAGACTGGCTCAAACGCGGTCCGTACCTTGTTTCGACAACCTACTTGCTTCCCGAGATGCATCCAAGATCGGATGTCACGAGCTTTCCAATTCCCATCAACGACGAGCCACTTCGGATGAGAGGATTTGAGGACGGAGGCCCAAGAAGGCGAAAATGATGGTGTTGTGAAGATGTCCATGTCTGCCATAGCAAGTACGAGGTACTTTTTGGCATCGTTAACCGAAACGTATTGTGCCGTACGGCAGCCTGGATGCTCATCGGGGTTTAGTTGTTTAACACATGAGGTATCCATCCCACATGACTTTAGTGAAGCCAAAACAGTCGATCCGGCGCTTCGATAGCAAGTCAGTGAATTGTCCGAGTTGCAGCGGGATAACTCACAGATCTTGGCCAACCATAGTGCAAAGCCGCACTTTCGCCTTCTTACTCACTCTGTGGGCCGCAAGTGCCACGTTATGGCCGACTCCCCCGATTGATTGAGTGATTTGCGATGGGTTCGAGGTATGGAGTTGAGGGATTGAATCCTCAGGCGAATTAATATTAATGTAGTCGCAGCTTAAGTCTACAGCGACGGACCCGGCAACAACAATGTCTGCTGGAGATGCCACCTATGATAGTCAATCTACGTATCTTGTAATGTGTACTAAAATTAAAAATGCTGTGAGATTCATATAGAATTGTTGCATGCGCTGTAGAAGCATAAAAAAATCCCATACCTCCATGGACGTTGTCATTTCCTGTATTGGCGCAATTACATTGCCAGTCGCCTGTATGCCGGCCCATCCTTTTACCCTATTTACCAGTCGTCAGATGAGCGAGACGTAGGCATGAAGAGAGCTAATAGCTCACGGTCTTGCAGATGCCGATGGGCCCTCAGAGATAAGTCGGGAGTATGCCACAGCTATCTTTGTAGCTCGCTCAACGTTTGATTGTACCAAAGCGACATTTGCCGGTACGCTCCTCCCATTAGTGAGCTCCCGGATTCTCCTTAGAATGAAAGGTGTGTTTTCGTTGCCGGCAGCGCCTTGTTCGTTTGATTCACGCACTGCTTGCTCGATGATATCCGCCATCTCTTCTCCGGGTATCGCATATTCCTCCGGGATAGGGTTGGCGAATAAAAGGCCTGTCTCGACATTTAGTTTCTCCTGCGCCAAAAGTATGGCGGCAGCATGCTCCTCATTGCGAACCACAAATGGACTTTTGATGCCGCTTTCCCTGGACCAGAAGGCCGGAAAATCCATGTTGCCCTTCTTTCCGTCAGCAAATGTTGAGACGAGCACACCTTGGGTTTCTAGGTATTCCAGGGTTCTGGGGATATCCAAAAACCCCTTGCTACCACTACAGACTACCGCCATCCTCGTTCTGCCGAGTTCGGTGAGGTCAGCACTGATATCGAAAGACACGTGACCACCTCTATGAACACCACCGAGACCACCAGTGCCGAAAACTCGGATTCCAGCCAGCCTTGCTAGAACCATGGTCCCGGCGATTGTTGTCCCGCCGTTGATTTTATGTCCGACCATGCCCTTGACAGAGAGTAAAGCGAAGGTTAATGTCCCATACCAAGTTTTTGATGTGCTTTGGTGCTCAGACATACCGATCCAACGAGGTAGGCAAGATCTCGTCGAGACGCCTTCATCGGCTTGTCTTCAATCATACGCCTGATTTCTTCGGGCATAAGTCCAACAGTGGGTACGCCATCCAAAATACCCACCACGGCGGGAACACCGCCATTTTGTCGAACGATATTCTCAAGACCGAGGTCCGTGTCGTGAGCTCCATGGGTATAAATGGTGGATTCAAGGGCAACCACAGGCTTATTGGTAGCTAAGGCCTCAGCTACCTCTTCTGACACCTGGAGTGTGTCCTTCAAATCAGCCAGATTCCCAGTAGTATAAGTATGCAGCATTTTTCTACAGGTAGAGAAGGGAACGCTATGCTGGGCGAGGTGAGTTCTGGTTCTGCTAAGAGTCCGACGACGAACATTCCACCTCTGAATGAGGGGAAAAGATTTTCGGAAGGTCTGCATGGTGACTCATGAATCTCGCTTGCGGCCTTGATTAGGAGCAGTGCCAACGTAGCCGAGACCTGTATGTCTCGAAGAGCTTTCCGTAGCCCGGATGGATGTAAGTGGACATGAGAGTACCTACACAACATGAGTGGCTGGTGCCTGATGATTGTGGCTTTGATTTAGTCTAGGTAGGTACGTACGTACCTATCTGTTATGGCTGCCAGTGGCAGCCTGCCACAGCTCCGCTAAGGTACCTAGGTACCTAGATAACTACTAGTGTCGCGCTGGATGCGACGCCGTCCTGGTAGGTACCTAGTGTACACTATGCCACTGTGCGGTGTTGCTAGGCTGTCAGCTGGTAAACAGCTGGCAATCGGCGAAAACAAAATCAAATCAAATCAAATAGAATAGGTATTCTATAGGCAGATATAATTACCGGCCCCTGACACGGATCACTATCCTCTCCTCCCTAGTTTACGACAAATGTCCTGTGAGAATCCAATTCATTTTTTTGAGCACTGTAAAGTCGACATGCAATTCCCCAGTCGGAGAGTTGCAGGTCCGAAAGCCTTCTAGGATTCAATTCCTCCAACCTACTTAGCCGCTTTTTGTATAAGATCCTGGCCCGTCTCGTAGTGAATGGCACCTCAACCTGTTAACTACCTAGGTTAGGTAGGTAGGGAGGTAGGTACCTATTACTAACCGTAAGCCACTAGGGATTATAGGGGGAGCACATTTGTCTATTTTGAAGAGGGAGTTAGGTAGGTGGTAGGTATATGAGGGCATCGTCAGCCCAGTTCCCTTGTAGCAATAATACGATATACAGGTCCTCAATTCTGCCTCAACTCTGCTTTTATTGCTCCTAAGATACTATCGCGTGCAGCACAACAAAAGCCTCGATGAAGTCCTACGGCGGTTCCCTCTTTTGTCCGCTTTTTTTCGGGTCGACCTTGGCGGTTGATTTTGTGACCTCGGGCGGCCAAATCTTCACTCCAGGCTTTGCGATTCTAGACTCACCCCAGCCAGGCACGCCTCTCGGCGGAGGTGCGTTATCCCAACCCTCTAGGTGAAGGATGAAAACGGGCAAGAAACAGAAAAACCTAACCCCATGCTGGATAGACTCTATTGAGATCGCATTAGACGTGTCGGCCGATGGCAAATTGAATTTGCCTCCTTATGATCCGGAGAGTGCAAGTTTGATCCACAACATCAACATCTTTCTCTACAGCCGTGATACGGGCAGAAATTTCACCATCACAAATGGAACGGCTTCTGAGAACAACGCCACTCTAGGCGATATCATGCTTTCAGAACCTGGGTCTACTGTGAAGCATGTAAGGTGGACTTGGCCAGACTGCTTGATAGGCAACGGCAAGCCTACCAGCTCTGATAGCGATCGTGGGGATTACAATGTCAGTCTAGTCAAAACGTCAGTTCTTTATATACGAAGTAGAGCTGCTGACGACCTCGACTAGATTTCTATCCGCCAGAGTTTTCGACTGAATGGCCAGGAACTTTATACTATCTTCGATGTGCCTATCTCAGTCACGAACTCGATTGAGTCTACTGGTGACAATCCGGCCTGCGACTTAGTTAATAATCCGCTGCTTAGTCCGGAAGAGATTAATGCTGCGGCTGCTGATAGCATAGGTGTTCTGTTTGCGCCAGGCGATGCAACGGTGATCGAGCAGTCGAAGAATGGTGACCCGGACAGTGGTGCTGGGTCGATAATGGTTGACTGGAGGCCCGTCGCTATTGGATTGATGACGCTTGCAGCATTGCACCTGACTTCCTGACACATCAACTTTGTGATGGACACATGAAAGACGATGCTAATAGAATATAACATAATTGTAATATAGAACACACACCCGATCCCTCACGAGCATATCGAAAAGACAAAAAAAAAAAACCAAAATTTCATTGAGCTGCTCATCGTCGGAGTGGGACATTGGCAATGCTTGGATCAACAAGGCCTTTGATTGATGTAATGCATTCACTTAAGACGATGGTACCCTTAATAGGGGAGTCGACTGAAATCGGATGTGTCCGTTTCCCCCCGACTAGAGTCCTTCCGTTAACATATCGAAGAAAACTTCATAATGGTGATTATGGGCTTGGAAATCCGGTGAAACGGTGGGAAATGTGCGTCTGAACAGACGTACGCACAATACCGGCTTCGCCAACAGAGAGGTAGATGGTAAGCTTCCGATCTGGTGATCATGGGTTGTGTGGCGTTTCCTTGAGAGCGGAGAATTACGGCGCGTTGCTCGTGTTATGGAATTTGAGAAATTCGATCCCCCCCTCATGACCTTCATCCTTCTCGACATTTGAATCGTGCCGCTTGCCAGGGTGAGCATTTTGACTTGGAGAGCTCAGATTTCCAGAGTACAAGCTCGAGTTATTAGATGTCCCCGAAACCAAACCTTCAAGCTCTGGTATTTAGACTGATCTGACACTTGTCATCTATCAACTTACCGCGTTGAAGGGCCTAATCTATTGCAGGTTGGCTCCTTTGGGAAGAATTGAGAGATCATGACCACCCGTGATGGCAGGACGGCGCTGAATAGCGGAATGCCTACCACCTGTAGAGGAGGTTTAACTTATTACAGCGTTTTTAGCGGCCGTTATTGGCGGATTTAGTGTCGTCGCTAACTACGCCTTTGGTGCGCTACCTTATTTAGTGCATTCCGTCGTTGAAAGCGTCATTTCCAAGACTTTATACCTACCTTGGGTCAACAATGGTACGAGTATGCATTCGGGTGGCCGCAGCATCCTCGGGCCCGTGTAGCATCGGGCATCTCTCGTATCTCTCGCTTCAATAATCATGACTTAATCAGTAACTGATGGCTCGAGGTACAGCTTTATCCCAAATGATCGTGAACCACTCTTCAACCAGTGTCACTACCCTATAGGTAGGTTCATTTGAACTGTAGCATTATCTCTAACCTGCCACACATATTCAAGATGCCCATCCATAACGGGATTCTTCCCCGAGAGGGCTTGACCGCAGACCCATTGTTTGGGCTCATTGGCCGCACGGCAATGAATCCCGCGCTGTTGCTATCCTTGTTGCTACTTGCCAAATTTACCAAGAGGGGCGAAGATCTTTCTATTCTACATCATACTGCCTTCTCTCGCCTCAAGACTCTCTTCTATCTTGCTCTCGCACGTTACTTGAGCAGAAAGCTGTCAGATTGTGTGACCAACGGCTGGACCAACGATAAGTACGACTGGCCTAATGAGATTGCCGTGGTCACTGGAGGCGCGGATGGAATTGGCGCCCACGTTGTTAAATTGCTGGCCGAGCGGAGACTGAAGGTCGTGGTACTAGATATTCAGCCGATGACGTATGAAGCAGGTAGGCTACTCATTTCAAAGTCTGGTCGTACGAGATTGCTCATGGTTGCAGGCCCGAATGTTCACTACTTCAAGTGTGATATAACCTCCGCAATCGATTTGGCCGAGACAGCTGAGGATATTCGTGATGAAGTCGGCGAGCCCACTATTCTGATCAATAATGCCGGTGTTGCCCGTGGCAAAACGATCCTGGAGACAAGTGAGAAGGATCTCAAGTTTACCTTTGACGTCAATACCTTTGCGCATTATAACACCGTGAAGGAGTTTTTGCCGTACATGATCAAGAAGAATCATGGCATGGTTGTGACTGTGGCAAGCATCGCCTCGTGGCTATCAGTACCAAACAGTAAGCTGTCCTTATTGTTACGTTTCTGCTCATATTCAAGTGAAAAAGCCTTCCGTGCGAGAGTGATACATGGCTGGAGAGTCCTTCGTGTCTCTGAAACATTCATATGGCTCTCATAAATACGATAACTGACTATAGGTGTTTCAGTGGTGGATTACTCGATGTCAAAGGCAGCGGCGCAGGCATTCCACGAGGGTCTCTCGGCAGAGTTGATGACACGATACAAGGCTCCCAGGGTGAGGACCATCTTAGTCAACCTAGGCTACGCGAAAACAGCATTGTTCACAGGATTCGACACTGGTTCCACTTTTTTTATTCCAGCCCTTGAGTGTGAGACCGTCGCGGACGCCATTTGTCGACAAATATTCACTGGCCGTAGTGGCCAGATTGTCGTGCCGGCGTTTGTAAGGTTCTTCCAACTTATCCAGGCTTTGCCACACTGGTATGCTTATCGCCTCCGGGCTAAAGGCCAGAGCAGCATGAAGAACTGGAATGGTAGGCAGGTAGTTAAGGACCTGGATACTTATTATTCTGACAAAAAAGAGAATGGCGTCTAAAGTGTAGGCGAACGTGATTTTCTGTCAGAAGAAACTTGAGTTACTCATTGCCTTCAAGACGGATGGACTCTGCAGAATCCCTTGTACATCTCCTATAAGTACCAATCTACAGTTCACACCAGTCCGCTTCAGAACGCCGGAACCAGATCTCAAGAGCGACGAAATCGAGAGGCTTTTTAACGTGAAATCGTGTCGTACATACCAATCAATTAATATTTGGGGATCTGCAGTGATGCCGAGATCTATAAGGAGCTAAACCAAAAGACCACTACTCATCAACCTCCTGTTGCTATAACGTAAAAAGCAGTTCGCCTCGAATGCCGTCATTTCCCCTGAATCAGCAAAATTACAATGCTATACGGAGAATGTCAAAGCACGCCGCCCGCCATCCTTCGGAATAGTCAGCACGGGAACACCGAACCGGCGGACAAGGAACCACAGAATAGCCGTGACGATAGTAATAGGCACAGCAAAAGCCCAATACAACCAGAACTTATCCGAAACGATCCAGCCCGCATCAGCGCTGAAGTCGAAAAACGACATGCTGAAGATGGCGGACACGAAGGTCGGGGGCAGGAATATCAGCGCCACGACGGCGACCTTGAGCGACGTGCTCGCGTCGTGCTGCGCGACGATGTTGAAGGCGAGCTGAATCTCGTTCAGCAAGCGCTTATCGTTCGCGATGGAGCGGTGCCGAAGACTGCTGATGAAGCTCTCGTAGAACTGTAGCTGCGAATGTACCTCGTGCGACTGCGCCTCGTCGTGCCTTGCGGATACCACGCGGAGTAGACTCTCGTGCCGCGACAGCATGCGCTCCATCGTACCTACAGCGACATCCAGAGTCTCCGTCACGTGGATCGAGTGCCGCGCCAGATTGTGCAGGTACCGGTAGTTCGGCTGTGGCCGGCCCTTGTGCGGCGCCTCCGTCTCGACTGCTCTGATCTTGTCGCGGACGGCCCAGACTGCGGACTCTTGGATTTGCACCACCTCACCCACGAGATAGGGGTAGAACCAGAAGGGAGACGAGAGAGTTTCGGGATTAGGATTTTGGAGCTGGTGTAGGAAGCTCGCTTGGACGAATTTGGGTGTGTCGAAGCACAGCACCATTGTCTGTCGTGCCGTCCTGTCCCATCGCATATATACATTCAGCTTATACCAGTTGTACTTGTCCCCCTCGCCGAGTTGCTTCATCTCAAAATACGACCATGTTCCTACGTTTTGCGTTTAGTCGTGCTCACTAAACATATATACTGGGATCGCATCTACTTACCTATATATTGGGCAGCGACGTGACAGCCGAAATATCCGTTAGATTTCCGGCTGGCGTCCGTCCACCATTGTTTTGGCATGGAGAGCTTATTGATGAAAAATGGCTTGCAATGCGCGCATCCCCGAACCTCGTTGGCATTTGTGAAGCTTCAACGTCCGTTAGTGGATCTGTCGGTTCATTATATCTCAGGCTACATGACTGACGCGATGCAAACCTCCGTCTCGGCGGATACGAGATCATTCCCATCGGACTGGTTCGAAATGAATTTGTGTATGTCGATATTTCGGTGCTGCCAGCCTTTTGCTAGTACTTTGTCAATAACTGATCACATCGGTGTCAAGACGCTAGACTCACATCTATTCCACTCATGTAGCTCGAGGACTGGACAGGCATTATTTGTCCCGAGGACATTATATATTACATGATCTTTTCCCATGTTAATGAAACGAAGAAAAAATAATGCCAAAAAAGACGGTGAAACGTGGGGATAGTTACCGTGAAGCTTGCTGTCGCTTGGCCAAAGGAGCCATTTATAAAGGACTCATTTACGTGTCTGTTGGTGCATTGCATATTATAGCCGCCGAAACTCTGCCTTGCCGCTTCAGTTGAAACTTGTCAGGGAAAATATACTACTACGTATGTACATAAGCCTCTCAACTAGGAAGTTGACGAGGGTCAGCGCTTAATGACTCGCAACGTGAAAACTTTTGATAACCAGTAACCCAGTCGTCATTTTCAGGCCGTTGTGTTGGTTTGCGTTTTGAGAAGGTAAACACCTAGGCCTAATCGGATTTACCGACCAATGTTGCATTCTATTCTATGATCACAGCCCCATTGCTTATGTGTGTCGATGATCTTCGCGGTTTTCATATCTCCCCGCAGTTAGTTTTCACTTCAGGCGTCTTGCAGTTTCTGGTGGTATTAGGTATGAATAGGTAGGACGGGTGCAAATTTGTCTTAGGCCATAAGCGACGATGTGGCTCTTGTTTAGGTAGCCTAACTGCTTCGTACCTAGGTAATCCGTAGTATGTAGGTAGGTAACCTACGGACGTGTACGTACGTACGGATAGGTATGCGTCTTTTACCTATGTCGAAATGACAACGATCAAGGGCCTGGTCTGGTCGCCTTCTCGATACGTTACTTTGTATGAGATACGGGGAATAATAGAGTATGCCACCATACGAACGTCATGGAATGGAATTGGCATACATAATTCTTTGTATAATAAGACCAGACGCGATGATTATTTCGTATAATGTTCATTATCTGTCTGCATTGACAAGTTGAACTGACAGACTATCACCAGATCTACCTAGCTCAAGTGATTCATCATTTCAAAAAGGCTGGTGGCTCAACGCGATGAAACCTTTGCACCAACTCGACTTTCTCTCTAAAAGGTTGAAATTGCTTGGACACCTCATTTTCGAAATCACTAGTACCCTATCAGGCGCTTTGAAGAAGCCTGTTGTCACTACGGACGTATATCGAGGCAAATGACGGACAGCTAGTTATTGTCAAGGTCCGTGAATCTCTGCAGGGCTCATGTGGCAACAGAATACTTAACCCGACAATCTTAACACAAGAGTTGTGGATTTATCGAAGAGATAAACTCTTCAGCAGACCAATTTGAATCTATGGGTTATAACTTATAGCTGTGTGCGCTCGTGGGTCGTCCATAACCGAGCGACAGTCGGGCAAGATTTGGATTCACTTGACTGCGCGCCATTGCATTTTCAGGCAAGCACTAAAATGAAGTTGACATAGAGAAAGCTCTTTATTAATATGCGATCGACTGGAAACTATAACTACTAAGGGATTAAGAGATGTTGAAAAAGGCTGAGTATTAGATGCGATGCCGCGCGCTATAAGGACGTGAGAGAAGGCTTGGTCCAAAGCACATATTAGCTCTCCGCAGGACTACGAATTAAACACCCGGGCAAAGAAGATGGGATGTATAAGATGATTTGAACCGAGGATACGCTTGGCCTTGATACGGTCGACAGGCTGAGCCTCTTGTACAGCCAGTTGAGCAAGGCGAATGAGGCAGAGAAGAGAGAGTGTATCAGCGTGCACTGCAGGTTTACATGAGGGTGTTTAAGCTCAAGGACCCATCAACACAACCATTCATGCTACCTATTGAACACTGATAAGCAGCCTTTAATGTACGAGGGAACTCACATGCTGACATGAGGGGGTAGCTGTCCTGGACTGTAACATGGCCTATGACAAGGATCGGAGGCCTGGTCCGGCCGCCTGGACAGGGGCATCGGACTCGGATCACCTCAGATGCATCACTCACAAACATAGAGACCAATGCAAGCACCAAGTGTATAGTATGCTTTTCGCCTTCGAAAATTCCAACTTTCGTCACTCCTAGATCGATATTCTAGTCTCATTCCGAAATGTTCGACAATTGGTTAGTGCGAACGACCATACTCCTCCAGCTCGCCACGACTATACAGGCAGCCGAGCAAGTCGGCATTTCCCACGAGCCATGCAAAACGAGCCGATTAACGCGCTATGACATAGCGCGGCGCCACGAGCCTGTTTTTTTCTCCACGGATCCGATGGATGACTTCGAGCTGCCAAAAGTGATGCCCCCGAACTCCACAACAGGCGAGCAGTGGGGGTTCGACGGGATTTCTGAAAGCGGGCGGGAGGCGTTCATGATTGGCTTCTACCGGGACCCAAGCTTCGCGGTCTTCGGGACAGGGAACCTGCGCTTCTACCTTGAGTTCGCGTTCGCGAACGGCTCTCGCCATGCCGCCGTCGAGTACGCCGAGGAGTCGATCGTGGAGTCGTGCCCGGGCAAAGGCACCCGGGGCACGTGGCGCGGCGACGGCTGGGCTTACGGCTTCGACGTTTCCGCTGATATGAAACGAGCCGAGGTCTTCATGGATAGTCCGTATGAGAAAGGGCGAATCGTCATGAACAGCATCGCGCGGCCTCGATACGCCGATAATGCCGCCTGGCCTTCGAAGGATGCGTCGTCGGAGCCCATACCGTTTTGGCACTGGGTTGAGCCAATTCCGGTCGCGGAAGTGGACTTTGATATCGCTGTGCTCGGGGAGAAGGTCTCGTGGACTGGAATGGGCGGACACGAGCGTCTCTGGAACGCCTTTAACTGGCTCACTTCCGTTGCGAGCCTCACGGCTGTGCGGTTGCGCGCGGGACCATTTGCGCTGTCTCTGGTTCAGTGGGGATCGCATATTCGAGAGGGGCTAGTCGTTCCGTCGGTCTTGCTTGCCAAGGATGGCGAGACGGTGTTTAGTACGAGACGGACCACGTCCTCCGAGACCGAGGATCATCTTCAGATGCGCAAAATATATGACCAGGATGGGTTTACCACGAAGGCTTTGGATGACAAGGCAACTGGGTTTGAGCTTGTGTTGAACTCGCCACGACGGGAGTCGAGCTGGGCATTCAATGTCACGCATCGCAATATTGGTTTTGAATATCCCTTTGGGGGTGGTCTTGGGAGCACTGGCTATTCTGGTGTCGTCAAGGGTGGACAAGTTGGTGGCGAGGCATGGGAAGGGCCGGCGTTCTCGGAAATCATGAACTTTCCGAAGAACTCAATACTATTTTCGAATAATTACTTTGAATGAAGCTTGACGATAGTTATGGGCTGGTACTTTCGAGGGGTTTTAGATGGCTTATATTATATAGCTCTTCAGGCTCAATAATGGACTGGTCTAATGAAATTGACTCTGAAGCAATCGCCCCTACGTGTCCATGATACGAATCACAAGCTTCTCTCCCGAAAGCCCATGCTCCTTCAGAGTCGCAATGCCTTCAAGGATCTGTCCAACACCTGTTCCCGTATGGAGCCTCACAGGATGAGTTTTAATACCTCCGCTTTTCAACATCCTTTGTATGCACGAGGACCATGCCACGCCAAAAGAGTGAAGTTCTGGATCTGCCTTGAGATTATATGGGGGTTTCCAGCCCACGTTTTCGCCCAACAAGGCGGCAGCAAGAACAAATTTAGGCTCGATAGCCTTTCTTGTATGAAGGCGTTCATGGTACGGCTCTAAAGTCGTGTCTTCTGCTATTTAGCATGTTGTCTTAATTCCATTTTCATCTAAGTAACTTACTGCTACGTATCAGCAGGGAGTGGTTCTTAGTGGAGATTGGGAATAATCGACTCACCATTTTCCACCAGCGCGGCCTATAGCTTTATAACAAAACTCCATGCTTGAACCATCGCAGTGGCAATCGACCACATACCATAATGCATTCTTCGTATAGCTTCTGATGGTCTCGGGGGAATCAGGCTCATGGTAATCGAATGCCTCCTCTGCTCCATATTCTTTCAACAGCTGAAAATTTCTAGGGGAGCATGTTGCTATCGGTATAAAGCCAGACCTTGGTGGGTTAGTTGTAGAGAGCGCCAGGCGCAATAAAAAGTATCTTACTTTCGTAACATCTGAATCATCATAGTGCCTGTAGCGCTGCTACCACCATAGACTAGAACGTATTCTGGCTTCGAGGTAGGGTTATCCGGATATCCGGGAAGCTGAAGAGACTGGAAGAGAGCATATCCTGTGATCAAGGTGCTGATACCCAAAGTCGCACCCGTCTCAAATGGCATAGTCTCAGGCAAAAGCCAAATAAAGTCGGCAAGGCCACAAACGTACTCAGCAAACGCACCGTTGTCTGGAGAAAGTGAGTTCATGCCCGGAACAACACCCGCAACCCGATCTCCAAGTGAGAATTTCCCCTGTGGAATGCCCGAGCCTATAGCGACAACTATGCCGGCAAAATCACATCCAGATGTAGCCCCAATGCTTGTCATCCGGCCCGTAAACTTTAGGTCGGCAGGATTCACACTCACTGCCATGGTTTTCACCAAAATTCTGTGAGGGCCTAAATTCGGAAGAGGGGCATCGTTTGTGAAGACAAGGGCTCCGTCCTTTCCCGCAACAATAGCCTGCTGCTTATGTGGAAGAGATTCTGTTGTTGTATGCGGCATACTGTCCAGCTCTGAGGGAAAGTCACGTCCTCTCTCGAAATTCCCATTCACGATGGCTTCATATTTGACGATGACCTATTGTCATCGAGACATGTAAATGTCGATGATATACTCCGGGTGTAGAGATATAGGAAGCCAAGTCCGATACCCTTGCTCGTGTTACGCCGTGCAGCTTGAGATATAGTGTATGGTACGGAGTACATTGCATGAACCAGTCGGGGCCCTTGGAACAAATGTGAGTTAGGCTACCACCAGGTTGATTAAATAAAAGAGCATCAAATACCTGTGAGATGAGGGCCACATGCATCATGCAGTCACCCTTCTGTTGGCTAGGTTAAATGTACGTACGTAGCATCATAACTGATAGTAATATCTGGCGGCTGCTCGTTTGACAGAAATGTAACCAACCACGCGAGATTTGAAGGAGAGAGGCATCAATTAGTCTAGGCAGCCTTCACCGGTCCTGTTTTTCGCCTTCACAGAAACGAGAATATACCCTGTTTGTCATGAAGCCCGCTCAGACAATATTTTCTTCTTATGTTTCTTCAGTCCTTGTTTGTAACTTTGTTGCCTTTTGTTTTTTGTTCTCTTTTGTTCTCTTTCTTTTTTTTTTCATCCAGTGCATCACCCCACCCCATTGGAACATTTCGCGCAATCTTCCACAGACACAGCATGAAAAGAAACATCCACAATGCCGCCACCACCTTTATCTGAGCAATTCTGGGATGCGCGACACCCCCCAGCTGACCCAACACATCTCTCCTTCAAGGGGAAAACGGTGCTAGTAACAGGAGCTAACACTGGAATGGGATATCAGACTGCACTCAAGTATGCAAAATTAGGAGCAAGCACGCTGGTCCTAGTAGTACGGTCTGTAGAGAAAGGAGAGGCCGCGAAGTCAAGCATCATTCACCATCTCAAAGGTCCAGTGGATATCAACTTCATCATCAAGACAGTGGATCTCTCGACATTTGAATCTGTAAAGGAATTCGCGCAAGACATCAATCAGAGTGTGCCCGAGCTCCATGTCGTCCAGTTCTGTGCTGGCTACATGTCGCCCGCGTTCACGGTCGGCGTGGAAGGTTTCGAGATGGCTTTTCAGGTCAACGTTTTGTCGACGGCGTTGATGGCCATTCTACTGCTACGCAAAGTGCAGGAGACCGCTGCGGCTGGATCAAGTGATGGCTACGTGCCACACATCAGCTTTCTCAACAGCGTAGCTACACAAGATGTTCTCCCGGAATGGATACCAGAGGACCAAACTCTAGTCGAACGCATCAACGACGCCACCAAATTTGACCATTTATCGCAGTACTACCTCGTCAAGCTAGCTGAAAGGTATTTTATCGAACAGTTTGCTGTTCACTGCAGTAGGGTCGAACCCAACATCATCGTCAACTGTACCTGTCCTGGTATGTGTCGAGGAACCAACCTACATCGGAACTATCCATGGTATGTAAGACTTATGTTAATCCCGTATAAATTCATCTGCGGGAGAGATCCGGAGCATGGAAGCCGGACAATGGTGAGCGCGACTGCTCTGGGCCCTGAAAGCCAAGGGAGACTCTGGACGAACGATCAGTTGCCCGAGTAAGTACCATCCATTGCCATAATAATGTACTGTGCCCCAGATGGGCTGACTGTCTTGAGATACGCTGGATTTATGGCGACTGAGCGTAATGCTAAGGTCGGTCGAGATGCGACCGAAGAGATTCTAACGATCCTTCGAACAAAGGCTGGTGTAAGAGGTTATCCCTAACTACTTATCGAATACTGTTCTGTGCCGCCGTGGCGTAATTTTTTATTGTACTGTTGTGTCATAGCATGTCATGTTATTCCTTGGCTTTGATAGGAGCCTTCGCGAAATACTTAATGTCTCCAAGAGCAAGATATGCTGTCAAGGGATGTATTCAGTGGCCAAGCAGAAGCTGAGAAGGGGAATTAGTAATGACTCAGAATCCGGACATTTCGCTCCAGAGGAGAGTAAAGGCTTTGCCGGGTGGCCGATATATAGGGGAAGAAATCCTTTCTGAATTCTGCGTGGCTTTCTAAGGATGGGGACCTCGAATATTTTATGGGAGACAATTACTTGCTCCAGCTGAGAGCTTGGAGCAGTAATCCGAGCTGGGTGTAGGCTAACAATGTGTCCTGATTCGCATTATGCTTCAGTTTCCTTGCATTGTGAGCTGTCTGAATGTGGCGCGTGGAGATATTCTCCTGAAATAATGGGGGCTAGAATTGCAAAGTAAGGCCAGCGGCCGCGGGACGCTGAGTGGGAAAGGCTCATGAAGGGCAGAAAACACGATCCAGCTGATACGAGATATGTTCCAAGAAGGCAAAGGGAAACGCAAATGAGGAGTATATGACATCCTTCGACCTGTATGACCCTCGAGATTCTGAGCGCGTCATTTCGCCGCACATACCCATAGAGTTGTTCACATCCTAGAGAAAAACTATATATCAAGGCAATGAACCGAGGCTTGAACAACAGCTTCGGACTCGACCTGTGATTCGGATCGCATTTTCACATTGGTCTCGGGCTGTCAGAAATTCGGCAGGCCTAATTTTGCCTCGGAGAGCGGTAGCAGCAGGGGGTTCTAGCGATGTTCTAAATAAATCTCCTGCAAATACAGGTTTGAGCGCCTTAATTGGTCCGTCTGTTTGAAGTGGCACTGACGACGACAATGAGGGGGATGTCGGCGTTGTATTTTGGACGGACCTGGGCTACTCCGTAAAGCTACCTTTATACACACTGTCCATCGTATCTGCCTATTGCCAGTACGTATGAATCTACCGCAGGGGTTACCCACAAGATATTACATACCACTCCGAAGCAGCGATACATAAGAAGTAGCCTGCTGCGAGAAAGAGTAATCTGTCAGCTCTGGATTACTCTCATAAGTCGTTCACAACCCATGAAGTGAACACAGGCGACTAAGATATATATATATATATATATATAATTTTGATGAATAAGTCTCTTGGTTTTGACACTGCATCGGCCACTGCCTGAGCAGACACCAGCAACATGGCGCTCTATGATGATATACGGAACCATATCGAGATCATTCGCATTGCAATGGCTCCCGTGCGACTTAGTAAATGGGAGTTATTGCAGCTGACCTTGAGGAAAATGCTTCACGATCTACGTATCGCAATGGTCGACATATCCACCACGACGAAGTATGTCGGGCTCGGTGTTTTGATGCTCGTTGTTATTCTATTCATAGATCATCTCCGTGTTGAACGTCAGTCGCTCCGTCATCTCGGACTATCTTTTGTTAGGCGTCCGAAGGGCGTTCATCAATGGGACTACGCGGCTTTGTTAGACGAAGGGGCCCGCAGGTATTCCGACTCCCCATTCATCCTCAGCTACTCTGGGTTCGAGTACGTGGTCTTCCCGCCTTCGATGTGGGATGAGGTGAAGCGCATTCCCCAGACGAAGGCATCCAACATGGAATTCAATAAGCATGTATTCTTTGGTGGCTGGGGTTTCCTGGGCTCGGACATCAGCGCCCTTCACAGATCCATTGGAACTGATCTCACACGGGCAATCCCCATTCGCACCCAGGCACACTACGAAAGTGCGAAGTTCGCGAGTAAAACGGCATTAGATCCATGCCCAGAATGGAAATCCTTCCGCATGTACTGGACATTACAGGACATCATATCCACTACAAATGCCGCCGGTCTCGTGGGATCAGAGATGGGTACTGATCCTAGCTGGCGCAAGGCAGTGCAGCGGTTCCCTATGGCTATTGTCTTCGGCATAATGACATCCGGCGCCTGCCCGCGGATCCTACGCCCTATCGCCACCTGGTTCGTCTTCTTGCCAGCGTGGGCGCTTTACTGGTACATGAGACTGCTACTACATCGCACGGTGACAAAAGATGTGCGCGAGTATAAGGACGCGACTGATGAAAAGCAGAAAAGAGAGCTAGTGCAGGCATCGCCGGATAAGAAGTTTCCGATGGTAGCCTGGCTAATGGCGCGATATAGCCCCGAAGAACAAAATCCGGCACAGGTTGCCCATGATCTCATTGTGGCCTCGTTTGAGTCAACGGCTTCTACCTCGGCCACCTTTTATTTCATCATGGCGGAGCTCGTCACCCGCCCTGAGCTCTGCGATGAGCTGCGAGAAGAAATAGCAAGTGTCATGGTGGATGGTAAATTGCCGCGAACGAACTTAACCGAGTTGAGGAAACTTGACAGTGTGATGCGTGAATGCTCGCGGTGGTCCCCATTTGGACATAGTAAGTGCTGTTTTGTCTGATATCCAGATTTAACTCTTCAATTTGCAGCGCTTTATACTGACGTTATAAATAGTGGCCCTTTTCCGACGGCTGCGCGCGCCTGTCCAACTCTCTGCAGGCCCCGAATTACCCACAGGCACGGTCATCAGCGTCGACGTTCATGAGATACCCAAATCCAAAACGCTATGGTCAGATCCTGAGGTTTTCGATCCAATGCGGTTCTTCAAGCTCCGACAACTGCCCGGGCGGGAGGATCGTCACCAGTTCACCAGTCTCGGAGCTGACACGCCGGGCTGGGGCGACGGTTCGCAGGCCTGCCCGGGGCGCGCTTTTGCAGCCAACACACTCAAAGTTGCCTTGGTGTACATGCTCACGAACTATGAGTTCCGCATTCCGCCGGGCGGAGATAAGCCTAAGCGATATTCAATGCCGAATGGTTCTTTGCGCCCTGATATGGCGGTGCGGATTGAGTTTCGCGAAAGACGAGAGGCCACTCACACGACGCGGTCCGAGAAATCAGTCGTCGCGGATTCATAGTATGAATTTCATACTAGGTAGACTGGGTAGTGTAATCCGTACTTTAGCACGGTGTATTAAATCCGTGATTCAAACTGTATTTCTCAGGCATTTAGTCCGTATCTTTTAGTGAGTGTTGAAGTCGCTAAAGTCACTAGAACCTAGCCAGCAATAAATCACTGATCTAATGAGCATATGGCCGCCAAACACCCTGTAGCATTTTCCGAGACCAGACCTGAGAGCACTGGTTACTATTAGGTAGTTACGCTCTATTCCGTAGGTACGTCCGTAACCGCCATGGAATTGACAATACGGAATAGTTACGGATCGTACCGGTCTATATTCCGTACTAGGCTACTGATCCGGCAATTCTACGGATAATTTCAACCCTTCACACTGGAGCAAGAAAGCGTTCTTGCCCGCTAGGACAACCCAGATATGCATTCATATCCTGGTATACTGCTGCTCCATCCCACACAATGCCAACAACTCAACAAGCCAGCCGGATCATATTTTCTCTTTAGGTCAAGTAGTCTTGGGTAATTATCTCCCCAGATGTGACTCTCCCACTCTTCAAGCCATGGATCCCCTTCATTCGCGTAAGCGCAGCCATTCGGTGCGACTGATTTGAAAAGCTCGGTCGTGTTCCTGAGCGCGGCGACAGAAATCTTACGCTCGTCGAGAGAACTGGAGGGCCGAAAGGACGTTGTTGCCAGTACCATTAGCGGCGCCTCGTACCATGCTGGGTGGATTGATGTGTCGCGCGCCGCGGTCGGATGCATACGGCCATAAAGATAAGGTGGTGTAAACATCAAAGATGGCGGTGCGCCTGTTGTCTCTACGACCTCGAAGATCGCGTCCACAAGACGCTCCCGTGACGCGGAGTCCGCGAACGCGTCTTCAGTTATCACTCTGCTTGTTATGAAAAGGCCCGTGATAATTGGCTGTGGGGCGGCCCATGTGCCGTTTATCACGTTGACATAGTAGTCGAAATATGACTCGTAGCGATGGAATACAGCGCTCCCGTTCTGTCTCTCGGCGTACTCCACCGCTAGACGCAGGCTGTCCTCAGCCTCTGAGACGTTCAGCAGTGGTGTCGAGAGCAGAGTGGTGTTAAGGTAGGATGGCCCGGTCCAGCCCTGAAGGCGCCAGCGCGGCGTATTCTCCATAAGTGTGCTTACATACTCTCGCTGATTGTCTTCGGTGGCTGGGAAGCTAATGATAGAACCTGTTATGGGCATCTCAGGGGAGACCATGTGTGTTGAGCTGAGTACGACACCAAAGGAGCCGGTACCACCGCCGCGCAAAGCCCAGAAAAGATCTGGGTTCGTGCAGTGGTTCGCGATGCGGACGACGCCGTCCGGTGTCACGATTTTGAATTCAAGTACACGATCCACCCCGAGACCGTGCGTGCCCGTGAGGACGCCGTGACCCCCGCCGAGTAACCAGCCGCCCGATGCACCGATTGTGGCGACAGTTCCGCCGACGAAGATGACGCCATGTGCATGCGCAAATGTATAAGCATCATCCATGCTAACCCCTGCCCCGAATTCGACTGCTTCTATAGGCGTCGAATTAGTGCAGCCATGGGGAACGAAAGATTTCGTATACTTTTTGTGCGTGAGACCTTTTGTCCATATCGCGATAGAATCTTGTCGGCTATTCCTCATCGCGTAGTCGTGCCCGCCATTCTTGATTGAAAGCGCTACACTATTTTCCTGGGCATATTTAAGGATCTGCTGGACGTCACTCGCGCCGGTAATCTCAACAAAGTATGGAGATACACTCCCTTGTCGACATGGCGTGTTATTCGATGGGCTAAGATTGCTATCGTTGAGAAGACATTGGTCTGTTGGATCTGCTATACATGCCTCGCTTTGTATATATTGGAAGCCTTGATAATGATTTGACCGGAAATAATCCGGATAATTTGACGCGAGAACCTCCCTATACGCAACGCAGTCGGTTGCTTGAGGATCCCAAAAGCATGGTGCTGCTAGTGGCTCCGCTCGGTTCAATCTCCCTCCAAGTGTCGAGTTCAACTTCTCTAGTGGACTTGTGGGCTGATTATACGTGTAGCATTGCGCCAGCTGCAGCATAGCTACGGTTACGGCTCGAAGCCCATGACTACCAAGGGATGACATGGTGGCGTAGCCTTAGTCCTTACGACTCAATGGGCAGTCTTGCCGAGTAAAGATTACCATGCGGCTCTTGGCATTAAGTCATGTCAGAAATTTCAACGTGCAAGGGAATAATCTATCACTCAATGCTAGATATGTAGTGAGAGAAAGGTTTCTTATTTTGAGCGCACTTTAGTCGGGAGTTATGGGAAGTGCAGCAGGATGACAGCGGGATAACCAACAATGCGGATGCGGTTGGGGACCCGAAGCCGACCGGCAATTGGCCGTGGGATAAGATAGACGCTGTGTACAGAGCCCAGCAAACTGTTATTGTTGGTGGCCCAAGACATAAGAAAAAAGCCCTTACGGGTTACCTAGCTCAACCTACGTCGTCTGTGTGGCCCAGTCGCGACCTGCCAGCAACTCGCATGCATTTTGCAGATACTCCATCTCATGATAGGGTACTCTTGTACTAACAAAGATGGGGTTTAGTAGGCTCTACCTGCCCCTCTTTGATTTATTTTCCGATGCTTGAGGGGCATGACTTGAACCGGATGCGCAGCCGGAGTAGGAACCGGAGTCGGAAGCACAGCCGGAGTCCGAATCGGAATCGGAATCGGAATCGGAATTGGGCTGGAAGAGGCTGGGAGAAGAGCTAATTCACCGACCCCTTGAACACTCTAGATACTATGTAGGCAACCACTGATGACGTGAGCGAGTAATGTCAGCGTTCCATGGGATGCCAGTTTGGAATTTCCTGTCTGCATAAAAAGCATACACATCCCGCGGCCAAGCGCAGTCTAGTCGGATGAATGCTTACATCAAGAGCCTTACTAACCAAGCACCATATGGCCCTGGGATCGGATATTTGGCATACACGATATCAACGGTTGTACTATGATATGACCTACCTAACATATTGTCGCACCCCGTGTAGGTATCGGCGTGGTCATGTAATAACCGACTCCGCGGCGGCCCTGCAAGATATCTTGCAGTCTGAGACTGATTGGCTAACACCAACTTGGTCGTCTGACCTAGGAGCGGTACGTACTTCCTGAGACGATGGGGAATCTTAGGCGTGTATACGTTAGCAATCGCCCATGGTCTACGACTCTTACCACAATTAGAAATCTTCAAGGTGCACTTGGAACTTCGGCTGATTAATTGGCAGCAAGGGAATCTTATAATAGCAGGTAATTCTAATTACATGCAACGTTCGTTCGATACTACATCGAATTGTTAATATGCAGACAATCCCCTGATACTTATACCGTCATTGTAGGTGACGGTATAGTCATCAGTCCTATGAATAGTATTACCCAGATCACTCGCATGCAGAGCCGCCCCTGTGTGGACCTTGGTCACCGACGACGGTGGCATGATGCGTTCCCCCGACGTGTCGTAAGGCGCGCTCAGTTCCAGGTCCTGGTAAGGTCCAGCCTGCCTCTGGTGTTTATGTCTCGTTGAGGACGTACCCTTCGAAGCGGAACTACCCGAGCGTTTGGTGGAAGACAACAGACTTGCCAGGGTATGCCCAATGGCGCTCAACACTGGTATCTTGATCAACACGATAGGGCGGAGCGTTGGTACGCAGCCTATTGTGATGACAAGGGCCTGTTCAACTGCCGTGAGAAGGGTCATGATGCCGAATATCGTAAAAAGTTGCGATGCGTTAGTACTAGTATCGGCGTTCGCGAAGGCGATATTTGTGGCTACTTTTGAGAACGCGGCCGCTGCGGTAATGAGAGAGAGACCTAGCAAGATCGCAAGCCCTACCTTCTTACGGGTCGCCAGGTTCAGCTTATAGACAAAGGTGACGGGGAAGACCACGTAGAGAACATCAGAAATGGAGAATAGCACTGCCAGACGGTTGATTTTGTTAGTTCAAGTCCATTGAAAGGCACTGAACAGAAACTCTTTAGATGAGCACACACATTGTAGCGTGAGAGTGAGATATTCCTGGATGCGAGAGTCCAGGCATTTTCCTATTGACTTATCCCACAACGCCTCTGGGGGGCTGCACATGGACCAGATCAGGATAATGTTCGCCGCACCGAGTAGAGTGATTGCCCCTGAAGTGACGATCATAGACCATGTGAACCAACGTCTAGTTCCAAATATACGGACGAGTAGTATCGTGATGGAGATCCTCGCGACAACGGAGACCACGTTGGAGAATGGCGTGGATATATACCCCCACTTGTTTGCTTCAGTTACGTCCGAGTTATGAAGTGTAGAAAGAGGCGCCCCCATCCCCGCCATGCAAGACTTTGTTACAGTGGCTAGGTAGACCCATTGGAAAAATTCCGCCAGCAGCATGAACCAGTCGTCAGAGGAGATGGCGATTTTAAATCTCTTGCGGAGGTAGAATCGGGTCGCCACCGCAGCGAGTGATACGATGGTCAAACTCCATGATACTCCCAGTATAGCCTGCTCAAAACTTTCTGGCATTGATATCGATGCTGTCGAGAGAGGCCAGTGCGTGAAAGAAAATGAAAAAAAAAAAGTAGTGGCCTAGCCCACCAAAGGGGAGTATTCGGTGTCGAATAACTGCTTTTTTCGGGGAATCAGGTACTAGCAGGCATGCCTCCACGTCAGTCGGCACAGGACAAGTATCTCATTTTCTTATGTAAATCGCAGAGTGCGCTCTCCTTTTTTCCGTGGAAGATGACTGTGCAACACCATGGTGGCATGGGGTATGTCCAATGGCCGATGCTACAAGGGAGTCGGATATGTGACTTGGACGAGTGACTGTCCAGGCCCTTGCAATTAAGTGCCCATGTAAGCTGCCGGTCAGGCAACTGATACCCTGACGCATGAAGAATCGATATGGATGCATGATCACCTAATGGATGCAGGCGATTCCCGCATCGCTCATTAGCTCAAAGCCATGAAATCAGTGGTAAAGTTTCTGGTTTTGTCGACACCCATCCGCTGCGAGCCATGCAGTAGCCAATACTCAATATGTTTAAGGATCATATATCCTGACCCTCGCAACCGGCATCCTTTCTCTCTGTAACAACGGTGTTGGATAGCCACCATAGTATGTCCGGTTAGAACTTCTAGCCTTCAATGCAGAATTATTGTACATGATACTAGGTATAAGAAAGTATGGAGGCTTGACTTCCAGCCCCAGAGTACTACTTGAGGTGAGGTAAGCTGCATCATTCATCTACTACCCAGCTTAGACACCCGTGTTTTCTCAGATGTAACCAGTTGTAATCAAATATATGATGCGCAATGTCGGAGAACCAGGTCCATAACCTGGTCAGGACTCGGCTTGAATCATTACATTGTGATTAGCAATGAACACTTTGTGCCCATATGATATGGCCTAATGAGAGCCGAGAAGAACCGAATGCCAGAAATTTAGTATGTGGAAATATTGTGTCTGCATTCCGCACGCGAGAACTTCCTGTCGAAAGGGTACCTAAGGTATGAGTTGATTGATGAGTTGAGCAAAATGCCTACGTTAACAATTAATTTCTGAGCCAATACGGACGTAAACGGTACGGAAACGCCTTTGTTTAACAGTATTTCCAGTCCAACATACGGAATATCCAGTCAATACGTAGGGAATGTGTTGATGGATTCAGGCTCCACCATTTGAATTGGCAGCCAGCCAAGTTGAGGAAGACCGGGCAGAGTGTGGGCCTCCTGGAAGATACATATGTAACAATGACAACCTCATTCCATCAAATCGCAAACACGAATGGCGTAGTTTTACTCCGGAGGAACGAGGGGACCCTCATTCCTCATGCGTCCAGTATCAACTGCCTTATTGACTCATTATATCCTTAACACCAGGATGCGTCGCTAATGTTGGTCAGCTACTGCTACATACATACGCAATATTGTATCTGGGTAGGTAGTCTCCAACTGTGCGACATTTGGGCAAAAGTACTATCTAAAAGACTTCTAACAGGTTTGTGAATGTTGTCTCGGGTTCTATGTTCTAATGCCACCCTACCTGCTCAACAATGCGACTTCAGATCCTGACTGAGACCAATCAACGGAATCACGGATGCTGTCATCGGCCGACTGGCTGGGGATACTACGGAGAGAAAGTGCAGCATGTTCAAGACGTGTGGAAGACCAGACCACAGTATACTTAGCGTATAGACCATTATAAAGGCTGCGAGAGTTTCTTTTCTCTCTTCCATAGGTTACGTGAAATCTCGGAAGTAAGATAGTTATCCCGCCATTCGTCGACTCGAGAGAAAACGGTCAAATACGACGACTCTGCACTAGAGTCCCACACGATGTACCGATAAGTGTGGAATAAGTACCCTACATACATAGATAATCGCGCCCTGGCCGTGTGGATTGCCCGTATGCCAGGAATATACTATGTACATACACCTCCAACCGGTCTCTCGGCAGTCAGGGTAACTCAGCCAGTGCCATGCTTTCGTGATATCACGCCATCCCCATTGTATGTTGCATGTCAACCTTGGCATAAGTGTGCGTTGTGCTATATTGGAAACGTGAGTATTAAGTAGGTAACTTAAGCGCCTGCGCAGCGACACCAAGGGGATCGTCGATTCGTAATATAGTACACTAGTCGAACTTCCAAGGGATTCAGAAGGTCGGGCTATTGCGGACAGTTAATAGACACAGATTCAGCCAACTACTTAGTTACTAAGCGTGTTCGATTAGATCATAAGATGAAGGTGGTAGTTGTTTGCTGCTCTTCGACTAAGCTGTATCTAGGATATCCATCCTGTATATTTATCACGTTTTCCTTAGTACGGCTGCAGGAGACGGACCCCATAAACCCTCAGTTGGCCCCATTGCATATACCCTACACTGACTCATAGCACTTATCGCGATTCATATCCGCCGCCTTCTATAGATTTGTATCTGCATAGACTCCATCACTTCCTTAAGATGTGTTGCCTTATCATTCCTGCTGTTGCGAAATATCTCATGTGACAACATGGTTTCCCTCAGAGAAATGCAAATTGGATCCATGAGGATAAGGATCTTTGTTTCAATCGGAGTTTCCGAGAATTTCATAACAGAAGATGAAGTGACGCCTAGATATGCCTCGATAATCTGGATCATAGAGGAACAGGTCTCCAGGAGAATCGTGAATTGAGTATCGGAGTTGGTCTTCACTTGTATTCCCCCGAATAAAAGTGTGGGTAGTATGGGTGGCGCGTTGTGCGCGCTACTCATGCTCCCAAAGTAAACCCTGTTGATGTGCGTAAAAAGTTTCTGCCAGTAACGAAGAACAAATAGGTAAGAGGTCACCAAAGTGGCAACGATGGATATATCCCGATGACCAGACAAAGTGTTAGTCGGGATGCAAGCATTCGGATCTATTCTCTGCCCTAGAGGGTAGGGTTGTGGCAAGACTAGGCCATTATTGCCAGTGTGAGCCGGATGGTTTTGGTTTTCTTCTGCTTCAATTCCCTTTAAAATATCAATCAGCTCAGATGTTCGGCTCAGCGCACGCTGGATCGTCATCGCGAGAAAACTGTGACCATTAGACATCTCGTGGCGACCCTGAATGTCCTCAAGCTGATCTGTCTCATCAACTAAGTTTGCGCATAATTCGAACAACTCACGATGTCCTCTAGCAATTCTGTGTGGTTCCTGCTCCCTTGCTGTGGTGACTGCATTGACAGCCGAACTACTCGAGTTTGCGAATTGGCCTGGGGTTGATGCGGACACGGACTCTGTTTCATCGCGGGTTCCTGAAGATGGTCGATTTTCCGCCGTTCCCGCCAAGTCAAAATCTGAGAGGAACATGATATCGCTTGAATACTGACAAATTTGGCGTTCAGTAGAGCGTCATTACACTGATATTGAAGGCCTGACGGATGAACTCACTTGATCTCCGCCCATGGTCAGTGAATTTGAACTGAAGCCAAAAAAGTCATTGCTATTGGATTGGTTGCTGGTGGTGGAGCTAATGGTAGCCATGCACGACTCCTGGGGCTCTGTGGTAAACTGCATGCCTGTCGCAGCCGAGGGACTCATATTAGATTGCCTCCTTAATGCTGGGCTAGCCGAGTGGTGGGAGCTTCTCTTTTGGATTATTTTGGCGGCATCTGTTGTGCTTTCGTTATTCGTTGTAATGCAAGAAATTCCGAGTTTTATGCACCGTTTGCAATTGTTTTCTTCAGCAGACACACGCTCGCACCTCATTTTGTAGGTACGGCAACGATCGCATGCATATCTTCTGGAGGGTCTCGACTGCTGCATAGCCTTGATTGCATGCCATTAAGTATATCGTTAAGGTTAAATGACACCAGAATATGAGGTCAGAGCCTAAAGCTTTCGTTTCTGCTTTGGTATCAGAACAATTAAGAACAATAGGCCTTCTCCTCATCGTGTGCTTAGGTACCTATCATTCCTCTTTCTCTATTTCATGTTCCACACATCGGCATTCAAAAGGCCTAGACACGCGAAAGTAGTCAAGGCAAGATCAAGCCGGGCACTTCGTTACCCGGCTATTAAGCAGGTAAGCAGCACAACAGCAGCAGAAGCTAAAAGCTGACCGGAATTAGAGAGGGACAGAGAGAGACAAGGAGAAAGAAGCAGAAAGCAATCGTAATTTTTTTTTACTTATCCGAAAAGCTAACGGGAAGAAAATGAAAGCAAAGAAGATGACGGAGACTACAAATACAGAAATAAACAGCCGGCGAGAAGGATAAGAATCAGGACAGGAGTCAGGACAAGAGTCAGGACAAGTGTCCTCCTTCCACAAACGAAACTTTCTGCAACTTGAGAATGCTCGGACGAGCTATGGCAGGCTGTCTGCATATGGCCCAGACAGGAATAGTGCCTCGCGACAACATACGGATTAAGCAGATGTGTACTTCGTGATAAATGAGTGCCCGTGATAGCAACGATGTGACCGGGAAGCAAAGTCGCCGGGGGTGGGGGCATTGGAAGTCGTCACGGAGAGATAAATTTTTTGAGGGACGGCACTGCGGCCTAGTAGAAAACCCGTAGATACATCTTGGTGTGAACTGGCGACCTCGGGAAGCGTGTTGAGGCAACAGCAAATCGAGCCGCCGATACTACCTAGCAGGCTAGCAAAAGTACGGACGTGAGTACTTATCGCAGGCCCACTCTGACACGCCATGATTAGCCACGATTATCTAATATATTGCTTATGTAAGCTATTGCCCATGCCTACCAGTGACAGTGGCGTCGCGCCGTGGATGCTGGATTCTGAAATGTGATGCCTGGTTGCAGGTAAATGCCGCCATGCATGTCCGCCGAGGTCTCCCAGGCTATGCGCCTTGCAACATGCGCGCCCACAACATGCAATGGTCGAAAACCGAGGTGTTCCCCTGTGTCGTAAAGATTGATCGCCGGCCATAGTGGAGTTTAGCGATCTCTTTTCATTCCAAATTCTCTGTCCAAGAACTCAAAAGCGCGTTGGTTACACATGCCCAAAGCCCCCATCTTCGCTTGGAGGCTTCCATCACTTGGAGTCGTCGATATCCAGGAGTTCTTTTGCGAGTCTCGAAGGTTCTTGAGAACCATACCGGTGTGATCGTTCAGATCCAGATACAATGAATCACTCGCGCCTGTGACGAATACCGGACACTTCACCCTGCTAAGGTAAGACGAGCCGTCATTCTCCCGCAGAGTGAACTTTTTCATTGTCCGAAGCATTTCACTTGGTCTGGAGGTTCCCAAAAACCGTGATGAGGTTTTAATTTCCCATTTCATTTGGAAAGAAAAGCGAGTAGAAAAAGAAATGGCTTTATCCACAACGAAATCCGGTATCCATCCTCTTTCCCACAGATGAAGAAACGTAGGCGATGTTTGCTTTGTGGCGAAATCCCAGAAATCATACAGCGGATCGATTGCGATACAGGCCCGAATTTGTGGCTCGGCCGCTGCTCTCAGCGCAAAATAGGCTCCCAGTGATGCCCCCGCAACAGCTATCCGACTGAGGTCGAGATCCATGGCTGGGTATTGTTCAGCATACTGCTGCATATACTGGAGTGTTTTCTGCATTATGATCTCCCAGTCGGCGCGGAAGGGTATGTTATGCTCATGCAGAGTAAGTCCTTGGCCAGGTCCCTCAATTGTGAGAACAGCATACCCCAGATCAGGCCCAGCGACTGGAAACATATAATAGATCTCCTCTTGTATCGAGTCTGCGCCAATGAAGTTTATTACGAGGGGAATCTTTCCAGCCAGCCTGCGCGACGAGGGAGGTATATAAAGGTATGCGGGGAGCTTTATAGCTCCCTCATATGGAACCTGCAGCATGTACACCGGCAAGTCCATAAGTGTTACGGCTCGTTCAAATAGTCGAGTAGCTCTCTGAAGAGTGGCCACGGTACGTGGATCCGAAGTAAGCGGTCTTTCGCCTGTCATCATGTAGGCGCTGGCGCGGGTGTAATTGGAGGCCCTCAGGAAAGCAGTGCGGGCGGCATCGCGATGTCCATGTTGTTGAGCTTCCTCGGCCAATACCTCAGCTTTCCTAGCTTGCTTAGACCAAGCTTCGTACCATGCAAGAGGATTGTTCTCATTGATTTCCCCGATGGCCTCTAAGACTTCCGCAACTTCGGCACCCCCATATCTTGCAGTACCCAGAATTCGAACAGTTTCGAAGTTAAAAAATTCTCCTTGGTAAAATTGATGCATTATTTGGTGTTTGTTCTGTTGTCCCAGTTGGCTGTCCCATCCTCTTAATTGCTATCTTCAATTCCTCTTTCCCGAAGTCCTTGATATGCCTTTTTTACATACCTAGTCAGGACGGGCCGGGGCCATCCTCATCTGGTTTTGTTAGGTATTACTCCAGAGAAGCACCCCGATTGGCTGACAATGCCCACTCCGGTTACCACAAGCTGTCTCCGAAGACATTCCGATACCCCTGAGCCGGCTGAACGAATCCAGATCATAATGCGGGACGTCTTAAGTTATGGATCATGAGCTGTACGTACTACGTACCAAAGATTGTCCATACTGTAGCGACTTGGTCCAAGTATGCTCAGTAGTTTTCGTATGTTTTCTTAAAATTGAGATCATTGGAAGAGCCATTCTGACACCGGTCCCGTCGAATTTCGAGAGACTAATGTCCGAGACGTACTTCTCATGCGGTAACATGTTTCCTCACCTTACGCACCCAAACGAGCCCATCGCCATCATTGGTAGTGCCTGTCGGTTTCCTGGTGGCGCGTCTTCGCCTTCAAAATTCTGGCAACTGGTCAAAGAACCTCGTGATCTTGTCCGCCAAATTCATCCAGATCGTTTCAATGCAGAGAGATTTTATAGCGATAATGGGCGCCGCAGCGGAACCAGTAACGTCAAACATGCTTACACCTTATCCGAGGATCCCAAACTGTTCGATGCTCACTTCTTTGGCATCACACCTATTGAGGCGACTGGAATGGACCCAGGACATCGATTACTACTCGAGGTGACCTATGAAGCTTTGGAGTCATCAGGACTTCCGAGAGAGGATATTCGAGGGTCGAATATGGGAGTGTTCGTTGGTCTCATGGGAGAAGACTATTCTAGCATCGCTGGCCGAGACATTCAAAATATTCCCCGGTACCTCGCGAGTGGTACTGCTCGAAGTATTCTCTCAAACCGGCTGTCTTACGTATTCGATTTACATGGGCCATCCATGACCATCGATACTGCCTGCTCCTCAAGCTTGGTAGCATTACATCAAGCAGTTCAGAGTTTGCGTACTGGAGAGTCAACTGGCGCAATTGTCGCAGGATCCAACCTAATATTAGGGCCTGAGCCATTCTTAGCAGAGAGTCAGCTAAAAATGTTGAGTCCGACTGGCCGCAGTCGCATGTGGGATAAGGCCGCGGATGGGTACGCAAGAGCCGATGGTATTGCGGTGTTGATTCTCAAAAGATTATCTGACGCGATAGCCAATAAAGACTATATTGACTGTATAGTTAGGGAGACGGGGATCAACCAGGATGGCCGCACCCAAGGAATCACGACACCGAACCCAAAATCCCAAGCCGCCCTAATCAAAGAGACCTACTGCCGTGCTGGCTTGGATTACACCAAGATTTCCGACCAGCCTCAATATTTTGAAGCACATGGGACTGGTTGGTTAACCCCAAGCCTCTAACGCAGTGATGTTATGTTCATTGACTAGTCTTGTAGGGACTGCTACAGGAGATCCAATTGAGGCTGCAGCAATACACGATGTGTTCATTGATAATGTTCCATGGAGGTCATCAGAAGACGCCAAAACGGATCATACAATCTATGTTGGGTCGCTGAAGACGGTGATGGGTCATTCAGAGGGTGCCGCTGGGGTGGCTGGGGTGTTGAAAGCATCTCTAGCACTCCAAAACTCTATCATCCCACCAAATCTTCTTTTGAACGAGATCAACCCCAAGGTGGCGCCGTTGCTTGGACGCATGCAAGTTGCTCGGGAAGCTGTGGCATGGCCAGTTGGCGCTGCCGGCGCCCGAAGGAGAGCTAGTGTGAATAGCTTCGGTTTCGGCGGGACAAACGCTCATGCTATCCTCGAAAGCTTCCTCATGAATCAGCCTTACATATCAACAAACCTTCAAGACAACGTATCATCGATAATGCCTTTCGTTTTTTCTGCAATGTCTGAGCAATCCCTCTTCGTCATGCTGTATAAGTATGCATTACACTTGCAGTCAAACCCATCGATATCTCTGCGAGATTTATCATGGACGCTGAATACTCGAAGGTCAGAGCTACCAGTGCGTGTCGCCATCTCGGCATTGACCTCAAAGGACTTAATCGCAAAGCTGGAACAGGCGAGCAAGGGGTCTGAGGATTTTAAACCCCACAACCTAGTTGAAGTAGGCATGTCAGATACTCGAATTCTTGGAGTTTTCACCGGTCAGGGCGCACAGTGGGCGACCATGGGTGTCGAGTTGCTTCAAGATTGTCGGATCGTGGCCAACTGCTTTGTGAAGCTACAACGGGCACTTGATACCTTGCCTATCGATTATAGACCAACGTGGTCACTCTCTGATGAGTTGACGAAGAGTGCAGAAGTATCGAGGATTGGCGAGGTTGAGTTTTCACAACCAGTCTGTACGGCACTTCAGATTGCTCTAGTTGACCTCTTAGAGTCAGCGGAAGTGAAGTTGACGGTTGTCGTTGGTCATTCGTCAGGTGAGATTGCTGCCGCTTATGCTGCGGGATACCTCAGGTATGAAGTTTAAAGTATTCTGATTTTCGGAAATCACTCTTACATTCTTCTTTTCTTCTGCTAATGTGTGTGTGTAGTGCCGAGCATGCTATTCGTATAGCATACTTACGGGGCTACTTTTGTGGCAGGATGTCTCCGACCGCTCCAACTGGAGCCATGATGGCCATTGGCACAACACCTGATGATGCTCGGGAATTGATCGAGCTACCTGCTTTCAAAGGGCGGGTTTGTATAGCCGCAATAAACTCACCCATAAGCGTGACACTTTCAGGTGATATGGACGCCCTAGCGCGAATTCAACTTGTAATGGACGACGAAAAGAAGTTTTCTCGATTACTGAAGGTTGATAGGGCGTACCACTCTCATCATATGCTACCATGTGTTGACCCTTATGTTAAGGCCCTTCATGATTGTGACATTCGAGTCCGAGACCGGGATTCCGGTCGTACGTATCCCAGATGGGTTTCAAGTGTTGTCGTGGCCGACATGGATCATCTCGATTTAGGTTGCTTGAATGGACAGTATTGGGGAGACAATATGACGAATACCGTGTTGTTTTCGCAGGCCATTGAGCTCTCTACACACGTCCATGGCCCCTTCAATATAGCAGCTGAATGTGGGCCGCATCCGGCGCTCAAAGGTCCCGTACTCGATATCTTCGAACTGGCTTGCGGTGTTATATCAACCCCCTACACCGGAACCTTATCGCGTGGATGCGACGATAGGATAGCATTTGCAAATGCGCTTGGGTTCCTATGGAAAATTCTTGGCAAGCATGTGGTGAACTTTGATGCCCTTGACAAGGCTGTTCATGGTACGCAACCTGCGAGACTTTTGAAGGATCTTCCAACATATCCATGGGCTCATCATAGAACTTACTGGCATGAAACTCGACAAACTGCAATGTCTCGATATGGGAAGGGGTTAGTTCATCAAATGATTGGGTCCGAATGCCCTGATCAATCCGAACGGGAAACTCGATTTCGAAACCATTTAAATCTAGACGAGCTTCCATGGCTGGCCGGCCATCGAATTCAAGGGAAGGTCGTCTTTCCGGCTGCAGGCTACGTTTCTGCGGCTATCACTGCAATAACCAGTATAATTCCTATTGATGAGATTGAACTACTCGAGCTTTCAAAATTGTCGTTTAAACATGCGCTGGTACTTGACGAGGACTCTGCGTTGGAAACACAAATATCTATTACGATACTTGAACGTAACGCGACCGATCTACAAGCAGTGTTTTTCTTTTATTCTGACAGCCGAAGTAATACCAACCTCACCCTTCAGGAGAATGCTACAGGAAACATCAGGGTCACTTTTGGGAAATCATCGAGTGATTCTCTACCCCAGTCACCTCTGAAATCCAATAGTGTGCAGTGGCTTGACATCAGTCCGGATATATTTTATACTACAATCGGCAAGCTGGGATACAACTACACTGGTGTCTTTAAAGCTCTGTCTAACATGAAAAGGAAGCTTAATGAGGCCTCAGGACGCATTGGAATTCCAAAAAACGCCAGTAAAAGTGACACCCCTTTAACGGTTCACCCCGCCATTCTGGACAATGCCATTCAGGGTATTTTACTTGCTTCATCATTCCCGGGCGATGGTGCTTTACGTCAGCTCCATCTACCTGACAGGATAGACCAAATTCGCCTAAACATTCAGGCTTGTCAAAAGCTGGCAAGCGGTTCGGAAAATAATGTCATCTTTCATGCATCCTCATCCTTTAGTGGGGGGGAGATGATTGGTGATGTTGAGATCTGTTTAGCCCATGATGATCCAGTCCTTATTCAACTAGAAGGCTTACATGCAATTCCTATGCTGCCGATTTCGACCCACGACGAAAATAGCCGGTTCTATGAATATAAATGGGCTCCTGAGTCATTGGATGTAGTTGAGCGATATGGTAACCTTTTGAACGCACCACGTGACGAGGCTGCATTTTACGCCCTAGAACGAGTGGCCTTTTTCTATATTCGGAGCATCCACGCCTATTTCTTAGAGAATAGTCCGACTGATAGCAAGCCACTCAAGAAATTACCTGAATACATTCACAGCTTTTGGACGATGGTTATTGCTAGAGACCATCCGTACACCAAGGAGGTATGGCACCATGACACGCGGGATACAATAGCAGAGCTCATCCAGAAGTGAGTGGTTCCGACCTTTCAGACTTCGTTATTTTAGAACTGATACAGCAATTTCAGGTTTCAGCCTCATGCTGAATTAAGTCATCTTGGTGCAATTGGAGCTTCGTTGACTTCAAGGATCAAAGGGATTGGCAATGCCTCAGACTCAGTCATCCCTCCGGATCTAAGTGACAATCTCTATGACGAAGTTCTCGGCTTCGGTACCAGTTTCAAACAAGTGGCAAAGATTTGGAAGAGCCTCAATCATCAGTTCCCATTCATGAACGTCCTGGAAATTGGTGAGTGTCAGCTACTACCTACCGGATACCTAGACTCCCCCGTACCTAACCTCAAGGTCAGGCGACGAGATTGGCAACGCATCTAGCTATCTTCTAGACGAAATAGACCAGACTTTTGGGTCTTACACGCACACAGAGATTAGCTGTGAATTGTTGGGAAAAGCGAAAGAGCGACTCAAAAATTTCCAAGACAGCATCGACTTCTGTCTTTTCGATCCTATTGAACCCTCGACATCACAGGGTTCAATCATGGGACCTTACGACATTGTTATCGCTCCTATGCTTACCGGCTATTATACGTCAAATATTAAGGTCATGGTCAAGACTTTAAGAAACTTGCTCAAAGCAGGTGGATATTTAATTGCTGTGGCGGCTACGGACAACAGATCTCTGCAGCTCGGCTTGGTGCGCGCTAGTCTCTCATTTAGACAACCAAGTTCCCAAAACGATGTCAATATGCTTGCATCACCTATGTTTGTTCATTCTTTGAGGGACATGCTTCTTCAAAATGGCTTTGCAGCAATTGATGCGGAAATGTCACTAAACAGTCCTAACTTCTCAGGAAGTGTCTTGTCAGTTCTCATCGTCCAAGCTACTGACCGCCGCGTTCAGATTCTTCGAGACCCTTTTGCAGCGAGTACCGATATAAGGCTGGCATCTCTGACAGTGATCGGGAGCAATAAAACAATAGGGTCATTCATCAACAAAGTCGAAAAACAGTATGACGTGATAGAACACTTTCTATTATTGACCGATATTGAATCCGCCGATCTGCCAGTTGGGTGCACCGTTGTCAGCTTCGTTGACCTCGAAAAGAACTCGGTTTTCCAAGACATGACGGCAGCCAAGCTGAAAGCATTGAAGAATATGCTGAGGAGATGCAGAAACGTGCTCTGGGTGAGTTACGGTGCTCAATCAGAGAATCCGTTTAAGAATATGTTGCTCGGGCTCCAAAGAACCGTGGCGCTGGAGATGACGCATCTCCGAATGCAATCTATTGATTTTCATTCATTTGAAGAGATCAATTACCGGATCGTGGCCAAGAAGCTTCTTCAACTGGAAGCTTGGTGTTCTTGGGAAGATACCAACCAGACCAAAGATCTCTTATGGGTTCTGGAGCCCGAGTTTCGAGTTAAAGATGGAGTGATTCATGTACCACGGTTGCTTTTGAGCCCAGATCGAAATCAGCGATATATGTCTCATGAGCAGCCCTTGAAATCGCAAATTGCTGCCGTGAATAATTGCCTGGCTATTCGACAGAGGAACTCGCAGCTTTATATCGAAGCAGAATCCACCACTTCAAACATGGAGAAAGGGTCCATTCGTCTCCTCTACTCGCTTCTCAGGCCAATACACTTTGGTAGATTGGGTGCGATATTTGTCTCTATAGGAGAGAAAATAGGATCTGATGATAAGTCAATCGTCCTGTCGGAGGCACTTGACTCTGTTGTTTCAGTACCCCCCGGGTGGACTATACCATTATCACGAACAAGCCAGCCAATGATCCAGGTACTATCAACCCTATACAGCTGGTCTGTAGCTCACAACATTTTACTGCACTCTATACCGGGGAAGCCGTTGGTGGTTTTCGGCTCAGAACCTGCTGTTGAGAAGCGTCTTGCGGAGCTTGCTGCAAGGAATAACGTTGACCTTGTACTCCTGACGACAACAGAAAAGATATGCTCTCACCCTTGGCGCTTCTTGCACCCCAGGGCTAGCAAACGCGATATCAGAGCAGCAATTCCTGTCGACACCGGTACCTATGTGC
Organism: Xylaria nigripes; assembly: GCA_022984845.1. Lineage (NCBI taxonomy): Eukaryota > Fungi > Ascomycota > Sordariomycetes > Xylariales > Xylariaceae > Xylaria > Xylaria nigripes. Next base: position 48,293 of record JAJJKC010000012.1, on the reverse strand, counting down.
AAATGCGCTTAGATGACGACCTCTCTAGTTCGGTTGCTACCTTCATACCAACTTATTGCAAGAAACTGGTTTCTTCAGACTTCCTCAGAGACCACATTCGACGCTATGAGGCTCCTTGCCAGCTATCGCAAATCACCGATCAATTGGGGTCATTCTATGCCGAGTTTCTAACATCAACAATACGGCAGGCTCCTGATATAGAAACTCCACAATTAGGCCTCAATGACTTGGTATCTGGTAAAACGCTGTCCCGAAACAAGCAGATGATCGTATGCTGGACAAGAGATTCAACTGTCCAAGTTTCCTTGAAGCCTGCAAGCGACTTAGTCAAGTTTTCCTCCAGCCATACATACTGGCTTGTCGGTTTGACTGGTGGCCTAGGTATCACTCTGTGTCAATGGATGATGGCGCATGGCGCAAAATACATCGCACTTACAAGCAGGAACCCAAACATCGACCGTGACATTATCCGATCAATAACTCGTCGCGGCTGTTTTATTGAAATATTTTCCGGGTAAGCACTGTGTTAATTAGAGTCAAGACAGGTGCAAAGTTCTTCATACTAATGTATATTGTAACACCTAGTGACGTTTCTTCCCGATCTTCACTTATCAATACTCACAAGTCCATTGTGAGGACTATGCCAGCAATCAAAGGTGTTGTGCATGGGGCCATGGTAATCCACGACTCCGTTTTCCCACAATTAGACCTTGAAGATCTTGAAGCAGTAACGGCGCCAAAAGTACAAGGTAGCCTTTATCTAGATGAAATTTTCAGCCACGATTCGCTCGATTTTCTCATATTTCTCTCATCGACTGTTTATGTTTGCGGTCATGCTGGCCAGAGTGCCTATGCCATGGCCAATAGTTTTATGGCTGCGCTCGCTTCGAACAGGCGGCAAAGGGGTCTCGCTGCGTCGGTCTTGAACCTGGGTGCTATCCGAGGAAATGGCTACATATCGCGTGAGATGTCAGTCAATCTTCAGGAAGCATTAATTAGGGCTGGATTTTCGTTCGTGGATGAACATACATTTCACGAAATGGTCGCAGAGGGAATTCTTTCCGGTCGGCCGGAGCGACTCGATGGTTATGAGATAACGACAGGTCTAAATCTTGAAGATGGACATGGTGTTAAGTCCTGGGAGGCGAACCCCATATTCTCACATCTCGTGACTAAATCTCGCCGAAAATTGCCGATATTGAAACAGCAAGTGTCGGCCGTTTCCATGGCTACGCAGCTGGAGCAAGCAACGAGCAACGAACAGAGATTGGAGATAGCAATAAGTATGTTTGGAACTACTGTATTCATTACACGGGTAGATACTAATGATTCTATAGATTCATTTCTTTCAAAGCTTCTCAGCATGCTCCAGGTGGACGGCGACAAGGCGTTGCTAAGTTTGAGCTCGGACGCTATAGGGATCGACTCTATCACAGCCGTTGACATACAATCTTGGTTCCGACGGGAGCTAAAAGCTGAAATCTCCATTTTGGAGATTACTAACGCCCGCAGCATGCGTGATCTGCTGTATCTTGTGCCGGATTTGTTTGTGTCTGATCATGTGCCCGAGGGTGCACCAGGCGAATCTTTGCCCGAAAATGATGAATCAGACAAATCATCCACTTCGTATCTATCAGGAGCCCTGGAAAACAATGCCTCCAGCTTGAATATGAACAGTCATGTGAACAGAGCGGCATCTAACTCATCTATTGAAATAGACCCCCCGGCGATGTCGACTCCGGACGAGAGCACCGATCCAAACCTATCATCGATCAATACTCTGGACTTCACCATAAGCAGTCTCCCCAGGCCACCACTCGAGAGAGTAGCGCCGCTTTCTTTTGCCCAGTCCCGTTTTTGGTTCCTCAGATTTTTTGTGAACGACCCAGCAAGTTTCAATGTGACGACCATCATCAACCTAAAAGGACATCTTGATTTCAATAGGCTCTCGACGGCGTTGAATGCTGTCGGCCAGCGCCACGAAGCCTTGCGTACCATATTCTTCTGTCGTGAGAAGAGCAGTGATCCTGTCCAGGGGATACTGCGTACGTCTATTTTAGAACTCGAGCGTGACATCACCGTTGCCGATGACAAGATCATCCAAGATACAGTTCGAGAAATGGAAAATTCAGCCTTCGATTTCGCCGACGGCCCGCTGTTACGAATGAAGCTTCTTTCTCGGTCGGAAGATGATCATGCCATTGTCTTGGTATATCATCACATCATAATGGATGGTATTGGTTTTGAGATCTTTTGTTCTGATTTGGACTCTGCATATCATGGGAAGCTTGACACAATTGACAATCAATTGTTGCAGTATCCCGATTATACACTAAGGCAAATACACGATTATGAGGGAGGATCCTGGGCAACCCAGCTTAGTTACTGGCGCAAACACATTGCCGAACTTTTACCACCGTTACCACTGTTATCGCTGTCTCCCAGATCAACGCGGCCAGAAACGTCTATCTTCGACTCACATACGATCAGTTTACGACTGCCTAAGTCTCTGGAGCAAAATATCAAACGGTGTTGTCAAGCCTTTGGAGTCAAGCCATTCCACTTTTACTTGGCCACCTTTGGAGTTCTCTTATTTCGACTCACTAGCGACGTCGCCAGTGACGTATTTATTGGTGTTGCAGACGGCAATAGGAAAGAACCCGATACATTACGAAGTCTAGGACTTTTCCTAAACCTCCTTCCATTACGTGTGCCCTATCCTTCCACCCAGACTTTCGGCGACACATTAAAGGCAATACGAGCTACCAGTGATGAGGCCTTTTCAAACTCACAAGTCCCATTTGATGTTATGCTACAGCAGCTGCACGTGCCAAGGTCGCCTGCTCACAGTCCACTATTCCAGGCTTTCCTGAATTACCGGCAAAATGTCCGTGAAAGCAGAATTTTCTTGGATTGTGCTGCTGAGGGCCGGTCTCTCAGCGTGGGACAAAATGCGTATGACATTAGTCTCGACATTATAGACAGTCATACGAGAGAAAATCAAGTCACAGTAGCGGCGAACAAGGGCCTTTATACGGTCGAAAATACGCGCATAATCGGACAATGCTACATTAATTTATTGCAGGCATTTTGTCGTGACCCAAGAATTCGTTCCCTCGACGCTCCCTTATTTGAGGATGAAGACATCCAGGGCGCCATCCGTGTTGGGCAAGGTAAGTCAATGATCGCCGACCTTCCACTGGAAACTGTTGGTTAGTACATAATCTAATCTGAACCTGACTGACAGGACCGGAAAGCCCTTCTGAGTGGCCTCCTACTATGATCGAACGCATTGATAAAATGATCCAATCATATGGAGACCGCGTTGCGCTTTGCGATGATACGAAAACCCTAACTTACAAAGAGATGGCATCGCGTGTGTCTCGAATTGCCAACAAAATCACAGAACTGGGGATCGAGATGGGTTCATGTATCGCAATCCTCCAATCTTCGGGCGTTGATTGGGTTTGTTCTTTGCTTGCAGTTATGCGGACAGGAACGATCTGTGTCCCCATGGATCTCCAAGTTGGGATTCAACGGCTCCAGCTGATCATGCATGATTGTTGCCCCAAAGTCATGCTCATAGACGCTTCAACAGGAGTTAATGGCAACATTCTATTGCTGAAAAGTCCGGAAACCATTGTTCTAAATATCTCCACGCTTGATTCCGTGCCAACAAGTCCGTGTCCCCTCAAGGAAGTCCTGGGCGAAGACCCGATGATGATTACATATACAAGTGGAACGACTGGGGTACCCAAAGGTATCATCATACGCCATGAGTCGGTGCGGAATTTCGTTGAATTTGCACCGCCTAGATGGGGATTTGAAGAAGCCAAAGAGACGGTTTTACAACAGTCTTCTTACGCCTTCGACATGGCCTTTTGCCAGATTATGGTCTGTCTTGGATACGCAGGTACGCTTGTAATTCTAGATGAGACACGGCGACGTGATCCGGATGCAGTATGCGACTCGATTGTCACTCATGCTGTGACTTTCACGCTAGCCACGCCGTCCGAGTATCTCTCGTGGATTCAGCATAGTCGGAATCGGCTCAGTCAATCAAAAGAGTGGAAGGGCGCCATGAGTGGTGGTGAGCCTATAAGCGAGACTCTATGTCGGGAATTTAGGTCACTTGGGAAACCTATGCTTCGCCTCATCAATTGCTACGGACCAGCCGAAATTACATTTGGATGTGCTGACTTTGAAGTGTCTTACACGCAGACGGAGGTGGGTGTCGCCAGCCGAAGTACTGCTATGAAGCCGCTTCCAAACTATACGATCCATATACTTGATGATTTTGGACATGTATTACCAAACGGAGTGTCGGGTCGGATCGCTATCGGTGGCGCAGGGGTAATGAAAGGCTATCTCAATCAAGACATGCTGACGACGACGTCCTTGATCCCTAGTCGCCATTCTAGTACTTTCCAAGATTCCAACGGCTGGTCCAAAGTTTACTTGTCAGAGGACCGCGGTCGATTGGATGCAGATGGGGTCGTTCTTGAAGGAAGAATTAAGGGTAGCACACAGATAAAAATAGGAGGCATCAGGGTTGAATTAGAAGAGATCGAGTACTCTATTATTCGATCCATGTCGCCACACATCTCCCAGGTTGCTGTCTCTCACCGGAAAAGCAAAGATGTGCCCGCTACAGAATTCTTGGTCGCATTTATTACATTATCCGACACGGAACCCCCTGCCGACCCAGTCTCGTTTCTGGAACGACTACCTGAACAACTGCCTTTGCCGCAATACATGCGACCTTCATTAGTGGTACCAATCGAATCACTTCCGATGACTATTTCCGGAAAAATCGATCGCACTACCATTGACACATTGCCATTAACAATAGACTCTAGCCCTGGAACTGCACCTGCACAGACTCTTCACGATAAGGAGTCTAGCATGGAGAAGGTTGTCCTCGCACTCTGGAGAGACGTTTTGCCTACCGAGGTGGCTAGTAGTATTGATATTGCTAAACATACTGATTTCTTCACTGCAGGCGGCAGTTCGCTTGCGTTAATCAGTCTACAGCGCCGCATGAAGGAACGTCTCAGCATACACATGCCTCTTCAAACGCTATTTCAATACAGCACACTGGGGCAGATGGCATCCGCACTGGAAAAGGGGCAAGAATCCCAGGACACGGGCCATCCAAGTACTAATGAGACTGCTATTGACTTATATACGGAAGCAGAAATACCCAACTGGATTGTCAGCATTGGAGCTCTTCATCCGAGCTCATTAGTCCCGGTATCCTCTCATGAAACTGTTGTCATGACTGGCGCCACCGGATTCCTAGGTCGGGAAATTTTGAAACAGCTGGTCGCCGACGTCACTGTTCAAAGGATTCATTGCATCGCCATTCGTAGATCAATTGACGGACTGTCCGAGCTCTTCCTACATCCTAAGATATCCTTACATGCTGGTGATTTGAAGGCTTCTCGCCTTGGATTATCCCAATCTACTGTTGATACAGTCTTCGCTCAAGCTGATGTTGTCATCCACACGGCAGCTGATGTCTCTTTCTTAAAGTCCTATCAGAGTCTCAAACAAAGTAACGTTGCGTCAATTTGGGCGCTCGTTGCTTTTTGTTTACCACGCCGCGTCCCCTTACATTTTGTCTCTTCAGCGAGCGTATCGCGTCTGTCAGGCAATGAGATGGCTGAGTCGACCTCGGCAGGGAAATTGCCGCCTCCCAATGCCGTCGAGGATGGCTATACCGCTACTAAATGGGTAGCGGAGGTATTTCTTGAACGCGTGAGCCGCGAGACGAAGCTCCCCGTCGTCATACATCGCCCAAGTAGTATTATTGGCGAAAATAGCCCTGCGCTCGATCTCGTGGGTAACTTGGTGAAATACACGAAGAAAATTTCAGCGTTGCCCCTGTTGGATACCTGGTCAGGATACCTGGATTTGATCTCTGTGGAGACGGCTGCGCGGGAGATCATACAGCACATAGAAACATCTGTTCAGAGAGGACAACCTGGTGACGACCATTTTCGTTGTGTACATGAAGTAGGTGAGGTGGAAATAAGGCTGCAAGACCTTCAATATGTGCTGGAAAGAGATTGGGGGCGAGAACTCAAGTTACTACCGGCGACAAAATGGATAGATCGCGCTGTTGAAGCTGGAATGGATGAGTCTCTGGCTGTCTATTTGCGGCAAGCTTTGAGCCGACCAATGCTTTTGCCACAATTGGTGAAAGGAAACGTCGCACTTGAAGAGAGGAGAAAATGATGTCAGTTGCAGATTCATGCAGTATTGGATTAGTTGGCGCGTCACGAAAATACCTGGAATATTTGTTGTAGGCAGTTCCTAATATGTTCTTAGTTGATATATTCGTCTCGTGGTATCTAAGGCTCATTTACATTATGAAACTTCTTGAAGCCCATCGCAACCATTCATGGGATACAAAGCGCTTCGGGCTTCCCCATGGCTGACGAGGGCGTCAAAATATTCAGTCACGACTAGAGCGAACCGAGAATACCTAGTCTGTAGCATCAAACGTGTTTCTGACCTCATAAGGCCGTATAAGGGAGAACTCATCGCGTTCGTTGTAAATTGAGTTCCTGAACAAGGAAAGCCTCCCGTCTAGTGTTCTGAACTTTCGCCGGTGCTTGGGATGGATGGGAAACAAAGCCGCCGAGGTACTGTTGTTCTCCATGCGCAGCTTCGTTTGCTTCTCCAGTCTTGACTCACTCCTACTCCACAGAATTAAAAAGGTCGCACTCAATGTTGTATTAGTAAGAACCCGATCGCGACTTAGTAATCCGTTCTGCACATGGCATATCGTAGCTATGACCCATCACATCGAGGAGGAGTGGATGCAGTCAGACGACTAGAACATTCGGATTTCCCTTGAGCGACAGATTCAATATGTCATTTCTGGACATCGTCGACATGAATGGCCGGGTCTAATTTACCGATCGTGGACGACATAACAGCATAATCTGAGCGGTCTGCCTATAGTCCATGCTCTTGTGCTGAGGGTTAAGGAGCAGATACTTGAGCCAACGTGATTTCGTAAAGATGGTGTAAGAACAAGAAAGAAATAAAGTCGGAGTGCCTCCTTTATGAGCCCCCTTTCGCCCCACACATCCTACAGCTATCATATATGTAGGCCTGCATCACGAAATAAGGGCATCTATCTCTCCGTCAATGCTTATAGCCGTGCCCGGTGCGTGCTCGATACTCCCGGTCCGGCGCCGACCACCAAATTACCCAGGTAGCCATCTAATGCAACACTTAATCATTTCTTGCAACGAAGCCACCATCAACAGTTTCAAGCGTCCGAAATGGAGGCAAGCGTTCAGGATGCTGTCAAATACCTTCGAGAAAATCCTCATGCGAAAAAAGCCGTCGTGGCGCGGGATTTCGGTATCAGTCGTGGCAAGCTTTACAACCGTCTGAAGGGACACGGCGGGCCCTACCGACCGCCGGCCGCCAATCTGAAAATCAAACCTGCCGAGGAAAAGGTTATTTGCACATATATCGATCGCCTTGACCAGGCCAACCTAGCTGTGCGCGCTGAATTTATAGGCGATGTCGCCAATCGCATCCTTCGCGAAAAGGTACCGCCGTCCGACCCGAGTCCGCCTCCAGCTGTTGGACAGCGCTGGGTCAGCCGGTTTGCGAAACGACATGGGTATCTGCAACGAGTGCAGAAGAAGTCCAGCTTCTCGGATCACGTTGCGGCCGAAGATATCGAGGCCGCGACGAAATTGTTCGAGGAACTGCGAAAGGTAATAGCGGTCGATGACATTGTTCCAGACGATATGTGGAATATGAATGAGACAGTGACAGGCTTTTGTGGCCGTGTCACTTCAAATCAGCTCATCTTGACCAAGAAGACGGGAAATACCCCTTTTAACCCTGTGCCAATACCCCAGGATGATGATGAGAGACTTTCGGAAAGGACACCTACCCCTCCCCCCAAATATCCAGCTTCAAGGCCGACTGCGCGGCCCCTTACCACAACCTTCCGTCGCATCCACGACGCCGGTAACGAGATAGAACGAGCCCTTGCTGAAGCCGATGATCTACATCCTGAATTAACGCGGGCCGTGGGACGATTTATCAAGAGCTCTATTATAAATGCCACGAACCTATTGCGGAACGGGAGCAGTTTAGCTGGAAGTAGATCTGTTGGACGGATGCGAACGTAGCGACGCGTATCGAACTATAATCATCGCGAAGCTGGCTGGAGACGAGGATTAGGTGGCGGAGGGGTTGGCTGTGTATCATACTGAATTGAATTAATGGAGACTGAAATGCCAAGGTCTGCGGTGCTTGAATTTGTTTGTGCGTAAATGCAATGATGGCTGATTTGATGGTCATGATCGACTGCTATCGTTGGGCGTGCTGGTGCTGATGCTGATGCATGTGTGCACTCCGTTGTACTATTCGAGCCAAGAACGAAGATGCTAGAAAGCTTTATTCGATTTTTTTTTCGAAAATGAAGCTAAAGAAGCTCTTAACGAGATTATTGTGCGCTGGTTTTGTGGTTCCGTATTATGTATCATGCAGATAATATGCTCATGATTCGAACAGAGTCGGTAAACCCAGACTGCGCAACAATAATAATGCTGGTATTACCAGTATTCTGAGTAGATGCTAATACGGAGTATGCAGTCTAGTCAGTGGATGAGAGAACCCTACTGTCGAGCATGGAAAGGTGATCTCCGATGTCAAGGTCGACTCGGGTTGGTGATTATCATGGTGTCAACGGGCGATCGCAGGGACCAATTTATCTCAGTATGTGATTATATGGAAGCAAAGAAGAATATGTAAAACAAATTCTCCGGTAAGTAGCCTGTATACCGGAGAGGTTTTAGACTACATGGACAGCAAGCCAATTGCTAGCAGAACAGCCAATGCACACGCCAGGACATTCACCTTTCTCGGACTGCAAGCGACTTGAGATGAACGAGCGGTAATTAATGGTTGAATTCGCGGTTTAGAGGGCAAGCATAGAAGATCTATGATTAAGACGAAGATGGAGCGTGTTGGTGAATGTCGTCCTGCAGCTCCGTTAAGAGACCCCCCCTAATGGCCTAATATGCTATGAATTGGCTGACCGCAGGTATCATATAGGGAGATCTTTGAAAGTAAACCTGTCGCCACGCAAAAACAGCTATTATTTCGCAATGCATATAAAGAACCCCGTCGCTTCGTGTAGATGGAAATTGAATGGCGGGCTATCGAACAAGTAAGGTATGGCACCACGTCAAAGCTTAGAGTTCTGCTTCCGTCCGGTTTTCACATTCTTGGAGATCTCGCCTTTGAGCAAGAAGTCGGGGTATTGCATGGTAGCGTCGCGTCCAACACCCATTCCCTTATTCCTCCAGTCAGCTCCATCGACGACAAGGACATCACCATTAACGTAGTTGCCTGCATCACTGAAGAGATATACGGTAGCATCGGCGATATCACGAACGGTACCCCAGCGACCAGACGGGATATGCTTAGCCCCTTGTTGATCGTCACCACGAGCGGAAAGTCGTTCCATGCCCTCAGTGCCTGCTATACCACCAGGTGCAATCACATTAGAAGTAATCCCGTAAGGACCGAACTCCAGCGCGACGGATGCACTGATTGAGTCTACTGATGCTTTTGCGGCGGAGACATGGGCTTGCATTGGCATTCCGGCATAGTGGAACGTTGCAGAGACATAAATAATGCGGCCTCCCGTGAGACCACTGGCACTTGGATTAGGGTTCCGTTTGGCCGACTCAATGAGATAGGGTATTGTTGCCTTAACCGTGTTATATGTGCCGAGGACATCAATGTCCATGACCGACTTGAAGCCGTTAGACGAGAGACCCGAAATAGGGGCAACAAAGTTGCCTGCTGCTCCAGCACTGAAATCAGTTTAGCATGTTGAAGCCGACCAGATTGCGAGGTAAAAGCAGTAAACAGTACACGTACATGACGAAATCAATTGCGCCCAGCTCCTTGATGCATTGATCCGCAGCCTTCTTCAGGCTCTCGGGCTGAATATAATATTAGTGAGAAGTGATTCGACGCGACGGCAGAAGTAGGAAATTGCTGTAGTATACTATACGTACGTCTCGAACATCACAGCCGCCGATTGCCAGAACCTTTGCCCCGTCCCGGGCAGTGGCAATATCTGCGGCCACAGATTCTGTCTTTTCCACGTTACGACCAATAATACAAGCATTAGCACCGAGGTAAACCATAGCTCGCGTCTGAGCACTACAAATGGTGCCAGCACCGCCAGTAACAAATACTACACGGCCAGCTGTCCATCGCCAGTTAGTGATGATAGATTCCGTTTCTGAGATTACTTTTGTTCTTTGAAAATGAAATGATGTAGTGGTAAAGGGATTTAAACTGTTGACTAACCAAATATGCCATCTTTCCATACGTTACTTAGATAATCAGATCTCGGGATAGGCATGACTTTTTTGGAAGTTTGCTTTGCTTGACGTTGCCGTGCACAACAACGTAGGGAGAGACAATTGATATACAATACAGGTAGGAATTCGCACAGTCTTGTGCTGTACACTCACTATTAGACAGGACCTGAGATGCTATGAAAGAAGTAATAGATGAGAAATATACACTGGTAGTATGCAAATGGCTGTAAATGTAGGTATCGTAGAAGAAAGAGGGAGCGACAGTACGGACTAGAGATCATCTAGGTAATGCTCATCTGGATTCTGGAAGCGAACGCGATCAAGCTGCGAGTCAATCGTACCTCGGTCGACCCACCTTGCCTTGTCTTGCTGGAGTATAGCGTCTACGTGCGATTAGTGCTATTAGTACTGTGTATTTTCCTACGGGCGTACGGACTAGGTACTTATGCACGCTATTTTCTAGGGGGCTTCTAGGCGAGATAGGTAGGTACCTACGTGCGTAGTGTCTGTGCACGGAGCGCCGAGCGTGGAGAACAGATCCTCACCCAATACCTACGAAGTAGGCTTAGGTAAGTACTTAGCTAAGTACGTACCCAAGTTCAATAATCAACCAATCAGGTTTGCAGGTAACATACCTAATCTACCTGGACCTCTCTGCTGTTACTTGGTGGGCTTACCTATTACCTAGGTAGGTACGGAATACGTCCGTAGTTACTCCCTCTTTGCCTAAAGCTCTCTGACGTAGTCCGTATGAATCTGGATTTTACCCATCTCCAACCCTCTTCCTCTTCATCCTGCTGCTTTCTTTCATCTTTCTACATCGAAATATCTCAACAGTGACAACACCCAAGTTCTACCGTTAAGCCTGCCAGGCGCCATGGCATCCAAGAAGGTGTCTGTTCTCAAGTTCGTCGGGACCGTCTCTCTCGGTCTCCTGACTGTAAGTCTTTCAACTCTCATGCCCCGCTATCAAGTCCCGAGAGCCCCGCCATTGCTCTCTAGTTAATCTTAGGTTGAGCCGTCCGCCCAACGCCCGTGGCTGTTTTGTTATTATCTCCAGCCCATGAAAGTATCAGTTTTAATGTGATAAATAAAACAGGGAACTTCATATACTCTATCTACCTTCATGATCCCATCTCTGCTTGAGCTCTCGTCCGCTTCTGCAGCAGCCAAAGCTTGTCGATCATTGGTGTCGACTGCTACGACCCATCTCACGACGCTGTCGCTCGTGTCGGGCTCCTCGTTCTTACTAGCCTTCATTATCTCGCCTTCCGGCTACAGACACCCCTATCTGCTCTACACCTCGATATTCTGCCTGAGCACACGGCTAACAACTAATTACATCATTCCATCTATCTTCGGCCCAGCACCCTCCAGCTCCTCCGCTGCGGCCCAGCGACGTGCTGCTCTCGCTCAGGCTCGCCGGGAGAAGGCTGCTGCCCGACGTATGGAAGCTAGCTATGAGGTTCTTGGTGACGCTCATAGCGAAGAGGGCGTCTTCAGCATGAGTGGCGAGGAATATTTGGACGAAGAGGTCAACGGCGAGGAAGTCCGCAACGAGGTCGAGTTCTTCTTCCGTGATCAACTAGTGCAGACTGCTATCTCTGGCCTGGGCTTCATGATGGCTGTGTTGGGCATTTGGGGCGATGGTGCTCACCAGGTAATTCCTGAGCAGTTCCTACTCGAGCTCGACCTTTAATTACAAAATTTGGTTATTGAAGCAACCAAAGCCTCACAGCAACCTCAATGCAGAGATCACTTGCCTCACCTCCCTCATATACGACTATTGAAGATGTATACGCTTCATGTGGAATTTCGTGTCTATGGGAGGCTTTTACGGGGAGTTGGAGTCCTAAGAGGAATACTATGGATTGTGTCGGCGTTTACTTGTTCTTAGTTGTCATCCCTCTATACCTTTGGGATTTCTTTACTTCGCGCGTATCTAGTTCGGAACAAAAGAATTCGTACGGATATTCTCAATATCATATACACGTCGGCATACTGATCGCGATCAGCCCATTGTCGAATTTGTCTCATCCTGTTTGGCAACGGCACTCAAAACTTTAAAAGACCTAGGTACTGGATGAATGAAGTGGCGACAATAGCTCATATACTATTCCGTACTACTACTACCTACTAGTAACTTACTACCCCATTTGCCAGTCAGTCAGAGCAAGGAAACTCTGCTGACGTGGAATTCTACTAGGCCAGGTTGAAAGGGCCCTCTGACCAAATACCTAAGTAGCATGAAGATATCCCATAAGCTTCTAGATTCCCAGTACAAGCCAGTGTTGTGAAGAAAGCGATTCTATGACACCAAGAGGCACCTATTTCATCATCAAGTAGGTAGGTAATTGGAGAATATAGAAGTATGCCGTAAACTAGGTACTGTTCCTCAACGCCTGCATATAAAATAATTTCATACTGACTTTGCAAAATAGGTATGTTTAACGCCTAGATACTTACTGCGTATGGTAATTGTAACGCCGCTTGTCGGCAAGCACCAAACTAGAGCTGTTGTTAACGACAGCACACTCTCTGTATTTAAACAAGACGGCTTTTCCTTTGATTCCCAAGTCGTCACAAATCGATTCCCTTTTTTAAGGAAAAAAAAAAAAAACCAAAAAAAAAACAAAGCTATAACCAGTCCCCCCATAACCACATCTGACATATACCCATTCATTTGGCGTGACTTATCCTGACGCCTGTGTCCGAAACAAAGAAGAGGGGGGATATCACTTGGTAGTGACCTCATGGCGGGAGTGTTGGAGGGGAGATTGAAGTCGGATTTGGATCGCCTATTCACTAGGTCCACTAGGATCCTTCTCGACCTTCTTTGTGTTGAGCATTTCCCTCATCTTTCTGTCCCGCTGCGCCTTTTCCATCATCCGCATAGTCAGGGTTTTCCTCCTCTTGTACCGCAATCTCCACGCTTGAATGGCCTTGTTATGGACATTGGACTCTGAATTTCCGCCTGCTGAAAGCGTTTGATTTTCCTTCAAATGAGTCGCTTGGCCTGTTTCATGACCCGTGGCGCGCTGGGGACAAGTACGAGGTTTGTCGGGCTTGGAGGATGCTCGGTGCTTGCAACCTGGGAACTACTGGTCAGCGACTGGGGTTTATTTACTTCGTACTTGAAAGGAATAATTCTAACAGCTACCCGAACTATCCGGTTTTGGCCGCGAGGGCGGCTCCTTTTGTTCACACGGAGCCGTCACATAGCTATTCGGCTTGGGTTCTTCGATCGGCTCTGAGAATTCATCTAAAGGGAGGAACTCGGTTTTTTCCAGCCAGGCCTCGACGGCTTCGATCACTCCCCTTTGCGATGTGTCGCTTTTGGATTCGCTTCTCTGACGGGGCGAGGTAGGTGCTTCGACTTCGAGACTGTTCAATTCAGAATCCGCTACGGTGGCGGGAGTCATCTGCCCATCGGACATTCTATCCAAGGCGTGATCCTGATGGAGGTCACCATTCTCCTCTTTCTGTTGAGATGGCATGGTTGATGGCAAGCTGTGCTTTTCGTAGTATACTCAGATGAAAGATTGGTCTGATGCCGGGCTAGAGGTCTTATGTGCTTTAAATACTTTCTCGCAGCAGTCTCGTGACTCTGGCTCTTGGGGACGATCGTCGGAAAGTTTGCAGGAAGATCTCTTCGGGTCTAAGTTATATGTCGAGGTAGGAAGATTTTCTGCGGGTTATACAGGGGACAAAGTTTAAATAGATGAACTAGGTGAACTTCCCTCCGGGCTGTGTATTGGTAAAAGCATGTAAAGTGGCGATGAGAAGAAGTATTGGATATGCTGGGAGTCTATCTGATTCGGGGCATATTATGAGTGTAAGATAGTTGAAGCTGGGGTGTTTGGTCAACGGCTTCTTGGCCGGTAGGCGGTGCCTTTATCGCGAACACTCGTGACCTCCTGTCACTGGATGACGATGGTCAAGTATAGGATTTATTTATACATTCCTTTTGGATATTGGATATTATAACCTGCTCACGTCCTTCCTAATGCTGTATTATACACAATCGTTCATTTGGTACGCATGGCTCATCAACTGCACTGGTTCATGTTTATTTTCTCTGGTACCTATTACGAAAGTTACGATAATACTGGTGATCTGTAAAGCTTGTTCGTGATGGTTGTAGGCATTCGTTGGGAAAAATCATGCTTCCGGGGCTACCGTACTAACAGAGGTACATTGGTACGGGCAATAAAGACAGAACACTCGAGATCAATGATGATGGATCATGAGGGAAAGGAAAGGTAATTCACACGAACTCACGTTGTGACTTCTGGTGGGGATGGAAACGTCGTGCTTTTCGGACAGAAGACGGATTTTACTTCCATCCCCCTACAAATTGGGTTTGCTAGAACGCCTATTCTTCTCCCGCCTATCTCTCGACCTCCCGTTTGACCTCTTCTTTCCTGATGTCCAAACTTCTTTGGGTTTTCCCTATTTGACTTTCATAGAATTCTAATTGTAGCATGGAGTCGAGTCTATCATGGTGAACATCAAAGATCCAGTCACACGCCATCAATTCACCTCTGATCATGGTAGATATCGCTGTAATCACTGCAAAAAAAAAAATCATCCCTGGCGATGAAGCGAATAGGAGGCGTCATTCAAACTCCAAGGTTTGCTTTCGACGTCGATTCCGCGAAGCAGCAGGAGTTTACAGCGATAGCCCAACCACGACTGGCTTCGGACGAAGACAACAATATTCACAAAAGATTTGCCATTTCTATTATACTAGTGGACCTGCCGTTCAATGCTCTTGACTCCGACTTATTCAGACAAGCGTTTTCAACAACTCCATCCATCTTATAAACTTCCGAACCGCCACGCGATTCAAATAGCCTACATGCCGCCGCTGTATCGCGAGTTCATACTGAAGCTCTTTACCGAAATAGAAACAAGAAAATACTTGAAAAATACTTCGTGACAGAAAAACTTAGAATTGCTCTGGCCAACTCAGATGAAAGCAAGATATGTTGGTCTGCTGCCAACATTATCAACGACCAATATTCTGACTCAAATTGAACCTTTTGATAAGCGTCTTGGGGCCCATTCATTCCGCTACAAACCCATCGGAAGCAACTGTTACACGTTGGCATGGTCGTCAAACGTTGGAATTTTATTCAATTAGCTTGGCAACGGTTACAAGAACAAACCTACTCGTTATGAAAAAGTTTGAATTTTATTTCCTATGTGGTCTCTTGATTATCGTACCATCACTACGACTTTAGACCCTGATATGGTCGGTCAAATCGAAGAATGGCTCCAGAGATTCACAACCCCCCGACTAAATAGTAAAGGCGACGAAGTCGTCAACAAATTCAATGCGTTTAGAAGCCTTCAGCATCCATTCACGAGCGCGATGATTCAAGCATGCAGCACTCCAATAGGTAGATGTATGCACCAGGCGCAAGACTGTCGGTTCTCCACTAGGGGACCTGGCGCTGCGGGTGTTCAATACTGTCGCCACATCAGTCGCGCTGAGTGTACGCCTCAATCGATGGAGCTACGGATCCCTGGTTTTTGAACTTGGTTTCCCTGGCTGCTTGAATGGTAGTTCCCCTGTAAGTTGGTATATTGGTTAGCCTACTTGCATAACCCTACTCACCTGCGGCCGTCTAATAAGAAATTCGCGTTCTCCGCGCGCTGCAATGCTTCGAACCCATGTGGGCTGATCATTTGACGTTGGTACGGAACCAGGGTGCCCTAGCTGACGATCTATTGCATGACTTTGGATAATAGGCGTCTTGATGAGCTCCGGCTTATGAAACAACGGAAAGTTATGTTTCCGGCGGTACAATATGACCGGGATGTCGACTCGATGTTAGGTTTCCTCAGTTGGAGCTTGTTTGGAGTAAAAAAGATCATACTTTATTATTGCCTGTGTCGTAGATGTTTGGAGCAGTAAATAATCTTAATATCACGTATTTCGGCCCGATGTAAGGGATGGATTGATGGTTGGTGGACTTACATACTTGAAGGGACACCATATTTTGAGAGCGATGAGCTGCTCTACCTGGATCAGTTTTAGGTTCGAGATGACAAAGAAGCCAGTTGAGCATCTACTGTAAAGACTTTCACATTCTACCAAAGACCGGAACCTTGGGAAGAGAAACAAAGGGTATCTGCACTTTTTGTCCGCACCCCCTGACTCGTTCATCACGCCATCCGGTATATTTTTGCACGCCATGCTATCTAATCGTCGCCCGAAACAACCCAACCTCCCGATTCCCTCTCCGTGTCCCTGTTCCCGAGTCGAAGCGAGATGAATGAGATCTGAAACCCAACAATCAAATGATTCCCCTGCCATCATTAGGACATCTCAGAGTTTACTCCACATATCCATGAGCTGCGTCCGCAAATCCTGCCTCGACATCTCAAGCGCATCAACCTTGACCTGCAATCTCGCGACACGATCATCCGCCTCCTTCGCCGCCTTCCGGGCTGTGTCCCGACCCCGCTCATAACCCTTCGCCTGCGACACGAACTTCTCCAGCGTCTTCCGCACCGCGCCCCGCACCGAGGGCGCGATGGTCTCGTTCTTGAGAAGCTCCAGTACCTCCTTGGTCAGATCGTCGGGATTCGGGCCCGTAGGCGGCGTCGAGGCCGAAGCTGCGGATGGCGACGATGACGGCACGTAGATCACGGCGCTCGTACCCCAGAGCTGCTCTGCCGTCGGGCCGCTTAGTGTTGTTGGTCCGCTGGCGCTGGCGTTGGTTTCGATGCGTGGTCGCTTCGCGCTCGGCTTCTCGGTGTCCACGACTTGGAATAGAACCTTCTTTGTTGACCGGCCTGCTGTTGCCGTGAGCGAGGGCGTTGGGAACCCGTTCTTCACATCTGTGGTGCGCCGCGCGCTGGGCGTGGCGAAGGCATCGTAGTGCTTGCTTGAATTGTCTGTTACCGCGACGAGCTCGTCCTCGCAGCTTGACGAGAGGTCTTCGAGCAGATCGGGTTCGTCTTCGAACGAACGCTTTCTCTTCGAGCTGCTTGAAGAGCGGGTTGTGATTCGAGGCATTGCGCTCGAGTGTGCACCGGTGCTTTGTGGTTTGGTGGGCCTGATTACTTCCTCTTCGTCGTCGTCGTCATCGTCGTCGTCGTCGTCGTCCTCCTCCTCCTCATCGGACGTCGTGGCGTGGGTGTTCGCGCCATTATCGTCACCGGTGTGACGCTCGGGCGCCGGCGAAGCTAACTTCGACATCGGCGCTCGGGCGTGATTCTTCGACGAAGATGCACCGTCTTCCACAGTGGGTTTCTCATTGACAGGGTTCGTCGTCGAAATCTTTTCGGCCTTGTTCTTGTGCTTCTCCTTATCCTTGTCCTTTTCCTTCTCCTTCCCCTTCTTTGCTTTTCCCTTGCGCGACGTTATGGTCTCGTCAAGCGTCGTCTGCCGCTTCTCGCTGCGCCCATTTGTAGAGAAATATGCCCTTGCCCGCTTCTCAGCCTCCTCTACCCACAGGAAGAAACCGCACCAATTCCCTTCATTCGGCTCGATGTTGCACACGTAGAAGCCCTTGCCGTAGTTCTTAGTGTTTCTCGTCACGGTCTTCTTGCGTGCTATGCGGCGCGGTTGGCAGTTGCCTAAGAGTATAAGTAAGTAAATATGACGTTTAGCTCGGGGTGTTTTTTTTTCTCCCGGTCTTTAGAGATCTATACGGACTAAATTGGGAGGGAGAGAGAGAAAGAGAGTCATGTAGGGGACGGAATACGTACAGTACCAATTCCCGTTGCGAAACTCGCCGTTCGTGAGAGATTTGGCGGGCGGTGATGATCGTGCCATTGTTGGTAGACAAAGACGCTGTTGCTGCGTCTTGACACGGACGAAGAGAGAAGGGACTTTTGGCAATAAGTTATTAAGTAGGTAAGTTCGAAGAAAGAATATATACGGAATACCTCTCGCGAAGTTGAAGTTATTGTGAGTTACCGATTAAGTGTGTAGCGTACGGGCACCAAATGGAGTGGTTGGGCAGGTAACGGAACGGGCACCTATTTTTATCTAACCCCAGTCGTACTAAGAAAACCGCCTTGGCGGGGCGGTTACGCCGTTGGTATGAAAGGCACGCTCGTTGCGGAGGTGGTAATAGTGAATTGTTCAGTGTTTGCACCGTCTCATTGGTTTATATATTTAACATTACGAGTTATTTTCGACTACACCACGGGATTACTTATTAGATAGTAGGTACTAAGTATGTCTGAGGTATTGTATGTAAGTTTCTTCATGAGAGTTTATGTAGCCATTGCTCAATCAAGCCAGTCAGCCAAGACAATGGCATGGTTAACATCTTCATCAGTTAGGTAGTTCGGGAAGCGATTCAAAGCATTTTTCATCAAGTCCATGTATGTATTTGAAGGCATTCGGCTCCTCCATTGTACATACTACAAAAACGCCGGTGTCAAGCTGGGGGTATATCTCTCTCAATGCAGTACAACCAGAAACGCCATATCTCATTATCCTCTACTTCTCTCGCCTTGGCTCAGATGTCAAAGTAATAGTCGTCATCTAGGCCCACTCGACTCGGCACCACGCCGGCTTCGGCTGACGGACCTGAATAGGCCGCTTCCATTCGTATCTTGAGCAGTCTAATCTTCATTCCGTAGTCGGCCACCATGTTGAGCAGCTTATTCGTCTCTGCCATGATTGGCGCTTGGTCCAGCAGCATGAGAAGCCCGTCAAGCCACTCCGACGCCAAGCTATCGTTGGCAGGGTATAAAGTAAGCATAGCCTCTTCCTTTCCTTCCGTACCTTTGCGCGCTTCTTCCGAGTTTGCGAAGCCATAGATGGTAATTTTGGTCGAGAGTTTCGAGGCAGGACTTTCTGTCGATAAAGAATCACCTTTTCGCTCGGAAACATTGGACGTGACCGAGCTTATCGTTCTCAAATCCACTTTCTCGCTGAGAGCGTCAAGACCCGGCTCCTGACCGGTTCGGAGACCGAAATCAGCCCAGTGGAGATAACGCCTATTGTGTGACAGCTTTGCATATCGCCATAGTGTGCCATGGATGGCCCGCTGATCCTGCGAGCCTTCACTCCTGCTCTCTCTGCGTGGTGCTGGCTTGGAGAACCAGGAACCTTGCAACAGGCACCGAACTCGTTGCTCTTTGACAAATGTGAATGCTTCCTCCTGCAGGCTCTGACGCACTTTGCTGAAGAGCTCGCCCCATTCATCTTCAAAAGATGTGGCTAGAAGGTTCATCTGAACTTCGCGGAGACGTGACAATTCGTACTCGAGGAGCTCTTCCTCGACTTCAACGAGGTCTTTCTGACGCCTGGCCATGCCCACAACCTGTTCTATTAAGATCCGGATGAGTTCCACAACCTTATCAAAATCATTCTGTTCTGCGCCAGTGTCCTGCCACAACCTGAAGAATGTCTGAAGGCCGGCAGTGTGAAGTCTTGACCACTGAAGGAGTAACGGGCGGAACAATCTATCTTGTTGTTCTGCGTCCACCAGCTGAAATAAGGCCCTGGTATCTTCTAGGTCTGACTTTCCACATTCAAAATGTTCAAATAAGGTGAGGGTGATGGCCATACTAGCACGAGCGACAGGGCAACGTTCATGTAAAGGCTTACTAGATTGCTCGAGGAGTATCTTCTGGAATGAGTCTTCGTTCCTTCGCACGTAATCCGTGAGATCCATCATCCCAAGAAAGCCGGCGGTCTGGAATTCAGAACCTGGGCTTTCGGTCTCGAATCCTAGCCGCCTCCATTTCTCCGGATGATGTTTCCAGCTACCATTCTTGCCGGCTTCTTCAGCCTCTTCAGCTGTCGCGTCACTGTTGCCGTTTAATTTGTCCTTGCCCGGAGCGCTAGCCAAATGTATGCTTTTGAGTGCGCGCCGGTGTTCTGGCCGCTCGAGATCAACTCTAACCTTTCTCCATTTCTTGAGTAGCACCTTAGTAAGGGACTGAAACTCTAATAGGGGATGGGCTAGGTCTTGCAGGGCAGCACTCTGCATTAGGGTATACACAGACTTGATTAAGCCAAGATCTTGCAATTTCTTAATAAATTTAGGCCATTCCTCTCCGGTGGCACTGCCATTCCCATTGCCGCTGTCAGTCTCTTCGTTCGATATAGCATCCCTGATAAGAGCGTTGATGAGTGATAAGGTCGTCGCACATAACGCGTGATCGGCAGATTGCAGCTTGTTGACCACGATATCGAGGAACTGGGGATGAACGGCGATGGCTGGCCTTAAGGCACGAAAACCAAAAACGGCTGGTGTGTTAGCGGCCTCCTGGGGTAAATGATTGACGAGGGCAACTAGAATAGACATGGCGCCCCGAAGGATATTGACTAGGGGGTTCGTAACTATAAGCTCGACAACGCGGTCCACGAGATCTCCTGAGGTAGGGCTGTCGAATATATCCCATCCCATGTCAACCTCCAACAGCCGGCTTAAACTCTGTAACGAGTAAGCAAGAGTATTACCGCCAGAATTCATAATAAGGCGTCGCAATATAACCAAGCCACCGGAAGATATGAAGAGATCGGCGAAGGAGGGGTCGTTGATGGAGGACTGTAGCTTGAAGACGGCCATCTTGCGGGAGGCATCTTCGTCACTGGCCAGCCGCGACAGAAGCGCCGGTATTTCTGACTGATCCATTATGGACGAGGGGTCTGTATTTCGAGGTTTCGATGTTCGGTGTATGTGAGAGTTGCGCGAGGATGAAGGCGGTTTGTGTTATTGGCACAAGACAGCAGGATAACGCTAACTGCGCTGATGTGTGCTTTATAGGCATCTCATAGTCGGCGGTGTGCTCAGATATAATTGTACCCAAGAATAACATCACCGCCTAAGAATCAGTCTAGGTGAGCCAGCCCGAGATTCTAAAGGGTGAACAAATTACCAACGAGACTCAAAACGCGTCGCGATCAATGTAAGAGGTTTAATAGGCCGGCCCGGTGAGGAGCGTAGGTAAAATAAATGATGTAGGGGCTGCGTAGGGGCGAAGTACCTATGTAGGTACAAAAGTTGTAGCGTAATCTGCTAGGCAAGTCCAAGTAGGTACGGATCCGTAGGTACCGGCACTTATAGTGGATTATGCACTTATAGTGCAGATCCTAGTGCGTACAGTACTGAATATAGACACGTACTGTATGGATCGTGCGGTCAGAAGCTGAATGCTCACAGTCCTTGCAAAGTGCGATTCATACGGTCTACTATAGAGCCACTATGATGGGATAGGATAGGCATTTCGACCGGACACTCTGTAGGTATTCCGTACTATTGAGGATTCCATCCATCCTTCTTGCGACTATTCCGAGGTAGGTATCAATCTGGACCGCGACGGAATCCCGTGATTACGACCAATAGGTACCTAGGTGCTGTGCTGTCTGCTTTTTCAGCTTTCAGATTCATTGGCTTAGCCAAGGGGCTATAAAATAATTCAAAAATGCATCTACCCATATCCCAACATCTACACAGTCTCCTTGAACTCCTCAGCCGTATCGGCCTTCTCATTGACTTCAATATGTCCCGTCTCACCAGCACGTTGGCGCTCAAGCACAGCTTGCACCTCAGCGTCCAGGCGTGAACCGCCCTTCTTGGTCTTCCATGGTGGGAGCGCACCGGTAGCAAAGAGCTGCTCAACTTCCTCAATGGTCTTTCCGCATGTCTCCGGGTATGTCAAGAACGCCTGGATAGCCGAGAGAAAGCACAGCACACCAAAGATGATGAATATCTTATACTGGATGTTCAAGAATGCCGGTGGTGTGAATAGACCAAGGGCAAAGTTGAACAGCCAATTGGCCACGGCAGAGAGAGACATACCGGTCGCACGCGTTCCGAGCGACCAGATCTCGGCAGCGTAGACCCACGCACCAGGCGCCAGCGTCAGGGCATATATGATTATCAGGAGATAACTAAAGGCAATCACAGTGTGCGATGCTTGACCAGACACCTTGAAAGTGACGTTAGCGTTGCCGCCTACACCACCTGGTACAGGCTGAGAGTAGGCGCCGAGGACACCACCAATCACGAAATGGCAAATACCCATCCCGATACCACCAGCCATGAGAAGGTTTCGACGACCAGTACGGTCTATGAAGAAGAACATAACGGTTGTGAACCTGACCAAATCAGCTTAGGCAGTGCAAAAATTGTGGCAGGTTAGCAGCTACTCACACAATAAATAGGGCATATTGGACGCCGGAGGCAACTAGATCGATGTTGCCTTGAAGACCGGCAATCAAGAAGACGTAGGTGAGGTAATAGACGATAACATTTGCACCGCTCAATTGCTGTCAAGATGTCAGCCGCGGTCATGTACCAAGTCAAGCAACTGGTGCGCAAGCTCACCTGCCAAGCCTGGACACTCATGCCAGCCAGTGTTCTCTTCCACATGCCATTCATGACAAACCTCCTCCAGCCATGAATGCTTGCACGCTCTGCCTCTAAAACAGTAGTAATTTCTTCCCATTCGGCAATAACCAATGCGTCATTTATATTGCCGCCAGCCTGAATGTCAGCGAGGGTTTGGATTGCCTCTCCTTGGCGGCCGACCTTTGCCAGCCATCGGGGTGATCGGGGGAGGAACGGCAAACCGATCATGAGAATAACGGCTGGTATGAACTGTATGCCCCAGGCAGTTCGGAAAGAGGCGGGCCCCGGAATGAAGCCACAGCCGTAACTGGCGAAGTACATGATGAAAATACCCCATTCAATGGCGAGTTGTTGGATGAGAATGATACGCCCTCGAGATTCCTGGATTTGTCAGATTCGACCCGACTCCCAAAGTGAGCCACTACTTACGCGCTTCGCAATCTCAGCTAGGTAGACGGGAACCTGAGACGAGGTAATGCCGACACAAACGCCGTTCAACACTCGGCCAGCAATAAGTGAGCCAACGCCCGTTGTGGAGACCTGCACGGCCGTTCCGACGAGCCACCATACACACGCGAACATTACACTGCTGCGCCTTAGCCTTGTTATTATAATCGCCTCGTGTAATGACTTCTAACCTATCACGACGGCCAAATCTGTCTGATATCGGTCCAGCAATCAGGCTTCCCACCACGGAACCGGCTGCCAGAGCAGACCCAATGGCGCCTTGAACAACTCCCGAAGGATTGTTGAAATATTCGAGATATTGAGGCCGAACGACGATGGCAGCAATCGAAGAAATGTCGAAGCCGAATAGCATACCCCCTACTGTGGCGATCATTGCCACGAAGTAGGTATTCGCTATGACACTTATCAGCACCATAGCCAGTAGTAGGTGATTGAGACAAGCTGTACTTACTAATTCTCGGTACCCTCGCCATCTTTGAACGTGATACTCTCCTCCCGGACTGTTCACGACAGTTAGGAGTGGCCGTAAATCAACAGTAAAGAAGGAATTGAGGAAAATTCCACCCAACTTCGTATCCCAGGGAACATGGAAGCGGAGGCGAGCCCTCATATAGGTCGTTGGTAGCGAGGTTGCATGTATCGGATGCAGCCCAACCACCACTTCCGTCATATCTACCTACTTGGGGAAGATTCACCACCTCTACGTATACACTGCGGAGTGATCCCCTGTACTGGCTAAGGGTCGGGTCAATCTGGTGATGGGAAATCCTCTTATGGAGCCTTTCTCATGCCGCCATGATCCGGGATACGACCTAGAGGAGCTACCTATAGGTGCGTAAACCTCAGCTCTCTAGACATAGCCAAAGGTCTCGAAGTACGTCCGTACCTCATGCCGATACTAAAGTAGCTAATTATTATACGGACTACCTACTGGCCACACCATAGTAGGTACCTACTACGGAATAACCTATTAACCAGGACCAGAAATACGGACGGTACGCACGCCGGGGAAGGAGGATTGGTGAGATTTTAGGACCGTTTATTTTCTGGGGTTGACTCTTGCAGAATGCGGAGATTAGTCTCATGATGGCGAGAGGTCTCGTCTCCTTTTCTAGCGTATCATCATCCGGTCGGATATTAGGTACGATTTAAGCTACCTAATTGGTGCGCATAGAACGACTGAGTGATTCCGAAGCTGGGTGCTTTAGACTAAACCGCACACTTCCTGATCGATTGACTCGCGTACCTGTATTAAATACTGGCACGTGCCGTGCCTGTTGAGTATAAATGCCACTGAGAGTCTGAGGTAGGTAGGTAATATGTAGGTAGGACTTGTCATTCGTCCGGCCTAATGATGGCGCATAGGCTAGGTAGCAGAGGTCATCGGTAACTTCTAGGTGGTTCTAGGTAGATTGATCGATAGTTACCTACTCTGATCTCTTCGTTATTACGGATCCGTATTCCGTACTTGTGTGCATATCGGTAGGCGTCTGTGATAGGAAGATGGATAGGCTTGGGCATCAAGTAATATGAAAACTTGAATAGATATGAGATACAGCAGGCAAACATTTTGTGCGGTGTGCATACCTAGGTATTGCGCATGAATCCATATACCTACCTAAGTAATCCGTAGTCTACCTACGTCCCTACGTCCGTACTGCGTAGCTACTAGGGTCAAGAGGATGAGTTGACGGCGCTATGCGGGCGGGTGTGGGGTGCTAGCTGCAATGGGCGGCAGGATGGAGTTAGGAAGTCTTTCAAGTCCATGCTCCCCGCACTTTGGGCTGGATCCAGTCGGGGAAGCAAACCCACGTTGGGGTCAGCCGATGTGCATGGGTAAAAAGCTGGGGTATTAGGCTGTCATCTCCGGAGGCACACTGATCGAGAAAAGCGAGGGAGCTAAAGATACATCGAGAGAGAAGTGGATATACTGAATACATACAGGAGTCGCTTGCTTCGTTGCTGGTTAGTGTATGGTACCTACTTGAAATTCACGGGGTTGATGAGATCATGAGACTAGGCTGCGGATGGAATATATGTTTGTAATAGTGTACATTTGATACCAAGAATGAGACGCTGCCCAACTGGACAAAGTCCCCTTCATCATCATCATCATTAGCCTGTTTAGAAACTCGGCCTGGGCAAGGCCTCAGGACCGAAAGACATGGGAAGTAACTATGTAAGTAAGGGATGCGGTCAGTTGTTAGTTCTGTCAGCAGCGTAAAGGTTTATATCTACGGTCGGGACGTACTTCTTTGAGGCGCATAACAACATAGTTACCATCCTTGTCAAACATGATAATCGGGGCTTTGAGGTCGCAAAACTCTCTTATACTGTTTTCATGAGAAGGGTACGATGAATTGATCAGTTTGAGGGCGGAATTAAGCGATTATGAAAGGTGCGTGACTCACAATTGTCGACACATGCCGCACGGCGACGCCGGCGGCGAAATGTCAGTCGCGACGGCCACGGCCCTGATACTACGATGGCCCTCGGTCACCGCCTTAGCAAAAGCCACGCGCTCGGCGCAGGTCCCGACGGGATAAGAGGCGTTTTCCACATTGGCGCCGTCGAAGTAGGCGTCGGCGGAGGAGATCAGGCTTGCGCCGACGCGGAACTGGCTGTAGGGGCAGTAGGCGGTGGCTTTGGCGTTGGTGCAGCGGGTTTGCAGAGTGCTGAATTCGGCCGCGGTCAGATTGTATTCTCTGCAGGTGGATTCTACGGCGGCTGGGTCCGCGCTCGATAGAAGCTGGGGGATTGAGGCCTGCATGGTTCGGATTGGGATTTTGAGGAATTTAGTTTCGGGGTTGAGTTTGGTTGCGGAGGAATTGTTGGCTTGGGATCCGTCTGGCGGGTACCTTGCACGCTAGGTAAACTAGAGAGAGATAGAGATCGTGATGTGGGGTTGCTAAGACAAGGCGGCCGAAGTGTGGAAGTACTTGTACCTATTGTACGAATCCGTAATCCGTAATCCGTAGGGTAGACTTCATGCTGCCCGAGAACTACATACTGCGTTACGGACGTATACCACCTCCTTATCCCAATCGTAGGTGTCTAAGGTATAAATACCTCGTAGGTACGGACGTACAATACAGTCTTTAAAAACAAGCAGAAGATTGCAGATGATACGGATTACGTACGTACATATAGGTAGGTAGTCCGTAGATAACTACAGTTTTCACTTCACATATTACCTACCTCCTAACATAGAGTATATGTACAGGATGAACAAGCCAAATGATCATCATGATCCTTATATTTCACTTTCGTGTTAGCAGATTATAAGCGCCTCTATTCAGTTTCGTCGGCGTTGGTTGTTATCCATTAACCTGAGGCACAGTGTACATGGTAGTGTAATCCGTATATAGGCAGGTATGTAGTATCGATCACACTTGAGGTCACGTACGTACGATTCGTCGTACGTACATTACCTACACTGTCCAGCCCCCGCTCGAGATCACGGAGGGGATTCTGTTCGATCCAAGTCTAGGTATATATAAACAGCCCTGCTCTCGGTATCAATGGCTCCTTTCTCTTCAAGCAACGAACGATTCTATCCTCTGTCAAAGTTTACACTCATGAAATCTACAAACAGTTTAATCGGGCACCTGCATAAATATAACCTCGCTTTTTCTTTTGGTCAAGTTTTGATCTTTTATACTTCGTAGGTGTCCCCTCTGGATTCCATGTGCCTCTGCCGAATGCATGCCGGGCCTCCAGGGATTATACCTCTTCCTCTCGGAGTGGTAGTCATGCTGCAAGTTGAATTTCCTCGGTCTAAACGGAGCATGGCACCACATCGGCTTTGCTTTTGGATTTACTTTATTATCTAGTTCTACCTATATCGATCTGTCTATGCAGAATGCTGGCTGTTACCAGTCCAACCACCACACTGATCCATGTATGAATTATGCCATCTGTGAAGATTTCTTCCCTCTTTGCTGTCTTTAAATCGACAGTCTACCGTGCCGAACCTCATCCTTTCTCCCTATTATATACACATCCAGAGGGTCACTGAATTTGATCAAATACGAGTCTAATTGGACTGACTCGTGAGACGTCCTGGGGCTTATTCCAGGTTCCAGAAACCATAGATTACCTTCAGAGCGTCTTCAGGGCAAGTGAAGGGGAAGTTGTGCGTGCCCGGTACGACGCGCCATAGCACGTTCTCCTTGCCTCCCATCAGGGGTAAGGCATCTTCCTTGTAATCCTCGCTCTGTATCAAGTTATCATCCCGGCCTATCAAAACTGCTGTGGTTCCTGGCTGCCGCTTGGCCAACATCCGCCAGTACTTTTGTTGCTCCATGAGAGGAGCATACCTGATCGATGACATCATAGCAGGCACAAAGCCCTCGTTGTAGTCCAGCGACCAGTGTACAAATTCGGTGACCATGCGCTCGAAAGGCGTCTCGAATACCGGCTGATTCGGCTGCGGAGGGGGGTCGACGGCCTCATGGACCGCCAGGTCGATGAAGTCTTCTTTCTCCCCAGGAGACAGCGCAGCCACGGGCCGCTTCTTCGAAACAGCGTCGTCAATAGGCGTGCGGAGACGACTCTTGGTCATCCAAGCTAAAATACGTTCCGGCACGATGCCAGTTGTGAATATCAGCCGACTCACGCGTCCTATGTTTTCGGGACGAATGAGTCCTGAGGGTGAGAGTAGGACAAGGGACTCCACCGTGTCTGGGAACGTGGCGGCGAAATTCACCGCGATACCGCCACCAAGAGAGTAACCTATGATGCTGAATGCATTTTTTCCAGACCATCCAAGCGGCGATGAGGCCAGCACAAGAAGAATTTGCGTTACAAACAGTCGGGTATCGTACGGTAGGTCGCCCGGCGCATCGCTGAAACCACGCCCGAATAGATCAAACAACATCACACGGCACCCCTTTTCCACAAGTCCATTTGCGATGTCTATCAATGTCATGCATGATGTGCTGATGCCATGAATGAAGAGAACTTTTCGGCCCTGCTCGGGTCCAAATTCGTATGTTCTAATATTTCCGTACTGCATGTAGCTACGATTAGACCTGTGAATTTTGCACGAGCGGCTATGTTCATTACATACCGGCGTGACGACATCTCTCGCCCCCGGGACGTCTGGCATACATGGAATGCTTGCCCGCTCTTCCTCGGACATCAGAGGCACACTGGTGGTGAGAGCGCCCCGGATGATCTGGGGTTTTCGCGTCTGAAGGGCAAAGCGTACGAGCGAAGTTAAGGTTAGTGTGGTAACTATAGTGGTGACAACAATCGCCGTGGTCATCGACTCCTTTGGCGAGGCGAAATACTTGATAATTGTATCCATATTCGGCGAGGTTGACTGTCGGTTCAAGGCCCGATCTTACCTGATCGTAAAGCGACGATCGATGAGCTTCAGAACGACAATACGACGGTTGAAACAAGCGGACCGAGCACCATATCAAGAGAGCACTGTCTACGGTAGATCTAGGACCAGTGCGTACCTCTCTCATCAAATTTTGAGGACTGATGTCTACCTAATTCCCTCGCTGCAAGTTGACGGGCCGAGTTTTGTTTGTTAGACGACTGACGTGGCGGAGGATAGCGTTGGCGCACTGAGTCAAAGGTGCGAGGGAATCGGTAGCCTGTAAGATACCTACTCATGCCGCCCCCACTTAACTACTGGCCAAATATTGTTTGCTTTGGAATTCGCAGAGTCACGGGTGTCTCACGTAATAATATGTACATTTTGGAAGAAGTAACAATCCAGAATACCTACCTAACCTAGGTAGTATTTCATAGAATATTTTGATGGTAATGCATACTAATGACGGAGTGTGTTTTGATGCCACTGTATGGATCACGTAGCAAAAGTGTAAGCACAAGGTAGGAGGCCACTGCTGCCGCCCATTACGTATAAATCCGTACGGACTAAAAAAAAACAGACGGATCTGCAGGAGCTTTAGGTACCTACGTATACGTAAAGCTGCTGCTAGCCCTGTCTGGCTCAAGGCCCCACCCTTCCCGTCATTAAATCTGCCATCTGCTGCCAGCTGCAACTAGTTGGTCCTTTCACTTGGCGCCAGTGAGAGTTCATTCTGGTTGAATCCTATAATATATATTACCATCTACCTACGGATCCGTACATCAACCAGATTATTGCAAATTTCTTCCAACAAACCCTCGACTGCGATACCACCTTGCAATTTTTGCTTCGTATTCAATATGAAAGAAACAAGGGGCCAGAGCTATTTTGCAAGCCCATGGATGGCCTTTAGCAGTCTAGAATAGGTAGACAGCGAGTTAACAAAGTCGGGATAATTACGCAAGACTTCCACGACTTGTGGTCCACCGATTAAACAGTCCGAACATTTTATGTAGATCCATCACTTTCGCTGCTGTCGTGTCAGCTTATCAATGTGGAAGGCTTCAGGGCTCAGATATAGAAAAGAGCTAACTCACACACAGCTCCAGCTTTCGGCATCGTTGACATCACCATGTCCGTCCCATTTGGCTATCTGGGGATATGGGCATAATGGTCGTTGTCTCAGTACTCCAGAAAATGGATCTGTCGGCGTTTTCCAGGTTGTGGCCACCACCTGATTAATTGTAGTGCCTTTCTCAACCCAATCCACGAGCGCGAGGAGCATGTCGTGCTGCGCGTCTTTAAACCCGGGGACAGACCACGTATCATTGCCTAAAATGCCTGCCTGCAAACCACCACCGAATGACCATGGAGCATCTTCTCACAATTTAGTAACCAGCAACAGACAACGGATCTTGATAAGCCACATACCGACAGCTGTTGACCAGCAGTGCTGCATTCCCGGAACCCTGAAGAATGTGAAGAACTCCTGCGTCGTTGACAAATCCCCGCCCATTGCATTCACGACGCGATCAAGGTATAGATTCGAACCTAGCGTAGGCACGAGTCCGTCAGCCGTTCCGTGGTACATGACCAACTTACCACCATGATCGCGGAACGCCGTGAGGTCATAATCATCCGCCGTGCAATTTCCGGGATCCAGCTTGTCTGCTAGTAACGGTATGGAATCATTAAAGTCTGCCAAGACGAAGGATGCGTTGTCTAGCAGAAAATCTTGTACATATCCGAGTCCGAGGGGGCTTGACTCCGGAAAGCCGAGCAACATATCCATTTGGCTCTCGGAACTCGGTAACAGACCGTTGTATAGGAACTCCCCATTCGACGTTCTCCAGTCAGCATAAACATTCTTCATGGTTTGTGCTTGCGCGGCTGTTAGACAATTTGTCTGATTTGCACCTTGTGTCTGACACAATAGCGGGCTGAAGTCCACATTGCACTGTTCTGGAAGGCTGACTATACCGTCTGCAACGCCATCGATGCCGTCGCATTGCTTAATAACCTCGGCCGCGATCAACGGCAAGAGCTTCACGTCAAGGTGTTTCGCATCGCTTGCCGGCCAGTTGAACGTGGCAACCTTACTTATCCACGGATTTAAATGGCTCGTGAACCAGACCGACGCGCCCGCCAAGACACCATCGAAACTTTCAGGGAACATCTGTATCTCCTTGAGTCCCTGGCGGCCACCAGTTGAACACCCACTGTAGTATGAGTAGGCAATGGCATCCGTGTAGTACGATTCAATAAGCGACTTTCCCAGCACTACCGATCCATGCACAGCGCGCCAGCCATAATCGGTTTTCACCTCGGGTTGGTTAAGCGCCCAGCTCACATCCTCGGGACCAGAAATGTGTCCTGTGTCCGTTGAAATCACAGCGAAGCCGTAGTTTACACCAGCTCCCATCTCCAGCCAGTTGATGCCACCACCAAAGGCGCTGTTGCCAACTGTAAGAGATCTGTTGTTCCAGTCGTCTGGGAGAAAAATTCCTAGGCGGAACGACGACGTTGGGGAGCTTGTCACTTTAACCGTTACGGCACATAGTGCAGGCAGGTTTGTGGGTTGGATAGGAAAACCCAGGTCCGCCGGTCCATCACCGTACGTACTTCCAGCCTCAACAACCGTCACGCGCTCAATGCTTGCGTTGGCAGGCAAAAACTGAGAGAACCCTCCTTCATTGCATACGATCTGACTCCGTTGACCATATCTAGGTGAAGCGGCCACGACACCTAGCAGGGCTAGGCCAACTACCGGAAGTCCTCCGAAGGCGTACTGATACATTTCCCACCGTTGCCCAAGAGGATCTGGTGCCATTTTTAGTAATCAACTCCCAAGTCAGAAACGTTAGAGCCCCTTACTTATTGCAGCAAGTAGGCACAATGCTTCGGGACAATTGAGGGGCTTAACCTACAAGTTTGTCCACACGTCGTATGCACGAATTGAAGCTAATGTGTAGCTTTGGAGTGGCAAGAGGTCAATTGAAACAAGACTTGACGTGTGAATGACAGAGGATAGACTGGACGTGACGGCGATTTCTCTGCCGCTATCTACCCTTATATGTATGTCAGGACTTAAATTGAGTTCCGAGGTGTTGGATCGTGCGTTACTCTCTTTGCGGGCTCAAGAGCTTGACTATCAAGGTCCCGATGCTCGGCCTTTGGGCAAAGAGACTATACGTAATCGCTGTGCTCAACCAGCAGCCTAAGGTGTACGAATTCGCGACTAAGACAAATACTTCATGGAATGGCCTTTACGACTACGAGGCACTGACTAGGTGCCCGCATGCTGGTCCTGAAAAGAGTATCTTGTGCGTACTTCCATAATTCCTAGCTCAGCACGCCCTTCATCCGTGGAGTTGAGGCTGCTCACGTTCACACTATTTAGTATTTAGCACTTCGGAATTCGGAATACTACTGATGGGCCCGCAATACCGATCCTAGGAGTTATCTTACAAGATGACTCAGCTCTTTTTGATTGCCTTGAAACTTTTAAGATTGTGGTGGCAAGAGAATCCTTTGCGACTTTGTGAACGCATGCAGGCGGGCTACTGTCGTTGTTTATTTGCGAACATACGAGACTGGCCAACAACACAGATGCAGCGGGCAGTCAGCATATTGGTGGGTGATACAGCTACCTACATCGTGTCTATCAGAACGGCTGAACAATCAGAGAGCGGTGCAAAACAACCTCTAGGCTATAATGAAGGCGGGGCGCTGAACGAGGAAACCATAAACAACTACGTACGTAAGTGATGACGGGAAGTTGATTTGAGTGCACTGTCTACAAGTTTATTGTTATCTCCTTGGCTGTGCGAAGGCGACAATTCCGTACTCGCCCCATATCACCAACATTATACTTAAGGTGACAAATATAACCAGTTAATCGTCCAAGATAACAATGTACCCGTTGGTAAACTGTTTTACGATTGGTTCAGATCCCTGCCATTGACCGATTTGTCGCTTTCGCACCAAGGAGATAGTATAGAGTGATGAAGGGTTTTAAGACTCTTGAAGTTCGGTATCATACAGTCCGATGCCAAAGGAAACGCACACGCCGTTACCCCCAGATTGTGCCTTCGACTGAATGTCACAACGCACATGCAAAAGACATATTAAAAATTGGAAAAAGTTGTGGTATTAATATTTAGTCAGTTCTCTATAGCCTCGGAGATTTTGACAGCCCAATTATATGATGTCAAGGCGTAGGAGTGGCATGTATTATTAAAAGGTGTGTTTTCAACATTCATATTCCGCATTATCTCCTCGAGTGCCCGAAGACTACAATTCGGTCACTTGCTCCACCATACCGAAAAGAGTACTTACTTACACTTTTACCACCACCCAATTTCTTGAGCAGGCGTGGTACTCATAAGTCAACTGTTTCTTGATTGGTTCATCCCCCTGCGAGTGACCGATTTGTATGTAGGTAGTCTTCGGGCACTCGAGGAGATATCTAGAAACTTATTTACTAGCTGTGGCGGCCCTGGTGGTCCAAATTTCCATATTTCTAAAAAAAAAAAAACACTGCCCGGTTAGGGTAGTTTTTTATGGCAACCCAATCTAGGTACTTACCTGTCTGTCATGGGTAAGAAAAAGACGCATCTGGACTAACTACCTAACCTATTATAATCTCCTTAAGAGCGGCTTTGCAGCCCAGGTCTGTTCCGGGCCCGTTTCTTGACTTGGCGAACCTTGGCTCCTGTTATGGTGGCTCTACATTATCCACCGGGGGGGGGGGGAAGGTGTAGGTAGGTACTGTACGGACCTACGTCCCTACCTTGGGTGGCGTTTTCTTCATAGTGGGCATTCTTATTCGATTAACTCGAGAACTCAGATCTGCCTGCCTGGGCTGCAAAGCCGCTCTTAAGCAGATAATACCTTGCATGGGTTGTTTTTAAGCAGGTACCACGATTAGATGACCAGGACCTCGGCTAAGGATCCGCTCTTCGGTACGTCCGTACGGATCCGTAGGTACCTACCTACCTTAGTGTACGGTCCGTACGTCCGTACGGATCACGGGATTACCTACGGACTATATGGATCTAGTCCTACTTAGTCCGTAGTCCGTGCTTAGCACAGGTTTGCTGGCGACCCTGGATAGGTACTTCGTACTACTACGTAAGTACATACCTATCTTTGGTATCAAAGAGCATACAGCCTAGATGCTGTGCCCACTGGAGCAGATTTCATCACCTGCTTGTTTTTCATCCCGTAATATATCCTCAGGCACGCGGCGCCGATAGCAACAACAACTAACATGGCAGCATTCACACCATGGCCTGTAGGGTAGCCTCTTCTAGCTTCTGAGGCCTTATAGATCCAAACCCCTGGGATTTGCCCTAGCCCCGCACCGATGCTGACGTTGAGGGCAACGGCCAGCCCAGTCGATGCAGTACTCCACATATTGGAGGTGAGCCATCCTAACATCAGTGGAATACATGCAAATGCGCCCGATGTACCCACGATTAATGTGCCATACCGACGCGCATAGGCTGTCGGTGGCAAGAGAGCAGATGTCAAGAAGGCTGCAGCTGCTACCGTCGCAGATGCCGCACAGTGGAGGCCGCGGGCGTTGAAATGATCGCCTGACCAGGAAACCAGTATCGTGACAACTAAATTCATCAGCCTGGAAAGAACTCTTCCTGTATTGAATGGGGAAACATACCATAAGCAATAGCCCATGGAGGCACTGTTAACAGCTGCGCGTGGAGATCTTTGTACCCAAGTCCCGCCACGATGGAAGGCGTGAACAGGGATAGCGAGCTGAAGGAGAGCGAAATCCCAAGGTAAATGACATAGTGTCCATAAAGCCTCCAATCTGTTAGGGTTTCCTTAGCGTCTTTCCAGGAAAGGTTGGGAGCTGATCCTTTGGAGCCATCAACCAATAGACGCTGCTTGGTCAGCTCTTTCTCACGGTCGCTTAGCCACCCAGCGGTTTCTGGATAATCTGGGAGGAAAAACCAGATAAATAATGATGATAGAACAGAAGGGATGCCTTCAAGAATGAACAGCCAACGCCATCCCGACAGTCCGCGAGCCCCGTTAATATGCCCAACGCCAAAGGCTATGGCGCCACCAAATGCCCCTGCAAGGGTAGCACTGGCCAGGATAAAGGCGACTCGTACACTTCGCTCCTCTGTTTTGTACTATGGAAAAGAGGAGAGTCAATGCATGTCCTTGAATCTTGGAAGAGTCGAGAGCCTCGTCGAATACTTGACGGCATGCTCTCGCCGAGTGCCGATCAGACAACCTACCCAGAATGTCAAGTAATAGACCAGACCTGGAAACAGTCCACTACAACCATCAAGTCAGCCAAATACGCCTCGCCTTTAGGATTCTCTATCGAATAACTAGAACGGGAAAAAAGAAACGGCTCACGCTTCAAATGCGCCAAGTAGAAAGCGCACTCCAGTAATCTGTCCATAGTTGTGAACACCACCTATGCCGATAGTAATGAGGCCCCAAGAGAACATCAAGAAAGCAATCCATCTCGACGGGCGGAGTTTCTTCAGCAGGATATTCGAAGGCACCTCGAAGAGGAAGTAGCCGATCAGAAAGATCATCAAGGAAATCGTGAACTGGTAATTGGTGGTGTGCGTCTCCCACTGCATGTCATTCTTGGTGGAGGAGTTGAGAATCTTTGCATTGCCAATGTTGGCACGATCGAGATAGGCGAGGAAATTAATCGCTGCGCTCAAACTGATGATTCGCTTGTCTTGCTTCCAGAGGAGAGCCCTTTCTTCTGCTGCTGAGACGAGCGGCGAAAGCGACACCGTTGCTTTGAGATTTTCCTCCCCGAGGTGTTGAGCTTGTTTCTCTACGTCAATGCTTGGATTTTGCTCCGCCATTGTGAGTCTGAACGCAAATCACACGAAAGCTTGGTTTCGCCCCTTGCTTGATGTTTGGTGTGGCAAGCGATAGGCTGGGAATTGCTCCCTCTCCGAATGGATGTTGGTGTTTCGTAACGTTACCCGTACATACATACAGTATTCACCGCCATGGAGAGCTGTCATGTAGTATAGTGTATCTAAACCCCCGGTAAGTCATCCTCTTGTCCATTGAACCGCTCACACTTTATACAATCAAGCACTTGACAAATTCTTTCATGGCCAATCACGCTGACCTGTGGCGTGGTGTTAGCTGCGGGGAAGAACAATGAATGGACCTGTCTCTCCCTGCTCGGCCTTCAATTGCTACGAAATTGGACATGATGTCCTTTTGACTTTCACGCAATTCATGGTCTTTGCTTCGTCTTTGCTTGGCGCCAACCCAGAGCCCTTATCATTGGGGATACAGCTCAGGGGCTTTTGCTATACAGTTCATTGCTCTCCCTCAATCATGTATCTGCCTTCGCCTTTGAACTTATTAGTCGACAACGGCATACCCCGGGCTAGTGCTACGAACTAACCAGTCATGTCGGTGCTATTGACGGTTTCTGACATTCGACGGTGGCGAATAATCTTTGAGATCTATCTGTTCACAGCAGGCTCTGCAGCTAAGACCTGAAGATCGTATTTTTTACCCCCTTCTATCGATTGGTCCAGATTCGACGTAAGCTGTATGTCTGCATTGGAATCATGGATTATTATTGCTGGTCTCGTTCAGCTTTGTCCCCAATGCTCTCCCCTCGGACTTGCTGCCGGCGGTACGCAGTTCGCCGTCGCAGGCTGGAATGGTCAGGTATCTTGCGCTTCGGCATTATTACATCAGCCAATCCAGATGGCGGCATCGCACGACACCGACGCAGGAAGGCCGTTTTTCCTGTGGAAGTCCTGATTTACGAATGCTGCATGACGTATTACCTGCCTGCATATCACCACCACTACTACCATCACGGCCAGCTCTAGGGATCTCTAATTGTTAGGCAATGATGACGCTAGCTGATGGGAGAAAACAAAATGCTCATCTCATCATGAACTCTTCGAGCAAGTCGCCGTAGTCAATATTACCACCCTCGAAATCCTATAGGAACTTATCGACTGGTCGCCGTTGGTGTTCGGTATTCAGCCATTAAGCTACCGTTGCTCTTGGCGATGCCGTGTTGAACAACATAATTTATATGACCTTCTATACGAGGAGTAATACGAGGTGCCGAGCGGTAGCACGACACCGAAAGCCATCAAGTGGACAGACTCGAGAAGTAGTATGGCTATTGAATCCTGATCCTGCTCTTCGGGGAGGTGGTTCAGTCTACTTATAGTTGGTCTGCCTGCAAGCTAGTCCCCGAGGCCATCGTCGAGGAGCACCAGTCTAGTTCCATTTCCCTATGAGTACTAGATGTCCCTGACAGGTACTGAACATAAAGTCATGTGTCGGCTTACCCACGAATGAGCAGTAGCAGCATCCTCAGTCCAGCTTCATCAGCATCCTCTTGAAAAGGGTTCGAAACACTAGAACTTTCTTCGCTTTGAGTGCTCTACTACCAGATCACTCAATCTACATCTTCAGTCATATCATATCATTAAGCCGACGGGAATCAAAATGAGATACCTCGCACTCCTTACCCCTTTTCTTCTCGGCGCCACCGCCTTCCCGTTGAAGCAACGCCAGATCAACACACAGGCGAACGTTAGTGGCTTCACAGCCAGCACCTCGGAAGGGAACGGGGCCTTGTAAGAAATCATTCCCAACTCTCAACTATGTTCCTTCCTAATAATGAACCGCAAGCTTCGCGTACGACCTCCAAATTGAGGACGTGGTGAACACACACTGCGAATACTCAGACGACATCTCGGTCTCAAACCTACCCAATGTCCCACAGGTCAACTGTGACGACCCGGCGGTGCGATGGCAGTTCAACCAGGACCCGTCGCGCCCAGGCACCGAGGGTCTTTATCGCATCGTCATCATCTATACCACCGAGTCTCCGAACGTCGTGGTGGCTGGCTGGCACGAGTGGCAGCCGACTGACTTCCCCGTAAGCGCATCGGGCGAAACTCAATATCAGGGTGCTACTGATTTCTCTGTTACCCTTACCGCGTAATCAGTCATATATGAAATAGAGCTCAGGAGTAGCTTTCGTCGCATTCATGCACAGCGGTAGGAAGTCTGACAAGGGATGGCAGCGTTTGTCTGGCTGAGATATGTTTTTATTTCTCCATTAGGAGTTATAAATTACCATGCGCTGTTATATATTATATGCTATTATCTCGTCTCAGTTGTGTTGCCTCCCTATGACAGTGAAAGTGCTCGTCACAAGAATTTATGATACATTGCAGACAGAAAAAGTTTTATACAACGGCCAGCGAGGGCAAAGATCAATTATTTACCCCTCTCAAACAGCGACCGGTTTAGTCTTTTTTTTACATCTTCATTTCCCTCAGATTCGCCAGTCAAACTCCCCATTCACCCAACCTCCTCTACTCATCCTCCCTCCTCCCGACCCCACCACGACCGAGCGAATGACCGCGCTGCTGCAGTGAACTTGCCATAGGAATCCCGCTCCCGCCCGCTTCCTCATGGCGCAATTTAGACAGATCCTCCGACCCGCTTCGCACATGCCGACGCTTCCCCTCCGTCGACACAGCCCGCAGCGCGGAATAAAGTCCACCAGGCGACGCCCGATCCCCAAACACAGACACGCGCTTATCGCGCCGCCGCGACCCCTCACCCGCCCCATCCTCTCGAATCGTAGCCAGCCCCGTCTCGCCCTCCGCATCCACGGCGCACGGCCTGCTTTTCGACAGCACGAACACAGGCAGGCTGAGCGGGCGCAGGCCCTTGCGTTTGCTCTCGAACGAAGGCAGCCTATCGGGACTATCAGGCCGTAAGACCGTGTTCTTCCCGTCTTCTGGCTCGTCTGCGACGGAGGTCACGGCCATTTCCCAGTTCAAAAATACTTTGGAACGCACGGGACGTCCGCGCTCTGGAGCCGATTCGTGCCCACCACTACTCGCATCCCCCTCCTCACCATCATCACCCCCCTTATTCCGTAGGAAACTCATCCGTTCCGTGACCTCCTCATCC
Organism: Xylaria nigripes; assembly: GCA_022984845.1. Classification (NCBI taxonomy): domain Eukaryota; kingdom Fungi; phylum Ascomycota; class Sordariomycetes; order Xylariales; family Xylariaceae; genus Xylaria; species Xylaria nigripes. The sequence continues at coordinate 9,798 of JAJJKC010000012.1, read as the reverse complement.
AACGGGACCTCCCAAAACGGCACGTCCGTAATCTCCGTAGCATCCCATCGCACACAAGCAGTTTTCAACCCGTCCAGCCGAGCCTGATCCTCCCCCGCGGTCCAAAGCGCCCACCAATCACGCGCAGCGCGATACCCCGGCAAGTAGCGTCCCAGGAGCGGCTTCCAGGCCTCGTCTTCTTCACAATAGCAGAAATGCAGCGCGACGTCCTCCGCCCACACAGGGAGCGCAGCAGCGTTCTCAAAGCCTGTTATGGCGACGACGGCGCCGTCGTGCACGTAGATGTTGAGTGTGGATAGATCGCCGTGCGTGAAGACGCAGGGCGAGGACGGCGGCATGTGTGAGCGCAGTGTCTCCATTGTTTCACCGTCCGCGTCCATTCGTCGCGAGATCGCGTTCCAGAACTCCTGGTCGGAGCTGAAGGGCCCGAAATAGGATGCTCCGAAGAGGTTGGCGTGGTTTTGCACCGCGGCGCCGTCTAGACTTGATATCCCGCCTAGATCGGTGCGGCGCCATTCCGAGACGTGCTCGCTTACTTGCTTTGCGATCGCTTCGCGCGATGACGGGGTGAGATCCCACCATATGTCGTAAAGTCGCTCACCTTGGATGATGGGGGATATCGTCAGTATCTTGCCGTCGGCTTTCCAAGCTGCGTAGACTTTGTGTGTGGGGACGTCTGGGGCGATGAGCTTGAGGGTCCTAGTTCCTTGTATGAGCGGGATGGTTTCGTCGCACGGGTTGTCGTCGATGGATTCGTGGAAGATGAGTTCGTTTCCGATCTGCCATTTTTGCGAGGCCGGGTCGTTGTAGAGGAGCTTGAGACTGCTTTTGAAGGGCAGTGATTCTGCCGCTTGGCAATAGGGCGTTGAGCAGGCTGGGCACATGTCCTGCACGTCGCGGATTTCGAGACAGTCCTCGTCTATGCCGTGTTGAGGATCCCCCGCCGGTTCCGCAGTACTAGAGTTTTTGCTTGCTGAAGATGCGGAACGCCCGAAGAGCCAATCCACTATGTATGCCTTTGTGTCCAGCATTTTCTGCCGCGCGAGTGCGGATCTTTTCAGTAAATCTCGACTTGATTTACCATCGTCGCTCTCCTTCTCCACGTCTCTTGTGGTAGGATCCTTAACGATCGTGCTCTGACCTGGATCCGCGCGAGGAGTTCCCCCTTCTTCTCGAGCATCACCCACATCACCGGCAAACTCCACACCATGACCCCGTTGCTGTTCCATCGGAATCTCCGGGCTCGCTCGTCTCAAAACCACGTCCCTTAAATAAAATGATCATCCAGATATTAGCATCACTGCTGCCGCAGGTTGACACGGATCGATCGCAATATAAACGGTCCAGATCGAGGAACTTCCAAAATACGTCCACCTAATATCACATGAAAAACGAACATGCTATAACCATCTCCAACGTTCGAGACGGCAGTCAACAGCCCATCATGAATCGGGAGTCTTTGTCGAAAATGTTTCAGCTAAACCCGCAAAGCACAAAAGACATTGCGCCGAAAGCGGTGCAGATCTCAAACCTATATAAACAAAATCAGCGAAATAATACAATTCTAGTACGTACGTACAAATTTTCTCTTTTTGCGCGCAAACATTAATCAACTAATCAAGCACTACCCAAGGCGCTGACCTTGCAGGATGCGAAACTCATTATTTTTCATACATTAATAATAATCAGCAACGCATCTCTCAAAGTCAAAAAAATCACAATCTCGACTGAATTTCAAAACTGGCAAGGTTCAGACTCTGGACGAAGAGGTAGCAATGGCAGCAGCAGCAGCAGCAATGATCGTTTCAAAAACGGGAATAATTGATTATGAGTCGAGGGAACTAATTTGAGCTTGACAATTACCTATTAACTATAGTACGTTGTCTTCTTTTATTCTTGTTGCGGCCCGCTCTCAGAATGTGATGAAACAGGAAAAAGTGAAAGAGAAGGAAAAAAACGCCTCTATGCAAACATCAATTCGTTCATAAGTAAACGATAAGGTTAAAGATCTTGTGAGAGTAATAGGAGGAATTTATTTTGGTCCTGCGCGCGCTCCGGCGAGAGGAGAAGGGGATGAAAGGGGTTTTGTGCGATCATGTTCGGGGGGGCTTTTCGGCAATGATGCGATATGTCGTCGTAATAAGGCGCATGTTGTCCATCTCTACAAACGCTTGTCCGTCAAGACACAGCCTGTCGAATAAGGTCCTAAAGTGCTGCGGTAACGCATGCAGCTTTACGAGACAGTGGATCAGTTTGCGTATGGAGCGGAAGTAAATGTCGACCTTGTCTATGAGTCCCGATTGTAACCCGTCGATACTGGGGTTATCGGAGCGCGTCACGTTGAAACCAGCATCGTGAAGGGCCTTTTCGAAGCTCGTTGGCGTGGGTGTCCCAACGGCACCAATCAGCGGCTTTACGCGTCTCATTAGCGACGTATGTAAATGGTCTTGAGGATTATAGGCCGGCAAGCTGACCCAATCGACGAGAGCGAATTTGGATCCTGGCTTCAACACCCGGAAAATCTCCTTGAATAGTAAGGTCGGGTCCTTGCAGAGACTAAGAGCCTGGATTTCGTAGAAGGCATCGAAAGTTTCGTCGGCGAATGGAAGAGGGAGGTCGTTTTGATCGTGAACTATAAACTCATTGCTGAAGTTGCATTTGCGATTAAACTGCTTGGCTTGCGCGACCTGGTTCGCGTCGACTTGGGGAGTTCATCAGGAGTCAGCTTGTCCGGCTATAGAACGGCTTTAGGCGGTTTGCGGCTAGACGCTCCGATCAAACCGGAGGCCACGGGTGCCCCGCGCATCCCCGAAGCAGAAGCCGGGGGAGGCTAGACGGACGATGGGAGCTAAGGGATTAAGGTATAAGGTACTCACTATTTAGACCAGTCACTCTGGCTCCGCTATAGCTAGTCATATGCGCAGCAACGCGCCCACGGCCACATCCCAGATCTAACACCTTCATTCCAGCTTTCAGCCCGATCTCCCGAGCGATCGATTCCTCGCACAGTAGCTGGTTATCCCGGACCGAGGCTTTCTCATCCATCAGCGGCGGGATATACATTTTCTCGACGTCGCCGAGACTACACAGGTGGTTGATGACGGAATAGTAGGCTGTAAGACACCGACCGACGCGTTGCTGGTAGTCGGGACCAAGCGCAGCAATCATGGCCTCCTCGTCGGCCCAATCCAAATTGTATATCTCGTATGACGCCATGAAGTCGGCCACCTGCTGGGGAGTGAGATTATGGATATGCTTGAAGGCCTTTAGAAACGTCGTCAATCTATTGGGCGACACGGAACGATCAACCTCATGATCGCTTTTGCTTTTGCTCTTTTTACCCTCCTTCTCAGGCGCAGCTTTCCTCGGTGGCTGGCCATTTATTTTCATTTTTTCGGAGCTGATCACGCTGATCCGAGAACTGTCGTCACTGCTGCCATGCCGACCTGTCAGTGCAAAAGTCTTCACAGGATCAGGGGCAAGCTCTGGAGGTGGAGATGCGCGGAGGGTCGCCGATTCTGTCGCCATTGTTTATTTTTTTTAAAAAATGTGAGCAAGGTAAGTAAACAATATAACGTGCAGGGTGCTTTATGATAAGGTCGCCAAAGCCGGCTGGTTATAGGCACGCAGGCGCGACTCGTAGCGTACAGGATGCGAGGCAATAGGTATTCTAGGTATAATAGGATGTGCTGATGACGGGTAACAAGGATATGAGGGTTGGAGGCAAGAGAGAAAGGAAGAGTTTTTACTTTGGAGAGATGTTTAGAGTTTTAACTATATGCGCCTCTGTAAAGGACCGGTTGGCTGGCCTCCTCAGTTCGCTTATTCTATTTCCGAATGGTCCGAAAGAGGTCTGGCTTTAGAGGGAGAGCCCTTTGGCCATTATTTCATAGAGTCACCCGACAATCACGAGTTGTCACTGTCTGCTTTATAAGCGGATCATTGCTGTGTGCAGTAACTCCTACCTTCCAGTTCCAGTCGCGGTGACTCACCGGTCAATGAGCTAGAATAGAATGTCGGGTCACAAAACGCGCATGGTTTTTCTTTCCCTGGTGTAGGTAATACGCGCGAGGGCGCGCTTTGCCAAGTCCAAGTCCCTCCCCTCTCCCCCCCCTCTTGCGAGAGAGCACCCGCAGATAATACTGAGTACCTATACGTACGTACGTATAAGGTAAGGTAGGAGGTAGGTAGTAGATTAGAAGTGTACGAACAGGTATTGCCTGCCACTCACCACGTAAAATCTACGTACAAGTATTCGTTCCTTAGGTTGTTATGCGTCATTGCCAGGACAGTGCCGGTAACAAAAATACATTGGCCTTGGCTACCGTAACGCGGCGTCAGTTCCATTCCAATTGCGTCACCGCGATGTCGGCCAAAATTGGGGATAAACAGTCTCCATCAATGCTCAAATGCTACCTTAGGTACCTTCGTACTTAACCCTAAAAGCTCGCAAGATCGGCTCTTTCGGAAATTGGTTCCTTACTTTATATAAAGTACCTGTTCCGTAGGTAACATCCTCGACTGTCACTGTAACGAACGATAATGAGGGAGCGTTGATGTAACTCTTGGTACTTGTACTTACTTATAATATTGTTTACCTACTTAGGTACACTGTTAGGTAGGTAGTGATGACCATATCGACAGGGAAACGCGTCTTACCTATTCTTACCACTTCTTGTCAACGGAACGGGAACTCTACATATGCAGCCCGTAATACCTACATTATGTGCGGATTACGGAATGCATTATGCGTATATGTAAACTAGTAAAAGTTATCTATCCGTACCGATCCGTAGTCGCTGCTCTCAGACGTCTGTATAATTAAGTTAGGTAAGTATAAATAGGCATATTTTGTCCCGGTAATATTAGCCTTATATACACTACCTATCTAGCAGTCAATTCGCCCTTTCAACCTAATTACCTATTTAGGTGGACAATCCGTAGCGTTAAAGAGATGTCGTAAACATTATGGAAAAAATGTGACTTGGTTTTTATATGGATCCGTAGGGCTGCCAGATTTTTCACTTATACTCCACGGACTACCTAGTCCGTAGGTAATCCGTACTGCTACCTACCGCGTCGCGTAATGTGTGCCCTGGTTGATTGACACTATGCCTGAGAAATAATGGGAAAATTAACAACAATTCACAGACTAGGTACGAAGTCCAGCCCCATCAAACCGCCGAATTGATCGTCCCGGATTCAAAAATAGGTATTCCGCAAGTAATAACAGTATTTCTAATCCAGTTGTACCTAGCTCGGCGGGACATAAGTATAAGTGAGACACGCATGTAATACCTAGGTAGGTAGATACGTCCGTACTCTATGCACGGATCCGTTGGTAAAATTCATTCAGTCACGGCGCGACGCATGCTGTGACCGGCAAAAAAAATTTCAACACCTGCACTAGGTAGGTAGCATATGCAGCCGTCATTGAATCTATCTACATATACGGAATAGGAGCAAGGTGGCTAGCAAGCATCACATGACAAAGGAAGTGGGAATTCAACGAGTGACTGGAAGAGACTTTGATTCAAGAGAGAGACAAAAAAAAGTATTACTATCTACCTTACATTAGTTTGGCGAAACTACCTAGAGCAAACGCCATCAACGGCGTGATCCACAAAAACCATCTGCCGCACGGGAACAGGGACGATGTTTTCGTCTTCTTCTTGGTGTTAGTTCGACATCAATCCCACATCAACGTCAACAAAAACGACCTTTTGGGTTTTTGTTTAGTCTTTTTTTTCTATTCATATGTCCAAAATCATGCATCTTCTCAAGAGGCGTATCATACACTCTATAACCAATTAAACAAGACCAAAGAAGAGCGCTGCAACGGTCACGAAGGCACCAACGGCACTGGCACGGACAATGGTAGCGCTGCCGGTAGGGATTGTGCCGGTGGAAGCCGGGCCGGAAGGCGTGCTGTTGACGCCGCCGACTCGAGAGCTGGAGGGTGAAGGTATGACAGAGTACGAAGTGAAGAGGGTGGAAAAACCGCCAGGGTTACTGCTTGGGTAATGGGAGTAGCTGTTGACTCCCGTGGGGGAGCCTTGACCACCCGTAGGGAGGACCGGCGAGGAGCTTTCACCACCCGCAGGGTAGCCTCCGGTGGGATAGCCCTCACCACCTGTAGGAAGAGCGACTGAAGAGGTCTCGCCACTGACGGGGTAGCTGGGGTAGTGCGCGACGCCGGTAGGATACGCAACATAAGAGCTCTCACCGCCAGTAGGGAGAACCACCGAAGAAGTCTCGCCAGCGTTAGGGTAGCTTCCAGTGGGATAACCCTGACCACCGCTAGGAAGAACAGATGAAGGGCTCTCACCCCCACCAGGGTGGCTTACAGTAGGCTGACCTTGACCACCGGTAGGGAGAACGGAAGAAGAGGTCTCGCCACTGGGATAGCTTCCAGTAGGTTGGCCCTGACCCCCAGTCGGCAGAACTGAGGAAGAAGTTTCACCACCAGGGTAGTTTCCAGTGGGATAACCTTGACCACCGCTTGGGAGAACTGAGGAGCTCTCGCCAGCAGAGTAGCTTGAAGTCGGGTGACCTTGACCACTGGCAGGATAAGTAACGGAGGAGCTGCCGCTGCCGGTAGGCAAGACAGACGATGAGGTCTCACTGCCAGTGCTGTGGCCGTTACCTCCGGTAGGGACGGTAATAGTGAATGTAGAAGTAACAGGGGTGGAGCTCGCGCCGCTAGGGTAGGAAACTGGTGTGCTTCCGCTCACAGTCGGTTGGACCGATGAAGAGCTCGAGCCGCTAGGAAAGCCAGGACCACTGGTGGAATGACCTTGACTAGCTGTGGGGCTCTGGCCAGTCGGGACTGTGACTGGAGAGCTTACAACAACGGTCGTGTGGCTGGTGTGGCTGGTGGAAGAACCGCCAGTAGGGTAGCTGGCGGGAGTGCTGTCGGTGGCCGGTGAGCTTTCAGATTCGGTCTCAGTCGAGCAGTCTTCGTCATCGGTGCTAGATGGGTAGGCACAATCCGTCTCCGAGGGACACTCATCGTCATCGGATGAGCTGGGGTTGGGGGTTGGGGTGATGACTGGGAAGCTACCGGTTGGGTAGCCGCCAGGAGTACTCTGAGTAGCCGGGGAGTTGTCCGATTTTGTGGTCTCGGATCCGCACTCGTTGTCGTCCCCTCCAAGATAACCAGCTCCGTCATGAGAGCAATCATCGTCATTATCATCACCAGCCCCAGGGGAACCCGAGGAGGTGGGAATCGGGTAGCTCTCTACCGGGAACCCAGAAGATGAAGAAGGAGGGCTGTAGTTATCGGTTGGGTAGCCACCCACCGGGTACTCGCCCGTCCCGGAAGGATAGTCATTGTCGTCATCGCCATCATCATTGTCGTCGCCGCCAGTGGGATAAGAAGCGGTAGGATATGAAGTAGGATAACCAACGGAATTCTCATCAGAATATTCGTTATCCGCGTATGACTGAGTGGCGCCTACAGCGGCGACCAACAAGGCGCCGGCACCGGCGTACTTGATCAAGCGAACCATTATTATTATTGCTATGTTCAAACGAAGGAATGACCGAAAAACAAGAAACTGAGCACGAAAAAAATCAGGCAAGATATGAGGTAAACGATAGACGGATATGACAGAATGCAAAATCAAAGACCGTCGATGGGAAGCGATTGAGGAGGAGGACGACCATTTATATACAAGCTGAACTACACTATCGCTGGCCATCATGCCTGATCACATCTTGTCCCATGCCAGAATCTCATATGCATAGATCTGGTAATGCCTCGTATTGGTTGAGGTCGTTCGTACCAATCTGATTCGGTTCATGTTATTTTTGCTCAGCTGGTCTAGCCAGTAAGGACCTACATATACAAGTACCGGTGACATTTGCAACTAGGTAGCGCTTCTCACACAACTGGCAGGGAATATCCCATCGTCGTCGGTAAGGTACCGAAAACAAAAAGCAATGCTTTGCCTAGATGGGCGAATGGTGCTCTATTTTGATCTTAAGACCATGATTGATATTGAGGATATGGCCACAGTGTGTGGTATTGTCACAACATCATCATGCAGTGCGGGCGCGAGCGGACGGCGGGTTTTTTTTGTGTGGAAATGAGCACACACATCATTGGTAAACAAGCAAACTTGTTCCTGGCTAGATCTGTGGTGTGCTGGTCACGGCGCGTACATGATTGGGATATGCGCCATGTTCGCTTACATAGTAGATGTACCGATCCGTACCGATCACCAATCTGCCAGTCCAGCTCACAGGGCCAGACGGCTTTGTAAGTCAGTTGGTACCTACATGGTAGCGTGAGCCGAGACGAGGATTTTGAGACCTGAGTAAGGGGAAAAGAAAACACGAGGGCATGGACAAACGTGTATTCCGTACATATGGGAATTTGATGGTCCGAAATCAATGATACCATGATGTATGCTAGCGTACATATAATTAGAACAGCCTTCATTAATAATACCAAGCGTATCTACTTTGAAGCATCTAATGTTCAACCTACCGGTTGCCACTCCTGATAAACTACACCACACCAACTCGCCGTATACGCCGTCGTTCCTTTGACATTCACATCGTGATGCCGCGTATACATTAGGTAGTGTAGGTGTTTCGTATGCTCCTGACGGATTCATTTGAAGTAGATGTTTTACATGTAATCCGTACTGCGTAAAGTTCCTGCGCCTTGGCGCTGACAGGAAGAGACGCCACCAAATGACGGACTGCACAGCTATGCAAATGGTAGCTCCGCTTGTCTAAAAGTTAAGCAGCGTGGACCTTGTTCGGCTCCCACAGGCTCCACCAGAAGCCATGCTGTAATGTATCACATTCCGTGCGCTAAGTGCAAACGCTTCAAGGCCGTCAGACTTGGTCATAGACAGTGATGTCTGGGTTGATTGTGCGAGTAGTAATTGCTTCTGTTGGTTGTTTGAAGTGGCTGCCGGTGTATGTATTGGACTTCGTCGACGCTCCGGAATTATGTACGGATTCCAGCTGGGCGCCGATTCACCACGCTAGTGTGTGAAGTAAATAAGATCAGCTCTGTCAATGCATTAGGTAGCGCATCATATCGGGGTCCTTTATTCCGTACGGATCCGGACCCCATCCTGCATCATATCCGTCACTGATGAGATGTTCCGGCCACTCCCCAGCCTCTCCAACCGCCCGACTTTTTATAATAACCGTCTCCAGCAGGCATGATAGGCTATTGATCATAAAACGATGAGCTTGAGCAAAAGACCTATCGGTTATAGGGGATTTAGTCCGTACACCAATTGCAAATGATGCTGTGCATACGTCCGTACAAATCTACCTCCTTCGTAAATGTCTCCTTGGACAAGCCAGTACGTACGGAATACCCACATATGTACGGTAAACGTACAAATCTCCGAGAACTTGCATGCCTCTATTGGCCTACATACCTACCGTCAAATAGTACCTACGTAGTCCGTACCTCGGTAAGTGTTGCTGAAGAGCCCGCTCAAAGTTGACTTGATTTCGAAATAGCTACGGACGTACTTCTCATGTAATGTACTGTACTTATTTTCGAGAGTCACAATTTCAGGGTGTGTCAGTCATTTGAGCGCGGAGCCTCGATATTGCTGAATGTGTAGCCTTACAGCATCCACCCACAACGATGGTCTGCCAGCAACCGCGGCTCTGCTCCTGGGCGGCCACATGGGCAAGTTGTTGCTCCCACGAGGACTAGAAGATAAAGATGACATCAGCATCGGCTTCTAGTAATCGGAAGTGATTGTCGAGAGTAAAATGGCCATTTTTGATTACTTACCTCCTCCGTGGCCGCCTTCT